>JAUPFT010000018.1:2942500-3649166 GCA_036936625.1 Parnassius smintheus behrii
ATTATTTGTTGCGCACGTTTCATTTTTTTAATTTAAAATTTTCCATTAATACAATTTTCAGTGGGATGTGATGTGAATCTATTCGAGTAAAAAGCTCAGTAGATGCATCACTTTCTCAGTTGTTGACAAGACGAGATCAGGAAGACGGTTGTTCACATTATAGACTGAATTAAGTTGAACTAGGTTACAATGATTCATAATATAAACAAGACAGTTAGATTTAAAGTCGGATGAAATACCAGGTGACATAATGTTACTGTGTGGTGTTAAAATCGCCAATAAGTAAGAATGCGTCCTCATCCGAGATAAGTTTTAATGAACATTGTCGTAAAAGGCTTGCAAGTGGTAGCGAGAAATAACGGGAGGGAGATAACATAAACATAAGTGGAGCTTTCGACAGGAAACATTGCTCGGAAGGGTAGTCACCCAAAGACCATCAACTTCACATTCCCAACTCGGTTGTCTAATTACATGATACTTGTCCTTAACATCAATTAAGACGCCACCGCCATCACGCATAGAAATACAACTTGTATATGGTCCCTTCTGAATACAGTAAATTGGGAATCACACTTTTCAGAATCAAATACACTATCATTTAAATTGGTTTCCATAAAATATATAACATCAAAATTACAACTTAAAGTATTAAAATAAATATCAGTAACTTTTGTCCAGATTCTATTTACGTTTTGGTAATAAATATCCATTAAATATTAAATAAAAGTTAAAAAGTTACATTACAATAATAAGAAAGAAAAAAATCTATTGTTTTAGAGTGTCAAGAGTGTTTGCATTTTTAACATGTATGGCAGTTGAACTATCATCTTTTCTCATAAAAACACGGCCATATTTAACCCAGACATGTTTTTATGACAAGTGACACAGCAAGATTAACCGCCAAAGGTTAATCTTGCTGTGGCATGAAGCTTTTTTATTTCTGGTGAAAGGTGTTCTGAAACATAAACGAAGCACTCCTCTTCATGTATGCCCAAATGAGCAGATTTCAGTTGGGTAGATTTATTGTTCTTTTTGTAACGTTTGTAAGCAGATATCACGTTATCTCGGTCGCGCTCCGATGGTAAAACTACGAGTATTCCACGCGGTCTTTTAGATTTTTTTTATATTTTTGCAACTCGCCTTACAGCCTTAATGTTAGTCTCACTAAATGACATTTTTATTTCTGTTAACAGTTTACACACAATGGAAATCAAATTTTCGTTTTTCTTTTCTGGTACACACTGTATTTCAAAAACACAATCCCTAAAAAAAATTTCTACTGTGGAGATACGACTGTTTAATTTGTTTAGTTGCGATTCTTGTGTGATTCGTGTTTTCCGTTTCCATTTTAGCGATGTTTTTTGTAGCAATATCTAATTTTGTTTGCATATCACATTGAAGTGCGGCTAAGTGGTCAGTCGTCGCAGTGTACTCCGCCTATAGCGCAGTTGAGATCCTCCCTAATTGCAGATATCATATCCGACGATTTTGAGTCCAAGAGTGCGCTAAACTGATCATACGCAATAGTCGCCGATGGTAGTACAATGCCAGAGTTAGAGTGATAGGAGACACTTTTCTCGGTAAAATCAACCGTCTGCGGTACTATGTTATCGGAAGACACATCCGAGTTGTCGGTGGGTGGTGATAGATCTGCTTACGGATAGGCGTATTATCATCTTTAGCAACGTTAACGAGTTTGGTCTTCACGGACACAGGACAACCCGCCATCACTTTCATGTAAAAAAGTGCTGGTAGGTTGTCCTGTTACTGTTCCCTGAAGTTCCATAAGGCTCTTATCTCTAAAAATGTTCGATTATAACCATGTAGAATATTAAACGACAATGGCAAAGGACTCGATGGTATGATTTTGGTCGCTTGGTAATGCTCTTGTGTATGATGCTACTTGCGTAGACACTTTGGCAGCCTCTCACCTGAAGCTCGTTTAGGGCCGGAGCGGCAGATTAGACAAGTTCTCACTGCTAGCTATATAAGGCTCAAAAGCAAGTTATGGGGAGAGCTATACACGAATACTCGAAGTTTCGACATCCGCAGTAGAACAAAACTAACTGATATTGCCCAACGCATAAGATAAAATGACAATGGGCCCGCTGTAAGCAGACCGGTAATCAATAGACAAGAAAGGTTTTTAGATGCAGCCCAATCATTCAGAGAAAGCACACACTAGACAGAATTATAACATAAGTTATTACATGATAAAATCCGAAAATTTTATTTTAATTAAAATGCGTATTATAATGTAATTAGGAAGGTACATATATAAAATCTGAAGTTAAATAAGGACTAACCTTACTGCTTCTAGCGCTTCACCCATAGCGTCTTCGGACCAAGGCGTAGGGTTGGATCGAGATAGCTCGATACCTTCTCGTTTGCATCTTCCATATAGAGTACCTATAAATTTATTACAGAACAATTGAAATTAGGAATAGAATATAGGAGCTATAGGAGCTATACAAACATATGTATAGGATAAAATTTAACTTTTGTTTTTTTAATCTATGGTAACCGCGGTTAACTATGACATATGGACGTTGAACATCTCAGTCCCGCCCGTGACCATGAGTGCTGTAAAGCATTCGAAACGTCGGGTATTTAAAAAGTTAAATATACGCGATAAATTCCGTAAAAGCTAGTATTATTTCAATGTGTAGTGTTCGCGTAAATATAAGAAATTCCCCGATCGCATCTTGCAGCGCCTATATATAAATTAGCACCGAAATATCCAGAATATTCAAGTAAACACGCGCAAGGTACCGAGAGTTCGAGTTTCAACTTCAAGCAGTTTAGTTCTTTGGTTCGAGACTAGATGGCGCTAGTGCCGTCGACTTAGGTGCGTAACACTGCCCCCTCCTAAGACATGCTCGTCCCAAGCATTATCGGCCCCATAATAACGCGCCAGGCGATCTACATGGACGATCTTACGAGTCCCTCTTGCGCCTTTCTGTATCCGGTAGGTTACATCGTTGATCCTGGTCAATCCGGTACGGGCCGTCCCATTTAGCTTGAAGCTTAGGAGATTTCCCTTTGCTGCGGATGGGATTATGCAACCACACTAGTGAACCTTCGTCGAACCCTTTGTTGTTCATTTTGCGGTCGTACCGGGTTTTCATCTTTTCAGACATTTGCTGGCCCGATTGTCTGACGTGCTCATAAATGTCATTCATTTTGTTCCGCAAATCATTTGCATAATCGGTTATACTACGTGGAGCATCAGGTGGTATCCCGGTGATCAGGTCTGCAGGCAGCCGTAGTTCTTTTCCAAAGTTTGCGAAAGTTGGTGTCACTGCTGTACTTTCGTGGACAGCGCTTCGATATGACAACAGAAACGGTTGTATGTGCTCGTCCCAATCTCGTTGCCGATTGTCTACAACTTTTGCTAGGTACCTCTCCAATGTCTGATTAAATCGTTCTACCATTCCATCAGATTGCGGGTGATAAGAAGTCGTTCTTGTTTTATGAGTACCCATAACTCGGCAAGTTTCCTGGAATATTTGAGACTCAAAATTCCTTCCTTGATCGCTGTGTACTCCAAAACGACAGAAGACTTCATGAACTAGTTTATCTGCAACTGTTGAAGCTTCTTGATTTGGAATGGCGAAGACTTCTGGCCACTTAGTGAAGTAATCCATCACAACCATGAAATACTTGTTACCGCTTTCACTCTCCGGAAACGGCCCCGCCACGTCAATGGCTATTCTCTCCCATGGTGCACCATCATTGTACAACTTTAATGCACCTCTACTAAGAGTCTGAGGTCCCTTTACAGCCGCACAACTTGTACATTTGTGACAACAGTCCTCGACATCGTTTAGACAGTAGACCAAATAAAATCGTTCTCGGATCTTCAGTAGAGTTCGTTTAACTCCCAGATGGCCTCCTGAACAATCATTATGGTACAGCTGTAGAACATCCGGTACTTTAGCATTAGGGACAACCATTTGCAAATGACAGCTGTCTCCCCGAACATTTTCTCATTTACGGCACAGAACTGCATCCTGAAGCAGCAAGCTGTCCCACTGGGCCCAATAGCTTTTAGTGGTCGAACTCATCGCTGAGACGTCGCTCCACTTGGGCTTGGGAGCACTGGCCTTTATCCATTCCAGAATCGGCTTGATGTCCGGATCTTCCTGCTGTGCATGTAGGAAGCTGTCCTTCCACTCGTTGCTGAGGTGATCTGTCCTGAGCATCCTCACGGATACCTCTTCCTTACTCTCTTGCCTAGTACAATGGTTGCAATCTTCAGGACAAATACTTCTTGACAATGCATCTGCGTTGCCGTGAGATTTTCCGCTGCGATGTTCGTTCTCAAAATCGTATTCCTGCAGTAGTTCAACCCACCTCGCAACTTGTCCTTCTGGATTTTTTAACTGCAATAGCCATTTTAGTGCAGCATGGTCAGTTCGTAAGTGAAATTTTCGTCCCAGAAGATATTTGCTAAAATGCTGTAACGACTTTACCACAGCTAGCAATTCGCGTCTTGTGACACAATAGTTCCTTTCCGGTTTTGACAACGACTTGCTGAAGTACGCTTTCACGACATCTTGGTCACCATTCCGTTGAGACAACACACCGCCAAGTCCTATATCACTTGCGTCTGTGTCAACTATTAATTCTTTGCTTGCATCAGGGTATCCCAAAATAGGTGCTTTGTACAGATGGTCCTTGAGCTCCTGGAATGCGATATTGCAACTTTCATCCCAGCAGAAATGTCGCTTCTCCTCGGTTAGCTTGTGCAGAGGTTTGGCTATATCTGCAAAGTTCTTCACAAATAACGCCGGTAATAGGAGCACAAACCCAAAAATGCTCCAACCTGCGTCTTGTCTTTTGGAACCGGCCAATCCTTGACAGCGGCGATTTTCTCTGGATCCATGCGGATACCTTCTTCCGATACTACATACCCCAAAAAGTTAACTTGCCGTTTGAATAGTGAACATTTCTTCGGACTCAACTTGAGGTTGGCACTCTGAATCTTCATGAGCACGCGTTCCATGTTTTGAAGGTGTTCCTCAAACGTCCGGCCTACGATGATGATGTCATCCAAGTAGACCAGACAGGCATCGCCAATTAGTCCGGTAAGTACAAGTTCCATCAGCCTTTCAAACGTTGCTGGAGCATTGCACAACCCAAACGGCATTACTATAAATTGCCACAGACCCTTTCCCGTTGAGAACGCAGTTTTCTCCTTGTCCTTAGGGCCAATTTCAACTTGCCAGTAGCCACTTTTTAGATCCAGCGTGCTTAACCACTTTACTCCTGTAAGCATGTCCAGCGTGTCATCAATTCTTGGCAAGGGATAGCTGTCCTTCTTCGTAACGTCGTTCAGACGGCGGTAGTCAACACAAAACCGCATGCTGCCATCCTTCTTCTTCACCAGCACCACTGGTGAACACCATGGACTAGAGGAAGGTTCAATAACACCATCCTTCACCATTCCTTCAATCATGGTTTCCACTTCCTTTTCACGTGCTACCGGCAATCTTCTTGGCCGCTGACGGATAGGCAATTCCTCTCCTGTGTTTATTTTGTGTTGAGCTAAGCCAGTCTTTCCTATGTCAGCATTGTTTGATGAGAATACATCAGCGTACTTGAGTAACAACTTCTTCGCCTTGACCAATTCGTTCGGGGAGAGAACACTGCGACAGTCTTCCAAAAGTGTGGTTACTCTCGTTTCTGAATCCTTGCTGGGGGTCCCACTCGATATATGTTGGCACCGGCGTAACCAATCCACTTCGTCACAAGTACCAACCAGTGTGCCTTTTTCTATAATCTGTTCCCGGTCGCAAAGGTTCAGCACACGTACTCCTGAGATGTTAGTGGTCCTGACCAAGGTTCAAGCTACTTTCCATGGAAGGTCATTGTTTACCCTTTCCACAAGTACACAACGGTGAGCTTGCCCAGCGTTTCGAGGAAGACTAACCGGAACAATCGTTTCCGATCTCGGCGGAAGAACAATCTTCTTAATGTTGTACACGTTCCCTGGTAACGCACCTTCCATAAAAACTTCCTCCTGTCCACATTTCAAAACACCTTGCTTAACGTTGATCTCACAACAATTATTCCTCATAAAGTCTAGGCCTAGGATGCAGTCGTCCATTATACCAGCCACGATGACATTATGCAGGTAGATCACGTTGCCTAGCTTCAACTCCATCTCCTTCTCTCCACGGACGGGTATACACGGCTGACCGGTGGCTGTTAGCAAATTAATGCGTTCTGGGTTGTATGCGGAGTCCCCAAGGAACTGACTTATAAGTTGGGAACTAACAACCGTACGAGAGGCTCTAGTGTCTATGGTCAGTTTACACGGCATTCCGTTGACCTCGCCCTTGATGATCAGACTGTTCCCATCATGAGTTTGTGAGATCGAGATCCTTGGGGCTCTTTTAACATCAGCCAGCACCCGCCCCGCAGTTCTGGCTTTTACTCGTTTCCCTGCTGCTGCTGGGCGGTGCTGTTGGCCGCACTACCCTCCTGAGATCGTTCACCTTCCCTTTCTACGGTTCGCTTAGGGCAGCTGGATCGAAGATGGCCCCTTTCCCCACAGCCATAGCATCTAGGGCTGTATCCTTTATTGCGGTCGCGAACCGTAGCTGCTACAACCTCCCTGACGCGATGGGAGCGAAGATCCTGCCGCACGGCCTCCACCTCCAGTGCATTGGCCAAGACGTCCTTAAGCGTCTCGTGGTGACCGAGTCTCACAGCAGCTCTGACTTCAAAAGACGTGTTCCAGGTGAGCGTCACCATATCTCGCCTCCAATGCCTCAAGGAGCTGCTCGTAGGTCACTTTCTTACGGAGAGCTTCCAACACAGTTAAGGCTTGGTCGCGCAGGCCTAAGGTGAGTGCAGTCATGGCCTGGCTTTTATTCCAGCCGTTTGCCTCCATGACGGCCTCGAACTGTATTTTGTAGGCCGACCAGGAAGAAGTCCCGTCGAACGGTGGTACCTTGAACCCACGTAGCGAAGGTGTAGCAGCTACTGCGGGGGCTGCAATTCCATCTCCAAGTTTGAGTTCATCCAGCGTTTTCTTAACTTGGTTGATTTGGGTCTCAGCTTCCGACAGGCGGTTATCATGTTGAGCAACCTTATCCTTCACCTCCCTTATCTCTTTACCGAAGGTAGCGTGAAGGTCCTTCATGAGAAGCATCTGCTCTTCCCTATCGCGTTTGAGCTGCTCTTCTAAGGGACGGGCCTGTTCCTCCTGTCCGCGCTTCAGCTGCTCTTCGAACCGACGAGCCTGTTCCTGCAGCATCACCATCAGAGCGCCTAAATCGGGTGCTGCAGATGCAGGAGCTACTGACGGACCGGCCTCCGTTGCCGGCGGCTGGCCCTCCGACGTCTGCGGCGTTGCACTACCAAATCTTCTCTGGTCCGTCTCATGCTGGCGTTGACTGCGGGTACGAACACCCTCCGTTTCCTCGTTAGGTAAAATCGGCATGATTTTATCCCACTTCTGACAGCAATTGTTACGAGCTTGAAAATAAAATAAAAAAAAATAAAAAATCATTTATTCCTAGAAATAGAGCTACAGACTTGAACATTGGGAAAAAAGTGACTTATATTAAATTAATTTTAACTTATATTATATTAAATTAAATACTAATTACATATAAATTCTTATTACATATAAAAAAGGTACTGGCGGGCCCCAAACTAGGCATAGCCTGTATCTTGGGGACCAGGAGTACGGTTATCGGTTTTACTTACGTAATTAAAAGTACCCAAAATTATACAGACCAACAAATTATTTCTTAATTTAGTTTAATATTTATTTTTTATTCCTAGGAAAAATATGAATACAATATTCTAGTGTGAAACGTAGATACAATTTGGTATTATTTTTGCTTTAATATTAAGTTTTCGGTATCATTATAATTTAGTGTGGCGAGATATCTTTTTACTATATGTTTAGCTTTCAAAGTGGTGCAATTTTTGATGTCACAGACTTTAAGTATTTTGTTATAAATATGAGGATGTGAGAACTGTGGAAGACGTTGCGCGAAAACAGACCTGGCAGCCGGAATTGAGGTTCGTGACAATAAAAATTGCCGATAGATTTACCTAAATTAACACTTTAATTCACTTTACACTAATTAAAGTTAAAAACACTTATAATTAATCACACTGATTAACTTTATTCCGCTCCGAAGCTTCGCCTGTCTCGCCAACCTCAATACTTCCCCGATCGCATCTTGCAGCGCCTATAAATATAAATTAGCACCGAAATATCCAGAATATTCAAGTAAACACGCGCAAGGTACTGAAAGTTCGAGTTTCAACTTCAAGAAGTTTAGTTCTTCGGTTCGAGACTAGATGGCGCTAGTGCCTCGACTTATGTGCGTTACATTAGTGTTACGAGCTTGAGGTTCGTGACAATAAAATTGCCGATAGAATTACCTAAATTAACACTTTAATTTTCTTTACACAAATTAAAACTTAAAACACCAATAATTAATCACACCGATTCACTTTATTCCGCTCCGAAGCTTCGCTTGTCTAGCCAAATTCAATACTTCCTCGATCGCACCTTGCAGCCTATAAATACACCTTAGCACCGAAAATCCAGAACATTCAAGTAAATAAGCGCGCCAATCGACTAAGCATCGAAAGTTCGAGTGTCGGGCTTCTAGAAGCTTAGTTCTTCGTTTCGACAACAGATGGCGCTGTCGGTTGAAAGATTAGTGATGTCATTTTCTGGAAAGCTCTCTCCTCGCTCTATTACCCGACACTAGATGGCGCTAGTGCCTGATGTCAACTTAGCCGCGCAACATTAGTTTTGGTTGTATTTTACAAGCCATTTGCTGTAAACCATTTTTGGAATGTTATCATAGCCACTATAATCTTGTTCTTTTATTATTCTGTAGTTTTGATGATAGTATTGTGCTCATATCATCTACAAAAATAGTAACTCGAATCTCAGGAATGAGATTACAGATGTAATCTATTAAGTCGTTCAAAGAGATTATGAAGAATATCGGTCCCAGGATAGAGCCTTGAGGTACACCCCTTCGTTACCATGATTACTACAGATCTGTGCTTACTTTGCACTCTTACATGGTTTTCTTACTATAATTTCTACAAATCGTCTTCTATTACTCAAATAAGATTTAATAAGTTTTAGTGATTTATTCCTAATTTTAAAGTATTCAAGATTTTTTTTATTAATATGCTATGATCTGCGATGCCAAAAGCTGAGCTTAAACCTGAGAATAAGCCGCAAATTTAACTTTTTTCTTTAATTCTGTTAATATATCATTCACTATATTATCAACTGGATCAATGGTTCCTATTCTTTTTTGGTAGCCAAACTGCCAATCATTCAAAACGTTATTACGATTTAAGTGTCACTAACGACGTCTTACGTGTATGTCTTACGAGTTATCACTTTTATCAACTTTTCCATAATCTCCAATAAGATTGACAGTAGGTCTACAATTGCTTAGGTCTATTTTTGAGTTAATTTTATGTATTGGTACTATTTTTGCTATCTTCATCTCGTCGGCAAATATTATTAATATTTTTTTTACAGGATAAGGGGCAAACGAGCCCACGGCTCACCTGAAAGTAAGTGAGTACCGCCGCCCATGAACAACTGCAACACCAGTAGAATTGCAGAAGCGTTGCCAGCCTTTTAAAAAGGAGTAGGCTCTTTTCTTGAAGGTGCTTAAGTCGTATCGGTCCGGAAAAATCTCTGGTGGTAATTGATTCCACAAGGAAGTTGTTCGAGGCAGAAAACTACTTTTAAATCGCACGGTGGTGGACCGTCAGTCATCCAGATGGTATGGATGGTATCACAAATTTTGTCGCGATGTACGATGTTGAAATTGTGCGGCTTGTAATTGGAGCATTCACCGTCTACTACGACCTTGATGCTCCAGTCAGCAAGACAACTGGTGATCCAATTACACAATTTCTCGGGAAGCCCATAGGAAGGAAGCTTCGTAAGAAGCGCTTTGTGCCAAATCCGATCGAAAGCCTTCGCCATGTCCAAAGTAACGGCCAAGGGGGAGGCCCTTGGACTCCACTGCCTCCGCCAATTTATGAATTAGGTAACCCAGAAGATCACCAGCCAAGCGAACGCTACGGAAACCGTAATGGCGGTCACTAATCAACTGGTGATCTTCAAGGTACCGCATGAGCTGGCTGTTAATAATGGATTCCATTATTTTAGAGAACAAGGAGGCGTAGGCGATAGGCCGATAGGTCTATAATTGGACAGATCAGAGCGGTTTATTATTTATTATTATTCGGAGCTTTTTTAGGGATCGGGTGCACGAGGGCTGGGATGGATGGACGCCATCCAGCCCACTCGACTTGTTAACGTCCAGGGTGAGGAGTACTCTGCGCACTGAGCGTTGGGTAAATAGGACACCCTGCATGGAGCACTCACACTGCGGGATGGTCGGCGGTGTGTTCCCCCTGTCATCAAGAGTCGAGTTGGACGCAAAGAGAGAGCCCAGCAGATCGGCTTTGTCCTTTGCGGCATGGGCCAGTGAGTCGTCCTCCCTGTGTAGAGATGGTAGAGATAGCTGACAGAAGTTCCCTTGGACAGCCTTGGCAAGAGACCAGAATGCACGTGTTCCTGAAGGAAGACAAACTAGTTTCTCGCCAATTCTGCCGATGTACTCTGACTTTGCCTTGACAATGACATTTTAAGGACCTGGAGGTAGAATTGTACTTCTTTTTAAGAGCACTGGTGGTTGGTTGGTGGTTGGCTGGTGGTTGGTTGGTTGCTTAGATTAGCCTGGTAGCACTCTTGTTTTTGACGTAGTGCAATTTTTGCAGGAGCGACCAAACCAAGGCTGGGTTCTGCCTCCGATAGGTACCACAGATGATGGAATAAAAAGTTCCATACCCAGCACCACATCAGCGACACATTCAGCAACAACACTGGGATCATCCGGCGAGAAGCAAACCTGCCTCCAAGGGTAGGTTGCAAAAAAAGATCGCATCCCGTCCCAATCGGCATTACCGTTACCTATAGAGGGACCCATAGACGCGGGGATGATCATCACTGTCTACTAGCAGCCATAAGATGGACAAGTCCATACCTTCAAGGCTGCCGAGGCGTCGAAACAGATGTCCTCTCTGACGTATACGCAAACTACAGCCCGGGGCACAAAGGAGTGTTTAAATGTGTACCTCGGGTAGGAGTGATACGAAGTATCAGCCGGAGAGGACACCTGTGTCTCGGTTAGAAAGAGCAAGGCCGGTTTCGCTGTTTCTAGATGGTAGTGGACGGCGTTAAGGTTTGAATGAAGTCCCCTGATATTGCAGAAATTCACAAATAGCGTGGCAGGGGCGCCTTTGACTTAATGCTCTGTTTGCCCCGAGCAGGTTTAGTCTCGAGCGGAAAAAAGCACCCACGCTCAGGAGTGGATTAGCTTGGCCGTGGATGCTCAGCGCAGAGATTCTCCAAGGGTGCCGGTACCCTCCTGGGGTAGTCTTAGTGTAGGTTGGCTGATGCATTTATTATAGAAATATGGCAAAAATTCGCTTAACAAATCGATATTATCATTTATTATTTTTATTGGAATATCGTCATAACTACAAGATTTTTAGTTTTCATGCATTTTACGACATTGAAAAATTCCTATGAATTTGTTGGGCTTAGTACCAAAGTCTCCTTAATCTTTTGGGTAAGCATTGCCATTGCATTGTTAATGTTGCTGACGCCGTAATTTTTGTCACTATCGATTTTTTTAAATATTCACCTATTTCTATAGCATTGTTAATAGCTTTTCCATCCGTTGATTCTATACTTGTTCACTATCTTCCATAATCCTTTACTAGAATTGTTGAATGTTAAGCAATGAAAGCTATGAAAGTAATGAAAGCATACACACACGTACGCATGCACGCACGCACGCACGCAAGCACACTCCCACGCAAGCACACCACACAGCACTCATGCACGTACGCTCGTATGCACGCACGCACGCACATACATACGCACCGGTGGGGATGCCGAACTGTGCGGCGGCGCGCTGCACGGATGCAGCACCGCAGCGAATGGCGGCGAGCGCGTGCTGCAGGTCGCTGCGGCGCCAGGACGTCGGCGCCGCGTTGAAAGGAGCTGCCAGCCGGATGCCCTCGCGCCGCGCTATCTTGTACAGCGTGCTGCTCGGGATACCTGCCGGCGCGATTATAATATAACCATTAAGTGCAGTGCGCAGGTGCTCGTCGCTCCATTTCTTGTGAACAGGTGAGTGAATGGGCGGGTGAGCGTGTGAGTAAGACAAAGAGAGCGTTGACCGTAAGCCTTGCTGGCCTTGTTGGCAGAGAGCGCACCGGCGCAAAGAACGTGCAGTGCAGCACGCAGGACCGCGTCGCTCAAGTTCTTGTGACCAGGTGAGTGAGTGAGCAGGTGAGGGTGTGAATGAGACAAAGTGAGCGCTGACCGTAAGCGTTGCTAGCCTTGTTGGCAGAGAACGCACCGGCGCACAGTACGTACAGTGCAGCACAAAGGTCCGCGTCGCTCAAGTCCTTATGACCAGGTGAGTGAGTGAGCGGGTGAGCGTGTGAATGAGACAAAGTGAGCGCTGACCGTAAGCCTTGCTGGCCTTGTTGGCGGAGAGCGCGCCGGCGCGCAGTGCGTGTAGTGCAGCACGCAGGTCTGCGTCGCTCCAGCTCTTGGCGCCGCCGTCCTTCTTCGGCGTGTCGATGCCCAACCGGTGCGCGCGCTGCCATAGCGTTGTGGACGGAATGCCGTATGTCGCCGACGCCTTCAATACATTCAAGTGATTTATACTGCGCTATAGGACATCATAATACAGTTCATACTTCATATAATTTTTTATAGTATAAGGGTAAGAACAGGCACACAGTCCACCTGATGGTAAGTGGACGCTGTGGCCCATAAACATCTTCATTTATCTTCCATACTCATGTTGTTTCTTGCTTAATTAGAATATTGAGAAACTATAGGTCTATTTGGAATAAATTATTTTTTTCTCTTCATGTTTATAAGAGACAGTTTGATTCTTTAATAGATTGAAAAAAATAATACATAAAAACGCGTTTTGACCTAGAGATCAGAGGTAATCTACTACTGTGTACTACACTGCGGACTTATTTAGACAAAAGGAATAAAATAAGCTTGTTGCTACGAGCACTTAACTTAGGGTTAAGTGCTCGTAGGCTTGTTGTCATTAATGATGGCTTCAAATAACAATAATGATGAAGGCCTCCTGGGTAATTTTGTGAGCGTTTCTTTTAAAGGTAAAAGTACATTTATTACATAACTGTGTACAATATGATCTTAGTACAAAAACATATAAGTTTTAGGCTGAACAGTTTACCCATTTCGGATATGCAACAATTAAAACAATAAATTTTAAATTTACTACTTATTGACATTAATATTATTAAAAAACTCATTGAGATTGTAAAAAACATTTTCAATTAACAATTTCTTTAATTTTGTTTTAAACATATTTCCATTTAATTGGTGGTAACTGATTGTATACACGAATAGCAGTAATACAGGTACTTTTATAGTAAATCATATTTTTAATAATAGGTAAGCTTATATCATATTTATATTGATTGCGAATGTTTTTCTTTGAATCAGATTTCAAATTAAAATATTGCATATTATTTTTAACAAATAGACATAATTCTAGGACAAAGATTCCAGTCAGTGTTAGGAAACTCTTTGTTCTGAAAACATCTCTTAATGATTCGGTACTATGCGTGTTATATATTGTTCTAAGACATTTTTTCTGGAGAACGAATGTGGATTATATATCTGTAGAGTTTCCCCAGTGTATGATACCGTAAGTTAGAAGAGGATAAACGCTTCCAAAATAGGCATTTCTAGTAATAGGTACTTATATTTGTAGTCTCTGCCAGGATGGACAATGCGTAACGTGCACTGGATATCTCATAATCTGTACCTTTATATAGCATACCAAGTATCCCTTTACGGAGCATAGCATCACGCGGTGGTTAAATACCACCGATCCCCCTAACTCGCTCCCACCACACTCACCTTGGTGAGGCTCATGCGGCGGTCTCGCAGGGCCTGCAGAGCGCACTCCATGTCGCGCGGCGCCCAACCCTTGCTGCCGGGGCTGCTGCGCGCCTCCCCCTCCCCACCTTCACCCCCCACTCCCACTCCGCTGGTTTCGCTCGCCTCATCACTCAGCTGTAGTTGTTCTGTTGGAATATTTTTATAGAATCATTGATCAAATTTTAAGGTGTAATTTTATGATAGGTACAACACGAGGCTTAATGGCACATTAAAATTGAGCAGCGTTTGAGTAATTGGACATAAGGACATAGACATAGGTACGTGGTAGAGCCACGCTGCAGCTATTTTGTAGTTGTAGCTCGAATGGGTCGGCTCAACCGGGGCAGGACCAGGCTCTCACAGAATACCAGCGTAAAATAGCAGCGTAATGCTGCTGTGTTTCGCGTGGTGAGTGTAGAGAACCGGAGACCCTTTTGACTGGAAGCGAGGCATTCCATCTTAGTCCTCAGGTGTGACAACGCATTTGCATTTTGATTCTTAGTTGAGGATAAATGTGGATGTCTATAGGCTACAGCATCCACTTACCATTAAGTGAACTGTGTGCTCGTTAGTCACCCAAGACTATAAAAAGTAAGGGTCAAACGAGCAGACAGTTTAGTACCTAATGGTAAGTGAATACTAGTCTAAGTATATCTACCCTCAATTAAGAATCAAACTACAGCTGCGTTGTCACTTTAGAGGATTACGAGTAGAACGGAATGCCTCCAGCAAAAAGTTTCTCCGGTTCCTATCAGGCACCAACCGTCATACAGTATTCTATGCGAGTGTAATCTATCCACGGTCGAGCCGAACCATTCGTGTTGCAACCGTAATATAGTTGCAGCATGGTTCTACCACGTAAATTAGTAATCTAATCTACACTTCTAAAATTATGGAGATTTTTATGTAATATTCAAGTAATTCGAAGATTGAACCATGGTAGCAGAACTCGCCGTATAACGTAAGCAATACGGTTTCTATCCCCGCCGACATCGATAAAGTTTTTAATTGAAAATTTAGATGCTGATTTAGCATGCTTCGCGTTGAAAACATCGCAAGAGAACCTACATGTTTAGGAAATTAAAAAAAATCCATTTCAATTCCGTCAACACGTATTGGGACAGCGCGACTGACACTCCCTTGCCCTTAATCCGTCTTAAAAAATAAGAGGCGGCTTGTATTTGAGACTGATTAGGAGTTAGCTGGACTAGCCTGTGCTCAGAGGTTGGATGTATAAAAACTGTAACTTTTACTTTTAATGCTAACATGCGGAAATATTAATTGAATAAAAACTGATGACTAAACAAATCCTTAGATAATAGATATAGTCTGTATCTGAGAGGAGTTCATTAAAGAACTGGATAATACAGCAACTCTGGGGTTAGCTTACTGAGGTCTCACAAATACCAGCATAAAATAGCAGCTTAATGCTGCTATGTTTCGTATGGTGAGAGTAGAGAACCGAATATCCTTTTTACTGGAAACGAGCCACTCCATCTCAGTCCTCAGGGGCGACAACGCATCTTTCTTAATTGAGGTTAAATGTACCTAGATGTCTATGAGCCACAGGAGCCATTTACCATCAACTGAACTGTGTGCTTATTTGTGACCCTTATTCTACAAAAAAAAAATTAAGTTGAACTTCTACGGTCGTTAACGCTAACAGGAAAACATAACTACAAAAATGAAGTCACGTGACTCACCGTTGATTTAATTCATTAATAGTGCAGTAAGAATAATAATATATGGGCACATTATTATTCTTGAACAGGCCAGTTAGAAAAATTGTAACAACTGATAAAAGCCTATATCTTAGTTTCAAATGTGTAATTATTCTATTTTAGCTGTCTATCCAATCTATTCTTAAATTGATTAAAGATCTGTGGAGATATTCCTGCTGAAGGTAGCTTGTTCCATGCTTCAACCACTATTTGGCTAAGGAAGTGCTTATGTGGGTTATTATGTGATACGGCTTTAGTTAATTTGAGGTGATGCCCCCTAAGATGTGTGTTATTTGAATAGTGTAAATCCGAATCCCTTTTACGCAAATCCGAAGAATTATTAAGTTATCTATATTTCATTACAATATGTATAGTATTTTATCACTAATTTAAATTCGAATCTTTCAAACAAAGCAAAATATTAAATAAAAATATCCAGTATCAACTTTTTTTCTCAACATCGTTTCAATGATATGTCGCTATGTGCCTTACCGTAGTGTTTGGATGATTAAAATTCATTGTTATGCGAATAACCGGCAAAAATATACAAATAATCGTTAAAAATATCCAAATAATCGAATCATTCTTTTTAATATACTTACTTTGAAAGAGACTTGACTGCATCATTAAAATTAAATATTAATTAATCTAAAAAACGACAACTCAACTAGTACTGAAAGTGATTGAATAAATTTATTTATAATCTAGTTTCGAAGAAACTGATAAATCTTGTGTTTTAAATTATCCGTTTCAAATTTATTCTAGTACTAGGCTTTTTACCCGCAGCTTCGCTCGCGTGGGCTTTAATTTAGCATCATTAATAAATGTTGTTCCGTGCCGTGCCATACAATAGTGTAGTGCATAGATATAATATGTTACAGCAACACGTGAATAAGTAAGTTTTCATGTTTGCATTAATATGTTACTTATGTCTGTTACAACTATTTATTTTTATAACTATTATTTTTTATATCAGGTGTGTCTTGCAGTGTATATATATATATATATATATATATATATATATATATATATATATATATATATATATATATATATATAAGAAAGGTCAATTGTCTTGGAATCAAAATTTCGATATGATCAAAGAATGTAAAGTGTAAAATGTAGATGTTTTACACTTCACATTCTTTTATCACTATAGTTAAATTAGTTGCAAAACAATGATGAATTTCATTGTCAAAGTTACGGCATGATGTTTATTTGCTATATTTGATTCGTATCATTGGTCCAGTTTAATATTGATTGGCATCTTAAAATAAATGCTGATATTATTTTTACGTTTGAGTAGACTCTAAAAGTTCTATAATGATTTCTTATATTTACGCAAATAGTACACATGGAATAAAATGCAATTTACGAATTTTATTGCTTTTAATTTTACATTTTTACGTGGATTTTTTACTCATCTTTGGGTGAAAGATCCATAAAAACCCGCGTAAAAGAACATATCGCTGATGTGTAGCACCGACGTTCCGGGAGGTCTGTTCAGTATCGTTCCAACAATTATATCAGATCTGATAAAACATTAACCCTCGCCAAAGAACTGCGACTTCTACCAAGGATGATTTGCAAGGCTATTGAAATTAAAAAAAAATCCTAATTCAATAGAGAACATGTCAGGGTGCTACCATCTGCTTGGGGTCCCATAATTAATAAAATTTTAATTCAACTCCAAGCCAACTACTTACCTACTACAAAACTTATAGCCTTCGTTAACTATGACATCAGAACGTCAAATACCTCAGTCCCCCCCCCCCCCGTGACCATGGGTGCTGTAAAGTATTAAAAAAGTTAAAATTAAACGCGATAAAAATCTTGAAATTATTTTAATTCCAAATGAAGATCTATTCACAGTGAAAGAGTGGAAGGCCCACACTCATGAACGGGAGTAGAAAAATGTTCGCAACCAAAATTTGTCTACAGGCTGTTAGACAAATTTTGGTTAAAAAAGTTTTCGCTGCGCTGACCCCAACACAGTATGACCTCAACTGGAGAACCCGATACGCAGAATTCCTCGCGATGTATTCCTCACGAACGTGGTAAATTCAAATAGCTACAAACTTCAAATTACAATAAAAATATTTTTTTACTACTCAGACATCTAGGTATCCCCACGAAGTTATTGTTCACCACTTCAACGGACACGTGATAAGTCAGCACGTAAAATTTCATACCACGGCCTGCTACACGGCTCTTGTATTTATTTGAATAAAAATCATAGAAACTGAAACAAAACTTTTGCACGATTATTGACCATATCTACATAGTAATTAGATATCCAACGATGCCATGAACTATTTCATCAAATAGAGTTAAACATTGTATTTAATTTTCAAATACGAGTATAACAGTATCGTTAGTCATTTTGCCAAACGTGGTAATTGCAGTTAATGATCACGTTGATGGCCACCGGTCTGGGTATTTAAAGTTTTGATTCTAAACGAATGAGCTATTATTTAATTTTGTCAGTGACATCATTAGTTTAATTAGCAGTGAAGTAGATGGCGCTGTTATTAGATGAAATAATGAAAGGCAAAACTATGTTATCTAGTAATATCAGCGATGGAAGGTTGGGGTGCACCTGGAAAGCCGCGAACATTTATTTATTTCATAAATAAGGTATAAAGCAACGTTGATTCTGCTAAGAACTCTGTGTTAAAAATATGCTATCAGCGCCGCTAGCGGTAAAAAACCATTTGATGATATGACCATAATATCATGAAATAGCAATATTGTTTTTAAGTTTAATATTGTCATACGGACTCTATTTATTAATTCGGACAACTTTATTATAACCTGGTCAACAAACAGTGTTAAATAACTACTGCTATTTTACGAAATTTATTACTTTAAGATATGATCAGTCTACGATTTGGCCACGACATAAGGAGAATTTCGCAATAATTGCAGTGTATTACAGTTTATATTACATTAGTAATTAAACTAAAAACCATATAGATTTTCATATTTTTGATAAACGTCACTATGATCTATAGTTATTACACTTTTAAAATGATATAACGAAAATGTTAAAAGAAACGTTAGGATGTTTATATAATTTTATTTATCTTATTATTTAAACTGTAATTTATTTAATTATATCTTATATTATTTAATTAGTTACTGTAGGCAAACTGCACTTTTTCTAATTGATAATAGATGGCACTTTTTGAAAAACTAAAATGTAGATCGTTGGCGTAGCTTTAAATTATTAAACAAAGGTTAGAACTAATTTGAAAATTTATTTATAAATATGTTATTAGTTTGAAAGAATACCAGTCATCCTGCACATACGTGAACAGACAAAATCATAATAGAAAATTAACATCTAAAAGAAGGAAAATTTTTAACCTTCCTTTTTAGAAGTTCCGTAATCGGATAAAAAGTAAGAGATAAGTAGCCCCGGTTCATTAACTGCATGCATACAAAATTGGAGATCTGTCCACTAGTTTTTGCGTGAATCTTTAATACACAGACAGACAGACAGACAAAAATTCTAAAAACCACTAATTTTATTAGTCCCCTGGACTTGTTTTTTTCAGGAGATATTATAATTACAGTCATGACTTTTCTACAGATTTATTATATGTATAGATTCTCTCACAAGTAAAAGTGATATAAAATCGGCCCCTGCATTACTGCATTCTTAGTTTTGATGGACACCATGCGTACATATCTATTCTTGCCAGGGTGAACGCCGACGACTTTACCCGTTGATCTCTTGTCATGGGGCAAGTTTTCGTCTTCGATTAGGGCAATCTTGATGGTTTTTGATGGTGTTCTCCACTTAATAATATCTAATAATATAATAATAAAATAGCATTTATTTTCTCCCGCATATTATCAGAACTTTACAATAAACTAAGTAATAGAAAACTTATACAGCTAAATAACAGCTATACTAACTAAGTAATGTGAAATGTGAAATAATGTGTAAACTGTGCTACTGCTATGGGATCACCAGGCCCCTCCGTCAACAGAAGTGATATTGCTGTAAAATTCTTAATAAAGATTACAACTACATACTTGTAATAAAATTACATTAAAATAGACTTGTTCAGTTTGGAGAAACAGTTTAAAAACTATTAAAATATATTGGTGTACATAAAAAGAACCTGTTTTAAATACTACTAAAGGTAGGTAGGTCTATTATGTGACATTAATGTGTCGGTTGTTTGTATGTGTGTGGTGTGTGTGATGCATGGCTTGCATCATCTGCCATCTAGTTGTAAAGTTTATGTGACCCGGTTTGTGGCTTCGATATTAGTGACCCTCCAACCAGGAAGTGTCCAAGTGTTACGTATTCATCATCTACGCTTGCGGTCAGGGCAATCGGAGGTCGTGAGTTGAAGCACGCCTTTATCTGGTGAAGTAGTGTCATAAACTCTTCGTACGTGAGTTTTTTCTCACTATCACCCGACGTTGATGGTGTTTTAATTTTTTTACGGCAGCCTCCCATAGCCCGCCTGCTGACAGGTAGGCTTTTTTTTTAATAGAATAAGGGTGACCAACGAGCACACGGTCCACATGATGGTGAGTGGATGCCGTGGCCTATAGACATCTACATTTATCCTCGATTAAGAATCAAAATGCAGATGCGTCGTCACCCTTGAAGTCTAATATGGAAATCCTCGTTTCCAGTAAAAAAGAGTCTCCGGATCTCTACACTCATCATACGAAACACAGCAGTACTAAGCTTCTATTTTACACCGGTATTCCGTGAGAGCGTGGTATTTCCCCGTTTGAGCTGACCCATTTGTGCTACAACCATAATAAAGTTGCAGCGCCGCTCTACCACGCATAAAATAATTAATTGGCTAGCGCATTAAAGTGCCGTTGAATGTCATTGTCATCGATCTTACTAAGGAGCTCTTCATTGAAGATTACAAGGATATTTTTCTATTCTTTCTTCAAGTCTTTGGATGCTACGATAAAGTTACGTCCTTGATCGCTGTATATATGTTTAGGGCTAGATATTCTGGCGCAAAAACTTCGAAATGTTGCCAGAAACCCAGGTGTACTAAGATCAGACAAATAAAAAGCCAACTTAGCTAACTCCACTGTTCTGTTAGTCGGATGAAAATAACTACATTTAATCACCTGTAGTCTAGTTGTAGTCGAGTCTAGTCTAGTCATCAGGATTATCAAATAAAAACGAACATGATACTTTTAGAGTTGTAAATATCAATCACATATTTGAAGAAATTCTAACTCACCTCCCTCCGACAAGGGCTCGTCTTTAATGGGCAGCAAAGGCACGAAGTCCGAGTCCTCTTCACTGGTGCCAAGTAATTGCATCTGTCTGTCTAGAAGCGTCGTTCCCTGTGTATTATTTTTTCAAGTTGAGTAATAAAAAGTGAAAACTTTACCAAATAAATATTTTTTACAAAGCATAAGACACAAACACTTTGAGTATTAAACCAATTTAGGTCACTGGCACGCATACTACCAATTGCACTTGGTTATCTAGCCCCTATTATTACATCACAGTTTCTGCTCGGCCTGCGCGGGTGTGCACAGTAAATATGCCATGCAGTTGTATTTTCATTTATAACAGTTAATGTTTTCAGCGATCTGCGATCCAACAAAAGCGATAGAGATCAGACGCAGGATCAACGGTTTTACGTGCTTTCCTAGGCACGGGAGCAATATGGATATGTTAATGTGCATCTTAATAGCGTGTTACTATGATAAATTGATGCTACTTTTATTAAACAGTTTTGTTTACTAAAATCGATAGGAATCAAATGGGTCTATTATGAGGATATGTCATTCGTATGACAGTTGCATCGACTCACATAAATCATGACAGCGTTTTCGCAGTCACATTAAACAGAATCAGTGTAAGGTTGTTCAAAACAACGTTTGCGGTTTACAAAACAAAGAACTAGTCTTCTTGCCCGTTCGCAATCGACTAAAGGAGTAAAACCCGGTTTACATTTTGCGAAGTGACAAGTGCGAGTGGCAAGTGCAACTGACAAGTGACAAGTGCTTAGTGCGTGTAAACAGGCAATGCCAAGTGATAAGTGGGAATAAAGTACGCACTTGTCACTTCTCATTTGCCACTTGTCAGTTGTCACTCGCACTTGTAACTTCTCAAAATGTAAACCGGGCCTTAGGGAGCATTGACTGCAACTTAGTGCGCAATGTATTAAGATCGTAGAGCCTGTCTACTAGTATGAGGCCCGGTTTACATTTTGAGAAATGACAAGTGCTAGTGGCAAGTGCAACTGACAAATAACAAGTGCTTAGTGCGAATTTTAGTCACACTTATCACTTGTCATTGTCTGTTCACACATATTAAGCACTTGTCATTTTTACTTGTCACTTCTCAAAATGTAAACCGGGCCTAAACATGTCTTTGAATAAGAAAACACTGACCGGTGTATTACGAGCGGGCTCGAGGGTCTCCAGTGTTTCCGGGGAGGTGCGAGGTAGGGGGGCAGGTCGCGCGCACACTGGCGTGGCGGCGGGCGCGGCCGGAGCTGGTGTCAACTCCAGCTCATCTGACACCTGCACGTGATAGAATATCACAGACAATAAAAATAAAAATTGTGGGTAGGTAATTCAAAAAACTAGTTTGAAAGGTAGTCGGTAGTTCTTATAGAATAGGGGGACAAACGAGCACACAGTCCACCTGATGGTAAGTAGATGCTATGGGCCATTGACATCTACATCTATCCTCGATAAAGATTAAAATCCAAACGTGATGTGAACCCCTGAGGACTAAGATGGAATAATAAATATAATAGTAATCCGGTTCTCTACACTCACCATACGAAACACAGCAGCATTGAACTGGTATTTTACGCTTGTAATATTTGAGAGCCTGGTCCTTTAAGATAATCAAAGACCCAAGAACCATCTTTTTTTATCTTCAAGTTTTTTAGATAAAATTAATATTGCTTAGATCCATCATGGCATTTTTCGTAAAATTTCATCACAATCGGTGCAGTCATTCCGCAAATTAGCCCGGACACACATACAGACAAATTTTTTATAATAGTTATTTAATATTCATGTCTTAATGGCATGCAAATAACGCCCTCAGCTCAATAAAAGGCTTTTATTACGATATTATATTTATACATACATTTAAATCAAACTCTATAGTGAAAGCTATACCTGCAGGTGATGTAAAATATGTGATGATACATTTTCCTTAACCTCGTCGATAGCTTCCACTTTAACCGCAAGTAGGTTTGGTGAGGAGAGCTGAAAAAATATTATAAAAATGCTGAAAACAAATACAACAATTCATTAAATTATTTATAGAGCTATATCATTGTATTTTTTATCCAATTTTTTAATGAATAGAATCGAGCGTCTCTCTCAGTTACATACATTAAAGATGTCAATAATCAATTTACTATTATCCGCGTAACAAAATAAAATGCTGTGTCTTACCTACAACAGAAACATTAGTAAATGCTATTAAAATATAAAGTATGAAATTGATTTTTTTTTTCATATTTAAATTTTTTTTAGTAATTATTACATAATATTGCGTTCTTTCATACTATACTGTCAAACGTTTTGCCAACTTTTGATTTTGAGTTTAAATTTAGGTTTTGTTTAAATTTTTGCATTTACTACCTTGTTTATCGTCTTAAGTGTGAATTCTTACTGCAAATAAACTGAGAACGCTAGATCTAAACGCCAATCAAGTTGCTAGGTCTCTAGGATGTGGCCCATACATTACGAGTATCAAAATCTGTGGTAATTTTTTGGGAGATAGATTTGTGTTTTTGTGCTTGATAATAAACGTCCCCATACTGCCGCCGTAAATGTCAAATGCCCTCGAGACATTAAAGTCAATGTAATGGGGTGGCCAGCGACTTAAACACCACAGGGCGTGTGAGTGCTGAGCAGATTTTTTTTAATTTCTCTTACAATAAATTAAGAATAGAAATTCTGGCTCTGCTAATTTTAGAGATCTTAGAGGCGGAACAGAACGCAATCTTTTCAAGATTTTATTGCCAACTTGATTAATAACATAACAAGGAGACTGGAAGCAGCTCGAAGAGCTGGAGGGGGCAACACGAAGTGCTGATTATAGCGCACGTTATAGACTTTCCTAAGCATTTATGAAAAAATTTAATAAAATGTTTAGTACAGAAACGTTTCATTCCTGTAATTTGTTTCTTTTTGTAACTCCGACGAAAAAGGGGGATATTATAAGTTTGACTGCTATGTGTGAGTCTGTCTGTCTGTGTGTCTGTCTGTGGCACAGTAGGTCTAAAACGGGTGAACCGATTTGGGTGCGGTGTTTTATTTATTTAAAAGCGGGACTTTTAGCGGTGGTTTCTTCATGTTTTATTAAAAGTGGTTCAGATGTTTGAAGATCAGCTTTTTTTTTGTTTCGGGGGTTTTTTAATTTTCAATTTAAGTTATTTCGTAATTTGTTTAACTTTTGCCATTTGATCGCAATTTTTTGCAATTTTACATTAAGTAATAATATATAAAGAAGCACGTATTCGTTTTCACTTAACTAGACTAGAGAAGCAAAAAAATATTACAAAGAACTAAAACATGCTGTAAACTCAACGTTATATCGCAAAAAACAGATCTATTTTAATCAGTATATAAACCGCAGCATAACTAATTCTAAAGCTTTTTGGAACCATCTTAAACGGGCAATAAACATATCAGAGAAAATCTAGGGACTATGTAATTCTTGATCATCTAAACGATCCAGTTTTGATTAATTCTCACTTTTGCTCTATACCTGTAAATAATTCAGTTCCCGTTTCAGAATATATTTTCTTTAACTCCCATCGGTTTTGCTCATCAACATTTAAGTTAATTGTTACACGCGAAAACACAAAAGCCAAATTAATTAAATCACTTAATTCAAACGCTTTGAGCGCTGACAGCATATACTTGGTCTGTTAACACTTACACGCTAAAAGTAATCACCGTGATAGTAAACAGATCGATAATCACGTCTTATTTCCCTGACGTCTAAAAAACCGCTTTGGTTATACTAATTCCAAAAACCAATAAGCATTATAAATTTCAAAGACCTACCTGTCAGCATCCTACTCGGTTTTTCAAAAATTTGGGAAAGAAGTAGTATGTACACAACTTGAAACGTACTTGGAGAATATTCACATACTACCGAAAATGAAGTCTCGTTTTAGAAAGCACCATAGCACAAAGACTGCATTATTAGAGGTAATAAAAAAATAATAATTTGGCATCTCAAGATAAGGGTGAAGGAACAATTATAGCACAACTTGATTTCTCACGGGCTTTTGACTGTCTTAACTTAACATCAAATTATAGTTGTCCGTTTATAGTATTCTAATTATGGATTCGATCAGACCGCAATCAAAGGGTTCTCTAGTTATCTAAACTACCGCATGCAGTTAGTTAAAATAATTAAAAAAGATGGTACACATTCTCTGTCGAATCCTTGTCCTATTACGGAAGGAGTCTCCCAAGGATCCACACTGGGCCCTCTTTTATTATACTGTATATTGCAGATATTAGTACAGCCATTCAGAACTGTAAATATCATATGTATGCAGACGATTTGCAGGTTTATCTGTATTTAGTTCCAAGTCAAATTAATTTGGCAGTTAATAAGTTAAATAGAGATCTAACAAAAATCGCTCAGTGATCAGATGCCAACACTCTTGTACTGAATCCAGTAAAATCAAAATACATAGTATTTGGATCAAAGCGACAGATAAATCGAATAGTTACATATAAACCTGATTTGTGTGTCCTCGTGGAGAAGGTAAATCGTGTGAATGAAGCCAAGAATTTGAGGTTGCAGATGGATGTCGCGCTTCATTTTGAGAGACATGAACTCATGAGCGCACGTAACGTACGTATTTTACCGAATACGTTACTTTTTGAGTGAAGATCTGCGCGTTTAGCGCTGCAACTCCCTCGTACTCTCCAGGTTAAACTATGCCGATAAGATATACGGACCAAAGCTACTTTCGAAAACTGACCGAATAATTGAGTAGATCCAAAATGCTTGTACCAGATGTATACACTGTATTTAATATGAAGTCACGTCAGTCACAATTTAAACAAATCAAAGTTATTAAGAATGTCTCTTGTGCCGTGTAGTGGCGGTTGAGAATATCCACTACCCCATATCTTCCCGTGGGTGTCGTAAGAGGCGACAGAGGGAGACAGGCAGGAGATGGGCAGCAGCATCTTCCTGATAACAACTGTGAGATAATAAAAAACTGCGGTTGCCGACCCGCTCGCCAAGCGTGGCAACTATGGCAAATATCCCCCCATGAGTAACGACGCAAACAAACGGCTCCCAGTCCCCGGCGGCCCCGCTATTCCTGGCTATGGTGGCGACCATGGTAACGGCGGGGCAGGGGGTGCTAAGAATCTCCGGTGGAGGTTCGGTTGCCACCTACGACGACTCGACCTGGCAACATATAACGCACGCACCCTGAGGACTGACGAGAAGATACTAGAGTTGGAAGAAGAGGTAGACAAGTTGCGCTGGCATATTATTGGGTTATCCGAGGTCCGAAGAGAGGGGGAGGACACGGTAATCCTCGAGTCCGGCAACTTGTTCTATCACCGGGAGGGCGACCATCTGTACCAAGGAGGTATCGGATTTATCGTCCACAAGTCTCTCGTCAACAACGTTGTAAAGATTGGAAGTGTGTCGACGAGGGTCGCGTACCTGATACTCAGAATCACCAAACGGTATTCGCTGAAGGTCATACAGGTTTACACACCAACCTCGGCACATCCCGCTGAGGAGGTGGAGGAAATGTATGAGGATATTTCCAGAGCCATACATTTCTCCACAACCCACTACACGGTGTTGATGGGAGACTTCAACGCAAAACTGGGCACAAGAGAAAGCGGTGAGCTGAAGGTAGGGAAATTTGGAGTAGGGCAACGGAACCGTAGGGGCCGGCAGCTGGCCGACTTTATGGAGAAAGAGGGACTCTTTATGATGAACTCTTTCTTCCAGAAGCGGCCCCACAGGAAGTGGACCTGGTCGAGCCCCGACGGTTCGACAAAAAATGAGATTGACTTCATTATGACGACCAGACGCCAACTGTTCAGTGATGTCTCAGTGATCGCAAGGGTGAAAACTGGCAGCGATCACCGAATGGTTAGAGGCACACTGAACCTAAACGTTAAGTTGGAGAGGTCTCGTCTAATGAAGTCAACGCTCCGTCCCCCTCATGCTCTAATTCAGAATCCCGAAACCTTTCAGCTCGAGTTATGTAACCGCTTTCAGTGCCTAGAAGATTGCAATGCAGTGGACGATATGTATGACAAACTCGTGGAAACTGTCCATGCGGTCGGAGCTAAGTTCTGCAAGACCGGCCGCAGAAGAACACAAAAGCTCTCCGATCACACTCTTAACTGTTAGACGGGAGATGAGACTGCAATCGTCGACAGATTTGACAGCATACAGGCAACTGAACAGACAGATCTCCAAATGCATGCGGCGAGACTTTCGCAAATTTAATATTGCTCGTATTGAAGAAGCGATTGAGCGGAACTAGGGCTCCAAAGTCTTTGCCAGAGATCTGTCTGCCAGTAAGAGCCAACTGTCAAAGCTGAAGACCGAGTGTGGCAGCATCGTTTCCGGGACACCTGAGATTCTGAGTGAGATTGAGAGGTTCTATGGGCAGCTGTACACATCATCGTTGGAGCCACACGCAAGTGTGAGTAACGATCCAAGAGCGGGTCTTATCTGACACTATTCCGATGATATCCCGGACGTCAGTCTGAGCGAGATTAGAATGGCTCTCCAGCACCTTAAAGTCCCCGGGCGAGGATGGAATTACAGCGGAGCTTCTGAAAGCGGGTGGAAAACCCGTACTTGAAGTCCTTCAGAGGCTCTTTAATTCCGTCCTCCATGGTGGCACTACTCCGGAGGCGTGGAGCAGAAGTGCGGTAGTCTTGTTCTTCAAGAAAGGTGACAACGCCTTCTTGAAGAACTACAGACCGATATCCCTTCTGAGCCGCGTCTACGTGCTGTTTTCGAGAGTCATTACGAATCGTCTCGCACGCAGACTCGACGACTTCCAGCCTCCCGAACAAGCCGGTTTCCGAAAAGGCTTTAGTACCATAGACCACATACATACCCTTCGGCAAATTGTACAGTAGTCCGAAGAGTACAATCTGCCGCTTTGCCTGGCGTATGTGGACTATGAGAAAGCCTTTGATTCCGTCGAAATTTGGGCGGTGCTACAGTCTCTTCAGCGGTGCCAAGTTGACTGTCGGTATATCGAAGTGCTGAAGTGTTTGTACAGTAGGGCTACGATGGCTATCCGAGTACAGAACCAGAGCTCCAAACCTATCCAACTGCAGAGAGGTGTAAGACAGGGTGACATTATATCCCCGAAACTCTTCACCGCTGCATTGGAAGACGTTTTCAAGCTACTGGACTGGAAAGGATACGGTATTAACATCAATGGCGAGTACATCACTCACCTTCGATTTGCCGACGATATAGTCCTTATGGCAGAATCGCTGGAGGACTTAAGCACTATGCTCAATGACCTCAATAGTGCCTCCCAACGGATAGGTCTTAAGATGAACATGGACAAAACAAAGATCATGTTTAATGTCCATGTCACACCTATGCCGGTAGTTGTTGGGACCACTATGCTCGAAGTTGTTGACGAGTACGTTTACCTGGGACAAATAGTCCGACTAGGTAAGTCCAACTTCGACCGAGAGGTCAATCGACGGATTCAACTCGGCTGGGCAGCGTTCGGGAAATTACGACATATCTTCTCGTCAGGTATACCTCAATCTCTAAAAACTTGATTGTACAACCAGTGCGTGTTGCCAGTGATGACTTACGGATCTGAGACGTAGTCCTTCACTGCTGGCCGTATGAGGACGCTCAAGGTCGCTCAGCGAGCTATGGAGAGGGCTATGCTCGGAGTTTCTCTGCGTGATAGACTCAGAAATGAGGATATCCGCAGTAAAACCAGAGTGACCGACATAGCCCAAAGGATTAGTAAGTTGAAGTGGCAATGGGCCGGCCATATAGCTCGAAGAACCGACAACCGTTGGGGAAAAAAGGTTCTCGAGTGGCAGCCTCGTACCGGTAGACGAAGTGTAGGGCGACCCCCCACTAGATGGAGTGACGACCTGGTAAGACATGCAGGAAGTCGATGGATGCAGATGGCTCAGGACCGTGCTTTGTGGCATACCTTGGGGGAGGCCTATGTTCAGCAGTGGACTTGTAAAGGGCTGTAATGATGATGATGATGAAGAATGTCTCAATTGAGAGCGCTACATTTGGCAACAATAATGTTCGGTGTCTTTCAAAACAAAAAGCCCGGGTATCTGTTAGAAAAACTAAAAAGACACAAAGAATGTAATTTTTAGGACATTCGAATAAAATCAAATATCCTTTCGATACCAAAACACACAACGGCAGCATTTCGCGATAGTTTCCGATATGCAACGACTAAATACTGGAACAACTTGCCCCCACCTATCCATCAACTAAATAGCATCAGCCTTTATAAGTAAAATAAATTTACTTTAAGAACAATTCTATAACAAGATCGATACGTGTATTATTTTTATTTATTACATTCAAGTTTAAGCTTCACTTGTTTAAAAATAAGGATCGTAACAATTATTTGAGCTATAAAATTTAATATTTGTGGTTGAAAATTATCATACTAAATAAATCATTTGCCGTTAAATCTTTTGAAATTTTATTTTTATTAAACAGTACGAAATGATATTTTTATCTCATTGATTATAAATACCTCGATTGCCGAAAATTAATAAAATCCAGGCAACAAGTGAGGCACACTTCCCTACAAAAATGTTTAGATGACGGCAAAACACGGAACTACATATTTTCTACCTAGGAAATCTGACAATGCCACTTTTTCTCGCTTACTCGGCAATGTATAGCTTGTCCCTGATCAGAAATTTGGGTTGCAAATAAGTCACTGACAACGCCCTCATTTAGGTACTCTATAATTTTTTGTCGGGTTGTATTTACCTAAAATGTATAGCGTAAGCGAATAAGGCCGACACCTTTAGTCACGGTGGCCATCTTCACGGGGCCTTATAATAGCCCTGGGCAGGGGCCCCGTGTGCCCTTTTGGTAAAGACGGTACTGCACACAAGGTATCCACGCGGGCGAATCCAACTTCGATGGGTAATGTTGAAAACCAACGCTGCCGCAATCGTGCGACAGCATTATGTCGATTCAGTGCCCTTATAAGCATCGCATTACTCATGCAATCGGATCATTTATGCCTGTTTTCTCTCATTTATTTTTATCTTTCATGTTTTATGCATCATTTATTTAATTTCTGTATCAAAACTGTACGAATGTAAGTTGCTGAATTAATGCGTGTCTATGTCTAGGACTAAGACTAAAATTAAGAAACTGAAGTGTCACAAATATCCATGATATATTGTTTTAAACGCGCTTTGTTTTGCGTTCCTGTAAATTTGTCCATAAGTATAGATACACAAACGGATTATAAAACTAACTATAGGGTCGAACTACTCTCAACTTATAATTTTTGCGTGGTAACGTGGTGCGTAACTAAAATATAACTGCAGCAAGGCTCTAGCTATATTTTAGTTGTAGCACGAATTGATCGGAACGACAAGGTCCACGCTCTCACAGAATATCAGCGTAAAATAGCAGCTCTAAAGCGTAAAATAAAAGATAACTGGAGACCCTCCTCAGTGGACACGAGGCATTCCATCTTAATCAGCGCGGATGAGAACGCATTTGCATTTTGATTCTTAATCAAGGATAGATGTAGATGTCTATAGGCCATAGCAACCACTTATCATCAGATATAAAAAACAGCTATAAAAACCGCCCTTATCCCATAAAAAAACAATAAGATAGTACGGTAGCCTCTCTGCGGACCTGACATTACCTACAAATATTTATTAAATGCCCACGGTAATATCTATCAACACTAATCTCTTGTAGTCTCTAATCTAGTGTAATTGTAGTCCCATATAAATTTGATCAATATCTGACCAGTATTTTGAGTTATTCTTACTAATGCGTATTTAATTACCTTCGAATATATATATATAGTACCCGGTTGACCGAGCTTTGCTCGGTTTTTTCGCTCGATTTTTTTTTAATTCGTGTGTTTTGGAAATTATATTTAGATACAAATTACATACTGACGAAATATAAATAATATTTTTTGATCTTAGCGACATAACACAAAAAACGGAACTGGTTATTAGAATAAAAAAATCATGAGTGCAATTATTTTAATTTAAATTTTCGTGTTTTTAAAAAATACTAAAAAAGGGCTCGAAAAAAATAGATTTTCTCAAAAAAGAAAGGAACATGAAAAAAAAAATTAAAAAAAGTCGGTCGTTCGGTCTGGGCTCGAACCGGGGTTTTAAGATTCTGTGACCGACCACTATACCAATTAAGCTATTTATAATCACTGACTATCCGTCAAAATTTACCTTCTTATTCTAACGATATTGTAGCAGTTTTTCATTGCTTAAAAACACGGACAAAAAGACATTTTCTAAAAATAAATCCTAGCTAGATCAATTTATTATTCCCGAAACTCCCTGGACACTAAATTTTATGAAAATCGTTGGAGCCGTTTCCGAGATCCCGATTATATATATATATATATATATATGTTATCAGCGCTTTAAATTTAGATTTAGAGATTTTAGAGAGTTTTTACACCCTCAAATTGGGTGTCGCCCAAAACTGCTCTTGCCAGTGGACCTGAGTTTGGATTGTTTGCTACTTCGACTCCACCGTACTAAACATACGTACTAGTTACTTTTTAAATATAGATCATACAGATAGATAAAGCATTTTTTAGTTTTTCCAATCTCACAGATACATTTAGTGATAAGTGATAACTAACAACAAAACTAGCTTATATGTAAGTAAAGTTTACAAAAAAGTTATATAATTTATTATTATATAACTTTTTTATAATAAGTTAGTACTTAGTTTTATAAGTACATGTGAATCGCAGTTATAGAATTTCATATTCACACAATATATTTTTGTTATGTCGAGACGAAAATTCATAGCTGTTAGGTTTCGATATGTAGCACTGTAGTCAAGTTAATAATAACTTCTATATTTTTATAAGCAAAAAATATCTCTTATTAAAAATGTTTACTGGCAAAAGAGAATATTACAAATTTTGGACTACTTGATATTAATTATTATTACTTACTTAATATTAATTATATTTATCTCACTTTTATTACTTTGTGTTGCTTCACACTATGTAGTTTATTTAGTTAAACAAATATCACAAACCTCATGTGACCGTGTATGAACTGGGAATTGCTGGTAACCGTGTGTGAACTGGGAATTGCTTTCTTCTTCATCAGATGGGGGTTCGCATTTTACTTGAGATGATCCATAGCCAGACATTTCCTGGTACACAATAATAAAAATATACATAAACCACTTCACAGGCACTTTTATTTAAGTTTTTTTGTAATGATGAACGATATGTATTGAATTATTTTTGTTATATTTTTAGAAACTAATTTAATAACTAGACATTTACTTAAACAGCCGTCTCCAAGCGGAGAAACAACAACGCAATGCTCCATTTTTTCCTTGGATTGTCGCAGGGAACGAACAGTCAGCGTATTATAAGTAGGTAGGTTTACATAGGCAATTAGACAAAAGGAAGCGGGCTTTATTGAATTTTTTGTCGATTGGTGCACAAATGAAGAGTGCAAAGTTGATTCCCTCTCTCTCTGCCCTCCGACGGTGCCAGTCGTGAGCTTTTTTAATTTTATTTATATTCCCGCACACCAATATGATATCGCTACCGGATTAAGTTCGTCGGAAACTTTGTAAAGCACGAAATTCCCGCGTATTCAAAAGTTTATCACTCTCACTATTCAATAACGTCGAATAAAGGACTCTGTATCGTTGTACTAGCGCATAAATTCGTACGGTGGCACCTGGAGGAGGTGGAGGCTAGTGAATGTAAAGTTTGCGCGGTTAACCCTCTCGCGGTTGCTCACGTCTTGTACATAACATTACCGAAGCATACGGCGGTTGGACGGTACGTCTGCGCGGGCCCGCGTCGCGCCAAAACACGTTCACTTTTACGTCTTGCGAGCGAAAGACGATGTAAAACGGAGGCGATAAACGTGAAGAAAGCGTAATCGACGTAGACGAACGCGGGATCAGTCAACTCACCTAGTCGGCCAGCGGAGGCCGCCGAAAGCACCCGCCCGGTTCACATGCACCGAACTTATCCTGGAAACTGCACGGTGACCTTAGAGAGATGGGATGTCGCAAATGAAAGTGAATTCGGCACACACTCGGCGGAGTCTGCGTCGCTGCGTGGCGCATGTTTAGGAGGTGCAGGGCGGGCGCTGATTTTTTTCCCGCGCCAAAGAAATAAAAACAAACGCCTTTTTGCCGGGAACCGGCCGAGCGCCGCCGTCTGCCCCGACGCTAGCCGCCTCTCCTCCATTATTACTCGTATTACGTTTAATTTAAAAACCCAACTAGAATTATTCATTTTTAAGTTACCAACTCTCAAATTCTAAACTTTGAACAACATTGTTTAACATACGACTTAGAAATAGCATTATAAGTCGCTTGTGAAGAGAAGTTACAGATTACGATAAATACTATACACTCACTATACGTGTAGGTATTCTGGAGGACGCGGAGGGAGGCCCTCTTAGCGCCCGACCAGTCGGCGCCCCCCTCCCCCCCCCCCCCCGGCGCCTTCTCTCCGCTCCGATTGATTTTTATTACAAGAATTTCACTCGTGTTTTTTTTTGTTTTCCGCACACCAGAAACGGCGACGCACACTAACGAGGTCCGTATAATTCGTTTGTGTGAACTTACTAATGCTATTGATTTTATAACGAAGCGGGAAGCCGCCGACGGCACGTCCGGGAGCAGGCGAAAGGAAGTTGCATCATCTAACTGCGCTCAAACTCACAAAAGAAATGAAATCATTATTGATAACCACATAAAAAAAAACATTTATTGAATCCCTTGAGTCAGAAATATGCAACCACCCACAACCTACTTTTTTAACAATATATATTAATTTAATTTACTGATTATAAAGTCCCAATTACATAAGCATTGTTAATAATATCTTAATTTCAAACACTAAAATTTTTCTTATGAATCATTAGTCGAACGAGCTCCATTAATGTAATGTGCGTTTATGTGCGTTTACACGTTTTGTAAATGGTAGATCCCACAGAAATCATAATAATACTATTTCTGTGGTAGATCCTTACTGCTGAGTAAATTATGAGATAAAAAGTATGAATGTTATTTTGGCTGCAGAAAAATGGGTCGGCTCAATAACCATTAATTGTATTTTCGCACAAATGTTGGATTTTTTATAGGATAGGGTGACAAACAAGCACACAGTCCACCTGATGGTAAGTGGTTGCTGTGGCCCATAGACATATGTAGATCTATATCTATGCTCGATTACGAATCAAAATGTAGATGCGTTGTCACCCGTGAGTACTAAGATGGAATGCCGCGTTTCCAGTAAAAAGGATCTCCGGTTCTCTACACTCACCATACGAAACAGTTAGGTGAACAGACAAATGGAGCAAAATAATAATGTATTATATAATAGCAGCATTAAGCTACTATTTTACCCTTGTATTCTGTGAGAACGTGGTCCTTCCCCGGTCGAGCCGATCCATTCGTGCTACAAGTACACCACTAATGTAACTGCAGTATGGCTCTACCACAATTCGGCTGGTATTCTAATTAAGACCGGACATATTATTAAAGTAACCTGACAATGTGACCAAGTGGTCATCGAAGTAGTTTTTCACCGACTTATATGATAATTAAGACCACTGACACATCATATTATCATATAATATATTGACATATAATATATTGGTCATCAAAGTAGTTTTTAACCGACTTCAAAAAACGAGAAAGTACTCAATTTGACTGTACTTTTTTGTGTTTAGAACTTTTTTTCTAGGTAAACCGATTTTGATGATCCTTTTTTTTATTTGAAGCTGATGCTTCTCATGTGGTCCCATATAAATTTGATAGAGATCTGACCAGTAGCTTTTGAGTTATTTTTTTATTTATATTGTAACCAATAAAAAAGGAAGTTTGGTGTCCGCCACTTACCTACGCACCATGTTAAATACTAATATAACGACGTTGCTATTTCACACTGGTAGTCAGTGCGCACGTAATATTCCCCGGTCGGATCGATCTATTCGTGTAGCATCCATAATAATAAAACAGCGTTGCTCTACTACGCTTATAAATTGTTGTAAGTTATTTCATTTCAATAGTGAAATACTGGTTATTATTAAACTTGCAACGAATAGTATATTCAGCCACACGCCGAATATCGAATATTCTGCGGGCTTCCTGGCCGAATAGCCGCACCGCTGGCCACAAGAACGCTCTCATGCCTGAAAGGGTTTAGGGCAAGGAAATCTCAACCACGCTGCCCCATACATGTTGACGGACTTCACACGTATTCGAAATGTTTTTTTTTTTCTTATTTCTCAGACATGTAGGTTTCCTCGTGTTTTCTTGCACTTTCACTTTTTTTTATATAGGATAGGCTGACAAACGTGGACACAGTCCACCTGATGGTAAGTTGTTGCTGTGGCCCATAGACATCTACATCTATCATTGATTACGAATCAAAATGCAGATGCGTTGTCACCCGTGAGGACTAAGATGGAATGCCTCGTTTCTAGTAAAAAGGGTCTCCGGTTCTCTACACCTACCATACGAAACATTTTACGCTGGTATTCTATGAGAGCGTAATTCCTCCCAGGTCGAGCCGACCTACGACATTCGTGCTACAATTATACTACTAATAAAACTGCAGCATGGCTCTACCACGTAATAAAACTGCCGAGCACCTGGTGTTACGGATCGCCGTAACGCCGTTCGAAAAATGAATGAAACGCGTTGGTCTTGCTTAAATAGGAGGCAAGCGGCGGTGAGGAGGAACTTGTACTTTTTCTTGCTGTTGCCTTTTCGGTGGCTGAAGAGCGACTGCCGACCCTACTTTTTTTTTTTTTTTTTTTTTTTTTTTTTTGCGCCCGAAGCAAATATGGGCAACCCTCCGGAAAGCGGGGGAGGGAGGTGGTGAATGCTCATAGCATACCACGCAGCCGGCTGCGTGGTTATGTGGCGACTTTTACCCACTAAACACCACCTTTTAGGAAATGGCTTAACGATCTGACTGGAGATCTCTAAGCCGTATACGAACGCGACCCTCCTTGGCAGAAAGGAGGGCGCATGCCGACCCTACCGGCCGGCCCGTCTTTTATATGATTTGGCCGCTGCTGTCCAGCGGACCCTTGCCTCACCCCCGCGCCTTTCTTTATTTGGTTATAACTCTTACAAACTAACAAACAGAATTAAATGTGTTAAAAAGTTATAAGAATATTACAATATTCTTATAACTACTTATTATACTATTACGTACACAACAATTTTTTTACATATTAAAAAGGTTTAAACTTTATATTTAACAACTTTAGCCTCATTTGCTCCGCGGCCGCGTCACGATAACATGCCCTGTTGATGTTATAATATCTTATTTTAATTACTATACAAGAAAGGTAATATACAAGAAAGGTAAATTAGATATAAGAACAAATACAATTTACATTTTAAATCTATGCTAACTCTCGCTATTCATTCGGTGTCTTTATTGGGAGAGTTATTGCATAGTTACAACACTATTCTTTTTATCATTGAATATAAAGTTATATTTTTTAACATAAATATAATGAATAAGTTTGCGCCTGATTTTCCGCGTTGCTGTGTGCAACCATCGCTAGTTTTCGAACCGTGACGATCGTAACACCCTCATGGCTCCGCCCACTGCCCCCCCCCTATCAGGATCTCCTAGGTGTGCGTTATTTGTAGTTAGCAGTGGCTGCAAATGACCGCCGGTACGACATACTCCGCCGATCGTTGAGTCCCGTGATTCCGTGAGGCGTCGAGGTCACCGGCCCCTAGGTGATTCTTGGCACTTTATGCGCTCCGTGCATCCTGTGCCTAGTCGCGTTATAAAGTGCCACCTCCGCACTTCCCCAACCCTTTTGGTATAAAAGGGGTAGGCAGTGCCCAATGTGATTACTCCAACATATTTCACACCTTACCATCCGCGTCGCGCATCGTGCCGAACGGCTGGTATTTTAGACAGGGCCACTAGATAGATTACCTGACTGACTTTTAGGTAGGTTCTCAGTATGTCCGATAAGGACAAGGAGGAGCCCCCACCCAAACCTAAACCAAGAAGACCACCCGACCGTCCTGGAGTACTGGATCGACCAATCGCGTACCGTGACATCTTTTATCCGGAACGGACTCGAGTAGTGTCCTCCTACTCGCGGATTCCACCACGGAAACCTTCTTCACCGGGTAAGGAGCCCGCACCGAGGACCGCGCTCTCGCCCATCGTACCTGAAGGTACGACTGGGCGGGAACCGTTCCCCCAACACCAGCGGGCCAAGAAGACGATGAGAAGGCACACACCACCAGAGACAGCAGCATCCCTCCAGGAGAAGAGGCGATGCTTCGGATCTTCAAACTCCTCGGATTATTCGACATCCGAGGAAGAATCTGACCACCAACCGGAAATACCTATAAGGAGATCACCACCCAAATTGCCATCACCGACCAAACCCCCCCCCCAGAACACCGGAACAACACACCAGAATGGATGCTGCTGATCTGGAACAGGGAGGAGAAGGGTCATACGTGTGGAGTGCCACCACGTATGCGACCTTAACGCCAAGCATATCTGCTGGACACTCACCGTCCGAGCCTACCACCAATCCGTCAGGCCGGCCATCGGACGATGGTCAAAGGCCTTCGACTAGTTACGCCCAAATGGTAGCTGCCCCGGCAGTACCAAGGACAAAGGCAGCCGAGACACCAAAACCGCCGGAAGAAACGGCTAAGAGGTACCCACCTATAGTGGCTGAGTGCTTACCGTACTGGACGAAGCACTTCGAGGTACTCCACAAGAAGTTGGGCCACCCATCGAATGCTCGTCCGTTCGGTAAGGGGGTTAGATTCACCCCCCAGAGTCCGGAAGAATTCCGGACGGTACAGAGATACCTCATAGAAATTACCGAGAAAGTACCAGCTATGTCCTGGTAATGTTACACCCCCGAGGAAGACAAGCCCACGAAAGTGGGCATACGGGGGCTACCAGTGGGCACGGATCCACGATAGAGGGGGCTATCAGGGCCAAGGGGTTCCCGATTAAGTATGTAAAAGGGATCTCCCCCCCCCCGTAGAGGCAGACCTGGGTGCCTCTACTTCGCGCAGCTGGACCACCTGAGCCTGGAGCGCCTTAACGAGCTCTACCAGATCGACGAGCTCCTCTTCATGAGAGGAGTCGTCATAGGGGCCTGGCAAGGAAGAGCGGGTCCTTCACAGTGCCACCGCTGCCAGGCCTTTGGCCACGCATCCACCAATTGCTTCAGGCCAGTGAAGTGTGTTCGCTGCGCCGGAGATCACATTGCCAGTAACTGCCCAAGGGGTAGAGATGAAGAACCGCGATGCGCAAATTGCGCCAAGAACCACACCGCTAACGATCGCCGCTGCCCAGTCCTGAGGAGGATTGCAAGGAAGCAGGGGATTGCTCTACCGGGACTACTCCCAGAGGAGCCCAAGATCAAAGTCCCAAAGTCGTCCCAGGGCCGTGGACCAGGAAGACGGGTGGACGACAGTTAGAGGAAAGGGAAGGCAATCTACCCCCCTCCACCCGTCACGGCACCCATAGAAACGGTGGTGCCCACTACCACCACATCGAAGGCAACCACCGGGGCGACTCTCCAGCCCCCCGCTAACGACGCCATAGAGCACCAAACCACTCAGTGGAGTAAGCGGGGGAGGAAGAAGAAGAAGAAGGTGCAGCCTCTTCCTCAGGCAGCAACCTCTACCCCAACCCCAGCGGTAACGATAGCCCAGGCGCAGGTTACCAAGGAGGATAAGAAATCCAGAATGGGTAGAGTGCCAGAAAGGGCTCTATCAGAAAATAGAGCCCGCTCTACACATAGAGCGCGCTCTACCCATACACAAAGAGCAGTACACCAACTCCCGAGACGAGCGCCAACTCCTGCACAGGCACCTAGAACACCATCAGCCGGCTTCGAGACTGCTGACGCCATCCAACGTCTGGTTGGCATAGCAATCGAAGTCGGCAGTCAGGTCCTGGCAGATATCAGAGCCGGGACTGATCCCATCACAGCAGTTATGAAGGCGCTGGCAAACCTCCTGGCTCGACACTATGGAGGAATCTAACCTGCGCCTCCTCTACTGGAATCCAGGTGGAATCCAGCAGAAGATACAAGAACTCCGCACCGTCGCCCAACAACAAGACGTACAGGTCGTCTTGCTGGGAGAGACAAAATTGAACCCGAGTACACGCATAAAGCTGCCTAATTACCACCTTTATAGGAGGGACGAGGGTGACCTCGTCCCTCCTATAAAGGTGGTAATTAGGAGAAGTGATTCTCAGGGGGCCGCCTACAGAGGGACAGCGGTCCTAGGGAGAAGGGATATCGTCCATCAAGAACTTGACTTACCGGAATACCAAACTATGCGCTCTATCGGCATAAAAATGGAGGCGGCGGGCGAGGAACTTAGGATCTACGCAGCATACCGCCCGCCAGGGACTCCATTTTGCTCCTCAGACGTCCGGACGGTAATGGAAGGCGAAACACCGACCATCATCGCCGGGGACCTAAACGCCAAACACCAGGCGTGGGGATCTAGACTGATCAACCCGCCGGGTTATGCACTCTTTGAAGACGCCGAAAGACACGGCTATGACGTTTTAGGTCCCGAAGAACCCACACATGTTCCGACGGATCCACGAAGTCGTCCGGATGTATTGGACATCGTGCTCGCTAGGAACATCAACTACCCGATAGTGGTAGAGGTGCTGTACGACCTGGATTCACAGCACCTCCCGATCTTAATTACCCTTGGCCTAAAGGCGGTGACTACGCCGCCCAAAACAGTTAAGACACGTGTCGACTGGAGGCTCTACCACAAACACCTGCAGGAGAGACCTCCAGCACACCGCCCCTTAAACACAGCGGACGACGTAGAGGCCGCAGCTACCAATATGACAAAGGCGATACAAGAGGCCCTCAACGCTGCCTCTACGATCGTCCCGATGTCAAGGAGAGACGATCTGCCGCGACACATTAGCGTGCAGATCAGGAGAAAAAGGGCGTTAAGGAGACTCTGGGCGCGTACTCGCTGCCCGAGAATCAAGACGCAACTAAACACCTTGTCGGAGGAACTGTCGGTTGCAGTCCAGGCACACAGAGGAGATGCCTGGGAGCGGCGTATATGGAAGGCGGAAGAGCATGATGCGTCGCTCTACAAACTGAACCGACAGTTAACTAAAGCCAAACCTCCCGTTTGCCCGCTGACCAACAACGCGGGCGAACGTCGTTACGATGCCAAGGGTAGAGCGGATATCCTAGTAGAGCACTTCGAAGAACAATTTATGCCGAACCCCGCAAGTGCGGAGTTCTTGGAGCTTCATGCCCAAAAGGAGAGTCGCGTACAGGAGTTCCTGTCGTCGCCCGCGCCACCTCTTGCAGGAGAGTGGTTCATCTCCCCCGCTGAACTGCGGTGGACAGCAACCCGCCTGCAAGCGAGGAAGGCGCCGGGGCACGATGGGATTACCAACGCTGCACTCCGACAGCTGCCCCATAGAGTCCTAGTAGAGCTTGGTCGACTCTACAATGGGATATTGCGGACATCCCACTTCCCGGAGGACTGGAAGAAAGGCAAAGTGATCGTCTTGCCGAAACCCGGGAAGGACAGGCGTAGAGCTGCCAGCTACGGGCCGATCACGCTGCTACCACACATAGCTAAACTGCTTGAAAGATTGTTGCTAAGACGCCTCCGCCCGTGCATCCAACTTCGGGCGGAGCAGCACGGATTCAGGAGGGGTCACTCCACAGCGACACAGCTGACCAGAGTGCTGCACCTGCTTGCGGCCGAATACAACCGTGGCCGCACTACGTTGGGCGTCTTTCTCGATATCGAGAAGGCGTTCGACAGGGTGTGGCATTCTGGACTACTTTATAAACTAGAAGAACAGACCAGTGTCCCTCCTGCTATGTTGCGGCTAGTGGCGTCTTTCCTGGCAGACAGGAAGTTCTACGTCTGCGTAGAGGGCGCCGAGTCCGCAACCAGAACCATCAGAGCCGGCGTTCCTCAGGGCAGCTGCTTGTCTCCAGTCCTGTACGCGGCTTATACCAATGACATCCCTACCCTGGCAGGAAGGCTGCAAGAGTGGGAGGATGACGTGGAATTGGCGTTATATGCGGACGATAGCGCTTATTTTACCTCGTCCAGAAGAGCCTACATTGCCACTGCCAGGATGCAACGTCTCCTGGACCTGCTGCCACCATGGCTAGATGAGTGGAGGATGGTCGTCAACGTTGGTAAGACGACCGCTCTGCTCACTCGCCGCCTCAGGAACCTACCACCTCAACTAACCCTCAATTGTCAAGTGCCGGATCGACCGGGCGCTGCGCATGACTGCACACGTCGACCTCGTCGTCCCAGAGCACGATGTGCGCGGGCGATGCTCCGTCCGGTCCTGGCATCCAAGTTACCACTTAACACCAAAGTGCGAGTCTACAAAACATATATTAGATCCATCATCACGTATGCTGCTCTGGCCTGGTACGCGCTTCTGAGCGAGCCTCTGAGGCGGCGACTGCAGGCCCAGCAAAATCTGACGTTAAGAACCATCGTCGGTGCGGGTCGCTACGTCCGGAATGACGTCATAGCGGCCAACCTGAAGATTGACACCATCCAGGAGTTTGTGGCCCGGTTGGCGCGCGGATTGTTCGACCGTGCAGACAACGGGCCGCACATACATCTTAACCAACTTGCGCCGCTACACACTCGCCCTCCGGACGGGCGACCCTATCCAAGATCCTCTCTATATTGATTAGAGAGTCGACTAACAACCCTCAATGCCGCTGATAGGCCAACTCTGACTTTACCGGATAACCTCTTTTTTTCGTAGTCTAACTGACTACGAAAAAATTTACCGATTACGGACAAATCCGTATATGACACCTACAATGCCATTAGAAGGCTCCCGGGACCGGTCCATAGTGGTGGACCGCGAGGATAACGCGGGTAATGGGGGCATACCCCGAAGCCCGAAACCTGCATGCACCTAGGTGCATGAAGACGACAGACAACGTTCCACTGCCCCTAGGTTGTTCAACTAGCGTCGGTTACATGTATTTCGTTCGATCGTATCACGTTGTTTGCGTCGTGCACACCTGGTAAATCCGCAGTAAGCCCGCCGAATAGTTAGTATTCGGCGTGTGGCCGAATATACTACGCGTTGCAAGTCTAATCACATATAATCTCCCGGTTACTATCGTGCCTGCTTTCAAATAGGTTTACAATTTATTTATGTTGATGATCTTCGATGCGATCATCACCCATTTGTATATTTATTGGATAAATATTATGACAAAATTATTAAGGCAATTAATTTACAAAATGCTGCAAAATTATCGTTTGTCGCCATGTACGATACAGACATAAAATAATGCGAGGTTGGAATCACCACGTTCGTGAGAGTTGCCAAATTCAATTTCCTTTATTTACCAGAATGTATAGTGTACAATAAAGTATGATCTTAAATTATGTCTAATGGCCCATTTACATTCTACCACTTTATATGGTGTGCAAATATTTTATAGGTATACATGCAAAAAAATTTAAACAAGTAGGAATTCAATTTCGTACATTTATGATTATTATTAAAAGCTAGATTAATTGATGTCAATATTACAATGTGACTTAAGTAATAGAATTTAAAATGTCACATTATGTAATGATTGTTCACAATTAATTAATTATTAGTTATATATCAATATTACTGACGTCAGATTTATTTTTCGCAAAAAGATGAATTTATTAATTTAGGTCGTAAAAACATTTTTCCTTTAACCATTGTATCAACTTTTTTTTAAACATGGTAACACAAAGAGTGAGGTATGCAAAACCTGTGTCTGGTGAGATTTATAAAAATATGGTGGAGAGCCGCAGAGTTTTTAAAAGTAAGTTGAGGTGTGCCAGAACAACGAAGACCAGATAAGAATGGACAAATTAGCTTCACATCGTGCAGATAAAAATTTTGTTAAAGTCCGGAAAGCAACAAAACGTCTTGACTTTAAATCTAGCTTACCTGCGACTATAAATGGTGTACACAAACCAAAGTCAATTGCCTACTTGTTTTTGCACCACTTCGAAGTTGATCCCTCGCCAGCTAGAAACGTACAGCAGTATGTTGCTATGCCCGTTGACATTAAAAGGATCTACCGAGGAATTTACCTAGGAATAGAGTTCACACTGGACGTTGTAGAAAAAATGATTCAAAAAGTGAAGAGGGGTAAAGCTCCAGGTTTCGATGGACTGAACTTAGAACATATTTTATTTACAGGTTTGAACATTTTCGGTGTTTTGGCAGAATAATTCAAGTTTTATGTCAATTCTGGATATTTGCCGAAAAATCTCATACTGTGGTGGTTCCAATCCCTAAAAATAAATACTGTGACCTTTCTAGTTTTAAAAACTACCGGCCGATTTCTTTAGGGACCATTATAGGTAAAATTTTGGCAAGGCTGTTACACCCGAGTATAAGCAACAACATTGAGATTGTCGACGCGCAGTTTACTTTTCGTTCCGGACTTTCAACAGATTCTGCAGTCTTCAGTCATAAGGCGACAGTTAACTACTATATAAACTGTATGTATGTGTATACTTGAGTTATAGACCTTAGTCGTGATCTAATCAACTATCAGCCACTATGGCAAAAACCAATATCATCAAATGTACCCAAAAAGACTGTGGATCTGTTGAATTACTAGTACGAGAACCAGACAAACTTTCTGAAGTGGAGTGACGCCATCTATAATGATTATATATTAGAGTGTGGAATATGTCAAGGTGACCTCTCCGGACCCCTTTAGCTTATACGTAAACGACCTGATTGAGGAACTTTGTAGTACAAAAATTTGTTGCCACGTAGGTAAAATTTGTCTGAATAATCTCAGCTACGCTGACGACGTGGTGCTACTGAGTCCCTCAATCAGGGGACTTAGAAGTTTATTAGCCATATGCTAACATTATTCGCGGGATCATGGCCTGAAGTATAACGTTAAAAAAACGCAGATGATGGTGTTCTGCTCGGGCAGGGCCTTGGAGAGGATTCCGTTGGTATTTCTGGACGGTGAACCTATTGCAAGAGTGGATCTATTCAGGTACCTAAACAGATAGGGGCATATCTTGACTAAGGTGCGTGATAGACCCGATATAGAAGGCGAATGGAGGGCTCTGGCTGTTCGGTATAATATGCTTGCATGCCGGTTAGGGCGGTGCAGTTCTGAGGCAAAGCTGAGCCTGTTTAGAGCATATTGTGAATGCTTCTTTACTTGTCAGCATTGGTTGAACAGCACCAAAAATTCATGTAGCAGCAATATAGTGCAGTATAATAATGCATAGCAGCATTACACTGCAGTATAATAATGCATGTAGCAGAATTATAGTGCAGTATAATAATGCATGTAGCAGCATTATAGTGCAGTATAATAATGCATGTAGCAGCATTACACTGCAGCATAATAATGCATGTAGCAGAATTACAGTGCAGTATAATAATGCATGTAGCAGCATTATAGTGCAGTATAATAATGCAAATAGCAGCATTATAGTGCAATACAATAATGCATGTAGCAGCATTATAGTGCAATATAATAATGTATATAGCAATTGCAGAATTATAGTACAGTATAATAATGCATGTAGCAGCATTATAGTGCAGTATAATAATGCATGTAGCAGCATTATAGTGTAGTATTATAACGCATGTAGCAGCATTATAGTGCAGTATAATAATGCATGTAGCAGCATTATAGTGCAATATAATAATGTATATAGCAATTGCAGAATTATAGTGCAGTATATATATATATATATATATATATATATATATATATATATATATATATATATATATATATATATATATATATATATATATATATATATATATATATGCATGTAGCAGCATTATAGTGCAGTGTAATAACGCATGTAGCAGCATTATAGTGCAGTATAATAATGCATGTAACAGCATTATAGTGCAGTATAATAATGCATGTAGCAGCATTATAGTGCAGTATTATAACGCATGTAGCAGCATTATACTGCAGTATAATAATGCATGTAGCAGCATTATAGTGCAGTATAATAACGCACGTAGCCGCATTGTAGTGCAGTATAATAATGCATGTTACAGCATTATAGTGCAGTATAATAATGCATACCGCATTCTGATGAAACTGCCTAAATACTGCAGTGCGTCGAGCATGTTTGTCGACGCCAGGGTGCCTGTGATTACTTCGCGGCACAGAAATCTAAATAATTATTTAGATTTCTGTACTTTGGGGTCATTAGATCTCGGGTTATAGCTTTTTGGTCCCGCAACCGCGATTCCGAGAACTAGATCCTTAGGTTATGCTACGAGTGTCCAGAGAATCCCGTACTAAAATATTGGCGTGCCGTGCATCGCGACAATAGCTGTAAATAGATAGTACGAACCCCCTTTTTAGGACAATTTTAGTATAAACTTATGATTTCTGATACTGTCTTTTATTTATTGTATCTTTATAATTATATTTTCATTTTTTTAGTCTGGAAAGAAACCCGCGGACGATGCGGGTGGTATCGAGGAGCACTGTCTTCTGCATTTGAGCCCGTAGCGGTCCGTTATGGAGTCCCAGTCGCCTCAGATGACCCGAGAAGCTGATAGGGATTGGCCCGTTCGCAGAAACGACTACCTACAGGAATAATTTCGGTCGGCAGACCACCCCACATGTCGGTCACCTCGTAAGCCAGGTCCAGATATTTTGTTTGTTTATCTGTTTCGACTTCCAAGAGGTTCTCGTCATACGGAATGGTAATGTCGACCAAAAATATTCTTTACTGTGCCCGGTCCATCAGCACAATATCAGGCTTATTCGCAAGAATAGTCCTGTCTGTGATGATAGCCTGGTCCCAGTAGAGCATTGCGCGGTCATTTTCGAGCACGGCTTCCGGCAAGTACTTATATTAAGGTAATTTCCGACACGAGACCATATTTCAGAGCGAGCTCCTATTGTAGAATTCTGGCTACTAGGTTGTGCCTATGCAAGTACTCAGAGTAAGAAAGTGCCAAACAACCGGAGATGACATACCTAAGTGCTTCACCGAGATGGCGACAAGCTCGACAGATGTCAACGGTGCCATCCCTTAGGATGTACTTCCGATAGTTGTTGGTCTTAATAACCTGATCCTGTATCGCGCAGACAAAACCCTGGGTTTCTCCAAGTAGAGGGAGGTAACTGTGTCTACGAAAGACTCATGTAGAGCCTTGTAAAACCTCCCGTGGAGCTCCTCCTCTTTCCATACGGTCTCCCGGTCGAAAATGCTCTGTACTACCAGGTTTTGCCATTGCTTGTTGGCTAAGGATAGAGGCCTTTATCACCAAAAATGATGTCTTTATAGAATGGATCATCCGATCTCATTAGAAATTAATTACGGAGGCTACACACTTTTATTATCGCGATTAAGCAAAAGGCACGCCCACTATGCTTCCGCGTCAAGTACAGCCTCATTATCGACATTCTCGAATGGTGCATCCTACGGGACGTCATCGTAGTGCGATCTTTTCTGTCCAGGGCGTTAAGTTCAGTTTGAGTCCACCTGAGTATGGCAAAGGTATTAATGAGAACCGGCATCACCCAACGGTTAGGGATATGCGTGTGTCTTATTCACGCCTGACAAAAGGCTGTTAAAAACTTTAGCCAAGCGTGCATAAAACAGATCGCAAACTGATTGTTTCATGTGCGCCTCATCAATTCCCATACCCAGGTATCGGTACATCTCAGTCTCGGAAAGGATCCTTATATTGATGGGCATAGATAAATCTTTGCCCTCAGAATTAGCAACCCTACCACTTTCGACATGGAGGACCGCACACTTATCCGGCCCCAGTTCCATTTTGATAGAATAGTTGAATAAAACTACTGTTTACGGATTTTATCGCGTTTAATTACTTTAATTTATTTTTATTATTATCCCGACGTTTCGGGTGCTTTACAGTACCCATGGTCACGGGGGGGGGGACTGAGATGTTTGACGTCCCAATGTCATAGTTAGTCCGGCTACCTAGTACCTAGAATAGTTGAACTCACAGGTGATGTTCAGCAATTCCACAAGATGGGAGCGACTGGGGGCGAATTACTTGAGATCATCCATATAGAAAAGGTCCCTTTTATCCCTCCTTTCCAAATTTTCTAATAAGGTACTGAGAAGGTTCAGAGAGAGGAAGAACAAGATTGGACTCAAACAATCGCCCTGGAAGGCGACTCCAGGCAGCGGCCTTTTACGCAGTATTATTCTTTCTTTAAACATCATTTTAATTCAGCAGGTCTCTTTTTAAATAAATCCTATTTAAATAAAAAAACGAAAATGTAAGTTATTGTTAAAGTTTTGATAAAATAAATATGTTAACAATCGGTAAAATTTAAAAATTGGGTACAACCAACTTCAATATAAATAAAATTATAATATCAATTTAGTCGAAGTCAATTAATTACGCAATATTAAGGATACCTCATAAACTGATCCTGATCAAATTTATATGGGACCACATGAGAAGTATCAACTTTCAAATAAAAAAAGAATAATCAAAATATGGTTCACCTAGAAAAAAAGTTATGAGGCATTAAAAAATACAGTCAAATTGAGAACCTCCTCCTTTTTATAGTCGGTTGAAATGATAACGAAGCTTATATTAAACAATTTTATATTTTACTAGTGACCCACCCCAGCTTTGCCTGCTCATTCAGATTTTTTTAAATAATCTTCAATGACCGTTTATTTTATCATTAATTTGATTTTACAAAAATACGTTAAGTTTTGGATAAATATAGCCTTGATCACTCCTAGCGTTGCTCTCAGTCTGTGCGTAAAGTTTTATTACAACCGTTGCAGCCATTTCGAACATAAGCTTGGACAGACAGAAAAAGAGACGATTTTTTTAAATGGTTATATTTATGTTTCAATAGCATTCAAATAACTCCTTGAGCTTAAAAAAAGCCAGTTATTTCAATGTTATAGACAGACACTTCAGTTTCATTTTTATGTATAGATAATATACAGGATATTATCGAATATAACTAAGCATTACTACTAAAATATTAGGTTCGTTATGTACAGTAGTAAGTAGTAAATTATAAAGGTCTTTATACTGAGCATGATTTTTCTATCGTATCGTCATTGAGTAAGTTTGTAATGAACAAAACGAAGCTCCAATTACGTCCACCAGGGGCGCTGTTCATATTTTGATACAATTTTTGTTGATAATATGTGTATTTAGTATATAATAAAACTTAGAGCATTCAAATGCTCTAAGTATGAAAACGTTAGTGACGAAAAATTGTGATGTGGTATTGATTTAACAGTAATATATAAGTCAATAGTTACAGACAAATTTTATCTCTCATTAGAGCGTTTATTAAAATATTACGTTATGTGAGTTTAGCATAACAGTATTTACACATTAAAAAAATGAAACACAAAATGCGAATCGAATAGCCAGTATTGAATCAAATATAAACATTCCATTTAATTTTGAACCGCAGCTGATTTAATATTTCGTGTAGTCTACTAAACTTTGCTTAGCCTAATTTATAATTTCAGCCATTACAAAAGTATCGGAGTAGGTACTACACAACTAAAACTGAACCTTATATTTCATGGGAATATAATATGAAAAATAAGATTCATTACATACATCATTACATTTTACTTTTTTTTGGTATGCTTATACACATTTTGAATTAAATCAAATTAAGTCAACCGAAGCAAATTTTACTTCCAAGGGTAGTACTATTACGTTGGTATAGATGGCGTTTAAAGCTTTTATAAATCTATGATGTGTAGATTAGAAACCAATAGTAAAATAGTACCTATTTACTGGGATTAATTTATCGACTTCAAAATTTAATAAAATCCCCCTTTTTTAATTAGGGTGAATTGCAACTAAGATAATTCGTGTAAAACTGTAAAATAATGTAAAATATGACTTTAAATACATCACGAGTCTTCTGTCAATAAAGTAGGTCAAGGTTAAATGGCTTTGATGTGTTCTGTTGTAGTTTTTTAAATGTAGAAGAAATATGTCATTAAAACAAATTGTACGTTATAGGACAGTAAAAAATTACTGTGTAACTTTTGTACAATATTTTGCTTCAAGAGCAAAGTTATTAATACCAATTTAAACAATTTCAAGCTTTCTAAAATTTTTCAAATGGCAACATTACATGAGCTTATTTTTGGGTCACTCTGTTGCTCGCTTCCAACTTGTACTTCGTTTGGATTTTTATAGAGGTGCCTTTCGCTTCACTAAACTTGCACTTGCGACATAGCATAGTTTAATATTTTCGTTCTATTGAGAAAGCTGGCGGGTGTGCAAATGTGTAAAAAACTACTAAACGAAAGTGTTGCAAATTCATATTAAACGAGTCATATGTATATATTTTAACAAATAGTTGATGATATAGATAAGGTAAGTGTATTAAAAGTTACAAAGTGCCAGTGTGAATGTGATAAATGCTTACTTACCTACTGCTACGACTTTTCATCTTGAAAATTTCCACTTGTGAACTTTTAAAAGTAAAGTTTCTATGAAGTTTCTTTGTTGACTTTTAACTTTTTTTGGAAGTTTGTCTTATTGCATGGTGATGGTGAACTTGTTTTTATTATGAGCGTCACGAAAACTTTGCCCAGAAAATAGTAAAACTTAGAATTTTCGTCGCCATTTTATTTTTTGTCGCGCTGGAAAAGCGGCCATTTTCTTTGTGCCGCGTCGCTTACGACAAGTCGTATGTGGTCCATAAAGTTATTTTAGTTAAGTTGAGTCGTGATCTCATCATATGAAGTGATTTGGTGAGATAATTTACTTAAGAAAATTGATAATCATATTCAGTAGTTTGTTTGTGTTTATAGTAAAGTTTTCGTGTTGGCCTAATTACTGCGTGGTGTTTAGAATTAGTGTTGATCAAGTACTTTGGTGTCGTAGGGTTGAGGGCGCGGCGAGTGGCGAGGTGGCATTATGGACGACGACCAGCAGTTTTGTCTGCGGTGGAACAACCACCAGTCAACTCTGGTGTCCGTGTTTGACACGTTATTGGAGAAGGGCATTCATGTGGATTGTACCCTAGCTGCTGAAGGACAGATGCTCAAAGCACATAAAGTAGTTCTGGCCGCTTGCAGTCCATATTTCGAGGTTGGTATCACTTAGTGGTTTAATGCTATGTAGGTCAATTACTATCACGAGTAACTTGTAAGGCAGCACAGATTTGCTCTAATAAACATTCCAGTTGCTGCGCATTAGCTTTCATGTGTTAGCAATTAGTTTTAGATTAATGCACTGATGAGTTGGCAACAGAAAGTTGCCACTACTACTTTTTAACCAATTTCATCTAAATTCACATCCAGTACCTATTTCATAATGATTAGATAATGAAATTTAAATTACATTGACGCATATTTGAAATGTCAATCTGCAACAAATTGCAAATGCATTTATGTGCTTAGTTAAAATGAAAGAACATTAAATATACTGTTGAAATCATTCACATTGAATTGACAAATTAATTTAACATTACATTATTCACAACAATACTACATTATTCCTGAAATGCTCCGTGTTTTGTTACAGAAAGTATTATCACAACAATTTGACAAGCATCCAATTATCATTCTTAAAGACGTCAAATATGCAGAGTTAAGAGCTATGATGGATTACATGTATCGAGGTGAAGTAAATATATCACAGGACCAATTAGCGGCATTGCTTAAAGCAGCTGAGTCTCTACAGATCAAGGGTCTCTCAGATAATAAGCCCTCAAGGCCACCGTCGCGCCCAGCACAGACTGTCCCCGCACACCCGCCTCGAGCACCCTCCCCACCACCTCAGGTTAGCAGAATTACTAAAAAGAGTTGAACTGAATTATTTTCGTGTATGTGTGTTTGCTGTATTCAATAATACATGTGTAATACCTAAATTGAAAAAGTACTTCTCTATAATACAATAATACATGAAACCTCACCTGTAACCCAGAGGTGTTGACAGAAACTAAAGACATCCATTTGGCATAATCCTGATACATCTTTCTTGCTTTTTTGACATCTGTATGCATTGTTGGTCAATAATTTATTTATTTATTTACACTTTATTGCACCTTAATGAAAAGCATTGAAAAGGGCGGACTTAATGCTGGTTGGCTATAGACATCCGGTACTTGATTTTGATAATGTTTTAGTCTACCTATTACACAATTTTTGGATGTCGGAAATGCGTTTTGAATTAATTATGATAAAAACAAATTTCATTAAAAATTGTGGGGTTTTGGCTATAGATATCTGGTACTTGATTTTAATTATGTTTTCAGTTTAGGAGGCTTGTCAGGGTTGAGCTTGAAGCTTTTATACTGTTTTTGGATGTCAGAAATGCGTTATCAATTAATTACGATAGCAAAATTTTTCACAAAAACTTGCTTATAACGAAACCCAAATGTCAATTTGTTCTTGTATTATGAAGTAGATGTCGGGAACTTGATTTTTTAATTTTGTTTTCAATTTAGGTTTGTCAGGGTTAAGCTCGAACCTTTTGCACTATTTTCGGAAATGCCTTTTGAATTAATTACGATAATAATAAATTTCACTAAAAATTTCATATAATGAAACGCAAATATGTCAATTTGTTTTTTTAACACAAATACACATAAAAAAGTTAATCACTCGAACCCAGATAATCCAAGACGGGACTCATATACAACAAATTGAGTTGCAGTGGAGAGCAGTCAAGAAGTTTTACAGAAAACAAAATTATTACAATTCACATATCATTATTTCATTTACCACTATCATAGCAGAGTTTAGGGCAACCTGACTTTATAAATAACATTGGTCAAATCTGTTCTAAAACCGAAACAGCACACCCCAACTCCACATTGTCTTGTCTGCCCTACCCCTAGTGATTTTGTAAAGCCGTAGGTGCGGAGGGAGAGTAGCCCCCTGCCTGCTGTAGCAGGTAGGTGTAGGGTGCCTGAGATTTGCTATGCAAGGGCTAAGGGGCTGCACTTCCCGCGGTACTGAAGCTGTTGCAGAAGTAACTTTGTGTCAATATTCCTGTGTAAAGTGAGGTTATGATGATTTTACAAAAAAATATTACTCATAAACTATACATTTCCACAAAGGGGGAAGGTTTGGGGGGCTTCCCCTGAACCCGACCACCATACTCGAGTACCGGATGTCTATAGTTTAACTCAGAGTTCTATCATGGGTTAGGGAAATTTCTCCTTGAGATAAGAAGTGGATGGATCATCATCAGAGAAGAGAACAAGCAAAATTCTAGAGTCACGTCTCTGTTTAATAGGAAGCCATTTAAGGCGAGAGCGAAAGTGAGAGATATGATCTAATTTACGAACATTGAAAATGTATCTGAAGAAATTGTTGAGAAGGCGCTCTAGTTTGTTAAGAAGATTTTGGTTTAAATCTGGGTAACACTAGTAGTATAAGTAACTGTACAAGCAAATCATCTTGCAATGCTCTATCTATTAATAAAATATTTATAGCTAGATTAATTATAAGCATCAATAAATTGGCTCATTATGACATGAACATGACATTAGAAACTATCAATTGCATAGGCTATATTAGTTTTACAAATGTACATGATAACACAAAGGCAACTCATCCTAATCTGATCTGATCTGCCTAGTACCTATAATACTTTTTTTTTAAATCTATACCTATTATAATGCTTTTACAATTTGATCTATGGATCATATATCAGGCTATGAAACTTGTTAAAGACTAATAGGGGTCACAACACTACTAGATTCTAAAACCAATTATTCATTTACTATTTAATGACTTATTTCAATAAATATAGGGATGAATTTGGATTGTTTAGAATTTTAGGGAAATTGTGCAAGATTATCTCTCTAAACAATTGAATAATTAAAAACTTTTGAAGAAATGGATGAATGGACATAGTTCAAATTTATAGCAGTTTCAATATCAGTAGATCATTAATAAAATCAGTATTAAATGAGATTGAATGAATTATTATTTTGCATTCCTCACAAAATCAAAATTCTGTTCAATTATATTGATCATGTGGACATTGGAAAAACTATCATTTGAAATTAAAATATTCATCATCATTACAGCCAATCATAGGTCTGTGCTCATATAAAAGTAATATCTAGGCCTCATACCAGGTCATCTCTCCATCTAATGGGGGCAACCCAACACTGCTCATTGATACAAGCCTGTCACTCGAGAATCGTTTCATTACTATCTGTTGGTGATTCTTTGAGCTATATGGATAGTCCATTACAACTTTACTGATCTGTTGCACAATGTTAGTTACTGTGGTTTTACTGCAGATATCTTTATTATACCCTCCCCATAGCTCGCCGATTGACCTTAAACTTCTTCATACCCAGCAGTGAAGAATCACATATCAGATCCATAAGGCAACATGCAATGTTGTATTTTAGTATTGCTTATTGATAAATAAAATGTACTATAATGAAACATGATATCCTACTAATATAGAACTTTGAAATATTGGCCACAACACTAACCAGTATTCAGAGACAATTTCTTTGGAACTTTACAATGTCATAATCAGTTTAGCTTAGTATGGTCTAGACTCAAATTCTGCATATGGATGACTCAAATTTAAGATGATAAAACATTCATGATATTCTACTCTTGTAGAACTAAAATTGGCCACTATATCAACAAAATTAAACTCAGAACACACTCACAATGTCAAAATATGTGTGGTGGTGTTGTCGTTCCGAAGCCTATATCATGCTATATATATAACAATTCTGAAATAACACATGGAACATTGGCCGCTCCCAGGACTAAACTCCTTGCCCGGCGGGAGATCTCCCCTTTTTCTTTCTACAGCCAAATATGTATTACATAGTATAGTCTAGACTCAAATTTTTACATTGTGGAGTTTAAGCTTGAGATTGTCTTTATATACACATATTTCTTATAGATTATTATAGACTAGAATTTTTTATGAGTAGAAAATAATTGCCATGTATTTATTTTGCTTTAATCCTGTATGATATACAAAACTTGTATAGACATAAAGGCTACAAAATTTAAAATTTCTCGCGAAATTTGACATTGTTGAATAATTCCATACTTCAGATTTTTTTAATTTCATTTATTTCGCTTATTTCCTTAGGTATTCTTTATTGAAAATATTCTAGTTTAAACCTAAGACTAATTATAGGTCAAATGGGAAGTTAAAAAATATTATTTTATTTAAACAAATATAATAATTGAGAGAAAAAGTTACAGATTGATTAATGAATGCAGCAACATATTATGTCATAGTTTGTGGGTGATTTTCTTAGACAGCTTCTATATAATATTTATGGAATGAAATGACAAAGTTGTGCTGTGATCTAGGGATGTTCGATGATCATCGATGTTTTAACATCGATGTCACCACATGTCAAACATCGAAATATCGATGTTGCCACATGTCATGATTAATAGGAACCTCTGAAAAACGCGAACCTGCGAAATTTATAACTAAATCTTGCATCTTCTATTAAAAGTTTAAAATTTAGAATTATTCATCATGCATCAATCACCTAAAAAAATATTATTATGGTGTGTCAAACTTCACTGTCAAGTGTGAATTGTAATGACACAGTTGTAACTGCTTTCGCTTTGTTTTTTTCGCCTAACAACTATTCTACGTAAATTGATATTCAAATGAATTGTTTTTCCCTTGCTGTCTTTACCCACATAATTTTGAAACAATATGTAAGTATCTACACAATTCAATTACATTTAGTTGCATTTTTAAGCTTATCATAATGAGTTTATTTTTTGCTTGAACTTGAAGTTTATGAAAATAGATCACTCAACGAGCGTGAGCATAGACAATTTCACTGCATAGTGCATTCGACAGTGCATTTTATAAACGGGTGTGGATACCTAATGCTTTGGCTGTCCGATTAAAATTTGTAAACAAATGTAACGGAAAAGTCTATTATTTTGTTTTTGCGTGGTTTGTTAATTTTTTCTCTAAAACCATATTTTTTCTTTCGTGATAAAAGTAGTTGATATAAAAACTAAGTCCAAGTCGTAAATTAAGTCCCATAGTAAATTTTTTCATATCAGATTTGTGAATGTGTTGAAAATTTAAAAATCAAAATAGTAACATTCATCATGATCGGCAAGAAGTATTAGATTATATTATTATATTATAACAAATGACCTGGAATATTTTTTAACTTCTTCCCGTTTTTAACTAAATAAACCATAAACCACATGACTATTTTTTATTTCTTACCTATTAAATAAGTAGACGCGCAAAAAACATCGATAATGGCCAACGTCGATGGTACGACCAGGATAAACATCGAACATCGATCATCCCTACTGTGATCCCGACTGACAGGTTAGGTTAGAAGGAGATGGCGAGATCGAGTTAGCGAGCGATGCGACCAATAGACCTTGCCATCTCCTTCGTGTTTATTTTCTTATAAACCACTCAGAAGTAGGAGCCCCGCGAAGCGGAGCTCCGTCGACCGATCTTCCCTCGACTGCGCTATGGAAGAGAGTTTAACTTTTTCCGAGTCGAGTTGCCCTAAGTCCCAAGCTCGCATCGTTCGATCTTACACTCAACAAAACCAAAAACAAATTAATAAACAAACATTTTTTTTAAATTTTGTTTTTTTTTTGTACAGATTATGAAAAAGATAAACAACTTCTATTGATTATTTTTAAAAAGTTATCAACAATTATATGTGAATGAGTGCATTTTCATGAACATTTAAAGCCGTGAAACCAATATGTCTTAATTTTTTTATTCTTGTAATTTTTTTTTCGTAAATCCGCTGTAATAATGAAGATTTAAAAAAGAATAATCGAAATCGGATGATTTTTCGACCGCAATAGTATAAAATTATCCAGCAGCAGTTTGTACCGGTAGGCGTAGTGTAGGGTAACCCCCCACTAGATGGAGATGTGTGATGACGACCTGGCAGGACATGCAGGAAGTCGATGGATGCAGGTGGCTCAGGACTGTGCTTTGTGGCATTCCTTAGGAGAGGCCTATGTTCAGCAGTTGTCTTGTGCAGGGCTGTGATGACTAATGATGATGATGATAACTAATTTTACAGAAATATAATTTTACAGAATATAACCCTAACATTTTCTTCCATTCCATTAAAGCTTATAAAAGTCCACTGCTGAACATAGGCTTCCTGCATAGATTTCCTAATAGGGGGAATTTTACCATAGTTTCTTTATTTGGCAAGCAGGTTGGTAGTTGCTGATTATTATAAATTTGAGTTGTTATCTGAAAGATGTTGCTGTGCATGTCCTGGTTTGTTTCCTGCTGGCGCCTATTGCGATATCTACAGGATAACTCACATAGGTCACTCTTATGTTCAAGGTTCAGAAAAATCTTTGTCCTGGGAAGAACCAGCAAGAAACCCAGTGACTTTTTTTTTGAAAGAAAAGCAGTTTACAATCATTTAAGTTACACAATTGACAAAACAAATTAGAAATAGCTAGTTAGTGATGACCTAATTCCCAGGGGCTATTATCATCCATAATAAGAATCATATTGGATTGGGATTAAAAGGGTGCGTGGTGTACGTTTGCAGGTCCGCGATGGTAGCGTGGACAGCCGAGCGAGCTCGCTCTCGCCGAGCCGCCGTCGGAAGAAGGCGCGGCGCTCGGTCGACGGCGAGGCGGCCAGCGAGCCGCCGCCCGCGGACGAGGCACCCGCCGCCCCCGTGCCCGCGCCCGCCCCCGCGCCCGTGCCCGCCGCCGCGGCCGCGCTGGCGCTGGCGCACCCGCCCGCACCCAGGGACACGGTCGAGGACCTCACGCTGGACGAGGAGCACGACGACCCGCCCGCGCACCACAACGACGTCGTGCGCAGTAAGTGTTTCTCTCCTATAGAATAAGTCTGACAAACAAGCACACACTCCACCTGATGGTAAGCGGATGCTGTTAAATATGCAGAAGCGTTGTCATCCCTGAAGTTCGATAATACTAACCTGATACTACTAATAGTCTCCAGTTCTCTACACTCACGTACGAAACACAGCAGCAATAAACTGCTATTTTACGCTGGTATTCTATTTATTACTTGAAGATCTCTTGCAAATAAAACTAAATACAAATAGTAACTTGTAGAATGTGGTACAGCCACACTGCATCTATCATGGTTATAACACATGAGTCTGGTTCAACTCAACTGGGGAAAAACCACCCTTACTGTACCATTGTTAAATAGTGATGTATTACTGGTGTGTTTTGTTAGTGAGTATACAGAACCGGAGATCCTTTACTGGTTGGAAAATGTATCTACATTTCAATTCTTAATAGAGAATAGATATAGATGTGGGCTGCAACATCTACTTACCATCAGGTGGTAGAAGAAACACTCCAGCAAATTATTGAACTCTGCCACTGTATGCAATTACAAAGGAAAGTGAAACATGTATTCATTTGTGAATTGAACTATATAAATACCTTGCATAACTGTAAAGTCAAAACTCAATAGTTGATCACTTGTCTCTTCCTTACACTACATAAAAGGCATTCGTAAACAAACAAGTGTTAAGTCTAAAATACTTGTGAATAACAATGAACTGATGTTAATACTTACCACATTAGGCTTAGACAATGTACAATGAATGTACTAGCAGAGCTGAGGTTAAGTAAGAGACATAAAGATCGCGCTTTAGGGACTAAATTAACTACGATTTGCAACATAACAATGTATTTACAAAATGGAATTCGATACGAGGGCGGCACTGAAAATTTCGGGAATCAAGGAAGTGACACAACATATTATTTAAAAATGTATTTATTGCTTTTAGAAGTATTCTCCACGAAATTTGACACATTTTTCCATACGATGGAACCAATCATTGAAGCAACCATTCCATTCGGAAGTTGGGGTCTCCAAAATTGCCATTTTGTAGGCGTCCACAGCTTCTTCAAGTGATGAAAATCTCTGTACACGCAATTTATTCTTTATTTTAGGGAAAGTATAGAAATCATTAGGGCTTAGGCCGGGGCTGTACGGCGGATGATGGTTTAATAATTCTATGTTTTCTTGCTCTAAAAACTCTTGTTCTGTGTGCTGTGTGAGAACTCGCATTGTTGTGATGGAGGATGATGCGGCGGTTGCAGTTCTCTTTACGGACTTCAGAAACGACCTGTGGCAAACAAATGCTAGCATACCATTCTGTATTAACCGTTCTTTGTCTCTCAAGAGGAATAGTCGTAGCATGGCCGGTTTTGGAGACAAATGTGGCCACCATTTTTTTTGCAACACTCCATGAACGAACAATTTTTGTTGGCTTTAACTCATTTTCGAACACCCAAACTCGTGACTGGTTTTTTGTTTCGGGTTCGTACGCGTATATCCAGAATTCGTCACCTGATACGATGTTGTATATAGCATTTGAAGATCCTGCGTGGAATCTTTCGATAGTTCTGACGCACCAAGTAACGCGAGCCGCTTTTTGCTCTTCACAGAGCGAATGTGGTTTCCATCGGGAAAACAACTTTTTTACACCTAATTGTTCATGCAAGATTATTTGTATTTGACTCATGCCAATGTCTAAAGTTGCCTGAATTTCGCGGTATGTCATATATCGATCTTCCTCAATCAGCTTACGCACAGCATCAACGTTTTCTTGGGTGACTGCAGTTTTTGGACGAACTTGACGGGGATCATCACTGAGCTTGACACGTCCACGTTGAAATACAACAAACCAGCGATAAATTGTGGTTTTGGATGGGGCTTCATCACAAGTGCAGAAATCATCCGGTCAACACACTGTTTTTGTGTTAAACCACTTCGAAAGTCATAATAAATCATCACTCTTGAATTTTCTCGAGTCAATTCCATTTTCTCAACGACTAAACAAGTTTGACAAAACCTTGTGACAAGACCGAGAATCTTTTTTTAAATAAATAAATGGTATTCGATTTTTAAAACCAAGGAGTTTTCAATTAAAAAGATTTTAATATGACAGGAACAGTGGAAATATTCCATTCCCGATACTTTTAGCAGCCTGTGTACACTGTTGTAACTTCTGAGCAAGGTACTGCGAATCATCTGGAACAATCATAAATGCTGTACAAGCTCTCTAGTACTTGTGATCTTATGATTTATTGATAATGTTTTGAGTGGCTGTGGCGGCGTTTATTCGCCATAGCATACGATACAAGCATTATTCTATTGCACACTGAATTATGTATATGGGCTCACTGTCAACATAAAATGCAATAAATTACTAAAATAGTTGTGAGAAGTCGTTAAATGACTCAAGCAATTACGCCGTCCGAAGTTATTACTTCGAAAACTCAAGTGCTAAAATATATCCCATATGTTCTAAAGTTTATAAGCTAAAATGCAAATAAATAATCATGATTTAAGATTTAAAATGTATATTATGAGTAACGGATCACCTCTTTTATTAGGTTGACGAATGAGCACAAAGTACACCAGATGGTAAATTAATCCTTTTGCTCGTAGACACCTACATCTATCTTTGATTAAGAATCAAAATTAAATGTGTTATTACTGCTGAGGATGAAGATATGATACCTCATTAACCAGTAAAAATGGTTAACAGCATTAAGCTGCCATTTCATGTTTAATGTATACCATATTCTCTAAGCGCCTTTCCCAGGCTAACCAACCCATTTACGTTGCAACTTGTAACCCTGCAGTGTTGCTCTTCTATGGTAAAATAATTCTACAATACCCCTAGTAGTGAGGACGTAATAAATGAAATAACGGCCATGATTTTTAGATAAATTGGTGATTGCAGATCCTGACTTCTCATATCTTAGTGTTTTACAGCATGGTTCAGGATATTTTCAGAGTGAACATACTTATGTATGTACAAACGCGCACGAAATGTACCTACATTTTTTTTTGTTCCAATATACTATAATATGTTATAGTATTTTATTCAACTATTATTTTCTTATTATACATTTTTTTTATAGGATAGGATGACAAACGAGCACACAGTCCACCTGGTGGTAAGTGGTTGCTGTGGCGCATAGATATCTACATCTATCCTCGATTACGAATCAAAATGCAGATGCGTTGTCATCCGTGAGGACTTAGATGGAATGACTTGTTTCCAGTAAAAAGGATCTCCGGTTCTCAACATTCACCATATGAAACACAGCAGCATTAAGCTACTATTTGATGCTGGTATTCTGTGAGAGCGTGGTCCTTCCCCGGTCGAGCTGACCTATTCGTGCTACAATATAATATACTACTAATATAACTGCAGTATGACTACTACGTAATAAAATAAGAATTATATTGTTATAAGTTCAAACATAAACTTAAAAAAATTGGTAATATAAAGTCGCTGAAAGACACGCTGTACTTAAAAAATTATATGCGTGTTATGATATATATTGTACCAAAAAGTAGGGATGGGCCGAATATGGATTTCACCGAATACGAATATTCGGCCGAACATTATTCGGCAGCATAACCTCGGGACCCAACAAATTTATGTCGAAACTTGTTACCGTAAAGCGCGCGGGATTAGTGCCGGACCCTGCATCTCTCTCCCCGCCACCCCTGACAGTTGTTGCATCATCTACTACTGAGGAAGTTGCCGGCACATGCTTATGTTTTGACTATTCTTGTGATAAAAAAATATTTCGTTGTTTTATTCTTAGTCAAAGTTAAAGTTACAGCCTATATACGTCCCACTCCTGGGCACAGGCCTCAGCTCATTTCTGAGAGGGTTTCGGGGCAAGGAATTATCCGCCGCGCTGCCCCAATATGCTTGTTGGCGAACTTCACATGTCTTCGAAATATTTTTTTCCTTATTTCTCAGACATGCAGGTTTCCTCACGATGTTTTCCTTCACCGCTGAGCACGTGGTAAATCGGATCGAACCCGGTTTGATTGCGCACTGTGAAATTTACAGCGAGCGCTAACCATTTGAGCTACCACGGCTCTTTATTCTTAGTGAATAAAGAGCCGTAAAATTTTTATTCTCAGTGAAAATTGATAATTATATGATAAATATGAGCAGCAGGAGATTTACTATTTGGACTTATTTTAGAGAAACTGACGACCAAAGTAAAGTGAAATGTACTAATGTAATGTAATATTTCTTTGTTTGATTCTAAAAACATTTTATCAAGTTTCTGTTTGCCATAATCGGAAATAAATCCACAGCGCCTCAAAAAACATAAATGTATAGATTTATGCATTTGAGGCACTCTAAATAAAATATACTTTCAACAGTAAAAGACATCGCATTACTCAATTCGTACATTTCAATACATTGGACGCTATGAAAACGAATGTTCGGTGATTTAGCCGAATATTCGGTAAAGCTGCCGAATATGCCGAATACCGAATATAAAACGAATATTCGGCCCATCTTTACTAAAAAGTATTAAACTAGACTATGATGTCAATTTTTTAGAATCTTGCAAAGACAATCAATTTTTCGTACAACTTTCGTAAACTTTATTGTAATCATAAAATAAAATTCAATATGTAATTAATTTTATATATTTTAATTACATCTTTTTAAGAATTAGTTTCGTTATTAAATTACGCTTCTCTAAATTAATTTTGAGGGGGCAAAACTTGCATTTTTTACCATTAGAAAGCTAATACGATGTAGAATAACATAAGATTAAAAAAAAAGTAGGATTAAGGGGACGATTTTTCGAGAAATTTTAAGGTTATTGTAAAAATGATGAAAAAAAATACCAGATTTTCATCAAAAACCTTTTTATTCTAATTTTATGACGTTCATTTTTTTGGAAATTTTACCTTATTGGCACGGCTTATTATTAAAAATCATTTAAAAATTTATTCCATTTTGTAAGGACATTCAGTTTAAAAGTTATAACAATTTGTTTAAATAGGGTTAGCAGCTGCAATTTCAAATTTTAGAATATTCATAAAAATAATTATAATTTTTTTATAATTTTTCCTTCGATGAAATTATATGTAGTTTCCCTGGTTTTGATATGAGCACTTTATAAAGACTCGCACTGTATATGTATTTTATGTTACATTGTCATAAAAAAAACATGGGTGTCATTTGATTAATCTACGAATATACTCAAATTATATGTTCATAATCAAATTGGCAGTTAATTATAGAAAGAACTACGCTAGGCAATAAATTTACTGAAATATTAAAATTTGTAAAATGCCAAATTATCCACTATCATTAATCTTATTTTAAAGCCATTAACGTTATACAACATTTGTCTTAATTGTCTCTTAGAACTGTATTCATCATACCACTTCGCAGCAGCATAAATTACATTACACTTTGCACTTACCAGTGGCGAAGATAGGGCTCCAAACTAGGGCAAGCCCAAGATATGGTTTTGTTGTTTTAAGCAGTTTTATAAAAATACACCAATCTTGATCTGTCTCGACTCTTCAATTTCATATTCAGTGCTGTCGAGGACGTGTTTAACAAAGCACACAGAAGGGATACTACTGCTAGATAGATTGTATGACATATCAGCAATTGTATACCTTCCGTGGCTTTGAAAGAAGTCGTTTGGGTTTGCTTGAGCGAAAGAAAAAGATATTTACATACAATACTATACACGAACAAAGTACAAACTATGTACAAAATTTTAAAAAAAAATTATATTCTAAATCGAATAGTCTCTTTCTTAAGGAAAGATTTGATTGCGTCCGCGTAAATGTTGGTGTACGTTTAATTATACCAATTACTGTTTTTCAATTGCGATATTTAATAAGTCCGAAAGACGCTCTTAACCTGGTGTATTTTTTTTACAAAGTTTAAAGATTTTATTTTTGCCTCGCCGATCAGCACTTTAACACACTTCAATTCATCACAAGGAACACTTATCCTCCATTTTCACAAAAAATCTTTGAAAAAGCATAATTTTTTAACAGACACAACAAAAACAAACATAAACATTGAAATGTTAAGTGAACTTGCAAACGTATCGCCCGCGCGCCCCCGCACTCGGAAACAACTTAATAGCAAAGCCCGACTTTTGGTTTCATAGTAATTGCTATATAAACATTTCGTAGTTATATTCCATTATAGAACATTTTGCCACAGGTTAGAAAGGAAGCGATCGTCTTCTCAAAAGCCCGGTAAAAAGTCCACGCGTGCGAGAGAGATGACTAAACGCTCTAATCAACTCCTTGCTTTCGTTAATTTTGATAGTCCATTGCATGTTCGCTTTGAGACAGAGAGAACACAAATCAGTGTATTTCGAATTGAAGGCAAACTGCCAAGTGTTGACGTTACATAATAAGGCTACGAGGTCATGACCTGTGTAGAAAAGAGGAGCGCGCGGGAAATTTGAAACAGTTTGAGATATTTCATTAGTTGATATTATTGACTGAGCAGTTTGAAAGGGCAAGCCTGGCTTTTCGGCTTCTATGGAGGCTTCGCCACTGGCACTTACTTTCTTTGAAGATGTCCCCTCTTCGACCGTCCACCTAAAAATCAACTACTGCACTGGTTCAAGTTATTTAGCGAGAACTTGAGGCAGAAAAATGCTTGATCTAATTACTATATAATAAATTCATTCACATACGCCTTGATATTTTGCACTTCTAGCTCCTATTCTCCTATTATTATTATTAATTCTCCTATTACTATTATTAATAATATTATTTGAAAAAAAATAGTCCTGCTGGGTTTCTTGCTGGTTCTTCCCAGGACAGAGGTTTTTTGCGAACCAGTGGTAAATGAAAAAAATTGACTTTTAATAAGTATTTTTTATAATTTACATTGAATAAAAAAGTTTCTATTCTGTCTCTCCATATCCGCATAATAATAGGTTAGGGAAAAAGTTTCTTTGTATTTTATATATAAATTAAAGACATTAGCTGTAGAAATCTTCGGATTTTTGATAAAAAAATGTGACAAGTAGTTTTTACAGTCCTCTTTCGATGTTAATCTAACACTAAACTCAAAGAATTCTGAAGAGACATTAAAACTTCCCAACTAAGCTCTCCCAATTTTTGCTGAGTGGCTAAAGATGTGTGTGGCCAGGAGTTACATGATGAAAGACCACTCCTTTGCTGTTAATCAATTCCGGTCGTTTTTTTTTTTCAATTCCTTGCTTGAGTCTCATTAGTTTTTAGCTGTGGAGGTCTGGTTTTGCCCGGCGGTAAAAACTCATAATAAACGATGCCCTTCCAATCCCACCTTACACACAACTCAAAGAATTCTAAAGATACATTAAAACTTCCCAACTAAGCTCTCCCAAATTTTGCTGAGTGGCTAAAGATGTGTGTGGTCAGGAGTTACATGATGAAAGACCACTCCTTTTCTGTTAATCAATTCCGGTCGTTTTTTTTTTCAATTCCTTGCTTGTGTCTCATTAGTTTTTAGCAGTGGAGGTCTGCTTTTGCCCGGTGGTAAAAACTCATAATAAACGATGCCCTTCCAATCCCACCTAACACACAGCATCACCATATTACGTGTCAATCTGGGTTTCGTTACAGTTTGTGGAGCTTGACTACCCTTTGACCATGATCTTTTTCGCACGTTCTTGTCGTTAGTGATCCACTCTTCAACACCAGTGATCAATCTTTTTAAAAATGGTTTGGTTTCATTATCAAAATCACTAATGAGTACACGATTAATTATGTTTCTTTTTAGTTCGTGTGGTACCCAAATGTGAATTATCAAATAGTTCAAAACTGTTTTGTAGTAATTTTTAATTCCTCGGCTATGTCGTAACCACTAATATGCCAATCTTGCTCTATTTTTTGGAAAATGACATCGACTTTTATCTGTATGAGGGCGACTAGAACAAGCTGCATTTTTGACATCAAAATTCCAGGGCTGAAAATGTTTGAACCAACTTTGTACCACTTTAACTTATACTAAGTATAAACGTCAGAATTTTTTTTTTGCTGCTTAAGTCGCACTTTTACCTCTTGTAATAAAAGTTCACTTAAATTCACTCACTTTGGTGGACAGAAAACCAATTGGAAAATGGTGGGAAAGTGTTTTTTACTTCTTATTTTTCTTAATTTACTATATATATTTATATTAAAACCAGTCACAAACAGTACAACCAAAGAGATTTTTCGTCAATATTATACAAACAAAATACAAAGAAATTTTTTCCCCAACCTATTATTTATATTTCATACAATGCATACTGCTTTGTTGGGTTGTTTGCCGTAAGCGAGACTGTTGCCCATGTAGTGCTGAGTTTTAAATCTGGGCCAGGCCATAATCAGTTATTGAACTTGAATCTAAAACACAAACAAAGTGAAACATTACGAAAGTGGGATTCCTTATTAATTGACTTGTAGCTGGTTCACATAATGATTTCTTATATTTACACAAACACTACAAATTAAATTTAACTAATTGTACGGAAATTTATCACGTTTAATTCTCGACGTTTCGGATGCTTTACAGCACCCATGGTGCATATCACGCAAAAATCATGGCTATAAATATAATAGACAAGTGCACATACCCCATTTAAATTAAGAGTTGTCTCTTAATATTTCATGGAGCAATGACATTATTTTTGTTTGTTTTCAGATTTTCAATGGCATATGGAACGATCTCAAGATGAAATTATGAACTCAAACGATAGCATCAGGGAGTCGCAAGGTAAGCGCGAGTGCGTTGTAGCGACGCCATTGCTGGTGCATTGCTGGTGCCCAGCTGGTCGCAAGCAATGGCGGACAAGTCATTCAAACATCTTGCGTTGCTTTTTAATTGCCACTTTGTTATACATTAAGAAGTTCAAGTTCAAGTCTCAACGCAAAATGTTCAATGGGACTCGAGATTGATACTGGGACAATCAACTTTTTTTAACTAACAATAAATTTAAAGGATTTCTTGTTTTGTTTTTCTTTGCAACTCAAAAGTTTATTGTCCCTGTTATACAAGGAACGGATGAAATGCGCAATGTCTTCCCATAATTTGAAATAAATCAACAGTCATTGCTTTAAATTATTTGTATTTATACTGTTATATATAAAAATATTATATTTCACGACAGCGGATACGAGAGTGCTAGTGTTTTCACATGTGAACTACAAACCTTATCTTAATTAGTATCTAATATTAATATTATAAACTAACTAATATTATTGCAAATTTATACCTTTTTTACCCACATATAAATGAATATTTCAGAACAAGCAGGTAATGGTAACGGTAGAAAGGTTTTGATTATTTGTAGCCTTTTTAAGGCGAGGTATTCATTAATTTTTTAAGGTAAGTTCAGAGTTTGATTATTGCAATGACATGGGTTTGTGTGTACCTGCTTCCTATTTGTAACATGGAGTTTGAGAATATGTAAATCATTGCATGCTACATTAGATATCGCCTTGGCGGGCGCATGGTGATAACAAATATTAACCGATCTGTGGCTAATTTTTATTTAACGTCATACTTAACATGGTGAAGTGGAATATCGTATTTATTGGTAAGTAAGATTTGATATATTACAATTATATACATGTATTGTTTACTTTAGTAGATGCTATAGTTGTTTTGCGTGCACATCTCACTAAATCCACGAGGCTAGTTTTAGGGCACATGTTAGTTGCCAAATAATAAATTGTTAATTATCGCTACGGAGTACCTAATCGCGCCAAATGTGTGATTTCTGATGAGAATTTGTTTGTAGAAGACTTACGGGACTGCTTCGCTATTCGACCAATAAAGGTAAACCAAAATTCATTTTCATTTATCGTTGTAGTTTCTGGTTATGTGGCTTATTTATTTTATTAGCTCTTTTTATTTTTGCATTCACATGTGATTTCACTGCAAATTTTTTTTATCTCCTAGCAATTCATGTATCAAAGCGTTAGCGTCATTTGTTTTTCTTTAATGTGCATGTTTGGTTAGACAAGGAAGCGAAAAGCCAAAATTTCAAATGGCATGTAAATTAGTTGAATGCATTTACTTCAGAGAATGCGCATTTCATTTATGTCTATATCGAATCTTTGTAATGAAGCAATAGAAAACAGTTTATTCAACAGGAAAACAAAGTATAGAAATAGGGATATAAAATCAACAATCGATTTAAATGTAACAATACTGTTAAACAATTAATTAAATTTTAGCCAAATGTAACCTTTCTTAACGTTCCTCAAAGCATGCTCACAGCTTTCTTCAGTTTGCATCATCTTCAATCTTCCATTCATATATCAACATTGTATATATAATTACATTTTGAAATCTTACAAGATAATTGTTTGAAACACATTCTCATGAGCACCTTGTGTTTATTTACATCATCTTGTGATAATGTGTACTTATTACTAACATTTCCATGCTTTATATTAATTTCACTATCGCTTGTCATTATTTTGCCCTTGCAGAACCATCCTTCATTAATCTAAATTTCGCACTGAATTACGCCAAAACCCCCTTTCCACTAACCCGTGGGTATTTAAAGAGCGAAAAAAATGTCATTGACGAGAACCAGGACGAAACATCGAAATATAAAGTACAAAAAAGACTTAAAAAGATTTTTAAAAAGGAGGCTGCTATACGCGGCAAGAAGAAATATAAAAAGAACAAAGAGATGAGTGTGTGCAGTGGGCTAAATGGAAACCAAAATGCTGATAAAGATCGGAAATATGTTTGCTCAATTTGCAAGAAGAAGCAATATAAGTACAGAAGGAACAAGTTGAGACACGAAAAGTACGAATGTGTAACCGGTCCACAGTTTACTTGTGGGATTTGCAGCAAAAAGTACTCACAAAAAAAAACCCTGACCTCACATATCGTGCAAAAGCATCCTGATTGGGCCTTAGATGTGCAAATTCATAATGCTTGATTATATTTTAATTTTTTTAATATTTTCCTGTTGATTTTCCTATTTTGTTTATTTTTGACGTTATTTTTGTTACTGTTACTAATAAAATCATGTTGAACTAGTTGTAAATTGCAAACATGGATTGTTAGGATATTAAAAAGAAACACTATTAGAATGTATCCAGAACGATCTGAAAACAAGTTGTTGGTTTATATTTTGTTGATCACGTTTATTTGCTTTGGAGTGTTGTATTTTAGTTACTCACATTTTTATATATTTTTTTTTTGAGTTAAATATATTTTCGTTTGTTATACAAGTTGGATTTTTCTTTAACGCTTCTTAATTTTGTTGGGTTATATTTTACGAATCGTTTGCGTTTTGTGAGCATAAAACAAAATGGACTGTATCGTTTTTATTCATTTCAGGTCGAAAGTCGACGCCGCGGCATAGTATAATGACGCGTAGTAAAAAAGTGAGCGAGGAGACCGGCAATACGACTACCCTGGCGATACTGAAGAACGTGACGTCACCCAATACGCCGCCGGAGGAGTCGAAGGAGAACAAGAAGCAGCCGCCTAAAGCGAAGAGCCCCGCCTCGCAAACGAACGAGGGGGAGAGAGAGACGGAGGGGAGTGGAGGGGGCGGGGCCCGGGGCGAGTCGCGCTACAACATCTTCCCGCGCAGCGGCAGCCAGCTGCCGTGCGCGCAGTACAAGACGGAGAAGGGCTACCGCTGCCCCAACTGCCAGCGCTGCTACAACGCGCGCAAGAACCTGGTGCGCCACGTGACGCTGGAGTGCGGTCGCGAGCCGCAGTACAAGTGCCCGCACTGCGCCTACAGCAAGCACCGCCGCAACGAGCTCAAGAAGCACATCGAAAAGAAGCACCCCGCGCACCACGCCGCGCTCGCCGTCAAGTGAACCCGTCCTCACAATTCCTAACCCCCCCTACCCTCACCCCCGCGCGCCACAAGTGCCTTATCTACACTCGCGGTCTTCCTCCACACGATACTGTTACTGAAACTTTTATACTAATGTATCATTAGATTATTGATATTCAATATTTTTTGACTATTAAACGACTTTACGCGTTCGTGGCCCGCCTTTCATTTCGTCGCATAACCTCAGCCCAGTTACGTTCTTTATGGGAAGATTAGTTATTTGAGAGATACGATAGTCTCGTTACTGAATTGTGCATGTCTGCATGAATTAGAAGCTTTTGCCTCTTATGATTTCTAACAGAGATTATTTTTTTTATTATTATTTTTTATATTATAACGCATTTCTTTGGTTCCTTAATTTTATTTTAGCCTTTGGTAGTATTAACAAGAGTCAGTATGTAGTGCCCGCTTAACTTATTATTTGCAATACCGTTAATGTGTTGTATTTCAGAGCTGCATAAGGAGCTACCGTCGGCTCTGTTATCGCTCCTGTCTGTGCAGCAGTCGCCGACACTGGCGGCTCTCATTCCGCCCTGCATCCAAGTGAGCAATATCATCAAACCTGTTACCAAAGATGTGGCGCCTTTCACCGGCGCCCTGCACATGCCAATGCTGCAGCCTTTTCTGCAAAACAACAACACCCTCACCAACTCGCTGGTACAGCCCAAAGAGGACCAGGACTCGGACGCGGAATACGACGACACGGACGATATCGTCCTACCCGAGGAAAACGACGCCTTCTACGAATCCGGTACAAACTTCTCGCCGAATGCGAGCAACACCAATTCAAATGACGCGTTCGACTCCAAACCGGACACGAAAGGCCATTACGTGAAACGCGACGGAAACAGTTCGGACGATGCTAGTCGCCAGTTCGAGTGCCGACACTGCGGCAAAAAATACCGCTGGAAGTCCACCTTACGCCGCCACGAGAACGTGGAGTGCGGTGGCAAAGCTCCCTCCCACCAATGCCCCTACTGCTCCTACAAGGCCAAACAGCGTGGCAACCTGGGCGTACACATCCGCAAACACCACAACAACGAGTGGTACATCTACGCCAGCAATAAAGTCAGGCGGAACAAAAAGACCTCTATCTAGTTTTATTTAGGCAAATGTAACCATTAGACCAAAGTAGATATCCAACCAAATCGGTACTGCAATAATAATATTTATATTTACATTTTATTTTTGTTGAAGACGTTTTTAATATTTACACTTAAGATAATAGACGTAATTTGCACATTCCCTAATGGTGTAACGTTAATTTTGTTGTTTTTGTTCGAAGAGTTTATTAACTTAGTTAAGACTGACCCTCTAAATACTTGTTTCGAAAAAACGCTTTCGAGCTTTCGTGTGAAAACACTGTTTACTACACATTCCCCCCATCCAAAACAACTAACCCGTATTAGAACCCTCGATAAGAAATAGAACTATATTTCCAATAAACTAACTCGAATTTCTTTAGTTTTAATGTCCTAACATTCCTGATAAGGAATAATTCCAAATTTTATTAGTGCAATGTTATTAAGAAATATTTAGTGTATTCGTGTTGTTTTTAGATTTGTTTTAAGGTCCCATAAGATGCAATCATGCTTTCATATCACGGGTAAAATTTTGTTCATTTTTTTGGGTCACGGTTATTCCAATGATCTATTTATTGTTGATTCAACAGTGACTGCCCATTTCCGGGACCATTAAATCGTCTTCCCAAGATTATTCATAGAAAACCCAAAGTTTGTTATTTAAAAAAAATTGTTTATTTATTAGGATAATATTAATGGACCCAGTCCGTTGTAAGAGCTTATAGGTGTCTCAAGTTTTCTTCATTTTAGTAGGGATTTGGATTATTTTTGATCCATAAGGAAGTTTGAGGTATCTATAACTTAGGTAAATAAAAGCTCATAAATATGTGCCTACAATGTTACCTGTAGATAAATACTATTTATTATGTTGCTCGGTTTATGATTTCGGTGTACTGGAATGGTATGAAAAATGTGTTCAAAAATTGCATGAAGTTAATTGATATTAACCGATATTGTATTCGCAATAAAATATTTGAAACATTTTGTTTAGCATATTGACTGTTGATATTTTTTTTTTGTTGAACTAGGATAACAGAGCTATTTGACCAAAGTCAGTATTAGTTTATTAAAGTGGTGGTAAGAATTGTATTTTTATTGAAACATTCAAGTCATTGCTAAGCATAGAAGAAATGTTTTAATATGATATTCTCCCATCATATGTATGAATTGTTAACGGTCTAAGGTACTGATGTAAGTTAGCTTACGATTTGGATGTTATAAAATTTACATTGTTTGTTAATGTTATTGGAAACTAGTTAATATATTAGTGTGATTTTTATATGAATATATTGGGGTTTATTTGGTTAGAAAAGTTAATAAAAATAAAAATATAGTGTACCATATGTTTGTGTTTCTTTTGGCCATTTTATTGGAAACAATGCCTTGAATCCATTGCTTGTATCCTTTTTATTTGAATTTTATTTTAGATCAATTAGGTAAGTTACAATTTTTCGTTAGTTATTTTCGTTCATGTTAACCGCGCATGTGTGGCATGTCACCTTAAATTCACTGTTTCTTCATTTCAAATTGTGTATTGACATTTTTTTCTTTGTCGTTCATACTAATATAATTAATAATTTCAGGTAGACAAGAAAGCCCATGGGTCGGGAGACTACATTTATTAATAAAGTTTATTGATATGTCAAAAGCGGTGACAAAACTTGTACCGTCCAGTAAACACCATGAATTTTCTTGGTACCTACTACTGCTTTCCGCACGACATACGAAAAATGTCTATAACATACTTATGTTTTTCAAGAGCACTAGACGTAAGGATAACGTCGCGACCCTTGCTTTATCCGAATAAATATTATGAGTCCTCTATTTTGTTTCTTTTTACTTTTTTCCTTGCGCTTTCGTCACAGCACTCGGTGGACACACTCACAGTAGTATGTAGTGTATGTACGTCTATGTACTACCCGTGCGTATAAAGAATGGGACTAAAAATGGCGGCTCATCGAGATTGTGCTGTAGGAATACACAGTATCAAAAAAGAGAAAAAACTGTAATAACGGTATTATATTTAAAACATTGTTGTTGTTTTTGGAAAGTAACTGATTAGTATATTAAATCAATTTAATTTTTAATAAAATTAAATTATTAACGTAATTTTATAGTAAGGAGGATACAAGATGTAGACTACTAAAAATTAAAGTATATTGAACCGTTTCGTTCTGTAACTTAGGCCGGAAGTTTAAAGCAGTGTGCAAGTGAAGAGGCGAAGCCATTTATAATCCCATTGTTTATCTGCGCGAGATATATGTATGTGTATGTACTTATCATGTATGTATGCGTTATATAATGGTATATGTGTATCGGTCTGGGGTCGAGGCGGGCGCTGAGGAGAGTGGTATGACGTGTGGCGGGTTTCAGGGGCGGAGGACGTGTCGTTCTCGCGGATCGGCGGGCTGTCGTGGGAGCAGTGGTCGGCGCGGCTGGCGCTGCCGCTGGTGGGCGCGGTGGGGGGGGCCGCCGCGCCAGGGGGGGCGCTGCGCGGCCGCGAGCCCGGCTTCGCGTGCGCCGACTGCGGCCGCGTCTACAAACTCAAGTCCTCGCTGCGCAACCACCAGAAGTGGGAGTGCGGCAAGGAGCCCCAGTTCCAGTGCCCCTACTGCGTGTACCGCGCCAAGCAGAAGATGCACATCGCAAGGCACATGGAGCGCATGCATCGCGAGGTCCACCTCAAGCCCGACCAGTACATCAAGCAGGACAACGTGGACGCCTGCACGTAACCATGGCGAGGAGGGTATTTGTAAAAATTCATCAGCACCAATCTTGTTCGTGTAATAGAGTCAGCATACTGTAACGTAATCCCGTGTTTATTCCGATTGTGATAAATGTGATGAAAATCTTTTGTGATAGTGGCATCGGATGGTCACGTTAGATGTAATCCTCTCTCGAGGACGCAAGTCGTGCCTTCGGTCGTTACCTCCCCCGTCGTAATCGACGGTAGTATATAGATACCATATGAATTTAAAACTCATTACGAATTACTCTTAGTATTCGCACTGATTGCACTTTTTGCAATGGTGTAAGCAACTGTTGCATTTATCCAGTATGTTAAGGGAAGTGATTTTGTGTATAGTTACTCTTTTTAACTTTATATATTTTTATATGTACAGCATTTACTGTATAAATTATCATTCCTGGTTATTTGAATACGTAAGGTTTAGACTCGATAGATATTTTTAACGAGAATAGGACTCGCCCTAGTTTGACGACAATTGTTACCAATCGCAGTTACTATTTGCTAAATCGATTTTGACGATTTTAAAGATTTGTTGAATCTATTCAGAACTAAAGAGGTATATTTGAAGATATTAAAACTTTAGCGGCGCATTAAAAATTTAGTATTTTGTGCGAAATCGTGTTTTCTATTTTGTATATCCTAGTTATAGTTGAAATGAAGCTATTTTCGCTTAGTTAGCAAGCTCTAGTACTTTGCCATAATGCATGTTCCATTGTTTTTGTAATACTCAAATAAGTTAATGTTTATTCGATTACTATTTTTAGATCTCTTTACGTGTAATGCATTTATTTTAATTAGGAACTCAATAAATCTCTGTTGTAACAGTGTAATGCGAACAGATTTTGAAAAACTCGTAGCATTAAGTTCCTTATAGAGAAGAACGGTTATTATATGTTTTGCAAACTTTAATTTAAGGGGCCAATTATGATGTTTAGATTTAGGAGATAAACTCGTAGTGGAATGTGTGCCTTATTGAAGTAACTGTTGAATATTAAATGTGGTTTTTTTAGTAAATTTGAAGCCACTGCCATTAACATATTTATCGAAAATGCACAAAATATTTGTTATGTTTGAAAAAATTCAAAATAATCTTCCACATAGATATTGTAAGTATTTTATACATTACCATTTAGGGATAATAAGATTTAGAGTGTTGTGTAGTCCGATAGGCAGAATTACTCAATTGTTTACTAGCAGCTGTTCGGTTATCTAATTTAATTGTAGAAAATAATTTATGTGAATGTTCCTAATTGCCCATTTCATTGTTGGAAACAAATTTAACTTGCCATTGAGTATTTCTGCATATTAACTACAAAACATAAACTATCCGTTGGAGTTACCATCATACAATCAATATGTAGAGCTCACAAAGTACAACCATACAAGTCAATTCAATATAGTAAGTGCCTTTAAAAAGTTAGTCATTAGGATTTAAAATGTATCAGATGAAAGGAGTTTTCAAATCAATCATAGATATGTAACTTGTTATTGCAAAATATCTAGGTTGTGATTTTTAGCCATTTTATAAACAAGTTGAACACTGCAAAATTGTAGGTTACAAAGTTATGAACTAAAAATGTCTCACAATAATATATCTTTTACATCTTGCTGAGTATTACGTTACTGTGATAGTAAATTCTCAAATAACAATATAAAAACATAATTATAATGGGAATTAAATAATGGTAATGGCTTGGGTGATACCAGTCGTGAAATTTCACTCAATAGTGTTATTTAGAAGTTTTAAACCCAAGTGAAATAGCAGAACAAACTTTATATTTACACTAATATTAAGAATTACTTCCTAGTATATTTGTGATGTAGGTAGATACAATGGAAACTGTCAATAAGAAGTTACAGTGATTAAATGCATTTGATTGTATTTTTATAACCTTTTTGTATTTTAAATAAAGTTGCTATTCTTGATACATATTCGTTTTAATAAAATATATTACATTGTTTCATTACCTACTAGGTTTATTGTAAGGGTATTTAAGTAGAATTAACCTTTTGGGTATAACTTATCATAATGTATAACAGCATCAATATTTTAGTCCTTTATAATATAGTTACCCTATAAGTTAAAATCAATGCATGTAACTTAAGATCCTAACTCATAGAAATTGTAAACTTAAAATAGAAATAGCTTTTGGAGATCTATTTATTTCTAATTTAAGTTTGTAACAGTGTACAAACTCATCGTTGCATGTCACTTCAAAACGATATAAAATTAAATTAGATTTAGATCAATAATCCTCGTAAATCCAAGAGCAAATTAATGGGAGACATGGTGCATTATCCTATGCTTACATGGCACAATATTTTCTTAAAATGGTGGCTTGGCTTCACATGTGGTGGTAGCTTTATATTTTTGCACGTATTTATTTTTATTTGCGTTTCAATTTCAGTTGCACAGTTGTACACGCCTTATTTATTGGGTTATGGTACTCCCGGTTTGAGCAGCGGTAAGACCAGGTGGACACTACACGAGTGCGGTGACTGCGGGAACAAATACAAGCACAAAGGTTCCCTACAGCGGCATATGAAGTACGAGTGTAGAAAACAACCGAGCTTCAAGTGTCCTTACTGCGTATACCGGGCTTACCAGAAGCACAATCTCCTGCTTCATGAGCGCCATCTACATAAAGATTTGCCAGAGAAGGTGGATTTCGTGTCGGAATGACCAGCCGCCAATAGAGGTGTCTAATGTCAGTACATTTGAGTTTACTAACATACTATAAACTAATACTGTGATAAACCGATTATTAAATGAAAGATTCAGAAAAAGTTTAACTTAAAAGAAATTTGTTACGCAGTTTGCTATGAAAAATTAAACTCGGTCTCACGAGTACATTAACTTTGTCGTTATGTACTTCGGCGCTAATTTCTTTGGCTGATTGAAAGCATGTTAAATTGTATCTTAAAAAGGTTATTGTTACATCTATAGTTATATATTAATTTGCGATAAATATTTTCAGTTAACATGTAACAATAAACATTTTAAGAGGGAATTAATACTTTTATAATAAGAAATATATTTATTTACATCTCTGTTACAGCCCTTTGGCAGAACAACAAAGAAAATGGAGGTTCTTCTAATTAACTCAAGATTTATAAAAAAGAAATGAAGATATCGGTCAGAGGTTGGAAAGAGGATAGTACTTGGCCATAAAAATTACACATACTGTTTTAGAAAAAGATTAACAGCTATCTTCAGGTTTGTATCTTATAAACTATACAACAATCATGTGTTGTGACAACATCAGAAAAAAAATGCAAAACGACTGGCAAAGCTGCTGCTGCCACAACGCGGCATACGAGTGGCAGAGAAATCTGTAGATAGCTTATTGTGGTTTTCTTAAGCTCAATCAGTGAACGCAAATAAAACATTGAAATACTTCGGGGGAACTAAGCGCATCTTAACCCTAAATCGCAAACAAACGCACATCAAAACTTTGTTTATTATTACTTATTTACGCACAGAAGTCCACCACATTTCTTACGTTTTCCGGATTAAACTGCAATACGACATAGGTCGCGTAGAACATTTTAACGAAGCAAATCAGTAGCTATTATGTAAGTGACGGTATTCATTATTTTATTTGTTTTAAACTAGCTGTATCTTTTTTTGGACATATAGAAATCGTTATTTCTGAAATGAGCCTTCGTCTTTAGTTTTCTTCGACTTGGATCTTGTGGCTTGTAAAAATTTAAAAGAAGAAAGCATAGAAGCTATTGTTAATATAGAAAAAAATATCTCTTTTCTCCATTATAATAAGGTAATCATTATTATTAGGTAAAAAAGTACTTTGCCTGGCATACCGCTATCTGCATAGATACCCTGAAATTATTTTATGCAGTGTGTAAGTGTAGTAATATTGATTTATTTACACGTAAACATTAATTTCAACATTGTTTTAATATAATTGCGGTTGCTTCATACACCATTCCACTATACAAGAAGGCAGTTAATATCTAATACACGAAAACCGCTTAACAATTGTTTATATTTGCGTTGGGTCATTTTCTGGCGCTAGAAATGCTTTGATTTGCGTTCGCTCAATGCAGTAATTTTTACGGCCTCGTACGATAATAATAATAATCAATATAAAAATTTTATCCAGTAATAAGTTAATTCTGTCTTCCAAGTAACAAGAAACATAAAATTATCTTTATACGATCAAAAGTTATCTTTGGAAATACGATTCTTGCCAAATGTAATTATTATTTTAACAGAAAGACATTTTTGAGGTATACTAATTGATTTGAGTTTTTTTAGTTGTTCAATTGCGTATCTTAAGTTTCAAGAAAACAGTATCTATAAAGGTTGATAGTCAAAATACCAAAAAAAATCTTGATTAAGTCAAGAGACAAAAATGGCAGCTATATTAAAGTTAGTTTATGATTTTAAATATTCTGCGGGTATAAAATACGTAAGAGGTCGACAAAACGTATTATCGATCTTATGAAACTAATAATGCTAAGTATGCGAGTCTTAGAACTGTTAACTTATATATAAGGCGATTTTGTTTTGCAGTTTTTATACATATAAATATATTGTTAAATTTTCTTGTTTTCGTTATTAACTATTATTAAGTGTGTGTTGGTTGTTACCAAAGAAATTTATCAATTATTGTATAGAACTTCCTACAACTTTATTACTTGAGATTTGTATTATAGCGTTCAGTATTTCTGTTGAACTATATTTTTTTGCATTTGTTACTGTTATTTAAGTTACCTATAAAGTTCAAATGAATAACAAGCAATATATAAAACCAAAGAATCTTCCAGTCGATTCTAGCCGTTTAAGAAATAAGTGCCTTAAAAACTAAATAATATTTAGTATCTAAATTATTATAATTTATGTAAAAATATTTGCTGTAGATTTAAGCTCGGGTTACCATTTTGAAATTGTGTTATTTCATGTGTCTATTGTAAAAGTAAGTGTTTCCATCATCCATCCATCCAATGAAAAATATGCCTTTTAATTAAACGAAAGAATTGTAAAAAAAACAGCAAATGATTGAAAGTGAAACTTATTTTCTATAAAAGATTTAAAAAACTTAAAAATTCAATTCGGCCTTAATATAAAATGTGGTTTACTGATAGACTTACAAAAGAAGAGTCTGCCACGAAAGAATTCCCTTAGCTGCAGCGCTAGTTTTCGCGAAATTTGACATTTGCTGTCTAATTCCATGCTTTACATTTTAGTTAGCATATTTTCGATGGGACTTATATACAACACTCTCACAGAATACCAGCGTGAAAAAGTAGCTTAATGCTGCTGTGTTTCGTATGGTGAGTGTAGAGAACCGGAGATCCTTTTTACTGGAAAAGAGGCATTCGATCTTAGTCCTCACGGGTGACAGACAACACATTCGCATTTTGATTTGTAATCGAGGATAGATGTAGATGTCTATGGGCCACAGCAACTACTTACCATCAGGTGCAATGTGTGCTTGTTTGTCACCCTATCCTTTAAAAAAATACAAAATGTATAATTATTCTCAGGATTTAACAAGTCTTTCAATTAGGAAGTCTCGTGTAAAATATCCAAACTAAAAAGTAAAGTATGGAAATAAACGAAGAATATCAAACTGCGAAGACAGTGGCGCCGCGGTTTAGGGACCTTTGTGACAAAGACTCCTTTAAACCATAGTTTAAACGCGAGGCTATCGATTAATCATATTTTGTATTAAGACAGAATGAGTTCGCAGGTGGACAGATACACCCAAGCATGAAAAAATATAATTCTTTATAAACGTAAGTTAATTTAAGTTTTTTAGACCCACCAAAAACTAACAGAGATAGCCGTTTTTAAATTTTATAGGCTCATGCTACTTGTTATTGTAGCATCTATTAAATTATTATTTGCATTATGTAAGAACATGGTAGCCAATTATAAAATGATACTTCAAAAAAATTGTGTATCCAACATGTCATACGTAAATTTTAGATAAAATGTGTTAAAGTTTTATAGTCTTGGAGATTCAATGTCTCTTTGTGCCTTAATAATATTGTAACAAAATTTTAAGAAATATTTTTTACAAATTGTTCTAAGTAAATATTACGTTACGATGTAAGTAGAATTTTCAAACTTAAAATTAATATGCTAAAAACTGCGTCTAAGAGTTAATGCCATTTGAATGGAGATTTATTACAATTTTAAAGTGTACCAAGAAAAAAAAACGCCACATTTTAATAACACTATACATAAAAATAAAATGGAGGTGTCTATCTTTTATATCTAAGTAACTGCCTTTTATCAAGTTCAGGGGTTATTTGCATTCTATCGAGACTTGAATACCTATTTATAAAATTACTGTCTGTCTGGGCTAGTCGTCGAAATGACTGAATCAATTGTGATGAAAGTTTATGAACAAAGTACCGAGAGTTATTTGTACTTTATTTTATCCGAAAAACTTGAATAATATTATTTTTATTCGATGGAAAAATTGATAAAATTAATGGTCATTGACTACTTTTTTAGAAAAGCGAAATGATGCCAAATTAATAGATAATAAATAAAATCGAGAATTGTATATTGAAAAATGTATTTAGAAATGTACATGAAAATATTGCTATTACACATTCTGTCGAGTCTTTTTATCGCGCTTTCATTAGCTTCGCGAATATCCATCTATTTATGTAACGTAATCTCTTAATGTAATTTTCACCAACTTGTAGACGGCAGATTATACCTATATATAAATAACTTTATCGTAGTAACCTGATCACTAGGACAATTCTCTCTGAAATTATCACAGCTTATGATTAATGCGTCTTTTTTTAAGTTTTTCTAAATTTTAATATTAATGTTGCGCGCCAAATTTTGTTTTATTGTTCGGACGTTTTCTCCGGACAATATTTGCGATTAAAAATGATTAGCACGATGTTATTACAGTTAAATAAGTACCGACGTAAAGTTGGAAATTCCAATGTTCGTCCTCAGGGGTTATATTCAGAAGGTAAAATTGGGAATAAATAGAAATTAATGAGAACATCATGTGGTGTCAATTAATTTTGTGTGTAATTTTACTTTTTTTTTCAAATACATATATAATAAGATACGATTTTTTTTATAATCGTATTATACATGAGAAAGTCGCGCTGCAGCTGCATTATGGCCGAAACAGCAGTATGATGCTGCTGTGTTTCGTTCTGTGAGAGTAGGGAATCGGATTTACGAGCCATTCATCTCAGGGGTGCCAATTCTGTTTTGTGATTCTTATTACATAACAGATGTGACATCACAAATACGTGAAAATGTTATTGCTTGGGCTTTTGACATTGGGACACAAAATTTTGTAAGTACACTTTGCAGTGCAAGGCTTTCACATTTGTAGGTTGTCGATGGATGCAGATGACTCATTGTGTTACTTGAAGCGGCCAATTCAATAGAGGATTTGTGGAGGGGCTGTAATGATAATAACGATGACGTCCATTAGTCGATGGTTATGGAAAATTTACAAGAAATGTACACACAATGAGGCTTGTCAAGCTTTTTGTGTTTAATTTATTTAATACATCTCTGCTCTGACAATTTTAAATAGTGCAATAAAAAGATTAAGTAAATAGCTAAGTAAAATAGGAAGAAATTGAAAACTTTTCTTCAACTTTGATTCTGGTTTACTCATTGTCTAATTTTAAGATTGCTATTATCAACATTTATTTCTAGTTTATATTTTTTCTTAGACATGCAGTTCTTAGCAAATTAATAAAGCAAGAAATCTATTTTTATGACACAATGTTTATGAACCAATATAATCTGATTTTTCACTATCATATAAAGTGAAATAATTCAAGTAATTTTTCGAATTAAATGATTGAAGTTTTTTTAAAATATTAAAATGGGGTATATTTATGTTTTATAATTTAAAAGTTAATGCCAACTTTGTTGTGAAAATGGCACAAATGTTAACGTACTGTGTGATGTACCTTTTATTTCAACAAAATGACGTGTGTTTGATTTGATTTTTTTAATTATTGGTTTAAGCATGTGAATAAATGTTCTTGGATTAATAATGACCTAGTTTTTCTATTATATGTTGATACCTTTAAGCCTTTAATCTTCACAAACGTTGTATACGTAGGTGGGTAGTTGAACTGATTTCAACAGTCTTATTCTGCAACGACTATTTTGAGAATTTGATTCTATTGTTACAGGTGAAGTGGATTTCTTTAAGACGATGATGCAAAACATGTTGCCCGTCTTGCCAATGAAGACTAAAAACTACTGGTCGCAGTACGACACGAGTTTCGAGTGCGAAAAATGCAAGAGGAAATATAGGCACAAGAGTACTTATAAGCGGCACGTTACATATGAATGCGGCAAAGAACCTATGTTTAGATGTCCATTCTTGGAATGTAATTACAAGGCCTACCAAAAAACTCACACAGATGCTCACATCAAAACGAAACATAAATTAACAGCTTTAGAGTATAAATGTTGATGTATGATTGAGTTGAAATTTAGATTGTGATATTAATTAATTAAATTTTAAATAACGGCACCTTTTGTTGTACAATCTGAAAAATATATCGAACACACCATATAAATGAAGTATAAACTGCTCTATTGCGCCTACTGTGTTATATAGATTGTGTTTTGAACAAGATCTCAAATTTAAAAACTGCAATTTTCTTTATCATCGTTTCGATCAATAGGAGCTCAGATAATTCATGTAATCGCATCAAAATGCACTTCAATCAATCCGCTGGCGGTCAACTTCCCGCCAAAACTCCCAAAAAGGTTGTTACGATTCGCCAGCCGAAGCAGGCAAAGTTAAAAGAAATTACAGCAGATGCGCCTTATGGTAATGAGCGGACTACTGATGACATTATATCAAGGCATCTGTGCGAATATAAAACTTGATTTATAACTCCTTCGAAGCACTTGTTACATCATTTTCACTCTAGAGCAACGCAAAATAGAAATAGTCAAACAGACATACACCTCTCAAATTACAATTACATATGGTCAGGACGCTAAACTAGTTGCGGCCGGACAACTAGTCTAGAATAGTCTAGGAGCCTTTCTTGTTTTTTGAATTGTTGGGGTATTTTCTTTATTTAAACGTGTACGTTTACAGCGATAGAATAGAGCGATGTTTTTATCGTGGGGAAATCCTAATGGATAACTTGAGTAGTGAGGTCAACGGAAAAATTTTGCCTGACTCCAATTGGCTAAAATCCTCCTCGGGAGAGCGCCTGCAACCCCCAAGCCACCGTTTCTGGTAATGGAACACCATCTATTTATTAGCTGAGAGGATTCCTTTTCTGCCTAAGTTCGTCTGAGTAAATACCACCATGTTACCCATTTCTATTGCGATATAGAATTACTGTGTACCGGTCTGAAGGGTATAAAGAGCCAGTATAATTATAGGCTGTGAGGCATGACAATTCCTCAGGGGTGACAATGCGTCTGTAGCATACTTTGTTAGAAATCGGCTGCAAGGGTCCATAAATTCCCTCCGAACGGGTTCCAGCCTTGTCTTGGTGGGGGGGGGGGGGGCTCAGTGTAGCTGTGACTTGGTCACCTGCGGCGATCAAAGAGAAATCGAGTGGGCTTGCCCGCTCCGGATGCGCGTTGGTGGATTGCCGGGGGTGTGGGTGTCTTCTCCCCTTTCCATCGCAGCAGGTGAAGTCGCGGGAATGGAGGAGTGTTAGTATGGCAAAGCGGGAGACCAGATCCGCCGCTGGGGTCGAGAAGATCGAGCCAGTGAATTTAGGCTAGAGGCTCGTGTTTTAGTGTACCTTACCTAAAGGGGCAGGAGTTGTCTTCTCAGAGGAGGGGCCGCTATTGGGTGGCCGGCGTCAGTGGGGTCGCGGATATGTGTAAAAGCGTTCCCGTGACCCTGCCAATACGCGGCGAAGGTGAAACTTATCAGTCGGTGCAAGTCCGGCATACGCATCCTCTGCCCTGCGAAGTGGGTAGCGTAGGCATTTCCCCATGAAAAAAGTGTACATAGACTGTAGTACCCATCAGGTGGATTAAGTTTGCTTGTCATTTCAGTTTCATAAAAAAATCATAATCAAGGGGAGCACCGTAATGAACAGCTTGGCGACGTCGTCTTCTAGTAAGGTCTTTTCTCTCCGGATCCCGCCTAATAGCCTTCGGGAATCCCCACTTAGAATCGCTGATACGACTGCTGACGGGAGTTTCAACCGATCTGACCCACCCGCAGTGCCGTATTTACAGTCTTGGTCGCCTTAGGCAATGTAGTATGTAAGTCAAAATGGCGTAAGGCGTCGTAGGTTCAGTGAAGAAAACAGTTTATATTTACGTTCACAGTCTTTTAATAAGCCACGACACAAAGCACACTACAATAAAGAGTCAGAAGGGAAGGAGGAAGAGGAGCACAATAATAGTTGCAAGGAATAACACAAGCAAGAAAGTAAGAGATAGCATTAACAAATAAACTGTACGTGGTTTAATTTTTTCGAATATTTAAAAATGTATGTGTAAAAATGAAAATTTTATTTTATCGAACACGTTATTATTTCATCATCATCATCATTCAAAAAATATTTTATTTCATCGAACACGTTATTATTTAACTTTATTGAAAATATGAATACTAAAAAACATAAACATGATGACTTTTTTCGTCTACGGTACCGTCAGCTGTGACGTCGTAACGGTCTACGACGGCAAACTCGAAATGAACGCGTAGTAACTTGATACAACAGAATATGCGCGAGCGCCGCGGTTCAATCCCCGGCCACTCTTGCGTTGTCGTCTAGAAAAAGGTCGATCCACAATGGTCCCAATGTGTTAAACGCTTGTTCTCTAATGGTTACAGAATATATAATTAATTACGTTTACTGTAGGTGTTGTATATGTTTATGTGTAAGTGTTACTGTGTTTCTGTGTGTATATATGAGGTGTGTGTAATAATGTGGTGGAATCCCCACATCACTCCCCCCCCCAGAGGCCGTGCCTACGGTCGATAAAAATTAGGAAATCTGACATGCCTACCGAACCTTGTAGTTTTCCGGTTTTCTAAACTGTCGTCCATGACTTTGGGGCTGTAATCAGGAGTGACGTCGCAAGGCGGATCGGTGTTAAGCATATAGGCCGGTTTCAGACGGTCTATAGAAACCGTTATCTGTTTACCTTTAACGATGATTTTAAATACTTTATCACCTCTTTCTGTCACTTCATGTGGACCGGAATATGCAGGATGGAAGGTGCTTTTCAGCCGGTCTTCCCTAAGGAATACGTGGCTGGAATTAGCGAGATCCTTATATATAAATATTTTATTTTTGTTATGCCGTGATGCGGGACGAGGCTGCAGTTTCTCACAAACTGAACGAATTCGTGCAGTAAAATCCGTAATGTCAGTTGTGGTGCTTACTGTGCTTTCGAAACATTCGCCTGAGAGTCTTAAAGGCTCGCCGTAGACGAGTTCTGCTGAGGAACACTGCAGATCAGCTTTAAATGCGCTTCTGATGCCCAATAGTACTAGAGGTAAAGATTCCGTCCAGTTGCTATCAGCGTGACATGTAATAGCTGTCTTCAGCTGTCGGTGGAATCTTTCCACTAATCCATTAGAAGCGGGATTGTAAGCTGTGGTTCTGCGGTGTTTGAATCCGATTATTTTCGATAGATAATTAAATAAATCGGATTCAAACTGCCGTCCACGGTCCGTCACTATGTCAGTTGGACAACCAAATCTGGCGATCCAACCTGATAGGAGCGCCTTCGCTACAGTTTCGACTGTAATGTCCGCTATGGGGATAACTTCTGCCCATCTCGTGAAACGGTCTTCTGCTGTTAAGCACTAGCGGAAATCATTCGAGTATGGTAGTGGACCAATAAGATCGATATGCACGTAGGAAAACCTGGCTCGTGGTAAATCGTATGTGCCTAAAGGTGCTGACACATGGCGGTTTACCTTAGAGCGCTGGCAGGCTACGCACGTACGAGACCATTCCCGACAGTCTTTTCTGACTCCTGGCTAAACGAATCGCTGTGCTACCAGCTTAGCAGTAGCGTTTGCGCCAGGGTGACTTAAAGAATGTAGACTGTCAAAAATAGCTTTTCGAAAACTTTTGGGAACGAAAGGTCTTGGTATGCCTAAACTTATGTCGCAAAAAATTTTGACTTTGCTATCGGGCTCTTTAACTTTAATAATGCGAAGTGATGATTCATCGCCTAGAAGTTGTGATAGCTCAGAATCTGTGGACTGAGCTTTAGCGAGCTCTTTAAAATCCACCGGCTGCTGTATTTCATCCACGCGCGACAGAGTATCAGCAACGATATTATCCTTGCCGGATATGTGCTGAATGTCGCTTGTAAATTGAGACACAAAATCTAGATGTCTATACTGACGCGGCGAACAGTTACTTTTCCTTACATGGAATGCATAACATAAAGGCCTATAGTCAGTATAGACTGTGAAGTGGCGTGCCTCGAGCATGTGGCGAAAATACTTAATGCCTTCATATATAGCCAGCAACTCACGGTCGTAGGGTGAGTACTTCTGTTGTGATGGGCTAAGCTTTCGCGAAAAGAATGCTAATGGCTGCCAGGCATCATCTTTGTACTGCTGCAGCACAGCACCCAATGCTAAGTCTGATGCATCCGTTACCAGAGCTAACTTGGCTTGGCAATCGGGGTGTGCTAATAAGGCAGCATTGCAAAGACTGTTCTTGGACTGCTCAAAAGCTGTTAGAGCGTCGCCTGTCAGGTCTATAGCTTGTGAAGCCTTCACCGAACCAGTTAATAAGGCGCTTAAGGGTGCTTGAATTTTTGCGGCTTCTGGTAAGAACCGCCTATAGAAATTAAGCACGCCCAAATAACGTCTGAGCGCTTTGACTGTTCGGGGCTTAGGGAATTCTTTAATGGCTTGAACTTTTGACTCAAGTGGCTTAGTGCCTGCAGCTGAGATGTGGTACCCCAGAAACTGTACCTGTGATGAACCAAATACACACTTAGAGGTGTTCAGCAGTACTCCGTACTGCTTCATTCGGCCAAAGAGAATATTGAGGTGATGTTCGTGCTCAGCAGCACTTCCAGAAAATACTAAGAAGTCATCTAAGTAACAGTAACAGAAATCCAGTCCTCTAGTCATTTCATCTACAAACCTTTGGAACGTTTGTGCGGAGTTCCGGAGCCCAAAGGTCATGCATGGGAACTCGTACAAACCAAACGGTGTGGTGATTGCCGTTTTCTGGATGTCATCCTCAAAGATAGGGATCTGGTTGCACGCTTTGACAAGGTCGATAGTCGAGAATACGGTGCATCCTGATATTTTGTGCGAAAAATCATGAATGTGTCTGATTGGGTACTTATCCGGTATGGTGCGTGCGTTGAGTAGCCTGTAGTCTCCGCAGGGGCGCCACCCATTTTTTTGGGGCGTCTTTTTTTGGGGCCAATTGTAAAGGATATGCCCAGGGGCTCTCAGAAGGACGCGCCGTTCCGTTGCTCAGCATCAGCTCAAATTCTTTCTTAGCCATTGCAATCCTGTCAGGAGCTAACGTGCCAGGAGGGCAGGATATGGGAGGTCCAGGCGTAGTGCGAATGTTGTGTACGGTGTTATGTGCAGAGGTGTGTGGTGTGCCCGCTGGTCGTGTTATTTCCGGATATTTAGCTAAAATAGTGTGGTATCGTGTGACGCCAATGGGAACCTTAACAGAATTAATATTATTTACATTTTTAGCAATAAAAGCAATTGTCGACAAGGATGTTAAATTATCAATTAATCGTTTGTTTTTAACGTCTACAATTAGGTTATAGTGACTAAGAAAATCTACTCCTATTATGCCTTTATTTACGTCGGCAACAATAAAATTCCATGGAAAATTACGTCGTAAATTTAAATTAAGTTGTAAATACCCGTATGTATCAATTGCACTACCATTAGCTGCTGATAATTGATAAGATGTCTTACTCCGTCGTTCGTGAAGTGCAGTACGCGGAAACACACACACGTCACTTCCAGTGTCCACAAGGAATTGGTTCTTGGAGTTTCGGTCAGTAACGAAGAGGCGACCCGAAGAAGTTAAGCAGTCGTCGGTCGCCATCACCGACTGCTTTGAGCGTTTCCCGACTTTCCGTAATCGCAGGGTTTGATACACCGGTTGGCCTTATCTCCATATTTCGAGTGATACCAACAGGTTGGGTATCTTCTGTAGCTGGAGTCAGATCGGGAAGTTGAGCGTCTGCGATTGCGGCTGCTAGAACGGTCACGTGGTCAGGAACGTCTGCTCAATTGCATGGTAAGATACTTAACAACTGCTTTCAGCTCCGCTATTTCATTCACCATAGACGTACTGGTACCAGGTGTCGATGTAGTACGTGAGGTTGTTGCGACTTGAAGTGTTGGAGTTACTATTTCATATACTCTGTCTGCTAGATCGGCTAAAACCTCCAATGAGGTAGTTGGTTGCGACACAATCAGCGTTTGTATGTTGTTGGGAAGTCGGCTGCACCATATGCTCTGTATAAAGTCCTCAGGTACCGAGGGACCTGCCAAGCTCTGCAGGTGTCGTAAGAATTGGGAAGGTTTCCGATTTCCCAATTCCTCGTGCATGAGTAACTGCTGAATCTTCCTTTCACGCGATGCTGACAAGCGTTTAATCAGATCGTCTTTAAGTTTCTCGTATTTGTTACTAGAAGGCGGAGAAACAATAATATCTTTTACTTCTTTAGAATATTGAGGATCTAAATTACTCGTCACATAATAAAGTTTTGTGGTATTCGATAATATGTTTGAAATTGTGAATTGACCCTCTATTTGCGCAAACCATAATTCAGGATCGTCCGGCCAAAATGGCGGTATACGGACGCAAACTCGATTAACGTCCGATGTAACGTCGACGTGCGATCTGTGCTTGCGCCTCGTACATGGGCGCGTGGTAACATTTTGTTCTGATGCCGTTTCTGGCGATTCACTACCACTAGTAATTGTACCTGTAGCGTCTTCTGCAGGGGTCACCAGTTGTAGGTCAAAATGGCGTAAGGCGTCGTAGGTTCAGTGAAGAAAACAGTTTATATTTACGTTCACAGTCTTTTAATAAGCCACGACACAAAGCACACTACAATAAAGAGTCAGAAGGGAAGGAGGAAGAGGAGCACAATAATAGTTGCAAGGAATAACACAAGCAAGAAAGTAAGAGATAGCATTAACAAATAAACTGTACGTGGTTAGTCGCGGGCGCAAAGGTGTTACAGGGGTCTAGTCGCAGAGGCGATCAGCAGGTAACACAGAGTACATTATATATACCTGGAAGCAGGTAACTACTAGTCGTTCACTTCAAGAATGCCGTTACCTCCCGCCGCGCCCCCTCATTCCGCGCCTCAAGCGTCGCCCTTTTAGTACCGATAACAACGTCGAAGTGTACTTACGTCCGTTTTTTATGCTCCCGTACGTTCTCTAGTTTGTTACTGTTTTTGCTGTTGTATTTGTTACTGTTGATTTTTTGTTTCTGTGTATATTCGTTAATTTGTTCTGTTACAATGAGTAATTTAATTTTTTCGAATATTTAAAAATGTATGTGTAAAAATGAAAATTTTATTTTATCGAACACGTTATTATTTCATCATCATCATCATTCAAAAAATATTTTATTTCATCGAACACGTTATTATTTAACTTTATTGAAAATATGAATACTAAAAAACATAAACATGATGACTTTTTTCGTCTACGGTACCGTCAGCTGTGACGTCGTAACGGTCTACGACGGCAAACTCGAAATGAACGCGTAGTAACTTGATACAACAGAATATGCGCGAGCGCCGCGGTTCAATCCCCGGCCACTCTTGCGTTGTCGTCTAGAAAAAGGTCGATCCACAATGGTCCCAATGTGTTAAACGCTTGTTCTCTAATGGTTACAGAATATATAATTAATTACGTTTACTGTAGGTGTTGTATATGTTTATGTGTAAGTGTTACTGTGTTTCTGTGTGTATATATGAGGTGTGTGTAATAATGTGGTGGAATCCCCACATCACTCCCCCCCCAGAGGCCGTGCCTACGGTCGATAAAAATTAGGAAATCTGACATGCCTACCGAACCTTGTAGTTTTCCGGTTTTCTAAACTGTCGTCCATGACTTTGGGGCTGTAATCAGGAGTGACGTCGCAAGGCGGATCGGTGTTAAGCATATAGGCCGGTTTCAGACGGTCTATAGAAACCGTTATCTGTTTACCTTTAACGATGATTTTAAATACTTTATCACCTCTTTCTGTCACTTCATGTGGACCGGAATATGCAGGATGGAAGGTGCTTTTCAGCCGGTCTTCCCTAAGGAATACGTGGCTGGAATTAGCGAGATCCTTATATATAAATATTTTATTTTTGTTATGCCGTGATGCGGGACGAGGCTGCAGTTTCTCACAAACTGAACGAATTCGTGCAGTAAAATCCGTAATGTCAGTTGTGGTGCTTACTGTGCTTTCGAAACATTCGCCTGAGAGTCTTAAAGGCTCGCCGTAGACGAGTTCTGCTGAGGAACACTGCAGATCAGCTTTAAATGCGCTTCTGATGCCCAATAGTACTAGAGGTAAAGATTCCGTCCAGTTGCTATCAGCGTGACATGTAATAGCTGTCTTCAGCTGTCGGTGGAATCTTTCCACTAATCCATTAGAAGCGGGATGGTAAGCTGTGGTTCTGCGGTGTTTGAATCCGATTATTTTCGATAGATAATTAAATAAATCGGATTCAAACTGCCGTCCACGGTCCGTCACTATGTCAGTTGGACAACCAAATCTGGCGATCCAACCTGATAGGAGCGCCTTCGCTACAGTTTCGACTGTAATGTCCGCTATGGGGATAACTTCTGCCCATCTCGTGAAACGGTCTTCTGCTGTTAAGCACTAGCGGAAATCATTCGAGTATGGTAGTGGACCAATAAGATCGATATGCACGTAGGAAAACCTGGCTCGTGGTAAATCGTATGTGCCTAAAGGTGCTGACACATGGCGGTTTACCTTAGAGCGCTGGCAGGCTACGCACGTACGAGACCATTCCCGACAGTCTTTTCTGACTCCTGGCTAAACGAATCGCTGTGCTACCAGCTTAGCAGTAGCGTTTGCGCCAGGGTGACTTAAAGAATGTAGACTGTCAAAAATAGCTTTTCGAAAACTTTTGGGAACGAAAGGTCTTGGTATGCCTAAACTTATGTCGCAAAAAATTTTGACTTTGCTATCGGGCTCTTTAACTTTAATAATGCGAAGTGATGATTCATCGCCTAGAAGTTGTGATAGCTCAGAATCTGTGGACTGAGCTTTAGCGAGCTCTTTAAAATCCACCGGCTGCTGTATTTCATCCACGCGCGACAGAGTATCAGCAACGATATTATCCTTGCCGGATATGTGCTGAATGTCGCTTGTAAATTGAGACACAAAATCTAGATGTCTATACTGACGCGGCGAACAGTTACTTTTCCTTACATGGAATGCATAACATAAAGGCCTATAGTCAGTATAGACTGTGAAGTGGCGTGCCTCGAGCATGTGGCGAAAATACTTAATGCCTTCATATATAGCCAGCAACTCACGGTCGTAGGGTGAGTACTTCTGTTGTGATGGGCTAAGCTTTCGCGAAAAGAATGCTAATGGCTGCCAGGCATCATCTTTGTACTGCTGCAGCACAGCACCCAATGCTAAGTCTGATGCATCCGTTACCAGAGCTAACTTGGCTTGGCAATCGGGGTGTGCTAATAAGGCAGCATTGCAAAGACTGTTCTTGGACTGCTCAAAAGCTGTTAGAGCGTCGCCTGTCAGGTCTATAGCTTGTGAAGCCTTCACCGAACCAGTTAATAAGGCGCTTAAGGGTGCTTGAATTTTTGCGGCTTCTGGTAAGAACCGCCTATAGAAATTAAGCACGCCCAAATAACGTCTGAGCGCTTTGACTGTTCGGGGCTTAGGGAATTCTTTAATGGCTTGAACTTTTGACTCAAGTGGCTTAGTGCCTGCAGCTGAGATGTGGTACCCCAGAAACTGTACCTGTGATGAACCAAATACACACTTAGAGGTGTTCAGCAGTACTCCGTACTGCTTCATTCGGCCAAAGAGAATATTGAGGTGATGTTCGTGCTCAGCAGCACTTCCAGAAAATACTAAGAAGTCATCTAAGTAACAGTAACAGAAATCCAGTCCTCTAGTCATTTCATCTACAAACCTTTGGAACGTTTGTGCGGAGTTCCGGAGCCCAAAGGTCATGCATGGGAACTCGTACAAACCAAACGGTGTGGTGATTGCCGTTTTCTGGATGTCATCCTCAAAGATAGGGATCTGGTTGCACGCTTTGACAAGGTCGATAGTCGAGAATACGGCGCATCCTGATATGTTGTGCGAAAAATCATGAATGTGTCTGATTGGGTACTTATCCGGTATGGTGCGTGCGTTGAGTAGCCTGTAGTCTCCGCAGGGGCGCCACCCATTTTTTTGGGGCGTCTTTTTTTGGGGCCAATTGTAAAGGATATGCCCAGGGGCTCTCAGAAGGACGCGCCGTTCCGTTGCTCAGCATCAGCTCAAATTCTTTCTTAGCCATTGCAAGCCTGTCAGGAGCTAACGTGCCAGGAGGGCAGGATATGGGAGGTCCAGGCGTAGTGCGAATGTTGTGTACGGTGTTATGTGCAGAGGTGTGTGGTGTGCCCGCTGGTCGTGTTATTTCCGGATATTTAGCTAAAATAGTGTGGTATCGTGTGACGCCAATAGGAACCTTAACAGAATTAATATTATTTACATTTTTAGCAATAAAAGCAATTGTCGACAAGGATGTTAAATTATCAATTAATCGTTTGTTTTTAACGTCTACAATTAGGTTATAGTGACTAAGAAAATCTACTCCTATTATGCCTTTATTTACGTCGGCAACAATAAAATTCCACGGAAAATTACGTCGTAAATTTAAATTAAGTTGTAAATACCCGTATGTATCAATTGCACTACCATTAGCTGCTGATAATTGATAAGATGTCTTACTCCGTCGTTCGCGAAGTGCAGTACGCGGAAACACACACACGTCACTACCAGTGTCCACAAGGAATTGGTTCTTGGAGTTTCGGTCAGTAACGAAGAGGCGACCCGAAGAAGTTAAGCAGTCGTCGGTCGCCATCACCGACTGCTTTGAGCGTTTCCCGACTTTCCGTAATCGCAGGGTTTGATACACCGGTTGGCCTTATCTCCATATTTCGAGTGATACCAACAGGTTGGGTATCTTCTGTAGCTGGAGTCAGATCGGGAAGTTGAGCGTCTGCGATTGCGGCTGCTAGAACGGTCACGTGGTCAGGAACGTCTGCTCAATTGCATGGTAAGATACTTAACAACTGCTTTCAGCTCCGCTATTTCATTCACCATAGACGTACTGGTACCAGGTGTCGATGTAGTACGTGAGGTTGTTGCGACTTGAAGTGTTGGAGTTACTATTTCATATACTCTGTCTGCTAGATCGGCTAAAACCTCCAATGAGGTAGTTGGTTGCGACACAATCAGCGTTTGTATGTTGTTGGGAAGTCGGCTGCACCATATGCTCTGTATAAAGTCCTCAGGTACCGAGGGACCTGCCAAGCTCTGCAGGTGTCGTAAGAATTGGGAAGGTTTCCGATTTCCCAATTCCTCGTGCATGAGTAACTGCTGAATCTTCCTTTCACGCGATGCTGACAAGCGTTTAATCAGATCGTCTTTAAGTTTCTCGTATTTGTTACTAGAAGGCGGAGAAACAATAGTATCTTTTACTTCTTTAGAATATTGAGGATCTAAATTACTCGTCACATAATAAAGTTTTGTGGTATTCGATAATATGTTTGAAATTGTGAATTGACCCTCTATTTGCGCAAACCATAATTCAGGATCGTCCGGCCAAAATGGCGGTATACGGACGCAAACTCGATTAACGTCCGATGTAACGTCGACGTGCGATCTGTGCTTGCGCCTTGTACATGGGCGCGTGGTAACATTTTGTTCTGATGCCGTTTCTGGCGATTCACTACCACTAGTAATTGTACCTGTAGCGTCTTCTGCAGGGGTCACCAGTTGTAGGTCAAAATGGCGTAAGGCGTCGTAGGTTCAGTGAAGAAAACAGTTTATATTTACGTTCACAGTCTTTTAATGAGCCACGACACAAAGCACACTACAATAAAGAGTCAGAAGGGAAGGAGGAAGAGGAGCACAATAATAGTTGCAAGGAATAACACAAGCAAGAAAGTAAGAGATAGCATTAACAAATAAACTGTACGTGGTTAGTCGCGGGCGCAAAGGTGTTACAGGGGTCTAGTCGCAGAGGCGATAAGCAGGTAACACAGAGTACATTGTATATACCTGGAAGCAGGTAACTACTAGTCGTTCACTTCAAGAATGCCGTTACCTCCCGCCGCGCCCCCTCATTCCGCGCCTCAAGCGTCGCCCTTTTAGTACCGAAAGCAACGTCGAAGTGTACTTACGTCCGTTTTTTATGCTCCCGTACGTTCTCTAGTTTGTTACTGTTTTTGCTGTTGTATTTGTTACTGTTGATTTTTTGTTTCTGTTGATATTCGTTAATTTGTTCTGTTACAATGAGTAATTTAATTTTTTCGAATATTTAAAAATGTATGTGTAAAAATGAAAATTTTATTTTATCGAACACGTTATTATTTCATCATCATCATCATTCAAAAAATATTTTATTTCATCGAACACGTTATTATTTAACTTTATTGAAAATATGAATACTAAAAAACATAAACGTGATGACTTTTTCGTCTACGGTACCGTCAGCTGTGACGTCGTAACGGTCTACGACGGCAAACTCGAAATGAACGCGTAGTAACTTGATACAACAGAATATGCGCGAGCGCCGCGATTCAATCCCCGGCCGCTCTTGCGTTGTCGTCTAGAAAAAGGTCGATCCACAATGGTCCCAATGTGTTAAACGCTTGTTCTCTAATGGTTACAGAATATATAATTAATTACGTTTACTGTAGGTGTTGTATATGTTTATGTGTAAGTGTAACTGTGTTTCTGTGTGTATATATGAGGTGTGTGTAATAATGTGGTGGAATCCCCACGTAGTATAAGCCGCCCCTATTTCAGAAGTGCTTGCCGTGAATAAACAAGATATTATATTATTATGTAGTTGAGATTTATTCCTGATAAATTTTTAAATAGTAATATGAAGAAAAATTTTTACACGAGCGGGGTTCAAACTCGCGACCTGCGACGTGCCGTATCGCTGCTCTTTACCAAGTGAGCTATCGCGGATTGATCCCAAATAAATAGAATCTAAGGACAAATTCATGAGCTCAGTTGGTATAGTACAGCGACACGCTACAACGCAGGTCGCGAGTTTGAATCCCGTTCGCGGGTAAATTTTTCTTCTCATTATTTACTTCAAAATTTATCAGCAACAATCTAACATGTGATTCACATTAAAATGAAAATATTTATAGCTCCAGATTTATTCTTAAACAAATAATATAAGTATATAACGTGTTACAAAACGCGTCTTTTTTATAGAAGAGGGGGTAAACGAGCATGCGGCTCACCTGATGTTAAGTGACTACCGCCACCCATGATCAATTGCAACACAAGGGGAATTGCAGGTGCGTTGCCGGCCCTTTAGAAAGGAGTAAGCTCTTTTCTTGAAGGTCCCCTGGTCGTATCGGTCCGGAAAAATCGCCGGTGGTAGACTATTCCACAGAGAGGTCGTACGCGGAAGAAAACTTGTGAAACGTATACCAGTGGACTGCCAAGCATCCAGATAGTGTGGATGGTATCGGGACGTTTGCCGCGTAGTGCGTTCACGAAATTTGGCGGCTGGGATTATTCCAAACAATTCCTCAGAGCACTCCCTATGGTATATGCGAAAGAAAATGCAAAGAGATGCAACATCTCTTCGCAGCGCCAGTGAATCTAGCCGATCGGAAAGCACTCGGTTGTCGACGATTCGAGCCGCTCTGCGCTGGATGCGGTCAAGTGGAAGGAGCTGGTACTGGGGAGCTCCAGCCCAGAGATGGGAACAGTATTCCATGTGCGGCCGAACCTGCGCCTTGTAAAGTTGCAGGCGCTGTGCCGGCATGAAATACTGTCCCATTCTGCTGAGCACACCTAGCTTTTTAGAGGCCATTTTGGCCTTCTCTTCCAAGTGACCACGAAACTGCACGTCACTCGATATGTCGACGCCTAAGATTCCGATACTGGCTGAGGCAACAAGGGAAGTGCCTTGAAACAGAGGAGATACGACAAAGGGGTTCTTTTTAGCGGTTAACGCGCAAACTTGTGTGTTCTGAGGGTTAAACTGGACTAGATTTAGTCGCCCCCAATCCGAGACTGTGTTCAGCAAAGACTCAACTTCAGACACAAGTTTGTCCCGGTACTCTGAGACGTTTTCCCGAGAAATGCTGGCACGGCCGGTGTACAGAGCATCACTAGTCATCTGGATAGCAATGAAGGTTGACGGTTTGCAACATATCATTGATATGCAGAAGAAACAGCGTTGGCGATAGCACGCAGCCTTGTGGGACACCAGCATTAATAGGCTTGTACTCGGAGCTTGCACCGTCTACAACGACCTTGATGCTCCGATCTGCAAGAAAGCTGGTGATCCAGTTGCACAATTTTTCGGGAAGCCCATAGGAAGGGCGCTTCGAAAGAAGCGCTTTGTGCCAAACCCGATCGAAGGCCTTCGCAATGTCCTAACCAACGGCCAATGCCTCCCCCCTGGACTCAACTGCCTCCGACCATCTATGAGTTAGGTGGACCAGAAGATCACCAGCTGATCGATCATGGCGAAAACTGTATTGGCGATCACAAATCAGCTGGTGAACCTCAAGGTACCTCATGAGCTGGCAGTCTACAATGGACTCCATTGTTTTGGAGAACAAGGAGGTGATGGCGATAGGCCTGTAGTTGGACGGGTCTGAGCGGTCGCCTTTTTTAGGGATCGGGTGTAGGCAAGCAGTCTTCCACGATTTCGGAACTACGCCTAGGGAGTAGGAGTACCGGAAAAGACGCGTTAAAACCGGTGCCAACTCTGGAGCACACATCCTCAGCACACTTGGGTGGGATTCCGTCAGGCCCACTCGACTTGTTGATGTTCAGGGAGAGGAGTGCTTTGCGAACCGAGCGCTGTGTGAACCGCACTTTCAGCATGGAGCACTCACACAGCGGGATGGTTGGCGGCGTACTCCCCCCGTCATCGAGAGTTGAGTTGAATGCAAAGAACCTAGCAGATCGGCTTTCTTCTTTGCGGTGTGGGCCAGTGAGTTGTCCTCCGTGTGCATAGATGATAGCTGACAGAAATTCTCCTGGACAGCCTTGGTGAGAGACCAGAATGCACGGGTTCCAGAAGGAAGGCGAAATAGTTTCTCGCCAATTCTGCCTAATGTGTTCTGACTTTGCCTTGGCAATAACTCTTTTGAAGGACCAGGAGGCGGAATTATACTTCTTTTTAGAGCGCTGGTCGTTTATCCCGGGATGTTGATGCGTCAGCCCAGGCTTGGTAGCACTCCTGCTTATAGCATGATGCTATTTTACAGGAGCGACCAATACATGGCTGAGATTTGCCTCCTATGGGCACCGCAGAGGAAGGAATAAAAAGTTCCATTTCCTGAAGTACCACAACAGCGACAGAATCCGCAACACAACGTTGGGATCGTTCGGCAAGAAGCAAACCTGCCCCCAAGGGTAGGATGCAAAGAAAGACCGCATCCTATCCCAATCGGCTGACCTTTAGTGCTAAACACGGAGGCAGCCTGCAGAATGCAACTGCGATTACAGCGTGAGTGGCACCACACTCCGGACAAGACAATGGTCCGAGGAGCCTAAAGGGGCATCGACGAAATTCTGATATCCGTCTGGGTGAGAGGTCGGCAGAAGGTAGAACAGGGAAGGTGGATGATTCTCCACATCTGGAATCCGCGTAGGCGAAGTAACCAGTTGTGTCAGACCATATGCCAAGGCAAAATCATGAACAGATATCCCCGCATGCTCAGTTAAACGTGAACCAAGCCATTCGGCGTGATGGGCGTTAAAATCACTGAGGATCACGGTCTCTGTGGAGAGGATCTACTGTAGCAACGAACCTGTAGACATTTGGACGAAGAGTCGGTCTGTTTCGGCATTACCGCTATGGGACCTATAGAGGCACCCGTAGACGCGCGGATGGTCGTCGCTGTCTACGCGTAGCCAAAGGATGGACAGGTCCGAACCTTCAAGACTGCCCAGGCGTCGAGAACAGATGTCCCCTCTGACGTAAACGCAAACTCCAGACCGAGGCACAAAAGATTGTTCCAGTTTATAATCCGGGTAGGAGAGACACGAGACATCAGCCGGAGTCTCGAGATGGTAGTGGGCGGCGTTTAGGGTAGAATAGAGTCCCCTGATATTTCAGAAATTCACGTATAGCGTGGCAGCGGTCGCCTTGGTCTTGTTGCTCCGTTTGCCCCGAGCAGTTGTAGTCTTGAGCGGAATTCCCCCCCCCCCCCTCACAATACACGGGGCAGCCTGAGTACTCGTGGATGCTCGACGAGGGATACTCCAGGGGTGTCGGTACCCTCCTGGGGTAGTTTGGCATTTAATTCCGCTACCATGTTGATGGGGAGAAACAGAAACAGAAACTTTTTTATTCAATGTAGATTATAACAATACTTATTGAAAGTCACTTTTTTCATTTACCACTGGTTCGCAAAAAAAATCCTCTGTACTGGGAAGAACCAGCAAGAAACCCAGCGGGACTATTTTTTTCCAATGATAGCTTACAATAATGTTAACAATAAACAACACAAGACAAATTAGAAATAGCTTGGTAGCGATCACCCTTCCCAGTGGTTATTATCATCCGTAAATTCCTTAATATTATAATAACCCTTTTTATACAAACTTAGTTTAATAACATTTTTGAACTTCGTGTATGACAAATTTTGTATATTTTCTGGGATTTTGTTGTAAAAGCGTATACATCGCCCCGAGAATGAATTACTGACTCGGTGGAGTCGAGTAACTGGTACTACTAGCTTCTGCTAGAATATCACTTATTTTCGCAAAACTACTTTTATTTTTGTGTACGTACATTACATTTTCATAAATGTATTGAGAGGCCAGAGTTAATATATTAATTTCCTTAAATTTTTGTCTCAGTGACTCTTTTGGTTTTAAATTATATATTGCTCTAATGGCCCTCTTCTGTAAAATAAATATAATTTCAGTGTCAGTCGCGTGTCCCCATAGCAAAATACCATACGACATAATGCTATGGAAATAACTAAAGTAAACTATTCTAGCTGTTTCAACACTGGTAAGAGTTCTAATCTTTTTCACAGCATATGCTGCAGAATTAAGTCTGCTAGCTAGTTTTGATATATGGGGGAGCCATTGAAGCTTTGCGTCCAGTGTGATTCCAAGAAAAATGGTGGTATCAACAAGACTCAGTTGCCCCTCATTTAAAATTACATTAGTATTGACACGTTTAACATTAGGAGTTACGAATTTCATACATTTAGTTTTATTCCATTCAAATGTAAATTATTAACATTAAACCAATTGACTAACTTAGCTACAGCATTATTTACTACGTCGTAATTTAATAACTGTCGTTTTAATTTGAAAATTAATGAAGTATTATCAGCAAATAATATTATATCATGGTTATCCCCTACTATGTAAAGTCATATGTATGTAAGTCATTAATATATACTAGAAATAGAAAAGGACCGAGAATTGAGCCCTGAGGCATGCCCATTTGTACAATCGACCCGGAAGACCTCGTACTATTAATGACAACTTTTTGCGTTCTGTCACTTAAATATGAAATAATTAATTTAAGAGCATCGCTTCTTACACCGTAGTGTTGAAGTTTCCTGATTAATGTTTCATGGTGAACACAATCGAAGGCTTTGGATATGTCACAAAATACACTCAAAGCATCCTGTGAATTCTGTCATGCATCAAATATATATTTAATCAGCTCAACACCAGCATCAGTTGTCGAGCGACCCCTTGTGAAACGAAATTGATTTTTATGAAGTAAACTATTTCCATTAAAAAATTTAACATTTGATCAAGAATAATTTTTTCAAAAATTTTACTAAGTGTTGGCAGTACAGAAATAGGTCTAAAATTAGCGGGGTCCATTGTACTACCGGATTTAAATAAAGGTATTACTTTACTATGCATTAAATCAGGAAACACACCAGATTCAATACTAGTATTAAAAGTAATAGATAGTTGAGGTGCGATCGCATCTATTATAGACGCAATAACTTTAACAGAAATCCCCCACAGATCGGCGGTTCTCTTAATATAAATAGTCTTAAAAAATTTAACAATATCTTTTGATGACACTTTATGAAATGTAAAATTCTTTGTACACACATTTACATTTTGTTTAAGTAATGATTCGGCGACGGCAGGAGAAGAATTCAGTGACTTAGTGGTTAAGATCGGAATATCACTAAAATATTTCTCAAAAACCATTGCAATGTCCTGATCTGATTTAGTTAATTTATTGTTAAAACTTAACTGGTAGTTTGAATTGCGAGAGTTGACCTTACCAGTTTCACTATTAATTATACTCCATGTCATTTTAATGTTATTAGAAGCAGTCTTAATTTTGTTGCTCAAATACTATACTTGGCTAAGGAGCACACTCTTTTAAATATTTTGGAATATTTTTTTACATATTCCCTAAATTTGACGCTAGGGTTATATGACCTTTCATTGTAAAGTTCATATAACCTTTGTCTACTCTTATGGACTCCTACTGTCGCCCATTCATTAAATGCTTTTCGATTGTTCAAGGAGAATGTTTTAGAAGTAAAAGTATTATTAAATTCATTGCAAATAAGCTTAAATAATGTTCCATACAAAAAAATTGGATTATTTTGGTATGAAAGTAATGGAAGTTTTTTTACTATGTTACTTCTAAACTTCTCCAAGCGATGTGCATTTACTGGAACAAACACTACTTTTTTATCTAAGTATTTGCTTTTTGTGAACATAAGATAATGAAACTAATTGTCCACAGTGATCAGAGCTCAATTTTTGAATTATACATTTATTGAACGGCTTAACATTTGTAAAAATGTTATCTATACATGTTGCACTAGATTCAGCAATACGTGTTGACTCCAAAAATAAATTAAAAAGACCATGAGATTTAAACAATGATCTAAATTTAATATTGGTGGAGGAAGCTTCTAGGAGATTGATATTAAAGTCTCCACATATTACAACAGATTTATTCTGTTTATTAAGCTTAGCGAAAACTTCTCCATATTTTTTTCTAAAGTATCATATAAAGAACATGGGGGTCTGTAAACGCTTACAACAATGAGGTGCTCAAACTCAACACATGCCATTTCTACAGTTCGCTCAACAGAGAGGCTCACAATATCTTTACGTTCTTTACATGATAATAATATACTAGCTAAAATTAAGGAGCCACCTCTTAAAACCGTTTCTCTATTGAAGAACTGACGGGAGGGGGGTAAATTTGGGCCTCCGCCACCTGCACTCACCAGACGAAGCGGGGAAGCAGAGCTTCCACTTCACGCCAGTATTCTGTGAGGTCGTGGTACCAACCCGGTTTGAGCCGGCCCATACGTGCAACAGCAAATCTGCCGCGTGGCTCTACCACTGTATAAATTAGGATATAATTAGGATGTTTTTTATTTTCAATAGAGGAGGAGGCTGGGTACTACCACCTTCTTGGGACCCTGTAATTAATAAAATTAAAACTAAACCCAAGTCAGTGTAATTTCATTCTGCATAAATCGTACCGTAAACAATAATTAAAAAGCTGAAGGTACTCCGGGTTACCATTGACATCGGGACGTCAGTAACCTCAGTCCTCCGTGACCATGGGTGCTGGAAAGCACCCGAAACGTCGGGAATTAAAAATAAATTAAAATTAAACGCGATAAAATCCGTAAAATTAGTTTTAATCAATGTTGAGACATTCTTCTGAAAAACGTTCTTCTATGTCCGTAGAATAAACCCTTTATAATGCTATAATAAAATTAAATTTATTATAAAGTTCCATATAAGCGTCCCGTCGTTTTTGGAGTTCATTTGTTAATGTATCAATTATCACCAAAAAAAGTAATAATTCTGAGGCTTTCTCGGCCATTCATTAGTTGCGACACTTCACCTGTATTAGTCTCACGAGGAAGTAGTTTACGGTTTCGATTGCGTCGAAAATATTTTTTATATTCCTGTGCAAAGAACGGGTTTTTGGCCCTATTTTCGAATTCATCGAAATTATTACGTGTTTAGCTAATAAATTGTATTACTACCTACATCATACAGTTCTGTGACAATGGTAACGTCAATTTCCACACTCTGGAGTTTCTTACTTGTGGAGTTCATGCGATTTCGTAGATATCCCCAAAATACTATCATAGAAGCTGTTCATAGACGTTCCATTTTCATACGAATATCTCTCGCTTCGCAAATAACGGCTCTCTTCTGTTGTGTGTCATTTTCAATGGAGACTAACGCACCATAGATTTAATTCCACGATTCGCGTAAACTTTTGCACGCATCTGCACGAGCTGACCAACGAGTCGTTGATAGACTTTTGATGGTAAAATGGGTTTGAAGGAGTTCCCAACGCTGAGCCGCAAAGAAGTTGTATAACCCTTGCAGTACACAAAAGAACGAGCAAGCTTCTTGGCTACTTTTAGCCGCACATTCACCAAATTAATCCAAATTAAGCGAGTGTGCTGAGCTAGGAACATATTTGGCTAGACGAGAAATTTCTTTTATCTTGTATCGGCTTGTAGGCCGTTGCTCATAAGATTGCCCTCGGCAGTTTGCAACATCAATTCTAAATTCAGATAAAGTTGAGGTAACAGTGTTTGTTATTTGTTTTTATTTATGGCCTGTGTCTGGAATAAACTTGAGAAAACGTTCTAAAGGTGATCCATGAGACAGAACATATCTGATTACAAAAGTGAGCTGGTCTACGTGGGATATATTGGATGTCGAGTCAATAATCAGAGAAAAATATTTAGCTGTTAATATTTCCGTTAAAATTGTCGTTAAAACTTTTTCTCCCAAAAGACGAATGAATTCTTCACATATTATTGAAGAAAGATAACTCGTATGTCCCGTGCCTGGAATCCCATAGCGTGCTATGTGCTTGGCCAAGAATGGATCGAACTCAGCAATAAGCTCTGAGTACATCAAATAATTCCCATTGTGTAATGAACCTATTTTCTCGTCGTGCCCTCTGAACGGCAAACCACGTAATTCAAGCGATTTCACACATGCAAGCACCCTCTTCAAAATGTTTCTGCAATAATTTATTTCTTCATCCAATTGTATAGTTAACACGTGGTCAATGCGGCCTAAGACGTTGCTTCTATCCTTTATGCGCAGGAAAGACAGTTTGTGAGTAGGCGAATTCTCATGAGCTGATACTCGATAGCTAGAATTTTTCCAATCATTGAAACCTTCATTTTTGTCGAACTGACTCTCCCGCCATTAAAAAGAAGATAGGGACTACAAAAAACACTTCCAATACTTTCGAAATAAATTAGCCACTTACGCGGAACTTATTCGCCATTTAGAAGCTGACTTTCGTATAAGTTTTTGGACAAGTGACGTGCTTTATCTTTGTAAATCCGTTCACTCTTGGGAAAATCGTTTTTGATGTTTTGATTGGCTCCGTTCTACCAAATGTTATCGCGCGTGAAATCGTCGATTGTCCATTTGGCTAGATCGTCGTTAATTTTGCACAGCCTCTGGTCCGGATTGGGTTGCACTCTTGGTACTGGACTTCTTCAGATTTTTCCTTTGACCCACTTGCCAAAACTACCAAAGTACCTATGCTTGAAGATACTGAAACACTATCAGTTGGCTTAGCACCACTACATATACTTTTCTCATGATCTTCAGAAGGTTTTCCAAAGAAATCGTCTAAATTTCGACTTTTTTTAATCACATCTTTTTGCTTATCTTTTTTTTTCTTTAGCCCGCTTGCGATACTCTGCCCCGATTAACCTTTTCTTTCCATCCATAATATAACACTTTGCGTGAGGCTCTGCTGTGTAATATTCACGCTGTGTTACACAGCGACAAGTCTAGGTTGGGTGTGGGAGGCTGAGCGCGGGGTGCGGATGGTGTGACAGAACTCACGGAAACGCACGAACGATCCGTGCCCCGTCCGCCGCCGCTTTACCCGCGCGCCCCGCTTGCCTGCCGCCGCCACCTGTGTAGCCAGCATACGAGCGTTTTTAACTTAAAATAGTGTATTTTTCCCCACGCATGGCCGCCCCTAATAGCTGGCTGCCCTTAACTCGGACCTACTAGGCCTTAAGGTAAATCCGCCACAGCCCACCCGGATTGTCCCCTCCCGTTACCACGTTGGACTGACTACATATAACATATTTTTCAGTTGTAGAAATACAAATTAAAATCACTAAGAGCAGCATTTACCTATTACGAATGGAGTTTCACTTATTATCTCACAAATGAGGTTAAAAATAATTGTATTTATTTGGTAACTACTGTTCAGTTACCACTGGATTCATGCAAGTTCCTGGTTAGTATATAACATTTATAGGTTTAACGTACATAACTAATGTTTTATTCTAATTAAATTCTTTTTTTATCCATACGTAAGATCTTTTTTTATAAATACAACAATATTTTTGGTCGAAACAATTACAATATTTTTATTTGCCCGAATCCAACCGGCCTGTCATAGCCCAAGAGTACCTATATAACTCGTTTTCAATATCCAATACGCTTTTCGAGGAATCAATGTTGCCATCATAAAAAGTTATGCTGTTACGCACCATGGACGTAAAAAGGGCGGACACCGTCACTTAAGGTGATACCTCGAAAATTTTGTGTTTTTTCTATTAACATATTTTTTAAGTCTTATAGATTACAAACCAAAATTTTAGTATATGATTTTTGACTATATGACCTTGGATTGCATAAAAGGAAAACACGATATCATGAAATTTTCTCGATAGAAAAAAATTGCAAAGTAGGCTCTAATTATTTACATTTTTCCATGACACCACAGTATTCTTTCAAATAAATTCATGGAATAATTTTTAAGGCATAGTAAATAATCATATCTAAGTTTTCATAAACCAGTTTTTTAATTCATAACGAAGTTTTGTTAAAATAAATAAAAATCTTGTTTGCCGCTTACTTACGTAGGCGGTCCCATAATGAATTGGCCTAACTATGAACCAATGAAGGAAATGAAACGAAACCAATTTAAATTTTTCAATATAATCAACATGAATACTAACACACTTCTGACATCTGTGAATTAACATCTCTAAACCTATATAAAAATAATCACATTTTTTATCCTCAAAATGACTGAAGACGGCCGCCTGCAACTCTTCATCGCTTGAAAATTTTCTTCCTCTTAAGTCCCGCTTTAAATTTGGAAATAAATAATAGTCGGACGGGGCCATGTCTGGACTGTAAGGTGGATGTTGAACTTCTGTGAACCCGCATTGACGAACTGCATCCTTCGAAACACCAGCGGTATGAACAGGGGCATTGTCATGGAGCAACAGGACACCTTTAGACAGCTTTCCTCTTCGTTTTTCTTTTATCTTGTTTCGTAATTTATATATTAAAGAAGCATAATATTCGCCGTTCACGACTGTATTACGTTCTTTAAAATCCACCATCAAAATGCCTTGAAAATCCAAAATTATTGTGCACATCAGTTTTTTAGTCGATTGTTGCACCTTTGCCTTTCTAGGGGGCTTTTCACCCTTATAACGCCATTCCATTGACTCGCGCTTGCTTTGTGGATCATAATACAAGATCATAGTTTCATCACCAGTCACTAGCCGCTCGATCACAGTCTTTGGATTTTCGCCACAAAGATCCAAAAACTCCGAAGCGCAGCGCACTCTTTCCTGTCTCTGTACCGCTGAAAGAAGTTTCGGTACCCATCTTGGACTCACTTTTTTCATGTGAAGAAGTTCATGGATCGCGCGATGAACGGTACTCTTAGAGAGCCCAAGCCTTGCTGCATTTTCTCTAATCTTCAAACGGCGGTCACTCAGAACCTCCTCTTCGATAAGAGCAATCGTTTCGGGAGTGAGCACTTCCACAGGTCGACCGTCGTGGCCAAAGTCTTCGACGGTTTCTCTCCCGAGGCGAAACTCTTTCACCCAATTTTTCACTGTGCTATAGGAGGGGGCAGACTCCTTATACACGCCATCCAATCGTTCTTTTATTTGAGCAGGGGATAAACCTTCTTTAAACAGAAACTTTATGACACTTCGATGCTCAGTTTTCGACATTTTGAAAAAATACGCGACTCTAGTTATTCAAATGCCTGTTAAACTAAGACTAAGCATTTCATGTCGATGCATGTTTCTTATATTAAGTGCACGATAAACGTACTATTTAATGCAACACAACATGTAGCGACATGTCGCGTTGAACTATATCAGGCCAGTTCATTATGGGACCGCCTGGTAGTTTTTTCCGAGCGCTTGCTCGGTATGGCTATCTCATAATTTGCGTACTATGAAGTCATTGCATCACTTTCATTTTGACACTCCCTCAGTCGTCCGTTAGCTTCGCTGACAAAGGAATAAGCCACGCCCCCAAAACTTCGATTCATTTTCAAGGTATCCTTTTAAAACAATTACTGACGCACCCATAATAAGTCAGCTCACTAATACAAACAAGCCCGCACGCACAAATGCGCGCCATAGTAAGTCTAACGCCCACCATTACGCTCCAAACCGCGCTCAGGTAATGTTATGAGTTGAAACTATATGAATGAGTTGAAAGATGCCGTCTTGTGTAGTGAAAACCTGTCGAAACCATGTAGTTTCATTAAAAATTTCGGGTGGATCACTGTTCATTAGTAAGTAATTTATTCACCTTATTTCTCGTTTCTTCTTGAATTTATATATCATAACACGAAACTAGTCAGTGTTGCCAGTTATTCAAGTTGCATGTAACCTTAAATATGGGAGATTAGTGTCTTTTTGTTCACTTTGAATCGTTTCTTTATTCATTAACCTACGTCTGTTTATACTTTTGGTGTCCCATGACACAGAACTATATTATAAATTTTAGATTTCCCTCTCAAGTGATGTATGGAAAAATGACTGGGTGCAAATAATAAGAGACTGTAGAAATAAAAACAATTGGAATCCATCTAAATCTAGTGTAATCTGTAGTAAACATTTAAAGGAGAATGATTTTTTATACATAACAGGTAGATCTCTTCGTGTTCTTACTTAATTAAATTGACCAAAAAGCATTTTCTGGAGTAGAATATAAAATAGCTCTCATTAAATATATAGCCTAAAAATATCTGAATGTTTTCACCATATAGCTAAATTGAAGGGGATTTCAAAATCTTTTGATAGTAAAAAAAACAATATTTAAAAAAAGTTACTAAACAAAAGTGTTCTAAAAAACCGTAAATAAATGTAAATAAATCATAATATTAATAAATGTAACTATTTTCATATGAAAAGTGTTTTATTAAAATTTTCTTTTATTAAAATTTAAATAAAAAGTAAAAATATCAATTTCTTTGCAACTTTCCGCTAAACATATAAAATGATGTGTCTTACCTGGATTGAAGCGCACCTCCCGCCCTCCCTCAATTGCATACACTAACTCCGTCACCACTAGACCAAGCACCACTACTCTCAACACCACTATTCCAGGCAAAACACACACGAAACACGTGTCGTATTATCGTCGATGGTGTGTCTTGCCTGGAATAGTGGTGTTGAGAGTAGTGGTGCTTGGTCTAGTGGTGACGGAGTTAGTGTATGCAATTGAGGGAGGGCGGGAGGTGCGCTTCAATCCAGGTAAGACACATCATTTTATATGTTTAGCGGAAAGTTGCAAAGAAATTGATATTTTTACTTTTTATTATAATGGATTTCCGCAAAGTAACGCCTGATTCTATCAATTATCTTAAAATTTAAATCCTGGTTCCGAGAACTGCGACGAATTTCATAAATTTAATTGAATTAAATATTTTTTTAAATGGGTAATTTTTATTCATATGGCAACCCTCTACACGCTCACACCTCACACACATTATTATTTACGCGGCCGCTATTGCGCTGCTCTGCTTCAATTGTTTCTTAGCGAGACTCTGTCTAGAGGTGGGTAATATCACTTTTAGCCTATATCAAATCGTACCTATCTATGTATTGGAAACGAATATCTGATATTGTATCTATATATTTTAATGTCTATATATTTGTTGATGTTTTCGTTATATTAAATTAAATTGTGTCGTGTTTATGCTATCTAGCGTATTTTGTGTGTACCACCTTGAGAGTTAATCAATTTTTGTACGATAAAAGTAGATGGCGCTATTACAAAGTATTATTTTACTCGTTTACTCCAAAGAATACATTTTTAATTTATTACACTCAACTTCTCAAAATAGTCCCATATTAATGCGTGTGTAAGTGGACGGGACATTGTAATGCATAATAGGTTTAATTGGTTCTACACAATGTCAAACACTAAACTTGAATTAATTTGTTTAAAAAATGTACAGTATCTACCTAATATCTACGCATCTATATTATATTTTATGTTACACTACTTTTTATACACAAAAACAGTTCAAACTTAAAAAACCATCATAAAACAAAAAAATTATCAGATTAAAATTTAAATTTCGTAACCGAATTACAAACGAAAGTGAGTAGAGAAATTACATAAAATATGTCATCTGCATTCAAATTACGTGACGCAATTCACGATTCATGTCGAAACTGAAAATAAAATTTAAAAGTAGAACATAAGAGCTTTTTTGTTGAAACCCAAATAATACATATATATATATATATATATATATATATATATATATATATATATATATATATATATATATATATATATATATATATATATATATACACTTATAACAATTTAATAATAAAAATAAAACTGTTAGCATTCAGGAAAGGGGCACAACAAAAAGCCAACACAACAACATCGGAATTAAATTTTAGTACGTTTACATCCTTATTGGTCTATAAGTAAAAAATGTTCTGGAAACTTGTAAGAACTGCCAGGGGACATTCAAAACAGCCTATGATGAATGCTATAAGAGACGAGAATGGCTATATTCTGAATGATGAAGTATTGAGTTTAAAGAGATGGAAGGAATATTTTGAAAGCGTGTTTATGAGTGAGGAGACAACGTGTGTACTAAGTGAAGTAGAAACTCCGAAAGAAGAGGAAAGAGGTAGCGTGATAAGTATAGATGAAATAATGAAAGCATTGAAAAGGATGAAAGAAGGTAAGGCTGCCGGATATGATAGAGTTTCACTCGAAATGCTAAGGGCTGGAGAGGAAGTGGTGGCAGGCCTGCTGCACACCTTGTTTAATTTATGCTGAGAACTGAAGCGGGTACCGGTAGACTGGTGCAAAGTCGTGATAGTCCCAGAATATAAAGGAAAAGGGTCGCAGCAGGACTGTAAAAACTACCGTGGCATCAGCCTTCTTAGCACAAATTAAAATATGTAAAATATAGTAAATTATTTAAAAAAATTATAACCCTAACGAAACGTGCACAAAATAATTATAAAATAAAAATCTCAAGTAATAAAAGTAAAACAGCGTGGCAAATTATAAACAAAACAAGACTCAATACACCTAAAGAAACTATTGTCAACATAAAAATTAATGATCGAATTTGCATAGATAATCCTAAAAAAATAGCTAACTCGTTTAATAATTATTTTATTGAAAAAGTTAATCCCCTTCCGGATGCCGGGAAAAAGTAAATACTACAATTAAACACCAATTAAATTCAATGTTTCTTGCACCAAGTTCACCATACCAAATAAATAAGATTATAAAAACATTGAAAAACACGAACAGTGAAGGATAAGATGGTATTTCCACAAAAATAATTAAAGCAGTAAGTGAGGATATATGCCACCATCTGAGTCACATCATTAACTTATGTATATCAACAGGAATATTTCCAAAAGACCTTAAATTATCAATTATAAAACCATTATTCAAAAAATTTAATAAACAGTTAATGGAAAATTATAGAACTATAGCATTATTATCAATATTCTCGAAAATTTTTGAAAAATATCTTTATGGTGAAATTAATTCCTATCTCGAAAAACAAAAAATTTTGTGCAATGAACAAAAAGGGTTCCGGCAAAATAAGACCATAAATATGGCCATTTATGAATTCATTGAAAATATTATATGCCATGTTGACAAAAGATTTCCCATTTGTGCTATTTACTGCGATATGTCACAGGCATTTGACTATGTATACCATAATATACTTATTAATAAACTTGACGCTTACGGTATTGGAGGAAATGCCTTAGATTTAATTCGTTCCTACTTAAATAATCGACAACAAATAACAGAAATAACTAGAGTGAATCTTGAAACCAAAAATGAAGAAATATACACTTCCAAGAAGCGATATGTATCATATGGCGTGCCCCAAGGCAGTGTACTGGGGCCACTCTTATTTATTATATATGTTAACGACTTGCCAAATGCAACAACACAGCCTATTACACTATTTGCTGATGACAGTACTGTTACAATTGCATGTAAGGACATTTATCATTATAAATTTGATATCAAAAACGCATTGACATCTATAAATTCAAGGCTAAACAATAATAATTTAAAAATCAATTTAACGAAGACAAATATAATGCACTTTGGACAAAGATCACAAAATCCATTAAATATAAATTTGGTTTATGATAATTACACGATAAGTGAAGTTACTTCTACCCGCTTTCTTGGCTTAATTATAGACAGCAAATTAAATTGGAAAGAACACATTAACGTATTATGTAAAAAAATCAGCAATCTTTCATACGCCCTTCATAAACTTGCTCCAACTATCAACACAGATACGCTTTTTTCGGCATACTATGGTCTTGTTGAATCTGTTCTCAGATATGGCATCATTTTTTGGGCCAACTCAACTAACACAGATATGGTATTTAAAATGCAAAAGCGATGCATACGGGCCATGTTTGGTATTCAAAGTACGGAGAGCTGTAAGCCATTATTTATCAAACACAAAATTCTCACACTTCCATCACTATATATATTGGAAATAGCTTTATTCGTTAGAAGCAACCCACACTTGTTTCCTCGCCTATCAGATAATGTAAGACGTAATCGCCGAGACAACAATACACTATGTGCTCACCCTGCTAAAACAGCGCTACTGCGTAAAAGTGTAGTATGCAAAGCTCCATTAATATATAACAAAATTCCAAACGACCTTAAACAATTGAATACAGGATTATTTAAGAAAACATTAAAAAAAATATTGACTGCAAAATGCTATTATAATGTTAATGACTTCCTTAACGACAAATCTTGAATCGTGAATGTAACAAACCTATTTAACTACTATTTACTACTTTATTATATACATTGTTAATATCATTGTATTGTTAATGCCATTGTATAATTATTTTTGATAGGAAATATAATTGACATTTATTACATTCAATTACTTCATGTTCTGATAAATTATTTAGTAGATATTATACCTTTTGTCATAACTCATTAATTATCTGTTACTTTTACAGCTATTTTTATTTACTATTTTTGTTTTCATATTTGTACACCAACTATGGTCAAACATGTTGATTCAAAATTATAACTTTAAGACCAATAACAAAACATCAAATGTATTATTATCTACACATGTTTTTGCAAATAAATATATCTTACCTTATCTTATCTTATCTTAGCATTGTGGGAAAACTATATGCTAAGGTACTGATTGAAAGGGTCATGAAAGAAACTGATGGAAAAATTTGGGATGTGCAATCGGGATTTAGAAAGGGAATGGGATGTACAAATCAAGTCTTTTCCATGCGCATGATCGCGGAGAAGTTTCTGGCCAAAAACCAAAAGGTTTTTTGTGCGTTCATGGACTTGGAAAAGGCCTATGACAGAGTGGATAGGGATTTGCTATGGCAAACACTGAACTCATTTGGGTTGAGCGCTGGCTTGATACAGGCATTGGAGTCTCTTTATAGGGACTCTAGTGCTTGTGTTAGGATCAACGGGGTCTACTCGGACTGGTTTGACATCCATAAAGATGTCAGACAGGGCTGTGTGGCTTCCACGTGGCTGTTCAACCTATTTATGGATAGTTGTTTGCAAAATTTGAAAGTTGAAGAATGCGGATTAAGAATGGGTGAGTTAACCGTCAAATGCCTTTTGTACGCCGATGATCAAGTTATTCTTGCGTCGTCGGCGGCCGAGTTGCAAATGATGGTTACATTAATGAACGGATCATTAAAAGAAAGGGATATGAAAGTGAACACAAGTAAGACGAAGGTTATGGTTTTTGAAAGAGAAGAAAGTAAAACGATTTGTGAAATAAGAATAGAAGGGGAGTTGATCGAGCAAGTAGATGAGTTTGTATATGTGGGCTGCGTATTTAGCAGGGATGGGAGATATAATAAGGATATAGAACGACGAGTGAATGCGGGAAATAGAGTAAATGGGGCCTTGCACTCTATTGTGAAGAGTCAAAATGTGTCGAAAAAGGCACGTATGGCAATTTACAATGCTGTGTTGGTCCCTACTTTAACGTATGGTAGTGAAAGTTGGGTGTGGCAGAAGAAGAACGAGAGTAGAATAAATGCAGTAGAAATGCGGTCGTTAAGGAGTATGTTAGGGCTGAATCTGGCTAAGCTTTCCATTGACGTCCGTCGAGTTGGGGGTTGATATTTTTTTTACAGAAAGGTTACATTAATATAAGCACACACGTAAAGTTTCAACATGCGGAAAGGCGTACTTTTTGAGAAAAAAATTATTGAAAATCAATTATTTTTGCAATATTTATGTCAATCCCTATCTCAGATTATATGATATTTTTTTTACAGAAAGGTTACACTATTGTAAACACACACACAAAATTTCAACATGCGGAAACGCGTACTTTTTGAGAAAAAATTATTGAAAATCAATTATTTTTATAATATTTACGTCAATCCTTACCACAGATTATATCGAATTCTCGCCATTGAATGTTCGTTTTCCGTACAGTTAAGTTGTCATACGTTCGGTATCATTTTATTGTATTTTTTTACGTAAATAATTATATTTTGTCTTCATTTAAATAGTTTTCATGCATACACATATATTTAACAGCTTATATTTAAATTACAAAATTATTATCATTATGAGCTATTAAAATTAAAATGTGTAGTGTTTACCGTTTTTTGCCGGCTTGTGGGACGTAACATAAAACTGATGATTTCTAAGAATTAATTAAAGCAATATGTGTATAAAATTGTATAAAACATGTGTATAAAACAGTGCCCACCTATTAGGACAGATAATAAATAAAATAGGTTAGGTTCAACTTATGTCAAGGAACTGAATTAATAGACCCCAACTCCACGTGGTACGAGTCTGTCCTACCCCTAGAGTGGTTTTATAGAGCCGGAGACGTTGCAGTCTCAAAATAGATACAGAAATCCCTCTGAATGAGTCCCTCTATTTATTTTTGGTGAAGGGGTTCCCCCCCCCCCCCCAAGAGATCCCCATGGTTTTTTACACTTAATATTTATCCATAAAAAATAAAGGCTAAACTTTCCAATATGGACCATCGATTTCAAAGCCCATATTTTTTTTGTAGATAGTACTCACTAAAAGAAAGCGTTCTGCAAAGTTTTAGGTTGCGGAAACTTAAGGTTCATGAGATATATTTTTTTAAACTTTTCATACAAATTGGTAAATAACACGCAATTACTAAATAAATTTGACAAATGATTGATGTTAAACGTCAGTTAGTGCAGGGTTCCGAATATTTTGAAAGTATCGATACCTACTCGATACCAAGTATCGTATCAAAAATATCAATACTACTTGGTATCGAGTACATTTCGTTAATTTTGGAGACGAAAAATTATGAAAAACCAATTAGATGCATAGGAATAGCTGATAAGTGCAATTATAGATGTATATAAAGTAGAATAAAGTTTACTCTATTTAAGTTCCACCTTAGTACTTGTATTTCATTGTTTGCAACTTGTTTGTATATCTTAATTAGTACAGCTTTTGTACTTTTATTTTATTGTTTGCAACTTTCTGTATTATCTAATTCTTACTACAATAAAGTGTTTACTGACTTATTGACTTACTTATTTAATATTCAAAAAGTACCCAAAACCGAATCAGAGCACCCCACTATCCACGTGGTCTTGTCTGCCCTACCCCTAGAGTGTATATAAGAGCCCGGAGGCGCGGAGGGAGAGCAGTACCCGCCCGCCGTAGGAAAGCGCAGGCACCGAGATCGCCGTAGCGGCTGAGGCTGGTCGCCGAAGGCGACCAAAAAGCCGAAGCTGCGAAGGCGAGCCCAGGTGCCTGTGCTTCCCTACGCTAGGGCGGAGGCACTGCTCATCCCGCAGCGCCGGAGCTGCCACGGAGCGCCGGAGCACAACTTCCCGGCTTCTTACCCCCCCTAGTCTCCAAAATTAACGAAATGTACTCGATACCAAGTAGTAGTGATACTTTTGATACGATACTTGGTATCGAGTATGTATCGATACTTTCAAAATATTCGGAACCCTACACTAATTGACGTTTGACATCAATGATTTGTCAAATTCATTTTGTAATTGGTGTAATTGTGTGTTATTTGCCAATTTGTATGAAAAGTTTAAAAAAATATATCTCATGAACCGTAAGTTTCCGCAACCTAAAACTTTGCAAAACGCTTTCTTTTAGTGAGTACTATCTACAAAAAAAATATGGGCTTTGAAATCGATGGTCCATATTAGAAAGTTTAACCAAAATAAAATTTCCTCAGAATTAAAATTCAAAAAACTCAAAAAGGGGGGGGGGCTCCGCAACTTTTCCTTTTAAGGGGGAGTAGTACACCTCCCCCCACCCTCCCACCAAATGAAAGAATGAATAAGGAAAGAGTGACAAAGAAAATTTATGTTGTAGAAGTGAATGGCAGAGTCGGAAAGGAACGTCCTAGGCGAAAATTTATCGACCAAATTGGCGATTTATTGAAAACGGGCCAAATTAGGAGTACCCTTAACCGACGAGCGTGTATGCGTAGGTGTATGGATGTGAAGGAGGCGAGAGAGGTGTGTCAGGATCGTGCCAAATGGAAGTCTGTAGTCTCTGCCTACCCCTCTGCGTGACAGGCGTGAGTGTTTATGTATGTATGTATGTATGTTAAAATATTCCCAAATCATATGAATGCGCGCGCCCTCTAATGGGTGATCGTAGACTTAATCTAATTGATCGATTAGCATAAGTTCGTAACTATATTTCGCCAGTAATTAGTAGATTGCGTGATAATTCAAAAATAGTTATTCTCTTCAGGTAATAAATTATCACATAGATGTCGCTGATTTAATCAGATGTACGAGTAGCATAAATTTAAACATTTCGAACTACCGTAACCGTCACTTTAATACAAAGTTTATGTTTTTCACTTTAAGACATAAATAAAATGTTGATAGCAATGTGACTTAGTTTGCTAGTACTATACCTTAGCTCTTCACTTTAAAAAACACTGTCTTATTACAATAAATTCAATACGGTAGTTCACTAATTCACTTGATTACTTTCATCAACTTTGCACTGTTAATATAGCTCCAAACAGCGAGATAACACTCTACACACTAAATTACGTTAGAATTAATACTTAGATTACAAAAAAGTTACGTAAAGTTTGTTTATAATATTTTTAAAACAAAAATTATACGGAGCCTATGTTAACTGCTTAAATAGCGCCACCTATTACCCCTCCACCTCCCCTATATAGGTACGATTTGTATTGTATCGTTCTGGGTCCACGTTACGCACAACGTTACAAAGTGTACGCTGTCAAAGTGTCATATTGTAAAGAATTATATGTACAGGCTAGGCTGTATGGACATAGATCCCATAGGATCATTGACGTTTTGTCATTTGGTTGACATTTGACAATTTCAAATTTCACATCAAAGTCAGAGCCATGGTTTGGTTATGAGAATATTGTTTTGATTTATTATCTTTCAATATAATTCTGCATTACCAATAAAAACATAAATTAAAACAATATGAATCGACTATTATGTATGAATAGATGTTATTTTAATATAATTAAGCATAATGTTAGTCAATCCTCAATGATATTTGGTTCCGTGAAAGTAATACCAAATACTTATATTGTTCGTGGATTAAGTAATGAAAAGAAAAAAATAAGGTCAACTCTAAATTATATGATAGCACTTGGTGTTATGACTGTGGGATTAAGTTATGCGGCAGTACCATTGTATAGGATATTTTGTCAGGTAAGCATAATATAAGTTCAAAAGGAATGAATACCATTAATAAATTTAACTGACCACATATTTCATAATATTCCATTCGTAGTGACGAACTTTATTACTTTTATTATTCCCTTTACTGCTACACTAAATTATTTGTACAACTACAGAAAACAGATTAAAATAAGTCTTAACCTCAAAAATCCAATTTATATTTTTTTAATTGAAGGGGTTTAATAAAGATGTATCAAAGGCCAAAATATTACTGCTGCAGAAATCTGTAGTTTTTGTTATACTAAAATAAAACAATTATTAAATGCAATGATAAATGCCAAATGCCAAAAAGTTTCATTACACAAATTTATTCAACAATTTTTTTAAAGTTGTTTGGATATTTCAAATTTTTATAAAATATATTTTTTTAATGTTAATGGATCATGTTTTCATTCTTAACATCATGTTTCGATAACTTAAATGAATATTGATCAGCCTCCTGCAATTGTACTGGAATTTTTTAATGGTTTATGATACAATATTCTCATGAATGAAAAGGAGTGTGTTCACTAAGTAATAAAATTGCATAACAAAAGTAATTAAAGCTTATAAATAGTGTTTCATACAGCTTCAAGCAGACCAGGCCATACATACAGCACTTCGAGGCAAGCTAGTTCGGTTTTAGAACCGATTCGACCAATCATATCTATAAATTCAGGTTGCCCTAAACTCTGTTATGATAGTCGTTAATGAAATAATGTAATGTGAATTGTTATAGTTTTGTTTTCTGTTAAACTTCTTGACTGCTCTCCACTGAAACTCAATTTGTTGTATATGAGTTCCGTCTTCAGCCACAAGTGGATTATCTGGGTCCGAATGATTAACTTTTTTATGAGTGTATCTGTGATAAAAACAAATTCACTTATTTGCGTTTTGTTACATGCAATTTTTAGTGAAATTTATTTTTATCGTAATTAATTCAAAAGGCATTTCCAAAAACAAAAATAGTGTAAAAGGTTCGAGCTTATCCCTGACAAACCTCCTAAATTGACAAAACTTACACAGAAGACAGCGATAAATAATGTTTAAGTCTGTGTAAGTCTCAAATCTCTGATATTTACTATACTGTTACAAATATATGCATGTACAAATATGTATGTATGTGTGTGTGTGTGTATATATGTTTATATGTTTAATTATGACTTTATATTATATTAAGTATTTATGTATGTATTAATGTTTGTTTAAATATGCATATATTCATGTATTTGTATATATATATATATATATATATATATATATATATATATATATATATATAATAAGTATTTGAGCTGACGTATATATTTATTTTATACCCATATGTGTTGTATAATAACAAAGTGCACACCTTATAATTACTTATTAATCATATGTGTTTGAAACTGGCCTACTGGAAGAAATTTCATTGTGAGATAAGTAGAGCCTTTGTACAAACTTTTTATCATGATGAGTCCTCTCCCTAACTTGTGTGTACATAAATTGTGAAATAAATGAATAATTAAATAAATTGAAAACAAAATAAAAAATCAAGTAACATACGTCTACTTCTAATACGAGAACAAATTGACATATTTGCGTTTCACTATAAGCAATTTTTAGTAAAGTTTGTTTTAATCGTAATTTCAAAACACATTTCTGACATCCAAAAACAGTGTAAAAGGTTCAAGCTTAACCTTGGAAAGCCTACTAAACAAAAAACGTAATTAAAATTCAGTACCGGATATCTATAGCCAACCCAAAGAAAGAGTCTTACAATTATTGTCTGTAAGATTTTTTGTATGTATGTTATGGACTATCCTCACCAATTTTGAACTGATTTTGATGACTTTTTATATATATATATTTTTTATAGGAGTGGGGGCAAACAAGCATACGGCTCACCTGATGGTAAGTGTTACCGCCGCCCATGAACAGCTGCAATACCAGGGGGATTCCAGATGCGTTGCCGGCCTTTTAAAAAGTAATAAGCTCTTTTCTTGAAGTTCCCTAAGTCTTATCGGTCCAGAAAAATCTCTGGTGATAGTTGATTCCACAAGGATGTTGTGTGAGGAAGAAAAATTCTTTTAAATCGCTCAGTGGTGGACCGCCAGTCATCCAGATGGTATGGATGGTATCGCGAGTTTTGTTGCGATGTGCGATGGTGAAACTGTACGGCTGGAATTAGTCCGAACAATTCCTCAGAGCACTCCCTGTGGTAGATGCGATAAAATACGCAAAGAGATGCAACATCTCTTCGCAGTGCCAGTGAGTCAAGTCAATCGAAGAGACCTCGGTCCCCGACGATTCAAACAGCTCTGCGCTGGATGAGATCGAATGGAAGGGGCTGGCACTGGGGGGCCCCGCCCTAGAGATGGAAACAGTATTATAAAGTTGCAGGAGGTGAGCCGGCATGAAATACTGTCCCACTCTGCTGAGCACGCCAAGCTTTTTTGAGGCCAATTTGGCCTTCTCTTCCAAGTGACCACGAAACTGCACGTAACTCGATATGTTGACGCCGAGGATTCCGATACTGGCTGATACAACAAGAAGTGCCTTGAAACTTGAGGTTGTGAAGGGGTTCTCTTAACGGAAGTTAAACTGGACTAGATTTAGTCGCCCCCAGTCTGAGACTTTGTTCAACAAAGTCTCGACTTCAGACACAAGTTTGTCACGGTACTTGGCGACGTTTTCTCGAGAAAAATTGGTACGGCCGGTGTATAAAGCATCACCAGTGCTGTCGTCTGCATAGCAATGAATGCTACCGATTTGCAACATGTCATTGATATGCAGAAGGTACAGCATTGGTGATAGCACGCAGCCTTGTGGAACACCAGCGTTATTGGGCTTGTAATTGGAGCATGCATCGTTTACTACGATCTGGATGCTGTGATCAGCAAGAAAACTGGTGATCCAATCGCACAATTTCTTGGAAAGCCCATAAGAAGGAAGCTTCGTAAGAAACGCTTTGTGCCAAACCCGATCGTAGGTCTTCGCTATGTCTAAACTAACGGCCAACGCCTGCCCCTTGGACTCTACTGCCTTCGTCCATTTATGAGTTAGGTAACCTAGAAGATAACCAGCCGAGCGACCGCGACGGAAATCGTACTGGCGGTCACTAATCAGCTGGTGATCCTCAAGGTATCGCATGAGCTGGCTGTTAATAATAGATTCCATTATTTTAGAGAACAAGGAGGTGATGGCGATAGGCCTATAGTTGGACGGTTCAGAGCGGTTACCTTTTTTAGGGGTCGAGTGCACGAAGGCTGTCTTCCATGATTTCGGAACTACGCCTAGGGAGTAGGAGTACCGGAAAAGAGGCGTTAAGACCGGTGCCAACTCCGTAGCACACGTCTTCAGCACAATAGGAAGGACCCCATCAGGCCCACTCGACTTGTTGATGTCCAGGGAGAGGTGTGCTCTGCGCCCCGAGCGTTGGGTAAGCAGCACATTCTGCATGGGGCACTCACACTGCGGGATGGTCGGCGGTGTGTTCCCCCCGTCATCAAGAGTCGAGTTGGACGCAAAGAGAGAACTCAGTAGATCGGCTTTGTCCATTGCGGCATGGGCCAGTAAGTCAAGTAAGTAAGATGGCTGGCAGAAGTTCCCTTGGACAGTATTGGTGAGAGGCCAGAATGCACGTGTACCTGAAGAAAGATGAAGAAGTTTCTCGCCAATTCTGCCGATGTGCTCTGACTTTGCCTTGACAATGACGCTTTTGAAGGACCTGGAAGCAGAATTATTCTTCACACACAGTTTCTCACCCTGTCAGTTTGTCGACCAAATTGGCGATATACTAAAAATGGGAAAATTAAGAGTACCCTTAACCGACGAGCATGTGTGCGTAGGTATATGGATGTGGAAGAGGCGAGAGAGGTATGTCAGGATCGTGCTAAATGGAAGTCTGTAGTCTCTGCCTACCCCTCTGGGTGACAGGCGTGAGTGTTTATCTATCGAACAAACCATAGCCAACAACCATAGCAAACCAACTAACTAGGTTCTGCCTCCGATAGGTACCACAGGTGATAGAATAAATAGTTGAATCCCTGTAGCACCACATCAGCGACAGAATCAGCAACAAGGCTGGGATCATCCGGCGAGAAGCAAACCCGCCTCCAAGGGTAGGATGCAAAAAAAAGATCGCATCCCGTCCCAATCGGCTGACCTATAATGCCAAACACGGCGGCAACCTGCAGTACGCAACCGCGATGGGAGTGTGATTGGCACCGTACTCTGGATCAGACAGTGGTCCGAGGAGCCAAGAGGGGCGTCAACGAAGACCTGTTATCCGTCCGGATGAGAGGTCAGCAGAAGGTCCAACAGAGAAGGTACATGATCTTCCACATCTGGGATCCGCGTGGGCGAGGTAACCAGTTGTGTCAGACCATATGCCAAAGCAAAGTCATAAACAGATCTACCCTCATGATCGGTTAAACGAGAACCAAGCCTGTCTACGCGTAGCCATAAGATGGACAGGTCCGTACCTTCAAGGCTGCCGAATCTTCGGAAACTGATGTCCTCTCTGACGTACACGCAAACTCCAGCCCGGGGCACAAAAGAGTGTTCTAATCTGTATCCCGGGTAGGAGAGATATGAAGTGTCAGCCGGAGAGTACACCTGTGTCTCGGTTAGAAAGAGCAAGGCCGGCTTCGCCGTTTCCAGATGGTAGTGGACGGCGTTAAGGTTTGAATTAAGTCCCCTGATATTGCAGAAATCCACTGATAGCGTGACTTATTGCTCCGTTTGCCCCGAGCAGGTTTAGTCTCGTACCCGCCCCTCCTCCAGAATACGAGGGACAGCCTGAGCACCCACGCTTAGGAAGAGTAGGGGAGTTTGGGCGTTGATGTTCAGCGAGAGCTTCTCCGTCACCGGGGGTGCTGGTACCCTCCTGAGGTAGTGTTATATTTAACTCTGCTACCATGTTGGGGGGGTGGGGGGGTGGGGGTGGTATTGGGCCTCCGGCCACCTGCACTCACCTGACGAAATGCAGAAGCAAAGCTTCTACTTCACGTCGGTCTTCTGCGAGGTCGTGGTACCACCTCGGTTTGAGCCGGCCCATACGTGCAACAGCAACGCTGCCGCGTGGCTCTACCACTGTTTTTATATTACAAAGGTTTATACTTTAGGGATGGTCACATATAAATTTGCATAAAAAACGAACCCGTAAGGGTGGTTAAATAAGGGATGAAATTTTTAATGTAACTAAATTTAGACAATATTCATAGTCATAGTCAAAAGGTTAAAAAAATTAACATTTACCAAAAGTAAAAACCGAAGTACTAAGAAAGAACAAAATAATTTCACTAATGATTTATTGTTACACATTTCACAGAGCATACTGTAATTTTCTACCGACACCACAGAAACTAATAAATTGTAAGTAATTTATCTGAATGTTCTATAACCCTGATTAAACAATGTTTCCTTAATAAAATATTGGAACTTATTGATAAATAAGTCCTACGTATTTTCTGGAGCTTTTTTCTAAAAGAGTAACTGCCATTTACTGAATTGTGTTTGTTTCTGGTATTTACAGATAATAAAACGATTTTTGTTTTTGTGTATTACAGTAGTACATTAAATTTTCATAAACATACTGGGTACTCCAAAGTTTATTTCTTTAAATTTTTCTTTAAAAGACTCCTTCGATGTCAGTTATATATATTGCTCTAGTGATTCTTTTCTGAAAAACAAAGATAGTTTCTATGTCAGTCACATTACCCGAGAACAATATTCCCAAGTATTTCCAGAAAATATTACATATTAAAGAGGGTGTCATACATGAAGATGATATAAATTAACATATCGGCATAACAGCATTTATTGGTGGTTAATTCACCCCCACTTTCTCCTCACAGTAGTGTGTATGTGTTTTGCGGACGGCCTCCACGTCATTTTAGTTTTGACTACAGTTAATATCTTTATAACACAAAATCTAGTCTACAACGTCCTTGTTTTTTTTTGCGCACTCCCAATTTTTTCATATGAATACAGCCTTTATAAGTCCAATGCTGAATATAGATCTTCCGCATAGATTGCTTTATGGGGGGATTTTGCCTTAGTAACTTTCTTATAAATCCTTTTAATTCGCTAGGCGTACAGTTACGGAGGCACAACAGGACAAGCAGAGGCAGCTGAGGCTGTCAGTAATATGAAAACTATAAAGGAGCGACCAATCAAAGTGCGTTTCAATGCCGATGTCGCTTCGTCCATGCAGTGGAATTTTAAACCACAACAAGGAGATATCACGGTAAGTGGAATAGAGAAAACGAAAGAGTGATTTTATTACAGTATAAAGGAGCGAATTGTGTTTTGTAAACCTGAGGAAAAACGAACTGACATTCCATCTTATGATATATGGCTACTGCAGCACATGAACACCAACCAACCTCCAAATAAAGCTGGTAGCAGATACGTTTTTCACTCTGTAAATTAAGGTGCAATACCTCCCAGCCTATAATTACGAGTATACAGCCAGTCTTTATCTCTTTTTTACATGGGGAAATGTCTACGCATAACATTCTCACAGGGGCCAGAACGAGTTATGACGAACTCGCGTCGACTTACACCCAACATCACTGCATGTTGGCGGGATCGGCGCCGGCCCCTCCTGTGGTGGCCCTTCGTCGGGAGAGGGTATTTCTTTTCCCTTCTCCTTCACAGGTAAGGGGCACTAGCGTGCCTAACTCCACCTACGCGACGGACTCCCCCCACCTCCCCCCGGTCCGAAATGCGGAGGCTATGGGTCCGCAAATAACCTCATCAAACTCAATTCATCAGCCCTAAAATAAACAAAAAATTGCTCCACTTACGATTCTAACTCAACACCGGTATTAGATGTTTATCATTTATTATTTATCTGCATTCTGCATCAGCTCGTAAGTCCTCCGCTGGACATAGGCCGTTGTCAGGAAGGACTTACTATAATCTAGCTAAATTTAAGCCAGAAGCTAGCTAAGTTTTTGACTGTTTTTGTATTGTACTCCCCCAACTTCTACGTTTCCCCAGATCCTGTTATAACGTAAAATTTTAATATTCTCATTATAAGCGAATACACACGCTTGACAACTGGATTGTCAATCGCAATGCCTGAAGTAGATCTTTGATGTTGATCTTCGCAGTCGATTTGAGTAGGGCATGTAAACTGGATCCGGTGGCTCATTTTTTATACCCGGTTCTAAAAGACGTTCGGAACCAGAATTCCCGGTTCTTATTGTATTTTTTTAAAGTTGTCATTTTTGCTAATTCAATCAAATATTTTCTTGGCAATCTGTTTGCCAGCAGGTTAGCGGGAAAGTACAAAATCATTTAAATAAAAAAAATAAAACCGTTTAAATAATATAATCAAATATTTAGTATCATCATCATCATCATCATTACAGCCCTTCACAAGTCCACTGCTGAACATAGGCCTCCCCCAAGTAATGCCACAAAGCACGGTCCTGAGCCACCTGCATCCATCGACTTCCTGCATATCTTACCAGGTCGTCACTCCATCTAGTGGGGGGTCGCCCTACACTACGCCTACCGATACGAGGCTGCCACTCGAGAACTTTTCTTCCCCATCGGTTATCGGTTCTTCGAGCTATATGGCCGGCCCATTGCCACTTCAGCTTACTAATCCGTGGTCCTTCACTGCTGGCCGTATGAGGACGCTCAAGGTCGCTCAGCGAGCTATGGAGAGGGCTATGCTCGGAGTTTCTCTGCGTGATAGACTCAGAAATGAGGATATCCGCAGTAAAACCAGAGTGACTGACATAGCCCAACGGATTAGTAAGCTGAATATTTAGTATAGTGGTATTTAATAGGCAGGAGGCATTAAAAAATGAAAAGGAATTAATCTATCATTAAGTACCTATCTAGACACGCGGTAGCGTGTCAAGCCAAGTTCACACGGAACGGCGAGCCGCCTCCCCCCTCATAACCCCCTCATAACTCAAAAACTATTATACATAACGTGTCAAAATTGGTTCATATATTAAGACTTGCGAGATATATATGTATTTCAAATTTCGTAAACACATCTTTAACGGTTATTTAGATATTAACGTCCAAAAATCTTCATTTTTATCACTCACTGACTTACAGATCGAAACTCTAACCCAGTTCCAGATGATCTAGAAAGTTCAAATTTGGCATGCAGATAGGTGATTAGGTGAATACAAAGGAATATTTTTTATCATTTTATTATAATTTTTCAGAATCAATTAAGATTGTATTAGGAACACTAAACTTTACACAGGAGCAGTGGGGTGGGAGCGGGGTGCGGCGCGGGGTGCGGCTGCGGCAGCCGGCCCCGCTCATAAGCGCCACAGATAAGAAGCGCGAGTGTATTTTCCGCCTCCCTACGTACAGGGTAGCCCTTTAATTGCTTCGGGCGCAAAAAAAAAAAAAAAAAAAGCGCGAGCGCCGTCTTGTTGTCCGGTTGTCTCTCGATATCCGACCGACTATATAGGTTGCAGATAGGTTGCGATTTATGCTACGAAATTCATAGGTTTTCTTAAAAATTACTTATATATTTGTGGTTATATTATTATTATTGCAATTCTTTAGTAAGTACGTACTGCGTATCTAGATGCTATAGGCAATAGTTTAAATCAAAAATTAATAATAATTTTAGTATAGTTATAATAGTTATAAGTAGGTATGTATGTATACTTAACTCTGAATGAGTTTGAGAATGAGAACTTATTAGTATGTTAACAAATTGTTTTTCTTGAGAATGCAATAGATAACAGGTAATTTGATTGACGATTGACGATTACGCAAATCGTCTTAAATTATTATCTTTTTATTACGTATATTGTACAATAAGTCGTACTATAGAATTACCTACGGGTGGGTGACACAATTACCTTACACCGAATTATTCCAATGCGTCCCGATGGAAGCTGCCTATTCCATTCGATTGCCACGTTTCAGATATTAAGTAATGTATATGTTCACAGGGAATAATTCCCTATTTGCTTGGCATATGTTATTACTATCCACAAATCACAAGGCCTTAACCTTGACAGTGCTCTTCTCGACATATGCTCCTCTATATTTAGTAGAGGGCAGGCTTACGTTGGACTCTCCAGAGTTAAAACCTTAGATGGAGTACATCTTATCAATTTAAATCTAAGTCAAATCAAGTCACAAGAGAGCTCTATTGTAGAGTACAACCGTCTGCGCACGTTATACCACACCGATTTGGCCAAATTAAGCATAAACAGAAAATGCAATACTGAATGGGCTATTCCCTCGAACATCTTATCAAGGGTACGAGTACAAGAAAATATAGAAAATAACACAAAAAAGACAAAAATACCCCGTAAACGTAGAAAATACAGTAGTTTAGCAAAAACCATTTGGTATTAATTTTGTTATAAATACGTACCTACTAATCATTTATGTACAAAAAGTAATGACATACTATCAAAAACATAAATGTGAAATGACAGCCAAGTTCAATATTATGATATATGCCTTGGTTGTTGACTTCAACGACAAAAGAAGTGAGATCTAAATGGGTGCCAAGTTCAATGGTCAGTCCTGAAATTTATTTATAACAACATAAAATATCATTTCTTCTTATAACTTAGGATAACATATTATAGCAAGGTCTAACTTGGCTAGTTTTTATATACGAATTATATTATAGCCTTCGCAAGTTCTAAACCTGTTACTTGTCGGTTCTTATATTATTATTCCGAAAATTTGGTGTGCTGTTAAAAACTAGCCATCGAACATGATAATTCGTATATGAGAACTAGCCAAGTTGGACCTTAGGCTATAATATATTATCCTAAGTTATAAGAAGAAATGATACTTTATGGTGTTATAAATAAATTTCAGGACTGACCATTGAACTTGGCACCCATTAAGATCTCACTTCCTTTGTCGTTGAAGTCAACAACCAAGGCATATATCATAATATTGAACTTGGCTCTCATTTCACATTTATGTTTTTGATGGTATTAATCTAACAGACTGTAAAGTCGAATTAAAGACCTTCAAATCTTGGGTCGGGCCAAAAAATTAATTATTGAGTTTTAATGTCAAGAAATTCTCAGTAGTTGCCCGGAGTCAGGAAGTTGGCGGTGTCTCACTCGCTTGCCTCGGAAAGCACGTAAAGACGTTGGTCCTGCGCCTGATCTCTCTCCGGTCGTGTCGGTTTACCGTCCCATCGGATTATGAGAGTGAGGGAAATAGAGAGTGCACCTGTGCTTGCGCATACACTTGGGCACTATAATCCTGTCCTGCGCCGATGGCTACCCTCCGTTGAGGCAGGCCGCCGTGGCCGAAATTCGGTCTGGAGGACATTATTATTATGTATGTAAGCGAAATACCACTGACCCACTCATCACGAGATCTCCAAAACTATACGCCCAATTAGCTTGAACGGCTCTATTGTCTAAGAAAGTATTTTAGAAAATTCAACTCCTGAGGGGGTGAAATAGGGTGTTACAGCTTGTATGCTTATATTTGCGAAGGTGCTCCCCGGAGAGACAGCGCTAGCTTTCTACACTGCGCGCAACCCGACCGACAAGCCGGTTATAGGCATCAGCACATACAACGTGATCCCGTTCGAGGCCGGCCAGTACTTCAACAAGATCCAGTGCTTCTGCTTCGAGGAGCAGATGCTTAACCCACGTGAACAGGTATTGTATTAATTTCATAGTAAAAACAGCCATTAATAGATTTCCTATTTCATTATCATTCATTAGGTCTGTAAAAAATCCACTTGTTATACTTTTAACTTTATTTATTTCTGCATTTATGTTTTTTTTTTGTTTAAACTTATTATATACGGGCACATTATTATCGAAATAAATGTATGTTGCTAGTCAATCAAAATGAAATCAATATCTGGGTATTACAAATGCACTAAATGCATTTGTTTGATTTATTGTGAAACATAATTCCAATTTAAAAATAATGATACTATGATATGTTTAAAAAACTTAGCAATGCGTAAAATTGTATATTATGGCATCAATAGTCAATACGCAATATTTTTTTCTCATATATCATATTTGACGTATTATATTTATTACTATGTAAATTAATATTCAAAAGAAAATAGTACTTCAGGTTTTGTATAGGATACTTAAATATTAAAATATAACTCTCGAAAATTTAGTAGTAACTCATAAAAATTGTTTAAGCTGAACGCACATTTGTACACATTTGAACGCACATTTGCCGTACGCACCGTAAGCGCCGCATTTTAACATTCGTTGTATGAAATCATATGAAAGCTCGCACATTGCAGCCATACTGTAACACGCTGTATTTTATAAAATGCGGTAGGTTTCCAATATAATATATCCATATCCACATAATGCGGCGCGTTCGATGCGTGCTGATATAATTATACTCAGTGTTGTCTAATGTTGCCAACTTAGTGAATTTTCCACTATATCTGGTGTTTTCTACTTTCCTTTCAAAATATTTTTTTACTTCATTTTATGAGAATTTACTTTTACTGTGCAGGCAACAATGAGTCGTCAGACAAGACTTAAAACTTTTAATTAATTTGTAGTTACATAATTTGAAAAAAATTTGCATCGATTATCAGTATGAATACATAGTGATACCTAAATTATTTAAATACAATAAAAATACTTATCTCAAATATACAACAATTCCTTCCTCTGGTTCAATTGGCCTTCTAAATCTTGAGTTTTTCATAGAGAGATATGGTTTTTTTTATAGGACTGTTATTTGTCACTAACGAGCACACAGTCCACCTGATGATAAGTGGTTTCTTTGGTAAATGCAGATGCGTTATCAACCGTGAGGATTTAGATGGAATGCCTCGTTTCCAGTAAAATGAGTCTCCGTTTCTCTACACTCACCATACGAAACAGAAAGTGTGCTTCTTCCCCGGTCGAGCCGACTTATTCGTGCTATAACTATACTACTAATATAACTGCGGTATGGCTCTACCACGTATAAAAAGGTTTTTGTATATGTAGCAATTCTTGAAATGTTTATGTTAAATGCAAATATCTGAAAAATCGTTCATCATTATCTAATATGACTTTTAAATAAAATAGGATATTCTCCATACACTGCCTTTTTAAATTAATATTGTGAATCTAGAATCTTCTTTTTCTTCTTCCTCTGCCAATAAGCAGGTTATTACAACAATTTTTTCCATAGCGATCTGAGCGATTCCGAGCGATCAATGTCACTGTGCGTTTCATACCAGTAGTTTTTTTTTTATTGGATAGGGTGACAAACGAGCACACAGTCCACCTGATGGTAAGTGGTTGCTGCGGCCCATAGACATCTACATGTATCCTCGATTACAAAACAAATTGCAGATGCGTTGTCACCCATGAGGACTAAGATGGAATGCCTCGTTTCCAGTAAAAAGGGTCTCCGGTTCTCTACACTCACCATACGAAATACAGCAGCATTAGGCTACTATTTCACGCTGGTATTCTGTGAGAGCGTGGTCCTTCCCCGGTCGAGCCCACCCATTCGTGCTACAACTATACTACTAATATAACTGCAGCATGGCTCTACTGCGTTTAAAACTTGGAAAAAGCTGCAAAATTTGTTGACAATACAAAAGAATTGTGTACAGTGCTGACAAATGAGCGTTCAGCATTTTAGAGTATTCAAAACGCGTGGAAAACAACGTAATTTTTGTAATGTAATAAAATAAAAAACTAGATAAATTAAATATTATCTGCATTTATCTTCAAGTGTTTCATTTATTGCTAAGCTATTTTAATTACTATTTTTTATTACTTTTATTCACCGCCAGCAGAACCAGAGGGTAGATGCGCTATTCGCTGATATGATCTTTTGAAGAATTTATTTGTTATTGTCAATGAATATTTAACTTTTTAGGTGGACATGCCGGTCTTCTTCTACATAGATCCCGAGTTCACGGAGGATCCGAAAATGGAGTACGTGGATGAGATAGTGCTATCTTATACGTTCTTTGAGGCCAAGGAGGGTCTGAAGCTGCCGGTGCCGTCCTACGTGAAATGAACACCATGCTACTTTAGACCAATACAAAAAGATATACACGCACTAACTCACATATATGCACCTAAAACTAATTTGGTGGAAGCAAATTATTTTAATAGCATATGAGTGCGTATTATATTACAATAAGTTGAGCTTTTCCGCGTCACTTATAACATGTACGTAGTGTATGCTACGACTAGTTTCCTTGGGCTGTGACAGTATAAAGTGAACCAAGAGTTCATTAACTCTATAGTGTTGTAGTTAGTGTGAGTGCATTATTCCGAAAGGAATGGATTTTATAGGCATCAAGAACAAACAATTGTTTCAGATTTGATTTGATCGTTTTGACATTGTTTTGTTGTTATGGTTGACAGTTAAAATAAATAATTTATATTTTGTCTGAGTTATTATTTACGTCATAAATCAATATTTAAGTGAAAGCTTTAGCCAGCTCCCAGTATTTTAAAATTTTAGTATTTCTTATGAAAAGCAAGTGTCTTAGGCTCATGTTTGAGGCATTCCTCGGGAGAAACCTAACTTTAGTGGTGGACTTGTGAAGAGCTGTACTGATGATGATGGTTATGATGTTGATAATGATGAACTTTATAGGGGTCAGAGGAATTTTCTTACCACGCTTTTTTTTGGGGAGGCCTATTTTCAGCAGTGGTCGTTTATGGAGTATGAAGTATGAATATTTGAGAAATAATTGAGAGGGACATGCCCCCTTCCGATATACTCGAGCATAATCACGTCTTAATACCTGCTTGGTAAACGCTTTCTGCCGTCGACCCCCATTTTAACAAGTGTAAATTTTTTTTAAGAATATTAACAATGCTATAAACATTACTAATATTCCCCTTAACCACTCGTGTTAAGCTTAAATTGCTCGTGTTACGAGTGGGTCACGCCAGTAGTCGAATGGTGGATTCGAACCCACGACCTTTTTGAGTTCGCGGTCCGCGCCCTGCCATTAGGCTACTGTCGCTTATAAATTTCATTATTATTGCCTGACGTTTGCCTATACGCACATTTACGGGTATATTGCATAGCGTTTCCATATTTATTTAGTAGGTAGATTCATAGAAAACTATAATACATACCTAATAGAACGGGGGAGTGGGCGGAGCCCGTGTAGCCACTAACATGTCAATTCACACGTATAAATGTCAAACAATCAATCGTTTCCAATTTTCGTGTCAAGCGTCGCTGCACAAATTATTTAAAAAATGGCAAATTGTGCAATAAAAAATACGTGTCGAAAGAACAGCTGGAAATGGAATTTAAATAAAGGAGACATGTCCAACAACCAACCAGTAATTCGAAACTATTTATATTTTGTGAATATTAAAAACAAACATAAAGAAATATGGATGTGTCAAAAACATTAATCAAAAGTTTCAAATGTATAAATTCGCTCAGTCTATCAACACAGCGAATCGGGTTTTTAGTAGTGGTAGTAAGGCGTAATTGCTTGTATGTGTGCTCCCGGCGATACCTCTCTTCGTACAAAATAAGGTTGACAGCCATTCTATAGTGTATCCCACCAAAAACATTCTGTAAAAAACTAGCCAAGTCTCGATGGAGCTGCTTGTTTATCTCTAAAAAGTAATGAAATCTAGACAAAGTCGTGCCAAGTTTAAGGTTCCTTACTGCGATTTCTTTATTATTATAGTTAATGTTGTGTGACTCGGCCGTTGAAGGGTACACAAGGGTACAAAACCAGGTGCTACATGACACTCTTGCATCAATCTGTCGCCAGAACCGCTACCCATTGATAGAAAATTGCCACTTGGAAAACGTTGATTGAATAACCAGTCAATTGTAGGCTTGATAAAGCTGCGTATTTCAATAATACTTTTGTATAGGCGAACCTGAAACAAACAGTATAAAAAATTATTTCCAGTACAGGCGGACTTCAAATCATTGATAGAAGTCCGTCTGTACGTCTATTTTATGTTAGATCGGTGGTCGATTTGACGCCTACAATTGACTGGTTATTCAATCAACGTTTTTCAAGTGGCAATTTTCCATCGTCAATGGATAGCGGTTCTGGCGACAGATTGGTGCAAGGGTGTCATGTAGCACCTGATTTTGTACCCTTGTGTACCCTTCAACGGCCAAGTGACACAACATTAACTATAATAATAAAGAAATCGCAGTAAGGAAGCTTAGACTTGGCACGACTTTGTCTAGATTTCATTACTTTTTAGAGATAAACAAGCAGCTCCATCGAGACTTGGCTAGTTTTTTTACAGAATGTTTTTGGTGGGATTTCACTTCTTTTTGTAAAGACGTGGGTACATTGATTTATTTTATTAGATTTTCTTATTCGACACATTCTTTTTCTTTTTAGGAGTAATTTTTTTATTATTACAAATCTTTCTTTTCTTTTTTTCCGGTTCTGATTCTTGTACAGTAGTAACAGTTTTTCGTATTGCCCATTCGCGTTCATTATTTATTCTTTTAGGCGGTTTAGACGGTTTGGAGTATAAGGGGCTGGAAACAACACCTTTACCAGCCCAAACGCCAACCCCACCTGCACGTGGTACACTCTGTTGACCTACGGACGGGGCTCTGGCGACCGACGTCTGGCGGGATAACCAGACAACGCTTCATACAGGTAGAAATACCCTGTATACTGGATACAACACCTCCATAACGGGTTTCCCTACCTTGAGCGGGTAGGTGTTTTGCGTCAGATGGCAATCGGCAATAGACTAATAAAAACCAAAAGCCAAACCTTTAGAAAAGAAACATGGAAAGGTTACGTAATGCATTGAGTCTCACGGATAGGGCGTCGCCGCGAAACGACGCGCAGACACATCGCCCTAAATCTGCGAATAGTATGCTAGGGCTACCGAGTCAAGGACGGGCTCGGCTAACGACGTTAGTCCCAAATCGTAACCTAAAAGTCCGCTTCGCTACCTTAAATGTAGGAACATTAACGGGGAAGACTAAGGAACTTGCCTCTCTTTTCAAGCGCAGAAGGGTAGATTTTATATGTCTACAAGAGACTCGATGGACTGGATCCAAAGCCCGTAATATCGGAGAGGGCTACAAACTTATGTACGTAGGTGCAAAGCATGGTAGGAATGGCATAGCAATTGCTGTCAAAGAAGATCATCTTGAAAACATCTTGGAGGTCAACCGTATTAACGACAGACTCATGTCAATAAAGGTACTGGTGGAAGGTGAGGTACTAAATATTGTAGCTGCATATGCTCGCCAAAGTGGGTTGTAGCCAAGCAGAGAAAGACAATTTTTGGACTTCCCTAGAATACACTCTTCAATTAATATCTCCTAAAGAAACCACTTTACTGGGAGGTGATTTAAACGGCCACATCGGAGAAGCAAACAGCGCTTTCAAAAGGGTGCACGGAGGTTACGCATACGGAACACTAAACGATGCTGGTAAAGTCATTCTCTCCACGGCGGCAGCCTTCGATCTTGCTATTGCCAATTCCTTTTTCGCTAAAAAGATCGAACATCTGATCACGTATAAAAGCGGCCAAACATCTTCACAGATTGACTACATACTAATCAACCGAGCTCACATTGGCCGTGTAACAAATTGTAAGGTTATTCCGGGAGAATGCGTCGCCCCCCAACACCGTATTGTTGTAATGGACGTGCTATTCCAACGACATCCCAAGGAAAAACCAACTCAAATTCCTGAACTCACCAAATGGTGGAACCTAAAAGGTGAGAAAATTCCCGAGTTCTGTGAACGTCTTGCTGATTTAAAGGTTGATGTTAAATCAGATATTGACACCATATGGGAACATTTACGTAAGTCCATTATAACTACTGCAAACAACATTCTTGGCCGTACAAAAAGCGGTAAAAAATCCGACAGAGAGACGTGGTGGTGGACAGAGAAGGTGCAAGATGCAATACGGGAAAAGAAAGACGCTTTTAAGACCTGGCAGTCCACTTTAACCCCAGAAGATCGGGAAAAGTACAAAGAAGTTAAAAAAGTTACCAAGAAAGTTATAGCCATAGAACGTGCGCTGTCCCAGAAAACGCTTTATAGTAAGTTAAACACAAAAGAAGGCCAAAAGTGTATATATAAGCTAGCAAAACAGCGTTGTCAAAGCACAAAGGATCCGGCCAGGTGTAAAACTGTAAAATGTCCAAATGGCGACTTGTTATATAAAGACCATGATGTCATAACAGCTTGGCATCATTACTACGAACAGCTCCCTACCCCATCTAGCTGCCACACAACTCCCTGGATTGGAAGCGAATGCAGGACTTATACCTCCAATACATCCTGATGAGGTAAAGAAAGCCCTACACAAAATGTCCAACAAGAAAGCCATTGGACCTGACGGAACGCCAATGGAAGCTTGGAAATGCTTAGGTCCACGCGGACTCGTACTGCTAACCGATTTCTTTAACAGTATGTTGTTCTCTTCAAAAATGCCAAAGGCGTGGAGATTGAGCACTATAGTTCCCATCTACAAAGGAAAGGAAAAGGTAGTAAGTACGAGTGCAACAACTACCGCGGAATCAAGCTCCTCAGTCACACCATGAAGCTCTATGAGAGGGTAATCGACAGCCGCATAAGATCCGAGTGCGAGCTGTCTAAGAACCACTATGGCTTCGTACCTGGATTGTCTACCACGGATCCGATGTTTGCTCTTAACACGATTGTCGAAGAGTATCGCGCGAAAAACCGACCATTATATGTCGCATTTTTGGACATGGAAAAGGCGTTTAATCGTGTCCCAAGGGATACGATCTGGTGGAGCCTTCGTAAGAAAAATGTCCCCGAACGCTACGTTAACATCATTGCCGACATGTACAGAGATGCGAGATCAATGGTTCGGACGGTGGTGAGTTAGACCAAGTCGATAGCGGTCACAGAAGGAGTGCACCAAGGTTCTGTATTGAGCCCTTTTCTGTTTTGTTTGGTTCTGGACTCACTCACTGAAGCGGCACAGAATTCAGCAACGTGGACATTTATATACGCTGACGACGTAGCCATCTGCACAGACAGCCGCGCTCACTTGCAAGAGGCACTCGTGTCGTGGAAACATCAGTTACAGACCGGTGGCCTAGTGCTGAGTGTGGCAAAGACTCAGTTCATGTCCTTCAACGACCCAGATACAAACAACAGTCCGATTTCCATCGATGGACAATTGGTCAAATCGTGTGATCAATACAAGTATCTGGGTAGTATGATGAGCGGTTCTGGGGACTTGGAAATTAACATTCAGCACCGAATAGCCGCAGTGTGGCTAAAGTGGCGAGAAGTGACTGGTGTCACGTGCGATAGGAGAATGCCGGTCAAACTTAAAGGTTTAATCTATAAGACCATCATCAGACCAGTCCTATTGTATGGCAGTGAAACATGGGCCGTAACTCAAAAGTATGTGCATACCATGTAAGTTGCCGAAATGAAGATGCTGAGGTGGATGTGCGGCGTTACCAAGCTCGACAAAATCCGCAACGAGTACGTGCGAGGAAGCTTGGGCGTGCGCGACATCGTCGACAAGATGCAGGAAAGTAGGCTGCGATGGTATGAGCACGTGAAGAGGAGGCCACCAGACTACGTAGGGAACTTGGCACTACAACTTTCCATCCCAGGTCGAAGATCCAGGGGCAGACCCAAAACACGATGGAAAGATGTAGTGGTAAAGGACATGAGAGAGTGCGAAGTCTCCGAAAATGAAGTCGAGGATAGAGCGAAGTGGAGGCGTAAGACAAGAAAGGCTGACCCCACCACCATGTGGGTCACATAGCCAGGAAGAGAGAGAGAGACGGTTTAGACGGTTTAAAATCTGAAAGATCGGCGCGGTATTTACGCCTAAGCCGGTTGTATTCGGTGATCGCTGAAGGTTGAGCTTTTATACTCTTGAAGTCAACATTTACGAGGTGCATCCCATGAAGATTGGTTACTCGTGAAAGCGCCACGTAGGCTTGGCCACAAGTGAATATAGAGGCGCCAATGTCCATGAGGGCATTATTTAGACTTAGACCTTGGCTCTTGTGAATTGTTAGGGCATACGCCACACAGATCGGGAAATGTTCGCTGTACACGTATGCCCGGGGTATGATCTCAAATTTTGACTTAATAGGCAATAATTCGTGAATCAAATTATTAGCGAATTTTACTACCAATTGTTTAGGCTTTGTTTGGTCTTCCGCGTCCCACCTCACTTTTTGTACAACGCCTAATGACCCATTCACTAAACCTAAACTAACATCAATATTTCTTCTAAGCATTACTTTAGCTCCCTCTTTAATGATTATAGTTTCTTCCAGTCCAGCAGTCATCGACGCATCATCTTCATATTTTTGCAAACACGCCCGGGCTTTCGTTATCATACATTTTGAACAATCCAATGAATCTTTAGCAACTAACTTTATATCGGGGTGCGGAATCGCTTTTAACATAGCATTATTTAACTGCATACACATATTTCTAGTCGGTAGTAAACAAACAGTATCTTCTGGTAAGTCTAGTGTAATTTGTTTATTTAACCTTTCTCTTACTGCGCCCGCCGTAACAAAAAACAGCTTTGTCACCTCAGCTGGCGGCACTTGTTATAAACATTTATGTTTCTCACTTATGTTTAAGGTAAGATTAATTAAGGTTTTTGTTACAGTTATTTAAAGCCGATAAGATTTTCGATAAGTAGAAACAATAATCATAACATTTAAATGTTTATTTTATTTTGTACAGCTCTTTGTTTCTAACGGATCTTGATAAAGTGTACTTACTGAAAACAAATTTTATTTTATGAATGAAATATCATAAGTTTTTTTTTTATTTTTACCTTTTTGTGTATATATTATAGCGTCTTCCTTTATTTTTCTTATACAATCATATAGACAACATTTAGCAATTCCTAGTAAAAGTATTTACTATGGTATTCGATTAAGAAATATACTATTGTTATCTTATTAGAAATCTTGACCGTTATGAATTGTTTGCGTAGAGGTTTTTTGATTCTACTTTTTTATCAATTGAAACATAAAAAGTTACTTGTTGTAACTTAGATCATTCAAAAACATTACGTAGTAAAGATAAATAACATTACTTACAGTTTTTTGAAAGAAAATCCGACTAAAATCACAATCACAAAACTTCAACGATTACGCAACTAACAGCACCTACAGCACAAAAGCGAATGGCTGTTATATTTGATTTTGTCTATGTAACCGAGTGAATATAATTCTTCAGAATACTCTTTAGTTCGTTCAGAATCGAATGAAATAGTGTTCAATTGAAAATATACTGTATTTTTATATAAATTAATGAAGAAAATAGCAGCACGTAATGCGGACATGAATTCATGTCCGCGGTACTCAACGGTCTCGTCGAGATGAATTTATGTCCATGGTACCTTAAGGCCGAATACGAAGAGAACTGGCGAAAATTAATGTATTTCTCTTGACTAGAACTTTAACCTGAAGAAATTCTAAGCTTTAAAACATTTTTGTAGGTTTGTTCGGTTCCTTCACAAGGTGACCGTCATTTTAAAATTTTAAAATAAATGAATATACCAACAAATAAAAAAATGTTAAGAAATGATATATAAAATTATTGTTCTTCCAAAACTCTGTGAATTTTAATTTAGGAAAAATTCTTTTACGTAAAAATGTTTGTATTGTGATTCCGAAGGTACCTGCTATCTTTATTTTCGATACAAAATATTATTTATTAACATAATTCGTTTTAATTAAAAATACCTAATAATAATATCGTATATTGCCAGATAAAAGTCTGTCGTAATAAATTACCAGGCGCTTCGACGTGTGACGTAAGGTAACAACAGTCGATGTGTCTGTAGCGAAAATCGTTAATTTAGTGTTTTATACGCGTTTAAGTGACTATAAATGTAAATATGGGTAGGAAAAGAAATAAATGTTACCTAAGTGGTAAAACAAAGAGAGTGTAGCAGCCAGACTAATCAACCCTAAACGGGAATAAATAATATATACTCTGCTGCTACCATAACGCGGAAGGCGAAGATAAAAAACATTTATTTTCTAACTATCCCTATTCTAACTATGGCTACTGAGATACTGCGGACTGCATATAGATAATTTGACGTTCTTATAAAGAAACAAGAAGCAGCCGCAAATATCATTCAGCGCCACATCGACTTCACACGCCGCTATCGTCACGTATCCGTCGACCAATGGGGAGCCGTTTCTTCAACGCCGCAGCTCGCTTCTTCTTGCTATTCCGGAGCTGTATTCCACGCCGCCGCCGCTCACCGACTACGCGCGCGCATTTTTTTTTTGCGCCCGAAGCAAATATGGGCAACCCTCCGGAAAGCGGGGGAGGGAGGTTGGGAATGCTCATAGCATACCACGCAGCCGGCTGCGTGGTTATGTGGCGACTTTTACCCACTAAACCCAACCTTTTAGGAATTGGCTTAACGATCTGACTAGAGATCTCTAAGCCGTATACGAACGCGACCCTCCTTGGCAGAAAGGAGGGCGCAACGCGCGCGCACCGATCTGCATGTCTTTTATAGCTCGGTCCAGCGACGTAGCTTCGTGAACAACACGCAAGTCTCACGCCGGGATACGAAACATACATAATAGTTGTATATTTTGGCTAATTTTCATTGGTCATAATATAAGTATTATAATTGGCTAGGAAAAATTAAAAATTGTTACCATTGGTAAACTAATTGTGAGCCGGCAATATAAATATAGGCAAGATGCAAATATATTCATTCCAGTCCAAAGTCCATTCTATATTCATACTCCAGTTGGACTTACATAAACAGTCGTTTCATTTCTCCACCTTAAAACCACTCGGAGTCTGTTAATAGTGGACCGTGCATCTCCACTATTACAAGAGTTTATCGCATGAACGCTGTTCGAATGTTGTATTTTGAGGTTAATACTTATATATTCGTAAGGTAATTTTTTGTTTTATGCTGCCTAATAGGTTGCATTTTTACTCATTTACATTAGCCAAACTGATCATTTATACTTTACTAGTTTCAAGTGAGAAACACTAAATCAAGACCCAGTCGGGAAAGAATGTACAGAGTAGTGCAAGCACAGAGACCGCAAATAGTGTCATAGTCAATGTATTGTCCGAAAGCATGGGGTAAAAGTACATAATTAAGAAAAACCGAAATACTTCGGATGTGAAGTGATTGACCAGTCGGAGTAGTCTTGTGAGAATTTACATACACAGCACCTATCCCCACTATGGGGCAATCACTGACTTTTTAGTTTTTTTTTCTTTATTATTTATGCAATTTGCATTACGGCATCTTGTAAGACTCACAAGAACAAACATTTTCAGTTATATGAGGTTCTCTACGTACGATGCACCAATTAAGAAAAAAAATCGTTATCAATTCAATAACTTTTCGAACAATATTTTATAACGAATAAAGTACAGAATTTATAATCTATAGGAACTAATATTATAAATAAGAAAAATTTATTTAAGAAGTAAGCAATGCTCTCTGTGTTGTTCATTACTCTGCATACTCGGTCAAATATAATATAATCAAACCCCGTACGGCTTTGATTATAGGTATTATACATGTCTATATAAACAAAGCGTACCGGCGCGGCGGCGCGTAGTGCTGCGAAACGAGCAAGGTCATTCGCGTCGTATTCGGCCTTAAAGGAATTTGAGTAATGTTCGAGTAGAATAAAGTTAATCGTTCGACTATTTTTTCTTGTAAACTTGTAAGTATAAGTATAAAAGCCAATCTAGTGTTATCCAGAATTTTCCTTTAATTTTATTTATATGCGTATTAAAAGCAGAAGGGGAGGCTTTCGCCCAGCGTTGACTGTCGTCTACAATGTCCCGTGGGACAATGCAGGTATTGGGCCTCGGGGTATACCCCATTGCCCGGGTGTTCCTCATGGCCCATCACTATGGGCCAGTCCTTATAGCCTTTTTAGGCATTGTGTAGTAATTCCGGGTTAATCCGTACTTGGTAATATTTTTCCCGTAGTTGGTTAATTACGGGAAAAAGAGAGGTTGTCCAGTAAAAGTCGAAGTTGGCCTTTCAGCGGCATTGTGGGTTGTTACTCGACTCTCTAATCACATATAGAGAGGAGTTCTCTTGGAAGAGGTAGCCCGTCCGGTGGCCGGGTGTGTAACGGCGCAAAGCCGTTAAGGTGTTCGTGTGGCCCGTTATCGGCACGGTCAAACATACCGCGCGCTAACCGGGCCACAAAGTCGTGGATACTCTCGACCTTCAAGTCGGCCGCTATCACGTCATTCCGGACGTAGCGACCTGCTCCGACGATCGTTCTTAATGTCAGATTCTGCTGGGCCTGTAGTCGCCGCCTCAGAGGGTCGCTCAGAAGTGCGTACCAGGCCGGTGCAGCATAAGTGATGATGGTCCGGATATACATCTTGTATATCCGGAGCTTGGTTTTTATTGGTAGTTTGGATGCCAGGACCGGCAAGAGCGTCGCCCGCGCACATCGGGCCCGGCGGACGACGAAGTCGACGTGCGCTGTCATGCGCAGCGTCCTGTCGATCCTGCATCCAAGATAAGTTACAGCCTTCTGGTACGAAATCTCCTGGCCGTTGAGGGTCAGCGGAGGTGGAAAATTCCTGAGACGGCGAGTGAGCAGAGCGGTCGTCTTACCAACGTTGACGACCATCCTCCACTCAAACAGCCATGGTGGCAGCAGGTCCAGCAGACGCTGCATCTTGGCAGTGGCTATGTGGGCTCTTCTGGACGAGGTGAAATAGGCGCTATCGTCCGCGTATAGCGCCAGCTCGACGTCGTCCTCCCATTCTTGAAGCCTGCCTGCCAGTGTGGGTATATCATTGGTGTAAGCCGCGTACAGGACTGGTGACAGACAGCTGCCCTGTGGAACGCCGGCTCTGATGGTTCTTGTTGCGGACTCGGCGTCCTCTACGCAGACGTAGAACTTCCTGTCTTCCAGGAAAGACGCCATTAACCGCAACATAGCAAGAGGGACACTGGTCTGTTCTTTCAGCTTATATAGTAGTCCTATGTGCCACACCCGGTCGAACGCCTTCTCGATATCGAGAAAGACGCCCAACGATATGCGGCCACGATTGTACTCTGCCGCAAGCATGCAGCACTCTAGTCAATTGTGTGACTGTAGAGTGACCCCTCTTGAATCCGTGCTGCTCCGCCCGAAGTTGGATGCACGGACGGAGACGTCTCAGCAGCAATCTTTCAAACAGTTTAGCTATGTGTGGTAATAGCGTGATCGGCCTGTAGCTGGCAGCTCTACGCCTGTCTTTCTCGGGTTTTGGCAAGACGATGATTTTGCCTTTTTTCCAGTCCTCCGGGAAGTGGGATGTCCGCAATATCCCATTGTAGAGTCGACCAAGCTCTACTATGACTCTATTGGGCAGCTGTCGGAGTGCAGCGTTGGTAATCCCGTCGTGCCCCGGCGCCTTCCTCGGTTGCAGGCGGGTTACTGTCCTCCGCAATTCAGCGGGGGAGATGAACCACTCTCCTGCAAGAGGCGGCGCGGGCGACGACAGGAACTCCTGTACGCGACTTTCCTTCCGGGCATGAAGCTCCATGAACTCCGCACTTGCTGGGTTCGGCATAAATTGCTCCTCGAAGTGCTCGACTAGGATATCCGCTCTGCCCTTGGCATCGTAGCAGCGTTTGCCTGCGTTATCGATCAGCGGGCAAACGGGAGGTTTGGTTCTGGTCAACTGCCGGTTTAGTTTATAGAGCGACGCATCTTGCTCTTCAGCCTTACTGATGCGCCGATCCCAGGCGTCGCCTCTAAAGGCCTGGACTGCAACCGACAGTTCCTCCGAGATGGTGTTGAGCTGGGTCTTTAATCTGGGGCAGCGAGTACGCGCCCAGAGCTTTCTTAACGCTCTCTTGCGCCTGATCTGCAAGCATATGTTAAGCGGCAGATCGTCTCGCCTGGCAGTGATCGGGACGATCGTAGAGGCCGCGTGGAGGGCCTCCTTGATGTTTTTGGTAATTCTAGTTGCAGCGGCCTCTACGTCGTCCGCTGTGCTTATCGGCTGGTGTGCTGGAGGTCTCTGCTGCAGGTGTTGACAGTAGAGCCTCCAGTCGACACGTGTCTTAAACGCTCTGGGCGGCGTAGTCACCGCCTTCAGGCCAAGGGTTATCAGTAACGGGAGGTGCTGTGAAGAGAGGTCGTACAGCATTTCTACCACTATCGGATAGTTGACGTTCCTAGTGAGCACGATGTCTAATACATCCGGATGCCTCCTTGGATCAGTAGGAACGTGTGTTGGTTCCTCGGGACCTAAAACGTCATACGAGTTCTTATCCGCATCTTCATGTAGTTCACGACCCGGCGGGGTGATCACTCTGGACCCCCACGCCGGGTGTTTAGCGTTTAGGTCCCCGGCGATAATTGTGGGTGTGTCGCCTTCCATCACCGTCCGGATGTCTGAGGAGCAAAATGGAGTCCCTGGCGGGCGGTATGCCGCGTAGATTCTAAGTTCCTCGCCCGCCGCCTCCATTTTTATGCCGATAGAGCGCATAGTCTGGTAAGGTGGTAGTTCCAGCTCTTGATGGACGATGTCCCTCCTCACTAGAACCGCCGTCCCTCTGTAGGCGGCCCCTTGAGCAGTGACCTCGTCCCTCCTGTAGATGTGGTAATTCGGCAGCTTAATATGCGTCTTTGGATTCAACTTTGTCTCTCCCAGCAAGATGATGTGTAAATCCTGTTGCTGGGCGACTGTGCGGAGTTCATGCAGCTTCTGCTGTATTCCGTCCGGGTTCCAATAGAGGAGGCGCAGATTACTCTCCTCCGTAATGCCGGGCTAGAAGGTTTGCCAGCGCCTTCATTATCGCTGTCACTGGGTCTGTCCCGGCTCTTATGTCAGCCAGGACTTGCGTGCCGACCTCGATGGCAATACCAACCAGACGTTGGATTGCATCTGCTGTTTCGAGGCCGGTGGTAGGTGTTCTCCTGTAAGAAGGCGTTGGCAATTGTCTCGGGTGTGGTTGCTCGTGGTCCTGCCCTCTTGGCTTGTGGGTAGAGCGCGCTCTAGCTGTAGAGCGGGCTCTACGTTCTGGTAGAGCCCTTTCTGGCACTGTACCCACGTTGGTAGTCTCCCGAGTAATCTGCGCCTTTTGCGAGGCTACTGGTACTGTTGGTGTCGGGGTAGAGGTAACAGCCTGAGGAGGCTGCGACTTCTTCCTACTTCTCTCCCGCCTCCTCTTCTTTGAGGGTTGCCGTTCTGTGGCAGGATTGGCGGGAGGCTGTAGAGTCGCCCCGGTGGTTGCCCTGGTCGTCGTGGGTTCCACCGTTTCCTGGGATGTTACGGGTGGGGGGGGGGGGGGGGGCTGGTTGCCTGCCCTTCCCGGTGATGGTGGTCCACCCGTCCTGCTGTATAGTAACACCTTTCGGGCGACTCTGGGGGGCCTTTTTTGGTGCCTCCGGGAGTAGTCCCGGTAAGGTTAACCCCTGCTTCCTGGCAGTCCTCCTCAGGACTGGGCATCGGCGGTCATTTGCCGTGTGGTTTTTACCACAGTTGGCACATTTCGGTTCTTCTTCTCTACCCCGAGGGCAAAGGCTTGCAATGTGCTCCCCGGCACAGCGCACGCATCTCACTGGCCTGAAGCAGTTGGCAGAGGCGTGCCCGAAGGCCTGGCATCGGTGGCATTGGGCTGGTCCTGATTTTCTTTGCCAGGCCTCGATGACGACCCCTCTCATGTAGAGGAGTTCGTCGATGTTATAAAGGTCCTGGAGCTGCTCCAGGCTCAAGTGGTCCAGTTGGGCAAAGTAGACGGAGCCAGGTCTGCTTCTACGAGGTGGTATTGCCTTCACATATTTAATGGGGAAGCCTTTTGCCCTTATAGCCTCCTCTATGTCCTTGGTGTCCGTGCCCATTGGTAGACCCCGGATGCCCACTTTAGTGGGCTTGTCCTCCTCCGGGGTATAACAATACCACGACAGTGTTGGTGTTTTCTTTGTCAAATCAACCATATACCGCTGTACTGTGCGAAATTCGTTAGCACTTTGCGGTGTAAATCTTACGCCTTTCCCAAACGGACGGGCATTTATAGGGTGGCCCAACATATTATTGAGCTCCTTAAAATGCCTCGTCCAGTCTGGTAGGCATTCGGCCACTATAGGTGGGTAACGGCCCTTCTCCTGGTCGGCAGGCTTCTCAGTAGGCGCTGCCACCGGTGGTGATCGTGGTACTGCTGGTGCAGCTACCATATGGGCATAACTGGTAGATGGCCGTTGGCCATCGTCCTGTGGAAGGCCGGACGGATTTATTGTTGCCACCGGCGATGATCGGCCGGCGGATGCAGCGAGGGTGGCATATGTGGTTGACCCCCAACTGAAGGATTCCTCGCCCCCCTGCTCATACTGGGCCGAATCATGGCTTCGCCGATCCGGTGATATGGAGCGGGGGGGGGGGGGGTTGCGGTGGAGAAGGTGACCTGGGTGGCGATCTTAGCACCTTCTTTGTGGTCACTTTGTGGTACTCTTCGTCTTCCTCTGATGAGGCTGGTGCTTCATCGGAAGACAGTTGGGAGCCAATCCGTTGCCTCTTCTCATACAAGGAGGCTTCCGTTTCCGGAGGAGTATGACGTCTTGCCGTTTTCTTTGCCCGCTGCTGCTGGGGCGACGGTTCCTGCCTAACCGTGTGCTCAGACACGGCCGACGTGAGCGCGACGCCCGGTGCGGGGTCTTTCCGTGGCGAGACGGGTTTTCTTTGAGGGATCTGTGAAAAGGTTGACACTATTCTAGTGCGCTCCGGGTTCGACAGATCCCTCACAGCCAGTGGTCGTTCCAACACACCTTTTCGGTCCGGTGGTTTTCTAGATGGGGGGGGGAGGCTCCCCCTTTTTCTTATCGGACATGTTGACCTACCTACGTCAGTCAGGTAATCTACTATACGGCCCTGTCTAATATATGGTATGTGAAATGGTGACTTTCCACACTTGGGGCACTGCCTACCCCTTTTGTAATCAAAAGGGTTGGGGGAAGTGCTAAGGTGGCACTTTATAACGCGACTAGGCACAGGACGCACGGAGCGCATAAAGTGCCAAGAATCAACTAGGGGCCGGTGACCTCGACGCCTCACGGAATCACGGGACTCAACGATCGGCGGAGTATGTCGTACCGGCGGTCATTTACAGCCACTGCTAACTGTAAATAACGCACACCTAGGAGATCCTTTCGCCCAGCAGTGGGACGCTATAGGCTAGATTAAATTAGATGTGTCCCACTACGCTGGATTTTTGCAATGACAGTAGATTTTTATGTAACAATGGTAGAAGGGGGCATTACCATATCTCTAATACAGCTGAGACCAGCTGAGGATTCTTCATCAGATACTTTAGACCTTCGATTTTTGACATCAAATGAAGCGGCCCACCAAGTTGAATAAAGTTTTTTTTTGTAAAGGCGGTATGTCGATCTCTTCTAATAGTTTGGTTGGGCTGTTGTGTTTTCTAATCAGGGTCACCAGGTACTCCAGATGTTCGATTATCCTAGTTTTTATAGTTTTCCCTTTATGTGGCCATTAAACCCTTACTCTGTACCAAATTTCAGCTCTCTGAGTTTATGGGAAGTACTAGTTCTATTTTGATGATCATGAGTGAGTGAGTGTCTAAAATGCGAAACTTTGCTTTCGCTTAACTTCGGAACTAAATGACCTACAGACTTAAAATTTTGGATTTTAAGTATGTGATTATAGTTTACTGGATGACGAAAATTTCTGCGTTCTGGTATTATCCACAGGTTCTCAAATAGGGGCCTGAAAATGCGGCGAAATGGTTCCAGTAAAGGATGGTACGGCAGTGTTTGCTTCGCGCTCGACTTGGCGGGGGCACTGCCGTGCCCCCCGATTATAGTATTCTATGGTTCGGTTTGTTCGGGTATTGAACCGTACAAGGTTAATAAACTATATCTTGACCTGCAAATAACAAATTTTTGAAATTGACGATTGTGAGATCCGAATTGTTACAACGAGGGTTGCAAAGCCACGACTTTTTTGCCACCAGGGCGGCGCCACTTCGAGAAGAGGGGATATACTTGACGGATTTCGTGGCAGGGGAAGTTAGTTTGTTCGGATAGTGTAAGGGTTAATTTTTCTTTAAGAAATATATTAATTAGATTATAAATAAATAGATATTTATAAAAGCAGAAAATTTAATAAGACTTAAAAATGTGCAAAAAAATTAAAGAGCAAACCACTCAGGCATTTTTTTTTTGTATATTTATCAGTTTAAGTTAAACGCAAAAGCAAACACTGCTCTGATTTTTGTCACACGCAACCGAGCTTGCTCATGTACGACCTTGTATAGTGCTGATTTTAGAAGTCTTGTTGACATCACTCCTCTCATCTTTATCCTGTCGTTGGCTCTCGTTGTATTTGCGAAAACTTGTGTTTATAACAACTCCTCGTTCAGGCATTTTTGAAATTGCTATTAAGAGCGTAGAAGGGCTGCATTTTTGCCATACAAATGTATTTCCATATTCTCTTTCTGGATAATACCTCTAGAGTAATCGTTTTTGTTCATAAAAATCTAGGTCTATTGAAAGCATGCCCCTGTCATTTATTTTTTTTTTCCCAAAAATATTACAAAAATAAATATGACTTTCTAAAAACCTAAAAAAATGCCCCATTTCCACCTCCGTAATTAGACGACTACCAAAGAAATTTGAAAAGTTTTTAAGATAAAAACAAGTGATAGGATCTATTCTTCCTTTATTTATTTATTTATGCTTTATTTGCACACCAAGTACATAAAGGCGGACTTAATGCAACAAGGCATTCTCTACCAGTCTCCCTCCAGGCTAAGCAGAGAAGATATTGTGGGTGCAAAGTGCAACTGAGTTAAAATATCTATAAGTAGTCATACACATTACATATTGCGACATACGTTACAAACATAATTACACATATATATTATTATATAGATATAAATACAAGATATATAAATATATATACTAGTCAAAACAAAATAAGGGCCACCACGTTTTTACAGTAATCTCACGAATTCTTGAGGTTGAAGGGTTGATTAGATTGTTAATGATTAGATTGCATAAATTAATTGATTTTTATTGTAAACAGCATAAAATAATGACGAAAACAAAAAAAATTACACCACTTTTTCTGAAAATTAATTTTTTTTGAAAAGGATACAGCGAGGTAAAAAATTAAGTAAAAAAACAAATAGTGTTGGTTTATTTGTAGCTTTCCTCAATATCTGGTGTGCCCTCCTCGTTTTCTAATGCACTCTTGAAGCCTGAAAGGTACACTTTCCACCAGGTGTACCACTGTTTCTTGAGGAATTTGTTCCCAGCTTGATTTCAGAATGTTTATTAGCTGTCTTTCATTGTGCACGGGTTGGTTTGTGCTTCGAACACTGCGTTAATCACACTGCGTAAATCCCACATGAGTTCAATGGGATTAAGATCCAGACTATTTGCAGGCCAGGGCAGTACCTGTGTACCAGCCTCCTATAGGGCTTCTCTGATGGTCCTAGCTGTATGAGCGCGAGTATTATCGTGCATCAGATGAAATGTTGCTCCGATTCTCTGTGCATATGAGACCACATGGGGTCTAATGACCTCCTCGATATAACGTTGAGCTGTAATAGTGCCTTCGTTGAGAATTACTAACTCGGTTCTACCTGATATAGATTCCTCCCCACACCATAACATTGGGGCCCCCAAATCTATCACTTTCACGGATACAAGCATCCGAAAATCGCTCACCTTCACGCCTCCAAACCCTAATGCGACGGTCATCACTAAAAAATTTAACTTTGCACTCATCCGTAAACAGTACTGTGCTCCAATCACTCATGTCCCATGCCAGATACTGCCTTGCGAACGATAATCGGTTTGCACGATGGGCACTTGTTAATGGTATCCGCACTACGCGTCTCCTGGAGAACTGCTGGTCCTCGTGTAACCGATTTCTAATGGTTTGATCACTGACGCGTGTACCCGTCGCCTGCCGCAAACGGTTTTGTAAGGAGCGGGCAGTGATACAGCGCTCTCTGCGCGCAGTCAAGCGTACGTAGCGATCCTCCTGTGCGGTAGTTGCTCGATTTCTGCCAGATCCCCGTCTCCTGGTTAGTCTTCCAGTCTCTTGAAATCGATTTCAAGCATTTTGGATCGCTCGCCGGGAAAAACCCAGCTGCAACGCCACAGAACGCTGCGAATGGTCTTCTTGAAGCAATGTTACGGCCCTAGTTACAGTTGGTAAGTCCATATGTCGTCGAATTCTCGGCATAACTTTTTTAAAATGTTAATTTAGCCATTAGTTAAACAAAACTTAAACCGTTCGTGACAGAATCGTCACTTTGACTGAGTTAAAATCTGTCTTAAAATCGGGTAGAATCAAGTGGTTACAATAAATTATCAAAAACTACCCACCTTAAACAATTATGAACCTGGAATACTCAAAAAATGTTTGTAAACAAATAAGGTAACACCACAATAAACAATCAGCTACTTGAGAACGCATAAAATATGAATTCTCGCTACCGACGTAAAAATAACAAGTGGCCCCTATTTTGTCTTGACTAGTATACATATATTTGCTTAATACTGCCTGTGTATATATTATGCATATATAGTACATACATATTTAATCCTTTCAATTTTGATACCAAAAATAATTTAATCGGCTAAGTTTTTAAAGAGAAAACAGAGGAATACGAAACGTCGATCGGTCATGGTGTTTGTAGGTAAAATTGATCTGAGCTCCAGTTGTCCCTATCGCACTCTACGGGGGGAGACCAGAGTTGAGGGATGGTCAGACCACGGAGCAAATATAAAGTTTGTATTTGTTCCGTGGGTCAGACAATACGTACACAATTAGGGAAGCGACAACTGTCGAAGCTAGTACTGACCTACGCACACAAATACAGACTATGCACTCACTTATTGATACCTCGGTTGCTCGGGCACATCGCGACGGCAATAATTTCTTCAAATACCTATTTCTCAATTCCCACGCAGCTTAGTCGGCTCCCAAAAATCTATATAATCCTAAAGGTTATCAAATATCAACCTTAAGGTTCAAAGAACGCTCAACTCCAAGGGACCACGTCATTTTTAATGGGGAATTTTTTACGTATATTCGGGACAAAGACAGGACAGACGCACCGAATAAAATTATACGAGTATAACGGGTGAGCGGGAACGCTTTTCACATATTTACTGTATCCTCACCAGCCTCGCCACTTCTTGACGGACCCTGTAGGACCTCCTGATTTCTCCTCGGGAAAGGCTAGAATGTAAAGCTGCCAACTCTACTTGTGTTAAGAAGCCTCTAAGTCCGTTACGCATTGGTCATGGGGCCAGGAAAAACAAGCACTTGGAAGCTCCGCCACCGATTATTCTTTGGTCACGGAGAATAGGCAGAGCGAAACATCGCCATATCAACACTTGTTTTCACCCGCCTCCATGAAAAAATCTATGCGACTAATATTTATTGACTAATGTTTCAGAGTCACAAAGGTTTCATGGCTATCAGGAACGGGGTAATTCCTAATTGGAATAAAAAAAACATCACAACCATAGACAAGGCAAGACTCCGGTATGGAATTGTTTCATAGTTTAATTTAGTGCACATGAGATAATTCTTAAATTAGATTAAAAGGAGTATTACAAAACAAAAACGCGAAATTACAAGGTTTTCTCGTTGAAATTATGTATTTTTCGTCCGTTGCTTGAAATAACAGTTGGTAAAAATTGTTCGTTTTCTCTACTACAGTAAGCTCAAGGCAAATTTTAGATAACTTTATTTATTTAGTAATAATCATTCTCCCAATGCATGTTCAGGACACAACTCTGAGAGACATGATTTGGGAGCTCTAATTTATAGATTCTATTGTATATCGACCATCGAAAAAATTATTTTTATCACAAATATTATAGGATATTTGAGATAAAAATATTTTTTTCGATTTGATTTTTTAATTATGATAAAATACATTTTCGTTATATGCCTTTCACGTAAGGGAAAAAATCGACATAATTCAATTATCCGAAAAGCTTCGATACAAGCCCCAATATCTCCGAAGTTCTACATAATTTTGACGTAAAATTTATACCAAAATAATCATCAATATTTACTTATATTATGGTTTTTACTATACTATGGTTTTTACTTTTTAAATGGTTACTATTATTTTTAATTAATTAAATAAAAGTACCATATATTTCACTGCGTCGGCCACCTGAATTCCATAATATAGGCTCTCGAGGTCGGACCAATTTATTTCGCGCGCTCCGTCTCGTTTCGATTTTATATCGTACCTAGTGAGCGTCGATGGCCGTGACGCTACTACGAGTATTTTGTGCTAGAGCATCGTCAACTACGCCCGCAATTTTTAATCGTTGGAAGTATTTACTTTCGTACAGTGTATTTCAATTAGTATAAAGTTCGCATTATTATTATACCTGATAGTTAACTCATTATAGTTATTTTGATTGTAGCTGAGCTCTCTTACCAGTCGGAATGGGGAAAAATAAATACAAAAATAAATAAGTGTCACTAATTGTGTCACTAAACGTAAAAAAGAAATATCCTATCTTTGGAGAAAAAATAATGGATAATAAAAATGCTTGCAATATGGACTGGCCCAGATTATGCAGTAAAAGTACTAAAAATCTACAAAGACGACAAATTTTGGATTTTGAATATGCTAGCCAAGTTAAGTTACAAGCGTTTTATAAAAAGTGTGGACTGCCCGAAATTATTAAGCTCGAGATAAACTCGGTCAATGCCGTTGCGGCAAATATTTTTATAAAAAAAATATGGTAATTGACTGTAAGTACCGATTAAAAAATATAAGTTAGAGTTGGTTACTTTATTTATTAAAACAGTTTGCAACCGTACTATTAATTTATTTATACCACTATGCTACCGTTAGTAGATATAATCGATTATTAACCAACATCGGTTAAAATCGATTACTGTGAAACAATTAAAATATTTATGAGTACTTATTTCAACACTTAGGTTCATAAATAATGAAAAATATTTAAAACAGATTATAATAAATTAATTAGATAACATAAAAATGACACACCAAAATTTTCCATCCACTGAACTCCATCCTAAGAAAACTTGTATGATGGAAGATAAAGATCGTTTAGTCGCTATACTCACAGTACCATAGTCTGAGCGAGTGCAGCTCGGAGCGTAAAATACCTAAATTTACGTAACGTCGAAATATAAGAGGGCTCTTAACACCCTTTCCCTGTTCCAAAAATCATATATGAACAATTAAAATAATTTCAATTGTTTAACTATTGTGTCTTTTTCGCGGAATCTGTTAACACGGGATTTTTAAGAGCAGAAAAATGAACATGAAGGCATAATCCCACGCGGGCAGATCTAGTTTATATAATTAAATGAATTTAATGTTTATTATGTAATACAAATTATTTTATATGACATCAATGTTACCGAGTAATGGAGGCATATGAAAATATTCTACCCCATTATTGAACCGTGGATATCGTAAGAGACGACAAAGCGAAATTGAAACAGAAGATGGGCATCTGCATCTTCCTAATAGCGACTCAATAATACACTGCGGTTGCCAACCCGTCTGCCAAGTGGGGTTACTATCTATCGATGAGGTTATCTATGGGAGAAGTTTATGTGCAGTAAACTTTTGATTGGCTGTAATGATGATGATGATAGTGCAAATAAATTCCTATTTTATAATACTTTTATACCGTTTCGGATAAAGTATTAACTATTCAAATTAAACTACCTTCCAGATTCCGAGACAATTTTCCTTATTTGAAAAAAATATTAATCCTAGTCATGGCTATGGATCTCATAGGTGTGAAGCGTGTGGTACAGCGATTGCTAACTTAAATTCTCAATACGATTATGAGTGATCGCCACGCTTGGCATTCATGTTCAGTTTATTTAATAATATGTTAATGCGTGGTAGAGCCATGCTCCTGCTATATTGTGGTTGTAGCACAAAAGGGGCACCTTAACTGGGGAAGGACCACGCTCTTACAGAATGCCAGCGTAAAATAGTCACAATATCCGCTTACCAACAGGTGGACTGTGTGCTCATTTGTCACCGTTATTCTATTAAAAAAGAGTAAGGCTTCGAGTAACAGAATTGAAACGGAAACGTCTTTAATGAGGTATTGATCAAGTTAACAGTGACTAGGTGGCTAGGTCTAGGTGATCAGGCGGCTAGGACTTGATGGCAGCGGTGACAGGATATCCGCGGCGAAGTCCCATGCATTGGTCGCGGTCGATAAAGAGCGTACTGCTCTTGTTGCGCAGGTCGGCCTCCAGCGAAGCCCTAACACCTAACAAAGTCTGGTGCGTTCCTTCCGCGCTTGCGATCTTCGAACGTAGTGTCTCCATCGTCTCTTGCAGATCGCAAACTTCCTTCACCAATCTGTGATACGGTCAAATTTATATTATTTACAGCACAAATAGATCGGCGCGATCGGGTCTTCCCCACAAAGATGTGTTTCGTATGGTGAGTGTACAAAACTAGAGACCTTTTTAACTGGAAACGAGTCATTCCGTTTTAGTCATGAAGTGTGGACAACGCATCTGCAATTTGATTCCTATTCGATGATATATGTAGATGTCTATGGGTTTTAGCATCTACTTGTGACTGTGTGATCGTTTGTCACCCTTATCTATTTATATAAATAAATAAAATTGAAATGTCTGTGCAATGTCAGCTTTTTACTAAATGCATAACAAAATTTTTTTTGTTATAAGTACAGTAACCAACCTTTTAACTTAAACTTTTATGTCTGTTTGTTCCGGCTAATCTCCTAAGCGGCTGGAAAGATTTTGACGGGACTTTCACCGGTAGATAGCTAATGTTAAAGGATTAACTTAGGCTACTTTTATTTTAGAAAAAGAATTAGGGTTCCGCGCAAAAAAACTATACCTATGTAACTATGAAATATGAAACTAAGCCTATGAAATTGACGAAGCCGCGGGGTACAGCTACTTCTATAGAGAATTAGAACATGTTTTTAAAAATGATGCATTTTTAATATACCTTGTTGTTTTCACATTCTTACATTGTCATACCATTCTGAGTTATGTTCAAAATTTCAAGTCTCCAGCTCATCGGGAAGTTAATTTAAAATCAATTACTTATGTGCTTTATCTTGTTATACGGACAGGTCAAACTTGCTTATATGTCACTTAAGAGAAATAAACAACGTATTAACTGTCTAATGGTTTATTGCAGACCGTTTTTACAAATATAATGCAAAGTGTGATTTGACGTACAATATAACATACCGCCCGCCAAAAAGGGCATGATCCTTTTTATAAATTCATTATATCTACAATATGTAATAGTACAAAAATATTTAGACATAGTTATTTAAATGTTATACATTAACAATTAAAAAAAAACGTGAATAAAACTCAATTATAATCAATAGGCAAATGACACAGTTTTAACACACTTCTTTTAATAACACTATCACCGCACTTTTGACTGTAAACTCTTGTGACTCCATCTAATCCAAGATGTTTGGCAAGTATGCGACCCAGCATCCACTTTCCAGGCGGCAGTTTATATTGCTTAATGAGAACAATTTCATTGATAGCAAATTCCCGTTCCTTTTTAAGCCACTTTGGTCTTTGTTGCAACCTTGTGAGATATTCATGCTGCCATCGATGCCAAAAGTCACCTAAGAGTTTTTGAGTGTATCGCCAACGTGATCATCATCAGTCAGTCGTCAGTCATCGTTAATAGACATACATATAAAAATAGCTATGTAAGCTTTACTTGTTCGTATACCTCTCCCCTTTGACATAAATATTTGGATTGGCCCGGCAAAGTCTACGCCACTTTGTAAGAATGGGCGTGACGGGTTAACTCGTTCAGTGGGTAGATCACCCATTATTTGTCCTTTTGCCTTGGCTCTAATTTTAGCACATATCAGACATTTAGAAATATGAGATTTTATTACAGCTTTCGCCCTTATAATCCAGTACTTGGTTCTTAAATATGACAACATTAATTGTACTCCACCGTGCAGCGTCTTTTTATGAGCGTCAGCTACAATGAGTGCTGTCAGTGAAGATTTAGCGTCTAAAATAATTGGAAATTTACTCTCTTCACTAATATTTGCATGCCGTAGTCTTCCTCCTACTCTAAGAATCCTTTCTTCATCAAGAAATGGATTTAGACATTTTAAGCGACTATTTCTCCGAACATATTTACGATCAGTAATTGTTTTTATTTCATCATGAAAATCCTCCACTTGTGCCTTCTTTATACATAAATTTACGGCTTGTTGTAATTCTTCAGTTGTAATGCCGTTTTCATTGTACTCTCGCCTTTTGAAATTTAAAAATCGTCTGCTGTATACAATTATCTTAAGAAGTTCTTCAAATGAGTCAAAACACTCAAAGTTCAAAAACTGGTTTGTATGGTCATTTTTTATTTCTGTTACATTTAAATTTATTTTTATTAATTTTTTATCCAATTGTGTTGAAAGTATGTAAGGTCTTGAAAGTATTATTTTGTTTCTGTAACAACCATGGTGGTTCATGCCACCATAACTGATTTGTGAGAAAAACTTGAGCAGAGGAACCTCTTGACGCAACATCCGCTGGATTGTCCTGAGTTTTCACGTGGTACCATTGGCAATTTTAACATTCTCCATTATCTCAATAACACGATTTGCGAAAAATGGCTTCCATCTATTTAGTTCGCCAATAAGCCATGCTAAAACTACTGAGAAGTCAGTCCACGCAAAAACTTGTGTGGAAGGTATTCCCATCACTTCAGCCACGTGATTTAGAAGCTTAGCTAATAAAGTTGCGCCACATAACTCAAGACGAGGCAAAGAAATAGTTTTTACCGGAGCCACCTTGGTTCTGGCAGCTACAATACTTGTCTGTACAATGTCGTTTTCATCTACTGTTCTACAATACACGACTGCAGATATTGCCTTTATAAATGCATCACAGAAACCGTGTAGTGATGTGGTTTCTTTATTAGCGGTGTACGTATAAATCCAACGTTTCATTGGCATTTGATTGACATCATAACGTATTGTCAGCCACTCTTTCCGTAATTCTTCGTTTAAATTATCATCCCAGTTTACTCTTTCTAACAATAGTCTTTGAATAAATATTTTAGCCTTGATAATACATCATACGTTTAGTGACGTTCCTTAGAACAGGTGGTAAAGTCACTGTGTATTGAAAATCATCTTCACCTAAATTCCATGTCAGGCCGAGTGCTTTTACTGTGCCATCGTTTTTAATATTCAAGCTAGCTCTTGTTGATATTTCACTTGGTTGTTGTAACGGCCTTAACAAATCAGCACTATTTAAATATCCATTTCTGAAGTCTGAAGGCGCCTCTCTTAAGAATAGTTTTTAATTGTTCACATACTTCTATGGCTTGTTGAACATTATCACACCCAGACATTAAATCGTCTACATAAAAGTCCTCACGTATTATTCTTGCGGCATTTGGATAGTCTTTGGCTTCATCATCTGCAATTTGCAATAAAGTTTTGACAGCTAGATATGGTGCTGATGCTGTACCAAATGTAACTGTCAACAACCCGAAGTCCTCTATTTCGTTAGATTTTGATGAATTATCTCTCCACAAAATTCTTTGAAAGTCTGTATGTTCCTTTTTTAACAATATCAATATCATCCTATATATTTTTTCAATATCGCTTGCGAAACTAATTTTGTGCATCCGCCATCTCATAATGATACTTCTTAAATCTTCCTGTAAAACGGGTCCTACTAAGAGCTCATCGTTAAGAGATATTCCTTGAGAATTTTTACATGAAGTATTAAAAACAACACACATTTTGGTTGTTTCTTTGTCGGTGCGTACGACAGCATGATGAGGCAAATAAACTGCGCACTGGGTTATTTCTTGTTTAGGAATCCTTTCCATGTGCCCCATTGTAAGATATTCTTTTATGACCTCCTGATATTTCACTTTAAGATGTGGTATTTTATCTAATTTTTGTTCTAGCTGTAAAAATCTTTTCATTGAAATTTCTCTGCTATTTCCTTTATGTGACTTCGAGTTATCTACTTTAAATGGTAATTAAACTATGTACCTTCCTTCGCTATTTCTCGAATAGGTATTCTTAAATATTTCTTCACATTTCTCCTCATCCTTCGTATATCTTCTTTTAGGAGTCGAATATACTTCCCATAACAACATATCATCTACTTCGGTTACTTGGTGCATCACTATCATTGTTTGCTCTTCTTGTTGTAAATTGTCGTTTACGATCCCGAAAACAATTCAACCCAGTGTAGTATTTTGCGCACAAAGCGTTCCAGATGGACCTTTGATGACTTCACTCTGCATGATTTGTGCATATTCATTTACTCCTAACAACAAATTAATAGATCCTGTTGTGTGGAAATTTGGATCTGCTAAACTAAGTCCTTGGAGATGAGGCCATTCGTAAAACGCAATTGATTTTGTGGGGATTTTTGTAGTCAGTTTTTTTTTTGATATGACATACCCTTTTACCTTGAGGCTGAATTCCCCTTGATATTGTGATATTACCTCTACCTGAACTACTTGATTTATTTTTGACATTACAGATCCCACACCAATAATGTTTCCCTTAACTTTATACCTTTTAGCCTTTAAAGATTGAGCTGCACGTTCACTAATTAAACAACCCTGTGATCCCGGGTCAATGAGGGCTCTTAATACAGTTGTGTATATATCTTCACTCCGTACTGTCACTACTGCTGTACCCAATAAAACTGTATTCCTCATTGCTTGAGCTTGTGACGCCATCATTGTATTGATTTGAAGTTCTTCTGTTTCTTCAACATTTGTATGTAAAACCTTCGGTTGTGTTTCCTTTTGCTTTTCACCTTGGGGACTCGTAGCTCGTGAATGATGAAGAAGAGAGTGATGACGTTTGTGACAAATCCTGCATGTGCTGGATGAACGACAAGCTTTGACTGGGTGACCAGGAATTAGACAGTTAAAACATATGTATCTTGTCTTTACTAATTAACTCCTCATTGTTGGTTCCATTTTACCAAAATTCTTACAGTGATATAGAGCATGATTCCCGTTGCATAATGGACAAACCCTCTCCGTAGTTATAACATAATATGAGCGCACTGTAGTTCTATCCTTTGTTGAACCTGGCGATAACAACTCGAGTGTTCGAAATTTCATTTCCATAAATTTTGTTAATGTCATCAAGGTGGGCAACTCATCGTCCATTTCTTTGTTTACAAATTCTTCCCATTCCTTATGGGATTCCAAATCTAATTTATTTACGACCAGATAAATCACCATTGTATCCCAATCTTCGGTAATAACGTTTAGATTTTTCACGCTGTTAAGACATTCGGTCATAGTGTCGAGTAAAGCTTTAATTTGACTTGCGGACTGACTGCAATTTTTTTTGGTTAAACATTCGTTTTAGAATAGAGGTCACTACGAGTCGTTTATTGCTATAACGCTTTCTAATATATCCCACACTTGGGCATAATTAGTTTCGTTACCTGAATATGTTTCAATAAACTTTCGGCATCGCCCGTAACACTAGACTTCAAGTAATGTAGTTTTTGAACACAACTAAGTGTTTCATTTTTATCAACAAGCGTTAAAAATAAATCTCGAACCGTCGGCCAATCTTTTTTAACAATACAACAGCGCAAATCTTCAATTTCACTTAAAATTTAGGTCCGTGGTTTCCATGTTAAATATTCAGCAATACGACGGTTTGTTTTGTATTAGCGTCTAGGCTCTTTTGTTCTCCGACTTGACGTTATCAGTCGTCTATTCAATAAAAATCCGGCTCGATGCAGGCCACTATGTGCTTTATCCTGTTATACGGACGAGTCAAACTTGCTTATATGTCACATGAGAAGTAAACAACTTATTCACTGTCTAATGGTTTATTGCAGACTGTTTTTTTGCTCCATGGTTTTTACCAATATAATGCAGTGTGATTTGACTTTACGCATACAATATAACAACTTACCATATTTAACACGAACAGACATACACGAAAGCAAGTTGTAATAAAGTCTCAACCCATACAAGACTTAGCATTAGCTGGTTTATTCACCCCGATATCACACTCCACCCTCCGTTACCGTTATAGTCTAATGTCCACTGCTCAACATGGACCTCCCCCATGGATTACCTCATAGAAGGGATTTTGCTATAGTTGTCACGCTTGGCAAGCGGCCAACTCCGGTTGGCAACTGCAGTTTTTTTAGTCGTTATTAGGAAGATGCTACTGCCTATGTTCTGATTTGTTTCCTTCTGTCGCAGCTTACGAACCTCAGGGGCTGATACGAGGGCTACACATGCTAGTGGCGGTGTAATAGAAATAGATAGAAATAGAAACTTTTTTATTCAATGTAGATTATAAAAATACTTATTGAAAGTCACTTTTTTAATTTACCACTGGTTCACAAAAAAAACCTCTGTCCTGGGAAGAACCAGCAAGAAACCCAGCGGGACTATTTTTTTTAATAATAGCTTACAATCATGTTTACAATCAACAACACAAGACAAATTAGAAATAGCTTGGTAACGATCACCCTTCCCAGGGGTTATTATCATCTATAAATTCCTTAATATTATAATAACCCTTTTTATACAAACTTAGTTTAATAACATTTTTGAACTTTGTGTATGACAAATTTTGTATATTTTCTGGGATTTTGTTGTAAAAGCGTATACATCGCCCCAAGAATGAATTACTGACTCGGTGGAGTCGAGTAACTGGTACTACGAGCTTGTGTCTGCTCCTAGTATTTACAGAATGAATATCACTTATTTTCGCAAAACTACTTTTATTTTTGTGTACGTACATTACATTTTCATGAATGTATTGAGAGGCCAGAGTTAATATATTAATTTCCTTAAATTTTTGTCTCAGTGACTCTTTTGGTTTTAAATTATATATTGCTCTAATGGCCCTCTTCTGTAAAATAAATATAATATCAGTGTCAGTCGCGTGTCCCCATAGCAAAATACCATACGACATAATGCTATGGAAATAACTAAAGTAAACTATTCTAGCTGTTTCAACACTGGTAAGAGTTCTAATCTTTTTTACAGCATATGCTGCAGAACTAAGTCTGCTAGCTAGTTTTGATATATGGGGGAGCCATTGAAGCTTTGCGTCCAGTGTGATTCCAAGAAAAATGGTGGTATCAACAAGACTCAGTTCCTCCCCATTTAAAATTACATTAGTATTGACATGTTTAACATTAGGAGTTAAGAATTTCATACATTTAGTTTTAGTTCCATTCAAATGCAAATTATTAACATTAAACCAATTGACTAACTTAGCTATAGCATTATTTACTTCGTCGTAATTTAATAACTGTCGTTTTAATTTGAAAATTAATGAAGTATTATCAGCAAATAATACTATATCATGGTTATTCCCTACTATGTAAGGTAAGTCATTAATATATACAAGAAACAGAAAGAGGCCGAGAATTGAGCCCTGAGGCACGCCCATTTGTACAATCGACCCGGAAGAACTCATACTATTAATAACAACTTTTTGTGTTCTGTCACTTAAATATGAAATAATTAATTTAAGAGCATCATTTCTTACACCGTAGTGTTGAAGTTTCCTGATTAATGTTTCATGGTGAACACAATCGAAGGCTTTGGATATGTAACAGAATACACCCAAAGCATCCTGTGAATTCTCCCATGCATTAAATATATATTTAATCAGCTCAACACCAGCATCAGTTGTCGAGCGACCCCTTGTGAAACCAAATTGATTTTTATGAAGTAATTTATTTACATTAAAAAAAATTAACAATTGATCAAGAATAATTTTTTCAAAAATTTTACTAAGTGTTGGCAGTACAGAAATAAGTCTAAAATTAGCGGGGTCCAATGTACTACCAGATTTAAATAAAGAATGTACTTTAATTATATTTTAAAGAATGTACTTTACTGTGCTTCATTAAATCAGGAAACACACCAGATTTGATACTACTATTAAAAATAATAGATAGTTGAGGTGCAATTGTATCTATTATAGACGCAATAACTTCAACAGAAATCCCCCACAGATCGGCGGTTCTCTTAATATCAATAGTCTTAAAATATTTTACAATATCCTTGTGTGATATGTGTAGCAATCCTTCACAGACAATATTTATTTTTAGTGTTATATTGCATTCTATATAAGTCGCCAAGTTGGAACACAAGCCGCACTGCTTTATAGTCCAGTCAAATAAGGTCTGTATTCAAAATTTTGGCATTCAACTTTAAATATTTGATATAATGTAATTTTAATGATACAAAAATTATGTGTAAAGGTTTTCATCTCTGCAAACAAGCAAAAATATACAATATTTTTTCAAACCCGGCAAGGGTTGAAAAAACATTGACAAGTATTTTTCGCAATTACTCGAAAACGGTAAAAATTTGACAAAAAGTTCTGATAAAAATGTGTAGAGCTTAAAAAAGGTTTTATGATTTTTTTCTCCTCCGGTCAAAAAAGGAAGTTTAAAGGATGAACGTATATTTTAAAAAATCGCGGGTAGCTTAGTTAGTTTTGTTTAAATTCCTCAAATAACTTCTAATGTTAAATTTTAGACATACAGATTTTTTATTGTTAAAGAAATTTACTTAAAAATTATCAATAAATATACCTGTATGCATTCACATCTGCCGAAATATACCAGATAAACATTTTTTTCAATAGTTCAATGAAAGAAAATTTTACGAGAAATCTAAATATAGAAATAAAAAAATAGTTCATTAATATTTAAGCATTCAAATTTCAATTTTAAAATTTTAAATTTTTATTAACAATAAAAAATCTGTATCTCTAAAATTAAACATTAGATTTTTAAGTACATAATTTTAACTCTTAGAAATAGAAACTTTTTTATTCAATGTAGATTATAAACAATACTTATTGAAAGTCAATTTTTTCATTTACCACTGGTTCGCAAAAAAACCTCTGTCCTGGGAAGAACCAGCAAGAAACCCAGCGGGACTACTTACAATTCGATCTACTACATTTGCGATTATTAAGGACCTCACCGAAATATCTTAGCGATTTTGGACGTAATTGTATACTTGCTGTGTGTGTGGAAGAATACGTCCATATCTCAACCTAATTTTTGCTCACCCCGTACATAACAATATTATGAATTAATTAAGTTAGTTTCCACAATTAAATGAAGAAGTGACCTTAGCTGTGCGTCGTCGCGGCAGTTCTCGAGGTGCGGGCGGTTGGTCCTGGCCTGCAGCCTGCTGTGCGCCACCTTCATGGGCTGCAGCTTGTCCTCGATGGCCTTGTTCAGCAGCTCGAGCGTTTTCTCCACGTCAAATATCTCCTGTTGCACCTAAAATATAATTAAAGTTACTATATACACGGTTATTTTGCAACATACATCCAAATTTGAAGAGAAGATTCGGAATAAGTAATAAATATATACTAAATACTACTAATAAGTAAAAATGATGCCGGTGCGAACGTAACCGTCAATGGCGACCGTTATCGTTCTATGATAACAGACTATTTGATGCCTGAAGTTGAAGCTGGTGATCTCGGTGCCATTTGGTTTCAGCAAGACGGCGCCACTTCCCATACATTGCATCAATCAATGGATTTATTGAGAGAACACCAAGATCGTGTGATAATCACACCGTTAGACTTTTTCCTGTGGGGATATGTAAAGTCTAAAGTTTATGCGGACAAACCCGCTTCGATTCAGGCCTTGAAGGAAAACATCACGCGTGTCATTCGCCAGTTACCAGTCGAAATTCTCGAACGAGTCATCGAAAATTGGACTCAACGGATGGACCATCTGCGACGTAGCAACGGCCAACGTTTGATAGACATAATCTTCAAAAAATGAATGCCAAAGAATGTTCTTTGTTAAATTTAAATTTTCTGTGTTTTTTTCTTTAAAAAAGTAGGGAACCTCGAAATGGATCACGCCTTATAAGCGAATGGTAAAGAAAAATTAATTAAAATAAATCTCAAACATTCTGTACTTTTTATGTTTTAAATTCAGAATGCGTGGTAATGCATTATTTCAACTGATTTCAAATAAAACTAGAGGCCTTATTTACTCGTATTTTCTAAAACTGCCATAACAATATATCATTAGTTATATATTTGAACATATTTATGTTCAAATATATAACTCAAACTTTATATATATAAAAAAAACTCAAATATATAAAATTTGGATGCTCTTTTAAAAATAACCTAAACAGTGTGCTGTTCTACATCACAAACTTTCAATATATTAGTTATCTTCAGTCTCCGTTCGGACATAAACGAGATGGTTTAACTAAAGACATAAATATAGACATATGTTACCGCCATCTATCGAAAGTCATTAGCTATTTTTGGCATATCCCATAGTCGTCTCTTACCATACCCATGACACAAAATGGGGCGATGGCTTTTCCTTTGGCGTTTATTTTACCTTATGCAAATGCAACTGGAGCTTGTTCTTTATCTCGATGGTCTCAGCGATACGTCGAGTAAAAGCGTTGTTGGTGTTGCTCCACTGGTCCCAGATCTCAGTCGCCGCCACGTTTATCAAATTATCAGCATCTGTTCTCAAAAATATTTATTATTTTGAATTTAACAAATATACATGCTACTGCAGCTATATTGTGGTTGTAACGCGAATGGGTTAGCTCAACCGGTGTAGGACCACGCTCTCACAAAATACCACCGTAAAATACTTAACGTATGGTGAGTTTAGAGTCCAGTTCTCTACTCTTTTTATTGGAAATGAGGCATTCCATCTTAGCCGTCAGGGGTGAAAACGTATCTGCATTTTGATTCTTAATCGAGGATACCATCAGATGGACTGTGTGCTCGTTTGGTCAAATAAGCAAACATAAGGAACTAAAACTAAATGTATGTAATTCATTCGTCCAAATATCAAATACCTAAATACCAATGTAATTTTAAATGGGAGGAGCTGAGTCCTGTCGATACCGCCATTTTTCTTGGAATCACACTAAATTTATTTGTTTTACAGATAAAGGTTTCTTGCTGGTTCTTTCTAGGATAGAGGTCTTTTTTCAGAATCAGTAGTAAATAAAAAAAAGAGTGACTTTACTAGGAAAACATCGTGAGGAAATCTATTTGAGAAATTATATATTTTGAGGACTTCAAATTTAGTCATTATTAGGAAGATGCTGCCTGCTATTCTGATTTGATTTGATTCCTCCTGTTACCTCTTACGACATCCACGGGATATGTGGTAGTCGATATTCTTACACCGCTATCACGCAAAATTCAAAATGGGTCGTACTTGTCTAAGGTCATTGAATATTCAGTATTGATTATTGGATTGAAACTCTACAATATTTAGTAATCTCAAGGAATAGTTGAGTGGTAATTCGAGAATGGTGATTGTGGTGTTTGGTGAGGTGTGCAGTACTGACCCGAGAGCATCTGCAACGCTTTGGCGCGCTCGGACTGCGAGCGCTGCAGCGTGGCCGCGCTGGCCGCCGCCCAGCGCTGAGCATCGCTCACCGTGGGGTCGTAGCGCTCGATGCCCGCATAGAACTGCAGGCCCTGTGCCACCACACGACAACAACACGCTACACCATATATTTAGATACATTGGCTGGCCAAAAGGCTAGCACGATTAATATGCCACGCAGTTGTCTCTTTCTAGACTATTCTCTATACATCAATTGTTGTTTTTCCCGTTTTTAATTTGTTAGTCTCGTTAAAACTCAAAAACGGCTGGACAAATTTTGATGAAATTTCTTGTGTTTTCTGAATCCCTTTTTATTTCAATGGAGCCCTCGATGACTTAGATACACATTTGGACCCGGTAGGTAGCTATGTTCTCGAGATGCAGAAATCACCCCAAGCGAAACCGGGGCGGATCGAAAATGCGTAATAAAGTTTCATACTCATGAGAAATAAACTTCAAAGTACGCACATAAATAATGACAGCGTTTTCTTAGTCACATTAAGAAAAATCAGTGTTGGTTTATCGAAAACAATGTTTGCGGTTTACAAAACAAAAAAACTAGTCGTTGACGTCCACTCGCAGTCGACTAAAGATCTTACGGAGAATTAACCGTAACTTAGTGCGCAATATATTAGTACTGTAATGCCAAAATACATAGAAGTCTTTGGTTTAATACCACCATCTATTGTAAGCCTAATTTTTTTTAACCATTAGGGACTTTCTAAGTCGTCTCTTACGATACCCACAGGACAAAATTTGACTCCAGGTGCTGCCAGCACAACAACACAGCGCGCTACACCACGTATAAACTACGACTTCATCCATCAATTAGAGTGTATAAAAGTCCACTGCTGAACACAGGGGTAGATTTTACTATAGTTGCTTCGCCGGGCAGGTAAATTGGAAATCGCAGATTTTTGTTGTCAGAAAGATGCTACCAATATCCTGCTTCGGTTTCCCTTTGTCACCCCTTACGACAACCTTTTAGAAATAAGGAAATAAAGCTCCGTTTCCACGTATACAAAAAGGGCAAGATATTATGTACTAGCTAAGTACTAGGTACCCGACAAGTTTTGGGCACAGAAATATTGCGGAAATATCGTTTTCAATTTAGAAGGTTTATATTTTAAATAGGAATGATAATACCGACATTGAAGTTAAATGATATATAATTTTCAAAATAAATTTGTCGATACTATACGCGCGCTATCTACTGTAAGTTAATTGTATTATGCCTAGTACCCGGTTGACCGAGCTTTGCTCGGTTTTTTTCGCTCGGTTTTTTTAATTCGTGTGTTTTGGAAATTATATTTAGATACAAATTTCATACTGATGAAATACGAATAATATTTTTTGATCTTAGCGACATAATAGAAAAAACTGAACTGATTATTTGAATTAAAAATCATGAGTGCAATTAGTTAATTTAAATTTTCGTGTTTTTAAAAAAAACTAAAAAAAGGGCTCGCAAAAATAGATTTTCTCAAAAAAGAAAGGAACTTGAAAAAAAATTAAAAGAAATCGGTCGGTCGGTCTGGGCTCGAACCGTGGTATTACGATTTTGTGACCGCCCAATATACCTATTAAGCTATTTGTAATCATTAATAAACCGTCAAAATTTAGTTTTTCATTGCCTAAAAACACGGACAAAATGACATTTTCTAAAAATAAATCCTAGCTAGATCGATTTATTGCCCCCGAAACTCCCTGCACACAAAATTTTATGAAAATCGTTGGAGCCGTTTCCGAGATTCCGATTATATATAAGTATATATATATATATATATATATATATATATATATATATATATATATATATATATATATATATATATATATACAAAAATTGCTCGTTTAAAGGTATAGGATAGGATAACCATCGTGAAAGTGAATATAACCTGTTGACAAAATTTTAACTCAATCTGATGAACGGTGGGAAAATACGAACAAACAAACATTTTTTTTTATATAAGAGGGAGCAAACGAGCATGCGGCTCACCTGATGTTAAGTGACTACCGCCGCCCATGATCAACCGCAACACCAGGAGAATTGCGGGTGCGTTGCCGGCCCTTTAGAAAGGAGTAAGCTCTTTTCTTGAAGGTCCCCAGGTCGTATCGGTCCGGAAAAATCGCCGGTGATAAACTATTCCACAGAGAGGTTGTACGTGGAAGAAAACTCCTTGTGAAACGTACAGTGGTGGACCGCCAAGCATCCAGATGGTGTGGATGGTATCGGGACGTTTGCCGTGTCGTGCGTTCACGAAATTTGGCGGCTGGGATTAATCCGAACAATTCCTCAGAGCACTCCCCGTGATAGATGCGATAAAATACGCAAAGAGATGCAACATCTCTTCGCAACGCCAGTGAATCGAGCCGATTGGAAAGCACTCGGTCGTCGACGATTCGAGCCGCTCTGCGCTGGATGCGGTCAAGTGGAAGGAGCTGGTACTGGGGAGCCCCAGCCCAGAGATGGGAACAGTATTCCATGTGCGGCCGAACCTGCGCCTTGTAAAGTTGCAGGCGGTGTGCCGGCATGAAATACTGTCCCGCTCTGCTGAGCACGCCAAGCTTTTTAGAGGCCAATTTGGCCTTCCCTTCCAAGTGACCACGAAACTGCACGTCACTCGATATGTTGACGCCGAGGATTCCGATACCGGCTGAGGCAAAAAGGGGAGTGCCTTGAAACTGAGGGGATACGACAAAGGGGTTCTTTTTAGCGGTTAACGCGCAAACTTGTGTCTTCTGGGGGTTAAACTGGACTAGATTTAGTCGTCCCCAATCCGAGACTCTGTTCAGCAAAGACTGACTCTGACTCTGACTCTGGAGCACACGTCCTCAGCACAATTGGGGGGATTCCGTCAGGCCCACTCGACTTGTGGATGTCCAGGGAGAGGAGTGCTTTGCGAACCGAGCGCTGTGTGAACTGCACTTCCGGCATGGAGCACTCACACCGCGGGATGGTCGGCGGCGTACTCCCCCCGTCATCGAGAGTCGAGTTAGACGCAAAGAAGGAGCCTAGAAGATCGGCTTTCTCCTTTGCAGTATGGGCCAGTGAGTCGTCCTCCCTGTGCAGAGATGAAAGAGATGGCTGACAGAAATTCCCCTGGACAGCCTTGACGAGAGACCAGAATGCACGGGTTCCAGAAGGAAGGCGAACTAGTTTCTCGCCAATTCTGCCTATGTGCTCTGACTTTGCCTTGGCAATGACTCTTTTGAAGGACCTAGAGGCGGAATTATACTTCTTTTTTAGAGCGCTGGTGCTTACATCCCGGGACGCTGATGCATCAACCCAGGCTTGGTAGCACTCCTGCTTATAGCATGATGCTATTTTACAGGAGCGACTAAACCATGGCTGAGACTGGCCTCCAATGGGCACCACAGAGGAAGGAATAAAAAGTTCCATACCCTGAAGTACCACATCAGTAACAGAATCCGCAACAACGTTGGGATCATCCGGCGAGAAGCAAACCCGCCCCCAAGGGTAGGATGCAAAGAAAGACCGCATCCCATCCCAATCGGCTGACCTATAGTGCCAAACACGGCGGCAGCCTGCAGAATGCAACCGCGATTTCAGCGTGAGTGGCACAACACTCCGGACCAGACAATGGTCCGAGGAGCCTAAAGGGGCGTCGACGGAAATCTGATATCCGTCCGGGTGAGAGGTCAGCAGAAGGTCCAACAGGGAAGGTACATGATCCTCCACATCTGGAATCCGCGTAGGCGAAGTAACCAGTTGTGTCAGACCATATGCCAAGGCAAAATCATGAACAGATCTCCCCGCATGATCGGTTAAACGTGAACACGATCGAAACGAGATCACGATCTCTGCGGAGGGGATCTGCTGTAGCAACGAATCTGCAGCCATTTGGACGTGGTCGAAGAGTCGGTCTGTTTCGGCATTACCGCTATGGGACCTATAGAGGCACCCGTAGACGCGCGGATGGTCGTCGCTGTCTACGCGTAGCCAAAGGATGGACAGGTCCGAACATTCAAGTCTGCCGAGGCGTCGAGAACAGATGTCCTCTCTGACGTAAACGCAAACTCCAGCCCGAGGCACAAAGGAGTGTTCCAGTTTGTACCCCGGGTAGGAGAGATACGAGATATCAGCCGGAGAGGACACCTGCGTCTCGGTCAGAAAGAGCAGAGCCGGCCTCGCCGTCTCGAGATGGTAGTGGCCGGCGTTTAGGTTAGAGTGAAGTCCCCTGATATTGCAGAAATTCACGGACAGCGTGGCAGGGGTCGCCTTGGTCTTGTTGCTCCGTTTGCCCCGAGCAGTTGTAGTCTTGAGCGGAATTTCGCCCCCCCCAGAATACGCCGGGCAGCCTGAGCAGCCACGCTCAGAAGTGGAGAAACGTGGTCGTGGATGTTCAGCGAGGGATTCTCCAGGGGTGCTGGTACCCTCCTGGGGTAGTCTATCTTTATTTAATTCCGCTACCATGTTGATGGGGGGGGGGGGGATTTGGGCCTCCGGCCACCTGCACTCACCAGACGAAACGCGGAAGCAGAGCTTCCACTTCACGCCGGTATTCTGTGAGGTCGTGGTACCACCCCGGTTTGAGCCGGCCCATACGTGCAACAGCAAAGCTGCCGCATGGCTCTACCACTGTTAATTATTGATTATTACATTGATTTTTATATATTAGATTATAATCGTGATATTAAATTGTATTTTAATGTTATTTGTAAATTGTTCAGGGTCGTGATCGCGTGGTAATCAAAATAGAGAATAGGCTGCATTACGTGCAATATCGATATCCGCAGTTATTTTCAGATCTAGCAACGTATTTTTGCAAGGTTATAGATGTTAAAATCAACTACATTAACGTTAACATCAGAAATGATCGGCCGTCAGCCTTTATCGTTTGCATAATTATTCTATTGTAAATTTTGAGGCATGTAACTTACAAACAAAACTCCTGTTACCTTTAAAGAAATGCAAGATGGTTGCCGCATGCTTTCATATTTATCTTAATTTTAAAGGCAAGGCAAGCAAATACCGCCTAATATTTATAATAATTATTCTTTTATATAGTGTTGCAGTTCACACGACTAATTCTATATTAAAATTAAGTTTAGAATAAGGAGTTTTCCAATCATTGAGCTATTATGTACTACGTACTAGAGGCTACACTGCATTCAGCTACTATGTTCCACTCAACTGCAGTGCATACACCGCACTTTAATCAGTCACTCGCTAGGCGCTTGTAGAGTTGTCACGTGTTGTGTTCATTTAAAAAAAAATCTCTTGATAAAAATATGGCGTCGTGTATACTTAGATATTGCACAAATACTTCAAAAAATTTCAGTAAAAACCAAGGAATTACTTTTCATCAGTTAATAAGATACTTCATCATCATATCAATCATCAATAAAAAAGTATTATAGGTAGATTAATAATAAAACAAATAATTCCTAAGACGCCATCTCGTGTCATGAAATATAGATTATGAAATTAATATGTTCAGATGCGACATTTATGTGGGTACTTAAGTATAAGACGAATATATAATATATACACATTTTTTTGTAGAAACATATACCTATATAAGTTAAGTAACATTTTTCATGTTTAAATCTGCTTATTATTCTTTTATTTTATTTTTAGATTTTCATATCAAAGTCAAAGTGGAATAAATTCGTCAATTTTTAAATCTCGCGTGCCCAGCATTTATGAACGACTCTTATTTTAATTTAAATAAATATATTTGTAATTTAAATGTTATATTTATAAGTTTTGTTAAATACACATTAAGTATGTTTTTTTTATATTTGACATAGATACCTTTTAAAATATTCAGATAAAATATAATTAAAATATAATTGTGATATAATATTATGTAATATTATATTAAATAAGCAAATATAATATACAAAATAGATGACAAAATTTAAATATTGTTCTCGATATAATTTACCTATTTAACAATATTACCCACGGATCATTCTACCGAATATATATTTATTCTATGATAAAAAAAACCAACAGCGCGAACACAGAGTAGCGCACATTTTTTGTTTGAGATAGCTGTTCTAGTACGTAAGTACATATTACTTCAATGTTTCTAATTAAAGTCCTGGACAGATCAACACGGCTCTGTTATTAACACTTTTCCCATATTACAATTTTACGGCGAGAAGTTGTGCTTGAATACAGTTTTTTTATTTTATTTCGGAACGCGCCTATCGTGTACTTGGATACTGAAATTTTTGGCCTTAGCCAACTTTTGACCTTTGTTCGACAGTTAGCAATGGGCGTGTTGTGTATAGTGTTGTTCTATCACTATCATTATCCTGGTGCACTGACCTTAGAGAAGTTATTGAGCTGGTGACACATGTTGTCGATGCCAAGTGCGTACTCCTTGTTACGCATGTCGCTCTCCAGCTCGTGCTGGGTGGCGCGGCAGTTCTTCGTCTGTTGCCGAACCTGCAAATAAACTTTGTTAACATGGGCGTAGTTAGGTAAGACGTACAGAGATCTTTTGTACGTGGTAGAGAGTCCGGCTCGAAGGACCAATAAGAATTTAGGCCCACAGTTTGCGACTCGTATACTTTCTTAATTAAGACTGTTTAAAACGATAGTATGTAATAAGCGTATAAAGTAAGAACACGTGTTGCTACTTTAGCAGTTTATTACACACACTGAGTTTAATTTTAAAAATAGATGCGTTATAAGTGATTCACGGGGCTGTTGTTTAAACCGCTTCAGCATAAAGTAAAATGTAATGATAGCGGGCTGATCACCTTGTCCGGTGGAAGATCTCCTCTTTTCATTAAACGGGCAATTTGAATTTGGGCGGGTGATATGAACACGCAACCTTCAGAAACCTTAACTTCAAGCTTTCGTCATCGTCGTCAAATATCCCATCTCAACATCTCATATTATCATCGTGATCATAATGTGATGACATGAAACACTAAGGGCTGATCCTCATTATAATGCCGGTCATAGTTCCTTCTCGGTCCGATATCGGTCTAATAAAATATTATCAAGTTAATTATTATTATTATATTATTATTAAAATACGTGTGTGCATTCATACTATCCGTAACGGTCAAGTTTCGCTCGAATCCCATTTCAATATATGATAAATCAGGCACCGAGATCGAACAGAGAACGAACTGTGAACGGCAAATGAGGATCGGCCCTATAGTACGTGCCAAATTGATTGAGAAAAACGGACAATGACCTTTCGGTCGTTTAACCAGGGGTTACAAACCTTCAATATATAGGCACACTTTATATGTAGTACTTTCTTTATACATAATGATTTTTTTAGTTATTTTTTATAACGATTGATATAATATATATTTATTAACAATTATTAAAAAGTTGTTTAAATGATCGCTGTAGAAAAAAAATCATCTATTGTTATAAAGCAATTTATTCATTTAACAACAAAAAGCATTAATTTATAACACATATAAAAATTCGAATGATAACGACACCGAATAAGTACGTACTTATTCAAAAGATTAAAATTTATCTTCAAAATTATATAAGAACTCTATTTTTATTCGGTGCATGCGGACCGGCTCAAAAAAAGAGACGCATCTCTAGGCTGCCATTGTCACGTTTCTTTTAGAACGAACTGACGTAACGCGCGTTTTGTTTATTTCAAAGGGATGAATTTGCAAAAGCTCAATATGGTGATTATTTTGCTTCAAATATTTTTTTTAATATGAAACTGTTATTAAATGAATTGCTGCGCTACTTATTACCATAAATTGAAATATAAAATATAACACATTTTTCGCGATGTACCGTAAGATTTTACGATGTTTATAGGAACCACAGACAATATTATTTAAGAAACAAAAAAAAATATGTGCTGACCTAGAAGTGTGAATAATATCAATATTTAAATATTGTTACCACATCTGAATTGAGATTTTGTAAGTTACACCTTTTGAGGCTTGGCTCGTATCTGAGTTTTTCGTTCATTCCGTTTTTCTCAATCGATTTGGCACGTACTATAATTGTACAAATTAAGCTTGTATTTAACTTACTCTGCTTTCTTATTAAACCGTCCCTGAATGTAGTTAATGGTTTGTTTTGTGTTTTATCGCTTTTTATCTTAAAATAATTTAAAATAATCACATGACTACATATTTGTGCCATTTGCAGTAGAGAATATCAGTCCGTGAGATCCGCGTGCTTGCTTGTGCTTTTTTCTCGCTCAGAGGCTTCTTTTTTATAGCCTCACAGTGATAGAACACAGCCATCGTTCTTGGCACTATTCCGGGGAATTGTATGATAATTTAAGTTTTTCCATCCATCCACCTATTAAAGATTATAAAAGTGGAGTACAGAACATAGGCCTCCCCTTTAGATATCCTCATGGGAAATTATGCGACAGCTGTCATGCATGGCTGGCGGTTTGACAACAGTAGTTTGTGTTTGTTTTTTATTATTTTAAGTTATTATCAGGAATATGCTGCTGCCCATCTCCTGTTTCCTTTTCCCTCTGTCGCCTCTTATGACACCAACGAGATAACATGCGTTAGTGGATATACTTACACCGTCAGTCAGGTTATTTAAGTTTTTTAATATAGTTTTTTTTATATTGCTTATATTTAAGTGATATGAAAGACTATTAAAGAACGCGATTAAATTCGTAAAAATAAATTACATTTAACTTGAATACGGATACAATGTGCATCATGGTCAGGTGCAAGCTTTACCTTCTCCAACATATTCCGGAACTTGTCCTGGCATTCGCGCAAGATCGCCACCTCCTTGAGCAGGGACTGTTCTACGGTGTCGTGAACTTGCTCCAAACCTTTGAAATAGCATTGTGATTAAATAAAAACGATAAAAACTTATGTTAAAAAATTTCTGGCACTGTTGTTTGCTTATAGATTAAAACTAATTTTACGGATTTTATCGCGTTTAATTTAAAAAAAAACTATTTCCTAACCTTACGGGCACTTTACAGCGCCCATGTCTAGTAAAATTAAATGCTATAAAATTCGTAAAATAAGTATTATTCCATGTGTAGTGTTCACGTAAATATAAAAAATCAATATGTTGTCTGTTTATTTTTTATTTTTAGAGCCGTGGTAGCTCAGTGGTTAACGCTCGCTGTAAATATAACAGAACGCGAGTAACCCAGGGTTGATCCCCGCCGGCACCAATGAAATTGTTAATTGCAATTTTAAGTGCTGATTTACCACGTGCTCGGCGGTGAAGGAAAACATCGTGAGGAAATCTGCATGTCTGATGAATAAGAAAAAAAAATATTTCGAAGACATGTGAAGTTCGTCAACACGCATTTGGGCAGCGCGGCGAACACTTCCTTGCCCTCTCAGAAATGAGGAGAGGCCTGAGCCCAGCAGTGGGACCTATATAGGCTATAACTTTTTACTTTACTTTATTTTTTATATCATCATTCATCATCATTACAGCCCTTCACAAGTCCACTGCTGATCAAAGGCCTCTCCCAAAGAATGCCACAAAGCACGGTCCCAAGCTACCTGCAACCATCGATTTCCTGCATGTCATACCACACTACACTCCATCTAGTTGGGGGACACCCCACACTTCGCCTGCCGGTACGAAGCTGCCAGTCGAGAACCTTGCTCCCCCATCGGTTATCGGTTCTTCGAGCTCTATGGCCGGCCTATTGTCACTTCAGCTTACTAATCCGTTGGGTTATATCGGTTACTCTGATTCTACTGCGGATATCCGCGTTTTTAAGTATATCACGCAGGGAAATCCCGAGAATAGAATTCTCCATAGATCGTTGAGCGACTTTTAGCTTTCTCATACGGCCAGCAGTGAAGAACAACTGTCATAACTGGCAATCCGCACTGGTTATACAATCTTGTTTTACGGTACACCTCACGAGAAGATGTGGCGTAATCTCCCGAAGGCTGCCCAGCCGAGTTGAATCCGTTGATTGACCTCTTGGTCGAAGTTGGACTTACCTAGTTGGACTATTTGTCCCAGGTAAACGTACTCGACAACAACTTCGACCTTAGTGCTCCTAAAAACTACCGGCATAGGTGTGACATGGAGGTTAAACATGATCTGTGTTTTGTCCATATTTATCTTTGGACCTATCCGGTAGGAGACACTATAGAGATCATTGAGTGTTTAGTTCCTCCAGCGATTCTACCATATATATCATCGGCAAATCGAAGGTGAGTGACGTACATGGCTTTCAAATCGCAAACTAGAATCAAATGAGTAATAATCAATAGTTCGAAGCGACAGTAGCCTAATGGCAGGGCGCGGATCGCGAACTCAAAAGGTCGTGGGTTCGAATCCGCCATGTGACTACTATCGTGAACCACTCCTAACACAAGCATTTTCAAGCTTACCAGGAGTGGTTAAAAGGAATATTAGTAATTTTAATTAATAAGATTACTAATATTTAAAAAAATACACCCAAATTTCTTGCCTCCGAAACTTGCTGTATATGTTCATTAATTAGAACTAAGGGCTGAAGCACTGATATATTTTTAATATTTTTATTTGTTCCTAGAATTAAAAATTTTGATTTATGTAGATTTACACAAGATAATTTTGCTAGGACCATAACGAGATACGTTTGAGATCTTCATTCAATAATTTGACAGCAGTTTCACTATCTTGAGGAAAAAAGGTTTATATATTTGCAAGTTATCTACATAGAAGTGATACTCACAATTTTTGATACAGCTAGTGATGTCTGAACTATATAAAATAAATAAAATAGGACCCAGGATAGATCCCTGTGGGACACCGCGAGAAACTAAGTATGGTTCCGACATAAGTATTGTGTCTACCTGTTAAGTAACTATGAAACCATTGAACTGTGCAAGCATCAAATCCATAGAAAGATAACTTAGACAGAGGAAGAGTACAATTTATGGAGTCAAAAGCTCGTGAGAAATCTAAAAGAGTAAGTATTGTGCCCATTCCCTTATCCTGAGCTGTTAGTATATTATCAACAACATCAATAATCGCTGTTGTGGTGCTATGGTGCTTACGAAAACCTGACTGTGCTAAAGGTAAGATTATGTGTACCTCTAAGTATTCGGTTAAATGAACGCAGACCACTTTTTCTAATACCTAAGATATACAAGGCAATATGCTTATGGGGCGTAGGTCTTTTAAACAGGTTGCCTGTTTTTTTCTTAGGTATAGGCTTTACCACAGCTATTGTCCATTGATCAGGGAAGGTAGATTTATTCACAATAGCTGTGATAACTTTCAATGTATGTGGCAGTGTCATAAGTAACATATCAAATGTTATCTGATCCACACCTTGGGCGTTAGATTTCAAACTCTGAATTATTTTAGCTATTTGGTACTCATTTGTTATACTTAAATGGAAAATACCTGGCCCATATTTGTTAAACTCATAGAAAGTAAGTTTTCAAAGGTGTACTCGGATGGCCATCGTAGCTCTACTGTACAAACACTTCAGCATTTCAATATACCGACAGTCAACTTGGCACCACTGAAGAGACTGCAGCACCGCCCAAATTTTTATGAAATCAAAGGCTTTCTCATAGTCCACATACGCAAGACGAAGTAGCAGATTTTACTCCTCGGTCTTCTGTACAATTTGCCGATGTTTATGTGTGTGATCTATGGTGCTAAGGCCTTTACGGAAACCGGCTTGTTCGGGAGGCTACAAAGTTAGTAGTTAGGCCTGAAGTCGTTAAAGTCGGCGAGTCGATTCATAATGACTTTCGAAAACAGCACTTAGACGCGGCCCAGAAGGGATTAATTACTCTGTATAGGGATTAATTGGTCTATAGTTCTTCAAAAGATTATTGTCGCCTTACTTGAAGAACTACTGTAGCTTCTCGCGGTGGTAGAGGCACTACAGCTACCGTGTGTATGTGTACGTCTGGATGGTCACCCTGCTGCCGCTTAAGATGGTAAAGGCACTCCAGCTGCCGTATGTATGTGTGCGTCTGCGTGTGGATGGTCACCCTGTCGTTTCTCGCGATGGTAGAGGCACTCCTGCGCGACGTGCAGCTCCAGCTGCCGTGTGTATGTGTATGTGTATGTGTGGGTGTGTGTATGGATGGTCATCCTGTCGCTTCTTGCGATGGTAGAGGCACTCCTAAGCGACGTGCAGCTCCAGCTGCCGTGTGTATGTGTATGTGTATGTGTGGGTGTGCGTATGGATGGTCATCCTGTCGTTTCTCGCGATGGTAGAGGCACTACTGCGCAACGTGCAGCTCCAGCTGCCGTGTGTATGTGTATGTGTATGTGTGGGTGTGCGTATGGATGGTCATCCTGTCGCTTCTTGCGATGGTAGAGGCACTCCTAAGCGACGTGCAGCTCCAGCTGCCGTGTGTATGTGTGCGTGTGCGTGTGGATGGTCACCTTGTCGCTTCTCGCGATGGTAGAGGCACTCCTGCGCGACGTGCAGTGGGCCCTCCACACCCGCTACCGCGCGCTCCAGCTGCCGCCTGGTGTCGCTAAGCTTCTCGCACGTCGCTACCAGACGCTCCATTTCAATCGCCACCTGATGTTAACATACTCTTATTGTTCTTCATTTGCCCGTTGTACGTTGTACGTTTCACTAGGAGTTTTCTTCCGCGTACGACCTCTCTGAGGAATAGTTTACCACCGGCGATGTTTCCGGACCGATACGACCTAGAGACCTTCAAGAAAAAAGCATACTCCTTTCTAAAGGGCCGCCAATGCACCTGCAATTCCCCTGGTGTTGCGGATGTTCATGGGCGGCAGTAGCCACTTAACATCAGGTGAACAGTATGCTCGTTTGCACCCTCTTCTATGAAAAAAAGGAACGAACTTTGATAGCCCGTGTACAGGTAAATGTACGTAGAGCGCTTAGAACCTCAGCTATTACGGTTCATCTATCTCATATGTATCTATTCCAGTACATTCATTTGAAATTGCCTTATCCATACTCCATATCACAGTTGAGGCATTCTCAAAAGGTGTTATTCAACATTGGATTAGGAGAGGCTAATGATTTCTTAAAGTTTACGCGAACACTACACATTGAATAAAACTATTATTTTTAATAAAAATAAATCAAAGTAATTAAACGCGATAAAATCTGTAAATAAATATTTTATTTAATTAGGAGAGGCTGTTAAAATAAATGCCTTCGTATACTAATACCGTAATCTTTTAATTTTCATTAACCTTTTCATTAAAGCGAACAAGCATTGTGCTACTCGTAAGATGGAAAGAAATACATGAAGGGGGGCTCATTATCGACAACGTAGTGCAAATTGCTAAACAAGTGGAAAGGAACTATTAAGAGTAGCCTGCGCTATTGTTTGTGTAATATTAAATGGCAATTTTCAGTTTATACAAAGGTACTCTGTGATGGCAATCATTTCAAAATACCGATACCGCCAATACTTAGGTCTCACCTCATTCCGCCAGAACGTGGTGTCTGTGATTCGTTCTCCAATCTTTCTGCCTGAGTCCCTCTGCCCTTGAGCGCCAATTTCATCTGTTTCTCTAAAAGTTGAACATAATAAAGTATATTTACTATATAAATTAAAATCAATTGCCACGTGTATGAAAGATCATCACTTGTGAACAGCTGGATCGATCTTGATAAATTTTTTTGTGTGTTTGAGTTTAGATGGAAGCATGGTTTAGATTTCCTATTGGACCTGGTAACACACAAATTACCCGTGCGAAGTGGAGCGGAATCGAATGCGATGCGGATCATTTCTTAATAAAAATAACTAAATAGGTACATCCTTTATTGCAACATTTTTAAATGTAATTAAATTTCGCGATCACTTAGAATGAAAGACCAAATTATCACGCCCGACTTCTATGTAAAATTACTATCGTGAGTAATTTTTCCGATCTGATGAGACCAGGGACATAAAAAAGGCCTACCACTTCCTAAAAGGTCAAGTACGCACTTTTGATTTCTCTGGTGTGGTAGATATTCATGAGCTGCTGCGTAGAATATCGCATGAATTACTATAGAATATCCAGTGATTCGCCACGGCTTCGCAAGGGTGATCTCCACTAAAGCAACGCAACAGTTTCAATTGCAAATCTAAGCTACCTAGGAACCCACTCAAACACACATACATACATAAAATAGGTGACAAGCACACAAAGGCACAGAAGAATTATTTAGATATTTTACATACCCAAATAGTTCTAGTATACATAAGAAGATTAGATTTTGATTTTAATGGCACGTAATAAATATTTGAAATTGATATGGAGCGGGGTGATAAACCTACGTAACTGATTTACAATTCGCATTGGATATTGTATTTTATGTCAATGTGCAACGATTAGTAATTCGTTGCCAGTTATTGCTGATCTGAGTAAGCAATTCGAGCTAGATCAGTATCCATAGTCGTTGTTATTTGGCATCCATATCAGCATCGAGTTCTAAAATCGGTAATCTAAAAACACCCATGACAATTAAGAAATACATTTTACCGTCAGTCATTATCAGGCAAGCCTATTCCAAATTGGAAGAAACCTACAGAGACTGGTCGTTCAAAGTTGGGCATTTTATGTGATATTTCTTGTGTATCAGTCATCAAGTTAACAAAACTCTATTTTTTACACTTTTTCGCGTTTGTATATGCAAAGAACAAAAACATGGATTATTTTTATTATAGTTAGTGCTAAATCGATTGAGAAAAACGGACGATGACCTCAGATATGAGCCGAGTGTCAAAAGCCGTAACTTACAAAATCTCAATTTTAGATGTGATAACAATATTTAAATATTGATATTATTCACACTTCTAGGCCAGCACATATGTTTTTTTTGGTTTCTTAAATAATATTGTCTGTGGTTCCTATAAACATCGTAAAATCTTACATTTTATATTTTGGTAAGTAGCGCAGCAATTTATTTAATAACATTTTCATAATAAAAAAAAATATTTGAAGCAAAATAATCACCATATTGAGGTTTTGCAAATTCATTCCTTTAAAATAAACAAAACGCGCGTTACGTCAGTACGTTCTAAAAGAAACGTGACAATGGTAGCCAGAGATGCGTCACTTTTTTTGGGCCGGCCCGAATGCACCGAATAAAAATGAAGTTCTTATATAAAATTGAGAATAAAGTTTTATCTCTTGAGTAAGTACGTACTTATTCGGTGTCGTTATCACTCGAATCTTTATAAGTGTTATAAATTAATGCTTTTTGTTGTTAAATGAATAAAGTACTTTATAACAATAGATGATTTTCTTCTACACCGATCTTTTAGAAGGCCAAATTATCGTCGTTTCATAACATAACGTCTTTCACATAACATTTTCTTCTTGTTATAATATTTTACATAACATTTTAATTATAGTTAATAAATATATTATATCAATCATTATAAAAAGTCATCATAAATAAAGAAAGTACTACATATAAAAAGTGCTTATATATTGAAGGTTTGTAGCTCCTGGTTAAACAACTGAAAGGTCAATGTCCGTTTTTCTCAATCGATTTGGCACGAACTATAATTGTTTTGGGTTAACTGCAACATAATCCAAGTCAAACCTTGCACAATTTTTTTCGCTATGATCAACAATCCTGGAGGAGGCTGCTCTCTGGTACTTTTAGTATAATTTATTTTTTTCAGACTATAATATTCCAACGCAGGGCTTCTACCACCTCCATAAGTCTCTACCATTGTAATAAGGAGTTACTGCAATTTTGCCCCACATCGCAGGCGAAATAGCGATTGCATTATAGTACATTAGGATGTCTCACATCTTTATCGCTGCTAACTGAAACTGGTCGAGAAATTTTGGTGATAGTAGAAACCCTTATTCCGCGATCTAGAAAAAGCCACGAAATGCCAGATAAGATATTCCTAATTACTTTAATGATTAAAGCATAATATATATATATTTATATATATATATATATATATATATATATATATATATATATATATATATATATATACGAGCTATCCTATACATGTTTATAATTCGTACATGTATATAATACAGCATTATTTTGTATGTGTAATTAGCTTAAGTTTCTGCAACTATTTTGTCATACGCGTGCAAATTATTTCTATCATGCGATCAATCAGTGTATTATCAGCATTCAGCGCGGTCGGTTTTATTTATGTAGCATTTACCGTCCAAATCACAAGTGGTTGGCCTACCGTAACATTCTCATGATATCATTTCGGACTCTCTCCGAGAAATTCCGCTTGGCGTCCGACTCGTTGTAGTTCCTGATGCTGTTCTGCGTCCATTCGTGCTGCGTGTAGCGCGTGTATAGAGCGGCACGTGCTGCGTGCTCTGGGCTGCGGTCAAAACCGGTCACCAGATTCGGAAATCGGAGCGGTTCCGTAGCCATACCCTCGGATGTGTAGCACGGGTCTACCATTGTATTTGTTATTGGTTGTGATGGCCTAGAAAAAGAACTCTGTTATAATGATTTCTTACCATCTACTTGAGATCTTATAATTAATAAAATTAAACCCAAACACAAGCATACAACTGCAAGACTTCAAGATACTTAAGTCCATACTGCGTAGATCGGATCAAAAATTTATAATTTTAGTTTGAAGGTAGCTGTCGTTAACAATGACATTGGGACCTCGAACACCTCAGTGACCATGAGGGCTGTAAAGTACTCGAAACGTCAAGAATATAAAATAAGTTAATATATGCGATAAAATCCGTAAAAACTAGTTTTAGAACTCTGTTATAATTGGGCCAAAAATATCCACTACTCCATGTCGTATCGTGTAAGTCGTAAGTGGAGACAGAGGGAAACAATCCATGAGATGGGCAGCAGCGTCTTTCTTTAATTAAAAACATAAAAACCTGGGGTTGCCAACCCGCCTGATAAGCGTGGCAACTACGGCAAATATCCTTTCTATGGGGTAATCTGTGGCAGATACCTATATTCAGCAGTGGGCTTTTGATAGGCTGTAACATAACAAGTATATGTAACATGGATCTACTCACTTTAGTTACTAGCCGATAAAAGTTTTCACTTTTCACTTATGTAAGTTAATAAGTTTATTTTTTAACACATTTTGATAAGAAATGTGTGACATAAATAAATTTTACAAAACACGTGCAATCCGGCTCTAATGACATTGTTAAGTGCAATTTTAAGAGCTAGATGATTTACCACGTGCTCGGCGGTGGAGTAAAAAAATTGCTGGAAATCTACATGATTGAGAATTAAAAAAAATCAAAGACATGAAGGGCACCCCGTAACAAATGATAGGAGGCAGTGCCCAGCAATGGGACGTATGTAAGCTGCAAACTTCCATCACTTTACATATTATAAGTTAGATGTTTATTTTATAGTACAAAAAGTACAACGCCGACCGTCCTTCGTCTACGCAGCTAAATACTAAAACAATCTTAACAACTAGTACACATTGAAGTAATATAAAGGTACTACGTACCAGAAGAGACGCCGACATCTGGTTGTATGCACGACGCGTTAGAGCCCGCGGGCTAACACCTACTTAGTCTGTGGCATAAGAAGGTACTCTGTGACTCCCACCACGCGCCCCTCTACGAACCGCACTGATATTGTTCGCGATGTCTGTTCTAGTACTTAGTACATATTACTTCAATGACTAGAACCTATAATATTAGTATTATAGTAGTATTCTTAAGTTGATGTTGTGGTCGAAACCCGTCGACGGATGACACTACTCACTAGTTGATTATAATAATCAAATATTAGCAATTTACATAGGCGTAACTTCAATTTCCTCGTAACCCATTATAGGCCTCCAAGGATGTTTCTTAGGCGTATGAAAACAGTAGCCAACTTGTGGGGGTACGCTTGGAGAACCCCCTGTCGGCTTTACTGGGCTCCATTGTTGAAGTTGCTGAAAAATTTTAATATTTTTATAGAAGTTAGTAGGTACAATACTTATAACTCTAATCTAATCTTTATTTTATTGCGTTGATTGATTTTGTTACCGTGCACATAGATACTTCTTTAGCCATGCTGTACAATTTGAAAAAACACAAAAAGAAATATTTTCAAACGAATTAATAAAATTTGATGGATAACATGTTTAAAATTAAAAATCAAAACAAATCAGATTTAAATTTTTCATGATGGCCAACATTGAAATAGATACTAAGGGTGTATTCTACACACATCGAATTGATCACATAAAATATTATCTATGAACAAAATACTTAACATAGTGTTAAATGTGTTTATTTTTAAATATTCACAAATCGTGGTGTTAACGTAAGCAAGATTAATAAAGCTTTAGGCTTTCGATGATAATGATAGATAAGGTGTATCAGGTAAACGGAATAGAAGGGTAGGCAAAAATCTTTTAACTCAGAAATTTACAAAAAAGGAGAGGCAATCGACAGTGAAAGTGATTAAACTATATTGTGCATTAAAATATTAAGATGTTTAGTTAGTTTAAGTATATTATATATTATATTTTAAATAAATGCATATTTTGCTTCATAAAAAATGTTTTCATTTTAATACGTCATTTAATTACACTGTAAAATACACTGTATTTTTTTTCTTCATAAAACACTGTATTTTTCTCTAAAATACCGTAATTAAAACTACTTTTACGGATTTTATGGCGTTTATTTTTACTTTTTATTTTTAATTCCCGACGTTTCGGGCGCTTTCCAGCACCCATGGTCACGGGGGACTGAGATGAATGACGTCCCGATGTCATTGTTAAACCCGGAGTACCTTCAGCTTTTTTAATTATTGTTTATGGTAATTAAAAAAGCTGAAGGTACTCCGGGTTTAACAATGACATCGGGACGTCAGTCATCTCAGTCCCCCGTGACCATGGGTGCTGGAAAGCGCCCGAAACGTCGGGAATTAAAAATAAAAAGTAAAAATAAACGCGATAAAATCCGTAAAAGTAGTTTTAATTACGGTATTTTAGAGAAAAATACAGTGTTTTATGAAGAAAAAAAAAATACAGTGTATTTTACAGTGTAATTAAATGACGTATTAAAATGAAAACATTTTTTATGAAGCAAAATATGCATTTATTTAAAATATAATATATAATATACTTAAACTAACTAAACATCTTAATATTTTAATGCACAATATAGTTTAATCACTTTCACTGTCGATTGCCTCTCCTTTTTTGTAAATTTCTGAGTTAAAAGATTTTTGCCTACCCTTCTATTCCGTTTACCTGATACACCTTATCTATCATTATCATCGAAAGCCTAAAAAGTAAAAATAAACGCGATAAAATCCGTAAAAGTAGTTTTAATCATGTGTAGTGTTCGCGTAAATATAAGAAATCATTATAAAATACCGTAAATTAATGTGGACAACACAGTATTTTGGAAAATCCAATCGGGCAGCACTGCTTAGAGTAGTGTCATACTTTTATCACTTGTCAAATTTTAACATTTTTCAGTGTTGCCAGGTCTAGAGGTTTTTCCTCAATCTAGGGGTTTTTGGAGGACGTTGAGGTTTTTTTAGAGATTTTAATATCACGAAATTAATCTAGAGGTTTTTCTGGAGATTTTCACTAGTCTTACCAACTTCCGAATTCTTTTTCAAAACAGACAATGCCGATATTCCATTATCGATATAAAATATCGATATGGTAGTATCGCAATTAATTTGTCCTTCTTATCATAACATTTTCTATAATGATGTATTTAACGTACATGTGTGCATAACATGTAATAGTGTTGGAGATTTAGATTTGTGTGTGCCTTAGTGACATTAAATTTTATTGAGTAGGTGTGCAGTACTATCAATGTAGTGTTTCTTCCCCCGCATCAAAAGTGACAGACTTTTTTATTCGTAGCATTAGGCGCATTACTCGTCCATTGGGTTGAATAGTCTAAGTACGTAGCTTGTATGTAGTAAAAGTAAAGTAAAGTAAAGTTACAGCCTATATACGTCCCACTGCTGGGCTCAGGCCTCCCCTCATTTCTGAGAGGGTTTAGGGCAAGGAAGTGTCCGCCACGCTGCCCCAATGTGGGTTGGCGAACTTCACATGTCTTCGAAATATTTTTTTTTCTTATTCCTCAGACATGCAGGTTTCCTCACGATGTTTTCCTTCACCGCCGAGCACGTGTAAATCAGCACTTAAAATTGCAATTAACAATTTCACTGAGCTACCACGGCTGTATGTAGTAGAAACTTTTTATTTTTGATAAATCTGATTCACATTAAACTTGACCGAATAAAAATTCAGAGGTTTTCTATCCCCCTACACAGGGAAACTAGGGGTTTTTTGGAAAAATCTAGGGGGGAAGGTGACCCCCCCGAACGGGTTCTCGCCTTGTCGTGGCGGGGGGGCTTAGTAGCCGTGGCTTGGTCTCCCACGGTGAACAAAGAGGAACCCACGTGGCTGGCCCGAGGTGAAGGGCCGGCCTGAGGTGGCCACTCCGAGTGGGCTTGGGGAGCCCACTTCGGATGTGTGCTGGTGGACTGCAGCGAGTGGGGACTCGCGCACCCTCTACCGCTGCAGCCGAGGTGGAGTCGCGGAGGAAGAGGAGTGTTGGTATGGCGATGCGCCACTCGCCCTATCCTTCGCGACTCAAACGGGGCCGCACCGTTGATGCGGTGGTGGTGGGGCTGCGGGGGGAGAGGATTGTCGGTATTGCGAGGCGCCGCTCTCCCTACCCTCCGCAGCCGAATCTTGGTTGGCGGCGGAGCCATAGACCAGATCCGCCGCTGGGGTCGGGAAGGCTAGTACTTCTAAGTGCTCGTTTTTCCTGGCCCCATGGCCTTTGTGCATCGGACGCGGGGGCGTCTGTTGCACAGACGTAATTGGAGGCCGTGGAGGAAGGCGCGCCATGTGTTCTGGTGCGCCTTACCTGGGAAGGAGAACGGGGAGGAATTTTCCTCTCCCGAGGAGGTGCTGCCATGGGGCGGCAGGCGCTAGTAGGGCCGCGGATGTGTGCGAAAGCGTTCCCGTAGCCCTGCCAATATGCGACAAAGGTGGAATACCATGGGGTTTTAGTCGGTGCGAGTCCGACATAACCCGTCCTTGCCCCCGCGAGGCGGGTATGCGTAGGCATTTCCCCATGAAAAAAAAAAAAAAAAAAAAGGGGGGAAGGTGAAAAAAATCTGGCAACACTGACATTTGTCTGATTTTATTGTTATCCGTATTCACCAGTATTACGTAGTACTATTATTTATTCTGTGGCAGTATTCAGTATCAATTGTCAAAGTCAAATTATCATGTGTTGAATAGTACAGAATACAGGTACCATACAATTAAGTATTTCGCTTTCTTTCTTAGTTGTAAATTCTTAGTTTCTTAAAGCTTTTAATTCTCGTTTATATAAACTTAAAATATGAGCAACGTTCCTGACAACGCACCTCAACGTGAGTTTACATAAATTGATTAGCAAAATACTTCATTTTCCAATTTAAATATTTTGAAGATGTTTCATAATTTCTCCCAGATTGCCCCGGAACTCAGAGTGAAGATGCTGGAAAGGCTTCGGCATGTGCTGGTTGCCCCAATCAGAATATTTGCGCTTCTGGTAAGAGGGACTTTGAACTTCATAATAAGTATGAGAATCATTTACTACTTGTTGCATTAAATCGTTTATCACATACTAAATATTCTAAAGGCTAACTGTGTTACAGTAATTTTGTTCGACAGCATTAGTCTGTGTTTTTTACCAAAAGGCAAGAAAGTTGTAACTGAAAATATTTTTATATTTATTATCATTACAAGGTAACCATTATTTTTATTCTGTGGTAAAACCTAGAATACCCCAAGCATGTTCCAAATCTGAAAAATTGTGAATTTCGTGAATGTATTTTTTAAATAATTCATAAGTATCTTGAAAACTATGCTCTTTGGCTAATATTATTTATTTATTTATGGATATTTACAAAAAACAAGATCCATGTATAACTTTGAAACTTTATAAATTGTAGGTTTTGCAGAGTTGAACCTAAATGGTAGTAATAATATATTAAAGTTGAATATATTTTTCTTTAGGTGCTGCCTCAGAACCTGACCCTGCGATAGAATTAATTAAAAACCGTCTCTCAAATGTGAAATATAAGATACTGGTACTTTCTGGCAAAGGTGGTGTTGGTAAAAGCACAGTAACATCTCTGCTGGGCCATGGACTTGCTGCTAGGAATCCTGATATCAATGTAAGTTTAAACCCAAAACTTGCAACAATTTTTAAAACTGAAGACTATCTTCTTTAGCTTTCAACTGCTGTACATGAACTTCTCCCGTTGTAGGCAGATGTTATTTGTTACACTTGACAGGTAGATTTTAGATTTGAAATTTATTTTATTTTGGATTTGAATTTTTTTAACATGGTAAAACGTGCCGTAACTTTAATATAGTTGTAATACGAATGAGAAGCCTGATTCTAGAAGTACCATACTCACACAATAACAGCTTAAAATAGCACTCAGCTCAATGCTACTGTTTCATTATGGTGAGTATAGAAAACCAGACACCTTTTTTACTGACTACAAAGTATTCCATCTTGGTTGTATCATTGTCAGGTGTGACAATGCATCTGCATTTTGATTTTTAATCAAGAAAAAATGCCACTTACAATCAGGTGGTTTATTTGCTTGTTTGTTACCCAACCTACCCAAAAAAAATGGTTGATACTTACTTTGTTGACTTATTGCAAGAGTGGATGCTGCTACATTCCCTGTAGACAGTCTGAGTATTTTGCATTTATCATACATAAAAGAAATTGTTCTATTTTCTGCCATTAACTATAAAAAATTATGGCATTTTCCATAGTTGCCTCTTACCAAAATAAGTGTTCTGGGTCTGGATATTTGTCCTTGTTCAATTTACATGTAATAGCTGCCTTCACAATACAGGAGAAAATCCAAGTGTGTAGTACCTTTTTTTGAGTTCTAATATTACAACTTCGGAATGTAAAGAGAATGTTAAACAGTAGCGCTCACTGTAAACTTCACAGTACATGAGCAACCGGGTTTGATCACTGCTGTCACCAATAAAAATGTTAATTGCAATTTTAAGTGCTGATTTACCATGTGTGAAGGAAACAATTGTGGGAAAACCTGCATGTGTGAAAGATTAAAAAAAATACTTCGTAGATGTGAAGTCTAATTTTTATCCTCTGTGTGGGTTAAAATAAATAACATATTTTTTTAATTTTTTTATTCAATATAGATTACAAGAATACTTATTGAAAGTTATTTATGCTTCAAGTACTGCTTCGGAAAGAACCTCTGTTCTGGGAAGAACCAGAGTGAAATCCAGCAGGACAATATTTTTAAATAATAATTTATTATATAATGTATCCTTCAATTATATGGAAACATTTAGAAACAGCGTGCTAGTGATCAACTTGTTCTCAGGGGTTATTATAAATCTTTTTTTTTTTTGAAATGAAAACTTCTTTAGGGGTATGTATAGCACTTTGCGATAGGGAATAAGCACTGTACTCACATAACCGTCAATCTCAGATACATAAATACAGATCTGTGTACGACTGACAGTTTTTTTTTATTGAATAAGGGTGACAAATGATCACACAGTCCACCTGATGTGGATGCTGTGGCCCATATACATCTACATTTATCCTTGATTAAGAATCAAAATGCAGATGTGTAGTTACGCCTGAGGACTAAGATGGAATGCCTTGTTTTCAGTCATAAGGGTCTCTGGTTTTCTACACTCACCATACGAAACACATCAGCATTAAACTGCTATTTTGCACTGGTATCCCGTGAGAGTGTGGTCCTACCCCAATCGAGCGGAGCCATTCGTATAACAACCGTAATATAGCTGCAGCATGGCTCTACCACATATAATCATGTACTCTTTATTAGTATAATAAACCTTAATAAAAAAAATTTGCTTAATATTATCTGTTATCCTATTAAATCTATATAATATGGACCTTTTAAACATAAATAATTTATTGTTGCCAGGGTCAATATATGTACAAAAAATACAAAGTTTGGTTCATGTGTAGTGGATATCCTAATGTCTACAACATCAATCTTACAAATATAAATATCGAAGAGTTTATTTGTTAGAATATCTATATCTCTATAACCGTGTTTTAAATGTCTATACCTATATTCAATTTTACGTTGATGTATTATCATCAGAGGTAGGCCTATTGTCAGTGATAATGTTCAGCTATACTAACCAAGTAACATACAGATGTAATATATTTCACATTATCTAAAAAGAATGGGCGAATTTATGCACTTTCAAAATATTACTTTTGTTATATGGTCCTAGATGGCCATCAGAAGTTGTCCCTTCTGACAACCTTGTGTCCTACAAAAAATCCGTAAATACGCAATAAATAATATTTCAGGGTCTATTATCGAGTTAAAAACTATCCTATGTGTCAAGTTGGAGAAAGCAATACACAATTATAAAATTTCGTTAAAATCGATTGAGCAGTTTCGGAGATTAGAGTGGACAAACATTGTGACATTGGATTAATTACATGTTAATTATTCATATGTCAAGATATTTTTAAAAGCAGTTACTTCTTGACTTTACTTTAGTGATTTCAATTTAAAAAAACAACTAAGATTAGATTGTTAATAATGTTATAAAAAATGTGTAAACAAATAAACAATCCCTACATAATGTTTTGTCTATGATAATTAATAAAAAATTTGTTTTCGAGATTGTGATGCAAGTCACAATAACAAGAAATTTATAAAATAACAAAATACATAAATTTATATTTTTTTATGGAATAAGCGTGACTAATAAGCACTTGATGGTAAGTTTTATATGTGGTAGAGCCATGCTGCAGTTATATTTTAAGTATAGTTGGAGCATGATTGGGTCGGCTTGACCGGGGAAGGACCATGCTCTCACAGAATACCAGCGTGAAATAGTAGCTTAATGCTACTGTGGTTCGTATGGTGAGTGTAGAGAACCGGAGACCCTTTTTACTGGAAACAAGGCATTTCATCTTAGTCCTCACGGGTGACAGCTCATCTGCATTTTGATTCATAATCGAGGATAGATGCAGATGTCTATGGGCCACAGTAACCACTTACCATCACGTGGACTGTGTGCTCATTTGTCACCCTATCCTATAAAAAAGAAGGGGATGCTGTGACCCATAGACATTTATCCTCGATTAAGAATCTAAACGCAGATCCGTAATCACTTCTGAGGACTAAGAACTAAGATGGAATACCTTGTATCGAGTGAAGTCTCCGGTTCTCTACACTCACCTTACGAATCACATCAGTATTAAGCCGCTATTTTGCGCTAGTATGCTATGAGAGCGTGATCCTACCTCGTGGTCTAGCCGAACCATTCGTGCTACAACCATAATACAGCTGCAGCGTGGCTCTAGCACGCAGAAAATATAATATCCCTATACTAAGCCGCGGTAGCTCAGAGGCTGAGCGCTCGCCGTGAATTTCACACGACGCGGGTGAACCAGGTTGAAGCCCCGCCGACACCTATGAAATTGCTAATTTCGATTTTATGTGCCTGCTGATTCCCTACGTGCCTGACCGTGAAGAAAAACGTCATGAGGAAAACTGTATAAAGTATTAAAAATATTTCGAAGTCAGTATGCTAACAGCAATTGAACGTATGAAGGCTGTAGCTTTACTTTTGCATATATTTACTACTTCTATAGGTTTTTCTACATAGTATTAATAATTAACGTTTTAACCACAGAGCGCCTGAACTGTTCATATTTTTTTTATTCAAAATATTTAATACTGGCAATAATTTAACATGCTGTAGTTGTTTTATAAACGGGCGAAAGCTCAAAATATGAAAATTTTCAAGAATTTAACCCAATTAAATTTTGGGGAGTTTATTTTGGTAGACGTCAAATGCGTATACATGTGTATACATACGGATGTGCATCGAAATGTAATTTGAAAGAAAGGACTCAAAAATACTTTACCCTATTGTATCTAGACCTCCTTTCGTACGAGTTTCCGAATTCCATTTGACTGTTAACTAAAAAAAAAATGATAACTATTTTTATGTTTTTTTTTTTCACAATGCACAGAGGCACGCGTATCGATTGCCTTCGAAGGCTGAACTTTCGCGATGTTTTACTTTTAACTTCGCCTGTGTCGGCACAGACTGGTACAGCTTTATGTTTATACCGAAATATATAGGTCACGTACAGCTGTTTCCGTATTATTTGCAAACACGTATTTTATCCTGTTTGTCATGGAAACGAATAACTTCAATACCTATGTCAACTTTTAAGGTTTGAATACAGATATGTATGGTTAATTGTTATTATACTTTTTGCAACTTTGTCATTATTTTGGCTAGATAAAATTTAATTAATAGCGGGAAATATTAAAAAAAGTTTGTTATGGAAAGAAAGGATGTCCATTAATTGGTTCCCCGGAAGAAATTGCTGTCAGCAATAAGGGTGACAAACGAGCACACAGTCCACCTGATGGTAAGTGGATGCTGTGGACCATAGACATCTATATTTATACTCAATTAAGAATCAAAGTGCAGATGCGTTGTCATCCCTGAAGACTAAGATGGATTGCCTCGTTTCCAGTAAAAAAGTGTCTCCGGTTCTCTACACTCACCATACGAAACGCAGCAGTATTAAGCTGCTATTTTGGTATTCTGTGATACTGTGGTCCTTCCCTGGTCGAGCCGATCCATTCGTGCTACAACTATAATATAGCGTGGCTCTACCACGTATGAAAAAATTATAAACAATTCCTTAAAAATAACTAAAATTTATTTTGTAAATAATATAAACAAATAATATTTCGAGGTACCTAGGTTTGCCCTTACGCTTGGGCCTCCGAAACTTGGTGGTATAACCAATGATGTATAAACTTATAGATACGTTGTGCGCACTCTAAAATGGTAACATGAAATGAAGCCAATTGGCCACATCGCGCTTAGTCACGCACCAACCTGTCGCGCGACGCTACGCTTGTTTTTAATTTATTATATCGTGATTCGTGTGTGTAAACCTGTGCAAAACATAAAGAAAACATGCCGTCGTGTGTTTTCAGACGATGTACAAATTATACCCCAAAAGTTAGACAAAAATGTGTCATTTCATGCGTAAGTTCACAAAACTACCTATTTTCATTTCATTTTATTCGACGACGCCGTCTAATGGTGGCCGGCGCATGCAGCTAGTAGTCAAGCAACAGGCATCCCGCCGTACGGTGTCATATTTTCTTTCTCTTTCTTCACGCGTATAAGTAGTTCTAGTATTTTCGCCGTTTTTAAGCGCCGCGATGTTCGTTCATGACGTGTCTATATATAATACGTCATTGGGTATAACTATCTCGTGTATACCAAATTTAGATACAAAATACCCAGACCGGCGACGGGTTGTAACGTCAATATTCCATAACGTATTTACTGCTACTTCGTTGCCTATCCACTTGTCATGTGTGGAAAATTTGGAAAAGCCTCCTTATAAAATTCGTTTCGTATAATTCTAGAAATTAATGTTAGAACTTCTTCATAAATCTGATTGATAATGATTTTCTGTGTGGTAGGATTATTTTTCCGGGCAGTTATTTATTCTATTTCACGATGGTTTGACTTTGGTTGTTGTCAGCCGTGCACATACACATTGTGTTAGTGTGCGTAGGCCTTGGGAGCGCTCAGTCACGATCGCGAGTCGAACGAATCGCAGTTACACACACAAACGCGCCTGTCGGTATACGTCACTACTACAATTAAAGCGAAACGTTCATCGTGAGATAGAAAACCCTCTGACTTATTTCTGCACACACCATATTCCGGTCTGTAAGGTACAGATAACCAGTATGATTAAAGGGCGCAAAGCATTGCGTCTTAGTCCTCGCAGGAAGCACCGCTTCTTTAGCCCTCTTTGTTTTAAGTTGGCTGCAAATGTCCCTGGTCTACACTAGCCACTTACCACCGGGAGGCCTGTAAGTTCATTTGTGTTATCATAGGCTCTGATTTCGAAGTAAAAAACTGGGGTATATTAATGTTGCAAACAAATTTAAAAGTACAAGGTTTAAGTAGAAGGCTGCTAATCGGCCGCGCCCAGAATTAGCAGACTCAAGCGCGCCATACTTAAGACTAGTGCACATGCGTTACAAGATTTTTATTTATTTATTACCTGAGAAAGATACGCCACAGCTATATTATAGTTGAAGCACGAATAGGTCGGCATGACCGGGGAAGAACCACGCTCTCACAATACCTGCGTGAAATAGAAGCTTAATGCTGCTGTTTCGTATGGTGAGTGTAGAGCACCGGAGACCCTTTTTATTGGATACATTCCATATTCATGTCTTACCAGGTCGTCACTCCATCTAGTGGGGGGTCGCCTATACCTCGCCTACCGGTACGAGGCTGCCACTCGAGAACCTTTTTTCCCCAACATTTGTCGGTTCTTCGAGCTATATGGCCGGCCCATTGCCACTTCAGCTGTCGATGGATGCAGGTGGCTCAGGACCGTGCTTTGTGGCATACCTTGGGGGAGGCCTATGTTCAGCAGTGGACTTGTGAAGGGCTGTAATAATGATGATGATGATGATTCCGTATTAGTCCTCAGGGATGACAACGTAACGCATCTGCATCTTGCATTTTGATTCTTAACCCGGGGTTCGTCGCTAGGTAATTACGAACACAAAAGATCGCTACTGGGTAAAAGGTACCACATTATATATAGCTGACTACTTAAATACATGGATATTTTTTAATTCAATTTGTTTGTTTGTACTATAAACTATAAATTTAAAATAACATTTATATAAAAATGTATTTATCAACATTTAAGGCACATACAATAAAGATAACCAAAATTTTAACTTTTTTCTGTATAATCTTGAAATCTCAACAATGGAGAAGATAACAAGGTTACAATATTAAACTTTTAAGTACGTAGGTAAAATGTCTAGACCAAACACATAATTCTAGTTTTTATTTCACATCGATCGGTACACTATTACCGAAGTTATAAGCGTGGAAAGTTTACGTACATTTTTAAAATCTCGCCCGTGCCCGCGAGTAGCGCGTGACGTAATCGATTCCATGCGGCCGCGCCGCCATACCGTTCCAGCGCGCCGATCATACGTTTGTAGTCATTGAGTTTAATATATAAATCAATGTTTGTAGTAATTTTTCGCGAGTGAGTTGTTTGCCCTCGTGCGCTCTGGTGTTTTGTATTTAATGATGAAAGAAGGGTTTCAAAAGGTCAATCTTACAACCTTCCAATAATCCGTGACATGATGGTGGCGGAATATTTTCTAAGAAACAAATATTTTGTCGCGGCTGAAATACGCATAGGAATAAGGTAATATTTTATAACCTAGGTACCCATTATTACATTAATACTTCTGGGTTTCATTTGCTAATGATAAGAATAGGTATAACAAAACAAAAAATACGTAAACATTCCTTACCTACTTACTTACTATCTGGCTATAACTAGTTTTATTTTCTTATTCTTCATAAGTGTACCCTGACCTTTTTGTGGTTTTTATGGTTAAAAAAATTTCCTGTTGTATATAAAGAAATTTACTACAAATATACCTTCGGTGTATAAAAATGTAATTTTATCTAAAAATCAGATGTTTTCAATATTAATAGAAAAAGGGTCGCATTATTATTATGATTAAAAGCGTAGTTATACAGGGTGTCCAGTAAATAGCACGACATACTGCAGGAGGTGATAGCTAGGGTCACTACCTATCAATACAACACATATGTTCAGCAAAATCTTACGGATTTACAGTTTTACAAAATTTTCCGAAATACCGAAAAATCTCTACCTTGGAACAGATTTTTAAGCATCTCATAATGAAAAAATCCTTTTCTAGTACTTTTTTTTACATCAAATTATTCGTGAGTTACTTTACTCAACGATAAGTCTTTTTTTCTATCAAAGACAAGAATGTTTTCAAGAAATACTATTTTTTGTTTAAATTTGCACAGAACTATTTTCTTATCACTTAAGTTTAACCTACAGTGGTGAAAAAAAATGTGTGTGGCAGTTTTGTACAACCAACTTAAAAAATAGCTTGTTTAATGGTGATTTAGGAAAGATACAATACTAGTGCATTTTCATTAAAAAAATACAGAAAAATAAGCTATTTTAGTTAATAAGAACATTTTATTTTAAATGCAAGTAATGTGACTTTGAATTCGAATCGTTGTAAGGTCGCACTACGGTTCGAATTACATAATAATTAATCTACAGCCGACCGGCCGGCCGGTCTGTAAATGACATCTTGAAGGATAAGGTGATAATAAAAAAAACAGAGGAGTTAACTTTAATAAACATTTATTTAAATAAATTACAATAAATGCTCAAATTCCTTCCCTTGTGCCCTAATACACGCTCGGCATCTTCTTAAAAAAAAAGCGGCCAAGAGCGTGTCGGGCCACGCTCAGTGTAGGGTTCCGTAGTTTCCCGTCCGTCACAATAAGTGTTCCCACTTATGAGTTTAAAGTGGGTATCCATTATGTTCGCGCTCCAGCAGCGCTCCGCGCTCCTGCAACTGCTCCCGGTAGTGGGTACTGTTGTTTCCATCCAAGTTCAAAATGATTTTCCTAGAAAGTCCTTATAAAGTTCTACCTTTCAGATTTTTTTCATATTTTCTAAACTTATGGTTCAAAAGTTAGAGGGGGGGGGACACATTGTTTTTTACTTTTGGAGCGATTATTTCCGAAATTATTGACACTATCAAAAATGATTTTAGTAAACCCCTATTCATTTTTAAATACCTTTCCAACAATATATCACACGTTAGGGTTGAAATTAAAAAAAAATCACTTCCCTCTTTACATATAGAGGGGCTACCCTAATAAAACATTTTTTCCAATTTTTATTTTACCACTTTGTCGGCGTGATTGATACCCATATTGGTACCAAATTTCAGCTTTCTAGTGCTAACGGTCACGGAGATTAAGCGAGGACGGACAGACGGACAGACAGACATGGCGAAACTATAAGGGTTCCTAGTTGACTACGGAACCCTAATGAGCTTTTGAGTCTTCTCAGGCTTATTTCCGATATTTTTCTTGCTGCAATGTTAACCCTTGCTCTCAATTCATTGTCATTTTGGATCGGTTTTTCATAGACTTTGTCCTTCATGGCACCCTAATAAAAAAAATCCAGGGGGTTTAGGCACCATTGGCACATTAAAAAACAACTTTTCAGGTGTTTTTGTGGCCGTATTTTTACATTTATTAGTGTAATTTATCTACAATATTTAAGTATTTAGAAATATATAAGTATGTTTATCAGTTGTCTAGTACCCTTAACACAAGCTCTGCTTAGCTTGGGACTAGATGGCGTTGTGTGATAGTTGTGGAATATTATTATTGTTATTATTATTCAGGCACAGCACAATATTTAATAGATGGTGTCGTGTTCTATAATGTTTTTTGTTAAAAATATATAGCAAATAAATCCGCGCGCGACGGGCGCATTCGAGGAAATGTTTTGATTTTCTAATTGCGCGTCGGGTCTCTCGCACGAAGACGGAAATTGTGACGTCATCAACGATGTCGCTCTCGGCCCGCGGCTTAGACCGAAAATGTTAACTTTGCGAGATAAGTATAAATATCTCGGTCAGTTTTGAAGATAGAAAAAAATTAAAAACACGGTTATTCTCGTAATTTTTTGTAGATTTTTTTGGCATATAAAACAAAAAATGGTTATCTTCTCCATTGTTCATATATTTTCTGTTGAAACATGCAAAATGAGATAAGATAACAAGACACTATGTTCTTAGAAACTAACAAAACTAGCTTGTACTTTTATTCTTTTGTATTAAATTCTTTTAGTAAATAGAAATTATAAATCACAAAAAACAGCTCTCAAAAATCTAAGTTTTGTGTTTCGAACTATTAAAGGGTTTTTTTTTGTTATGGTACATATTACAAGCTGTCTTTGTTTTCCGGTCTTTCCCCCAGTTGCAATATGCACATCGAGACATGCATGAATTTGATCGGCACCTCAAGAAGCTTAGAATATTGTCTTCGTTGTTTTTGTCAAAACCCAAACTTTATTTTAGTTTTTATGGACTCTGGAAAATTAACAAATTTCAATCGGCGGTGTATAAGAGCAACTAATGGCTAATTCTTTCAACTCGTGCCTTGGACCAATCGAAGCTAATGAGTGTTTCTTATTATTTTTGACAATAACGTTTCCATTTCGGCTATAGTATTGCCCACGCCTGATTTATTTCGATGGTACAGCATCTAAATACTCTTCTCACCCAATTGTACTCGTAATCTTAGTTCTTCATCTTCTTCAAACTGCAGGGGAATTATATGGACTTCATCAGAATCCGCTTCTTGCTCGGTAACGCTGTCGTGGTTACTATGCTCCTCAAATCCTCCTTGCATTATTTCTTCTATAGTGCTATCACTCATTGGGAAATTTATAGTAATAAAGTGCTAAAATAAAGAAAAGGCATTCAAAGTTTATCAAAAAAGTATTTACACACCTTCGCTGCGGCTGATCTAGTGATGACAATCAACAACGCGCTCCCCGCTCGTTTCTTGTTTCTATGCCGAAAGGTACATAAAGCGGCAAGTCGCTAAATTACGTAGAAAAAAGTTATTGGTGTTAAAATTACTTCTGTGGTATTTTTTACCCGGTGGCGATGAACCCTGTGTTAATCGAGGATAAATGTAGACATCTACGGCACAGCATCCACTTTCCATTAGGTGGACTGTGCGCTCGTTTGTCACCCCATTCTATAAAAAAATCACATGGTATCAAAAATGTCAGCCGGGATTCATTCAATTTTAAACATACAAATTCATCGATATTTTATATAACAAGTGTGACAAACGAGCACACAGTTCACCTGATTTGAAGTTGATGCTGTGGCCCTCAGCCATGTAAAACGCTTACCAAAAATATTTTTAGTTGTTTTTCAATTTTGATGAGTCTAAAGTGCAGACCATAAAAATATATCATTAATATTGTTTATCGCAACGTTTAAATAAACAAGTGTTGTATATTTGTAGTGGTGATAAAAGCTGATTTTTTGACCTACTTAATATCAATGATATTATATGTAAAATTCTTATAATATGATTGCCTAATATAGATTTACCTCTCCGCAATAAAATATAGAGCTACCTTTCCACAATAAATTATTAGTTAATAATAAGATAATTTAAAATAAATAAAAGAATACTTTTTCGCTTTAAAATCTTATAATTTAAACGATTTTATTTATATATAAAATATAAAAATGGTCAATGAGATATATAAAAGAAAATGTAAGGTAAAATTTTATAATCGGAAACGAATATGTAAAAATTACGCATCGATCGCACAGCATAGTCGTAAAAAGTATTTCCTCATTGATTCCCGTGCTTTAAAACGCAACAAAAATTTTCTACAGATGTCACATAACTAAATTTATACCGTTTTCTCTACTTTCCTATAGGATTTAAGTTTAAGCAGAAAAAATATTTCCCGGTTCGATGCCAACCAGCAACAAAGAAATAGTAATAGAGTAATATATTTTTGCGTCTGAGAAAATGATTCATTTAAATATAAAGTTTCGCATTACTGGATATTGAATTTAATCGCGGGTTATTGTGTATTTTTATGTATTACATGCTTTATATTAGCTTGACCAGAATTTATGTAACATGTATCTATGTATGAGTGTAATGGAACATTTTAATTCGGTTTTCATCCACTTCCAACTTCCAGACGTCTAAAGATTTTAAAATTTTTCAGACGTATAAATGTACCGACGACACAGATAATAGTAGGCACAAATAATCACAACAGATCTTTTTTTAAAGTGATTTATTATGCAGTAAACATTAAAGGTGCGAAATACACAGCGTATGTAGTATATATGACTGCCTCGTTGGTCCAGCGGTTGTAGTAGTGCGACTGCTGATCATGAGGTCCTGGGTTCGAATCCCGGGTCGGGCCAAAAAAATCAATTATTGAGTTTTTCTGTCAAGAAATTCTCAGTAACTGCCCGGAGTGAGGAAGTTGGCGGTGTCTCACCCCCGTGCCTCGAAAGCACGTAAAGACGTTGGTCCTGCGCCTGATCTCTCTCCGGTCGTGTCGGTTTACCGTCCCATCGGATTATGAGAGTCGGGAATAGAGAGTGCACCTGTGCTTGCGCATACACTTGGGCACTATAAACCTCTCATGCGCCGTTGGCTGGCCTCTGTTGAGGCAGGCCGCCGTGGCCGGAATTCGGTCTGGAGGACATTATTATGCAGTATATATGTACTCCTACTTCTAAAAAATTCAATTTTTAAACCATTAAAACTTGAATTTTTACCTTTTCTACAATTACTTTATGAATAAGATGATTACAAATACTTTATAAATAAGATTTGCAAAGATCATTATTATACGAAACGTGTTTTTATTTACGAAATAATTTTAGATTACAGGGCTCCATAAGATACCAATATAAAAGGTTTTCTCTTTTATCTTTTTCCTATAGAAATATTTAATTATTTATTATACGACAGACAACAAATTAATCTTCTGACCCACGCAAGGTCTAGGCCAGGGTGCAGAGTCTCAAGTGCATATTATTTGAAACTACTTTCCTCAATCAGTCAATGACATAATATATCCGTCAATAGACAGACAATAGATATGTCCACCATCATCATTCCATCACCTAATGGTGATATTGATAATGACTTCTGTCCTTGAGTATCTTTACTTTATTCTATGTTATTTTTTATATGCGTCAATTAAAAACGGATAAATGTAATAATTTTGACTTAAAAATATTCATTACTTTTAAATTTAAAGTTTTTAGTTCTTTCTAATTTCACTTTTTCATCTCCAACTTTTTCTACTCGGAGAGTCACATAAGGACGAATATGGCTAATATTGCCTCTGCTTAAAGGATTGCAAATTATTTCATTTCTTTGATACTCAGAGAAATACCGCCCACTAATAAACTTATTTCTCGTCGTTCGTCTTTTTGTTTAGTTATGGAAAGTTGTTCTAAAAAACAATTTTTTACTATTTAAAAATGCTCAGAGTATTTACAATAAAATTGAGTAGGTACCCAATATATTATTTTTATTTTATACTAGTCCACGCGAATAAAGCCATGGATATAATAGCGCTTGTTAGCGCTGAGATCCAATAACTACATTTACAGTCATCATAATAAATGGTTTATAAATAATATAACTGAACAAAACGTGACGTCCTGTTCGAAATAATAGTAGACGAAATAATATTTTTTTCGTTATTAAGCACAATGGCGGATCAGAATGAACGTTAAATACAAAAGCAGCCGACGGTGTTTTTGAACCGTAAAAAAGGCATTGGTGTGAAACCTAGCCGCAAGCTACTGTGGTACTACAAACTTGTGGGGCTCATTTTTAAAAGGCTCCGTAAAACAATTGAAGGCATATACATCGACAAGAAGTGTTCGTTTACTGAAAAACGTGTCGATCCGCGGTAGTCGTGCAGAAGATGAAGATGCAGCACACGGTTGTCATCCGCCGAGACTACCTTCACTATGTGAGGATGTACAACAGATTCGAGAAGAGGCACAGGAATATGTGTGTATATTTTATGCCTCTCTATGACTGAGGCTAAATGTTCTGAAAGTCTCCAAAGGCAAAGATTCCAAGAAATCCCTCAAAAATGCTGATCTCAATAAAAAAATTACTTCATAATACTGAGTTGTATTAAAAAAAAAATTGCACCTAATCGTAATAAGATAAGTTATTTTTCCTATTGTGTCCCGTATTCAGAATCAAAGATAGTTTTGTGTACTGCAGCTGCTTCGTTACCGTTGAGGTTTTGTTTGTTACTACATATATTAAAGCTCCGCAAACAATTTGTACAAAGTTTTCGCAAAGAACACGATGTGTGTCGTCTACACGCCGTCTTCACGTATACTTGCTTGTGTTAATTAGAATTTGTGCAAGTAGCCGGGCTAACGGTTTCACTGAATCCATATGTTTGACGTTGTATATCTTCTGATATATTTAAGCAAGATTGATCATCAGAAGAATTTATTTACTTTGGATAATGGAATATTAATCATTACTTTGGAGGTTTCAAATTTTTGTGTAAAATATTTTATACGTGTGCGTTGGTTAAAGGAGATAAAGCCTTATTGTATGCTGCTTACTGTGTAGTGACGGTGCGGTGTCCATATCCACTATCGCTACTGATATGGCATCCCGTGACTGTCGTAAGATGAGAGGGAAACAAATTAGGAGATGGGCAGCAGCGTCCTACTAATAACGACTAAAAATAAAAAAATTGTGGTTGCCAACCCGCTTGCCAAGCGTGGCAACTGTGGCATATGCCCCTATGAGGCAATATATGGAGAGGCCTATGTGCAGCAGTGGAATTTAAGGCTGTAATGGCGACGGATACTTTTATAAGTGTTGCCATACGCATGTTTACGCGTATTTTGTAAGTTTTGGTATTTCGTATTTTTCAGGTGGGCATCCTAGACGCCGATATCTGCGGACCGAGCCAGCCCCGGGTGCTCGGGGTCCGCGGTGAACAAGTGCACTACTCCGGCTCAGGCTGGTCGCCCGTTGTGAGTGCTTCTTCTAATAATTTTGTAGCTTTAACTTAGTAAGACAACAAAGAAATTGGGACTGAGCGCCGCGTACATCTTAAGTGACGCAAGAACCAAGCCAAAGCCATGCTCAACTTAGTGTAAGAACGCAACGCAACGTACACATAGCATGTAAAATCATTCGTAACCAACAAAGTGGTTTCAGGTGCATTTATGTGCGTTTAGCGGTGAAATTTTACGGACCGAGAAAAAAGAAAATAAATGTGTGCGTGAGTGCGTGAAGTTGAGCATGGTTTTGATGTAATTTAAAATGTACGCAGCGCTCCGTCAAACCTTGTACGTTTGAGGCTGCAGTATGGTCTATTGGTCTAGTTAAACTGGGTAAGGACGAAAGCATTGTCAAATACCAGCATCGACGATCTGCGTTTTTAGCGGTTTCCGAATGCTGTATAAAATAATATATAATAATAAATAATAAGTAACAACTCAAAAGTTGAAATCGCCCTAATGATTGCCAACGACGGCACCTTAAGAAGAAGAATATAAAATAATATGTAATAGAGAAAGCTAGATAGGTTATAGTGACATTATTTTTAAGAGAGGTGAAGTGATTAAAACACTCGTGTAAAACATATTAAGAATAAGCTTTTATATTATATTTTGCAGTAACTGGCCATTAATAATGTAAGAAAAGCAAATTATTTGTAGCTAATACAAGCAACACGGATAAAAGAAAAACATCTAACAAATTTAATATTTAGTTTTTAGTGCTACGAGCAGTTCAGATACATAAAATAAAAAATAAAAAGAACGTAACCTGTTACGATGACATAGATATTATCTTGATGAATGTGTTATATTTGATTAGACAGGAAAAGCTATTAAAATCGTTTTAATAAAAACTAACTGCATCTATCATCGCGCAGCTAATCGCCAGAGGGAGAATAAATTGTGCGGTTAAAAGTTAATCTAACGTGTATGTAACCGCTGCGTGACTGTTTAAGGAATGGCAATTAGTTGCCCTATCCGTGTCGATCGCGATCTTGTCTCGTTCCGATTCACGTTGCAATAAAAGGCTAATTATTAATAAAAAACTAAAACCACCTATTTATATGGCAGTCAAGTACTACCAAATAAAATATTTTTGTAATAGAATATGTGACCATAACGAGACAGTCCTGTTAATAAATAAGCTGAAATTCTGCATAATAATAATGTTCTCCAGACCGAATTTCGGTCACGGCGACCTACCTCAACGGAGGCTAGCCATCGGCGCAGGACAGGATTATAGTGCCCAAGTGTATGCGCGAGCACAGATGCACTCTCTATTCCCTCACTCTTATAATCCGATGAGATGGTAAACCATCACGACTGGAGAGAGTATAGACCAACGGCTTTATGTGCTTTCTGAGGCACGGGGGTGAGACACCGCTAACTTCCTGACTACGGGCAGCTACTGAGAATTTCTTAATGGAAAAACTCAATACTTTACTGATATTTTTGGCCCGACCCGGGATTCAAACCCGGGACCTCATGATCAGCAGTCGCATTGCTACAACCACTGAACCAACGAGGCAGTCGCAAAATTCCCCATAAACCGCATGGTTGTCAGTTCACTAGTGCCGAGATTCTTGCGTCGTTAATTAAAAAATAATTTTTCAGAAAGCCTATTTTTTTAAAACTTTTTATAAGTCAGTGTTTGACCACAATCCCACCTGTTAGTAAGTGGTGATGAAGCCATAGATGGTAAACCGCACTGTCTTATCGTAACAAATGTCTATTCACTCTTGCCTTGAAGACGCCCAGATTGTATTCGGACGGAAAGATAGACGCCGGCAAATTATTCCACTCCTTTGCTGTAACACCAAGGATGAAGCAAACCATTTGGTTTTAATGCGTGTAACATCGACAAAAAGGGGTAAAGATCCGCCAACCGCCTAGTCGCCCGCTGGTGGAAAGGAGAGGGAGGAATTAAATCTTGTATTTTCTACGCGCACTCTCCGAAGTCCGAATGCATCCTGTAGAATAACGAGAGACAATATTGGTTTCAGCCAAATCAAGTTTACCAATGAGCCTCTTAGCACATCCCTCTACTGAGATTTTGCAACATACTGGTGTTGCAAAATCGACAACAAACGTGACAGCAGTATTCCATGCACGACCTGACTTGCGCTTTAATAATTTTACTGCAATTTTTCGCTGGTATTCTGTGCAAATGCCGTGTGTTAATATAATATGGCATACCCGCTAAAGTAAAGTTTATTATCTGCAGTATGTCAAAGATAATCTGTCCCTGATGTCGATCGGCTTCCTACTGGGCAGTCCCGATGACGCTGTTATTTGGAGAGGGCCCAAGAAAAATGGTAAGCATGTCATAAATCTTTAACAATATAGACGACTCCTTTTCGCAGTAGCTTTGCATTTAGTTGCAGTTCTGAGGGCCGCGGGTTCGATTCTCGCGCTGAACAAGTTCTATGGCTTATAAATAACTGTTCCGGGTTATTTATATTTATGTTTGTTTTTGTGCAATTTATGTATGTAAACTGCCTCCACGATGCAGGAGAAAATGGTGATGTTGGGGTGATGTTTTTAAAAAAAATACGATAAAGAAAATATTAATGATACCTTAAAATTACTTTGTGATTTTAAAAAGGGATACCTAACATTGTTTTAATTATAAGGCCGCGTGAACTAGTATAAGTAACTGGTCACTGCCTGGGTTTTTGTTTTGATTGCTCGCCTTAGAAAACTTTATGTAAAAACAACTTGTCTATTTTCAAGACTAGCTGTGTTGGAAGTGTTTGCCTAGGGTTGCTAACCCTACCACATAAGTATGCGTCCAAATATTATAATAAAAAAAATTGTAGTTGATACTATTATATTTAAATAAAGGCCGATTATGGCGTAAGGTTGTTGATAGACTCAGAGCAAAAACATTTTTGTGGCATTGGGTCACAATCGAGCACACAGTCCACCTGATGGTAAATGGATGCTGTGGCCCATAGACATCCACATTTATCCCCAATTAAGAATCAAAATACAAATGCGTTGTCACCCCTGAGGACTACGATGAAATGCCTCAATTCCAGTAAAAAGGGTCTCCAGTTCTCTACACTCACTACATATACGAAACACAGCAGCATTACGCTGCTATTTTACGCTTATATTCTGTGAGAGCGTGGTCCTGCCCCGGTTGAGCCGGCCCATTCGTGCTACTACTATTATATAGCTGCAGCGTCGCTCTACCAAGTAAAATCATATCTTTAAAAAAATAAAGAAACACTATATGAAGCCTATCCCACAGAGAGCTGTCTAGAGTTCTGAATTTCGTGTGATAGATTTTGAGTTCACTGTAATTCATGCGATAGCTTGGTTAATAATACATACATATAGAAGGCCGACTGTGGCTGTCAAAGAAAAATAGTGAAAGCGGAACGTAGAACTCTGAACTCGTTTTGGGATCGGCGCAATGGTAGCATTTAAAAAGCCATAATTATAGTGCAATCATTTATAAAACTTAATAATTGTATTTAATTATAATATGTAATAATTTCCTGCAGACCGAATTTCGGTCACGGCGGCCAGCCTCAACAGAACTAGCCATCTGCTCAGGACAAGGTTATAGCGCCCGAGTGAATGCTCTATTCCCTCACTCTCAAAATCCGATGGTACGGTAATCGGACACGACCGGAGAGAGATCAGGCGCAGGGCCTACGACTTTACGTGCTTTCCGAGGCACGGGGGTGAAACACCGCCAACTTCCTGACTCCGGGCAGCTACTGAGAATTTCTTGTCAGAAAAACGCAATAACTACTTGTGGCCCGACTCGGGATTTGAAACTCGCAACCGCATTTACGACTACTAGACGATCAAGGCAGTAAAAATAAGGTTATGTTAAATTAGGTTACGAGGCAGGCATACTCAAAACTGTTAAAACGCATATGATCCCCTCGAAAATGTCTATTGTATTTGTTAATTAAATATTATATAATAATGTTTTTTGCGCAACAGGTATGATCAAGCAGTTTCTAAGTGAAGTAGACTGGGGGGACCTGGATTATCTGTTAATCGACACACCACCAGGTCAGTAAAATAACCTCAACCAATGTTAAGTGTTTGGTGTGTTTGAACTTTAGGTATTTTTTATAGATTAAGGGTGACAAACGAATCTACAGTTTACCTGATGGTAAGTGGATGTTGTGGCCCATAGATATCTACATGTGTCCTCTGTTAAGAATCAAAATGCAGATGTGTGATCCCCGAGAAAATATGGAAATATGGGATGCCTCAGTTTCAGTAAGAAGGTACTCCGGTTCTCTACGTTCGCCATACAAAACACATCAGCATTAAGCTGTTATTTCGCGCTGGTATTCTGTGAGATCATGGTCTTTCCCGTTCGAGCCGACCTATTCGCGCTGCAACCATAAAACAACTGTAGCATGGCTCTATCACCTATACTAATACTTCACCGGCAAACTAAATTAAAACTTATATACTGGACATTTAAGCCAAAAATATGTTTAACCTTGAAATGAGAGACAACGGTATACTACTCTGTGTAAAAAGTATCGGGAATATGTCAATAAAAAGACCCGCGTAAAAGAAAAGGTCGTTCTAATTTTTTTACTGCATGTTGGTAGCACTGTACTGATTTAGCGTGCAAAGTTTGAGCGGGATCTGTCATTTAATTTGTTTTAAACTACACTTTTTGTTGGTCATAGTTTTGAGTTCTCGGCGATTTTTGCAATGGAAAATATTGTTGAACAAAGAGTGTGCCTTAAATTTTGTGTTTCGAATGATATTTCATGTGGTGAATCACTAAAAATGTTGCGAAATACCTACGGCGAATCGTGTATATCGAAAACAAGGGCTTATGAATGGTATAAGGCTTTTAAAGAAGGCCGAGAAGTAGTAGTAGACTTGCCTCGTTCTGGTAGACCTACAACCGCTACGACCAAAGAAAACATCGACAAAATCAAGAAGCTAGTGCTCGAAAATCGACGTATGAGTCTGAGAGAGTTGGCTAGTGAGGTGAACATATCTTTTAAGTCCGTCCACAACATTCTCATTGACATTTTAGACATGAAACGCGTCGCCGCTCGACTAGTTCCAAAAGAGCTCAATATTGTTCAAAGAGGGCAGCGAAAGCATGTCGCTGAAGACATGGTTTCCCGAGCTTCTACGGATCCGACCTTTATGAAACGTATAATAACTGGCGACGAGACATGGGTTTATGAATACGACATGCAAACAAGCCAACAGTCTTCAGAATGGCGTCTCGAAAACGAGCCGAAACCCAAAAAACCGCGGCAAAGTCGCTCCAAAATCAAGGTGATGCTGACAGTTTTTTTTTGACTACCGTGGTGTGGTTCACTCCGAATTCCTTCCAAAGGGAGAAACAGTGAATAAAGAATATTATTTAGGCGTCATGAAGCGTTTGCGTGAGAGTATCCGCCGAAAACGTCCGGATTTGTGGCAACACAACTCATGGATGCTGCACCATGATAATGCACCGTCACACACAGCCATTATAGTGGAAGAGTTTTTAGCGAAAAATTCAACAAAAGTTCTCGACCAAGCACCGTATTCACCTGATATGGCTCCGTCTGACTTTTTTTTATTTCCCAAGTTAAAATATCCACTTCGAGGAAAACGTTTTGAGTCGATAGAAGCCATAACAAAAAATTCGCTGAATGAGCTAAAGGCCATACCGCAAATAGCCTATCAAAAATGTATGGAAGACTGGGTGAAGCGTTGGAGATGTTGTATTGCAAGCGATGGGGCCTACTTTGAAGGCGATAAAATAAATTTAGATGAATAATTTGTATTTTTTGTTTTATTGACAAATTCCCGATATTTAGTACACAGAAGGTACTTCTATAAATCTTTATATTAGCTTTCTAAATTGATATAAGTCAAAACAAGAATATGATGTCAAAACTACATTAGTTTGAGAGAATACATTAATAAAGTAACGTAAAAATTTGACATTAATCTAATAGGCAGTCATTCAAGCTTTAGGGTGGCCACTTTAACCGGACTTTTCCCTACTACGGTATGAGTGTAATATATTATTTTTTTGAAAATATTAACGAATATTTTTTATTTCAAATAGCAGGTTTTAGAGACGTGCACAAAATACACTGGGCAACTATCTAACATCACTGCTATCTTCTGTTGCAGTTTCCCTGTGTGGCCTCTTACTATTTTATACTATCCTCTATCTATAGTTAATACTGTTAACTATACTATTTTATCACCGTAATATTGATGATAAAATAGTATAGTTAATAGTACTAACTATACTATTTATCATCAATATTACGATGGGAGTTTCTAGTGTATAACCTTTTAAACCTTTTAGTTCTTTTTTGTCAAATCATTAAAAGACAACTTAGTCATGTGCCACGCTAGCGCGACGCGTCTTGCGTCTGCGATGAGCGGGAAAAATAACAATACGGAAACCAACGGAAGGTGCCACGTTGGCGCGACTGACGTGCGCGTCAGGCGACCGCGGACCTGTACGCGCGTCTTGCGATTTAATCAAAACTTGATTTTTCCGCGATGCTAAATATAAATACGGAGATCGGAGACATTTATTAGTGAAATAATGTCTCAGGCTGCAATATGGTAGAAAGCATGAAAATTGTATGTATAATATTATAATTCTCAAAATTTTTGTGGGTTTTGACGTATTTCATCATACAGTCTCCGCGCAATAATAGCAAGAAAAAACCACACGTAATGCAACCGCCTCAAGCGGTAAGCTTAAATTGCTTGTGTTACGAGTGGTTCATGTCAGTAGTCGAATGGCGGATTCGAACCCACGACCATTTTGAGTTCGCGGTCCGCGCCCTGTCATTAGGCTACTATCGCTTTAATAATACACACGCCTCCGCAGGTCGCCTCCGCTCCCCGCAGTCGCTCTAGCGTGGCCAGCGCCTTAGTTTCATAATTTCGCCACAAGACTAGACCAATAATTGAGCTTAACCGTTAAATAATTAGTTTACCGATTAGGCTAAATGTGCAGGCACGTCGGACGAACATCTGTCGGCGGTGCAGTACTTGTCGGCCGCGAAGCTGACCGGCGCGGTGGTGGTGACCACTCCGCAAGAGGTGGCGCTTCTCGACGTGCGTAAAGAGCTACAGTTCTGCGAGAAGCTGGGCGTCAAAGTACTCGGCGTGGTCGAGAACATGTCACTGTTTGTTTGCCCCAATTGTCACGTAAGTGGACTTTTCCCATCTTCTGTTTCTTGAAAAATGTGGCAGCCATGATTTTTTATTTCTGAACTTGTTATTTTTATTTTTATGAAAGTATTTATACCAGTAACAATTTTTTTAAATGGTAGCCATATTTTTTTTCTGATAACTAATTCATTGTTATAGTCACTAGGACTCATATTTATATTATAATTCCGTGGTATTAATTTTAAAATGGTGATATTTTTTTTAAATTTGTCAAGAGATTTTTTTTAAAGACTCAGATGTCGTTTTTGATAATAATCGGTCATTAAACAATAAAACGAGCCTATCTCAGTTTTGTACACATCCATGTACATGACACCCGGATATTGATTTAAAAACCAATCGGTCCAAAAACAAGAGTTTTCAAAGTGGCGGCCAGTTTATTGTCTACTGGTACTGATAACCTTTACCATATTATATTTTAATGAAACAACTGATTCAACTCGGCTGGACAGCGTTCGGGAGATTACGACAGATCTGCTCGTCAGATTTTGAGGTATAGAACTTTAAAACGAGATTGTACAACCAGTGTGTGTTGCCAGTGATGACTTATGGATCTGAGACGTGGTCTTTCACTGCCGGTCGTATGAGGAAGTTCAAGGTCGCTCAGCGATCTATGGAAAGGGCTATGCTCAGGGTTTTAATGCCTTATAAAATTAGAAATGAAGTTATCCGCTTGTTGCAAGCCATAATTAATGCATTTAACGCCATCTAGTGTCGGGTAGCAGAACGAGGAGAGCTTTCTAAAAAATGTTATGCTAGAACTTTCCAACTCCAACGCCATCTAGTATCGAGTAGCAGCACTACTCGATACTAGATGGCGTTGGAGTTGGAAACTTTCTACATTTAGTCGGTTGCGACCGGTATGTGCTTGAACATTCGGGATGTTTCGGTGGAAAAGGTCCTATATAAAGGCGTTAAGGACCTCGACCGAGGCAGTATTGAATTGGCGACACAAGCAAAGCCATCGGAGCTAAATAAAGTGAACTAAAGTGTTAATTGTGATTAATTATTAGTGTGTTTTAAGTTTTAATTGGTGTTCACTAATTAAAGTGTCAATTTTGGTAATTCAATCGGCGCGTAACACGCAGTAGAATCAGAGTAATCAAGATAATCCATTGGAAGTCGATGGATGCAGGTGGCTCAGAACCGTTCTTTTAGGGGACGCCTTTGTGCAGCGGTGGACTTGTGAAGGGAGTAATGATGATGAATGGTAGAACAAATATTTCGATTTTTATGATTTATATTCATAATGAAAATATTTGGCGTGGTAGAGCCACGCTGCAGCTGTACTATGGTTGCAGCACGAATGGGTCGGCTCGACCGGAGCAGGACCACGCTCTCACAGAATACCAGCGTAAAATAACAGCGTAATGCTGCTGTATTTCGTATGTTGAGTGTAGAGAACCGAAGATCCCTTTTTTTCTGGAATCGAGGCATTCCATCTTAGTCCTCACGGGTGACAACGCATTTGCATTTTGATCCTTAGTCGGGAGTAAATGTGGATGTCAATGGCCCACAGAATTCATTTACCATCTGGTGGACGGTGTGCTGGTTTTTCACCCAATGCTTTAAAAAAAGTTTTATATTTATTTTTATAAGTTGATAAAAAACCCATTCATCATAATTTTTTTGTTTATGGGAGATGTGATGTAGTGCTGTAGCCCACACGACATAATTATATATTAAAATTTCCACCACCATGCGACCATGTATGTAATGTTTATACCCTCTCGATAAAGTAAGAGTTGTTGTTCAGAGCCGCAGCGAGATATTCCCTGCGACGACGGGCGGCGCGCAGCAAATGTGCGCGGAGATGGGGGTGCGGCTGCTGGGCTCCATGCCGCTGGACCCGCTGCTGGCGAGATGCTGCGACTCCGGACGAGATTATCTAGCACAGCTGCCCGACTCGCTCGCCGGCAAGGCGTTGCACGACATCGTCAACAGTGAGTCACACACAAGCACACGCACACAGAATGAAATTAATGATTTTTATTCAATGTAGATTATTGCAAAATACGTTTTGAAAGTAATTTTTTTATTTACTACTGGTTCGGAAAAAACCTCTGTGCTGCGAAAAACCAGCAAGAAATCCAGCAGAACTTTTTTTCATTATTTAATTGTAATTTTGTTTATACAATTATTAAATGAATTTTTATAGAACTAGCATGGTGGCGATCACCTCATTCCTAGGGGTTATTTCCTTTATGTATTGTTTGATATTATAATAACCCTTTTTGAACATTTTTTTTCTGTCTGATATAATTTTTTTCTCACTTTTTACTTTGTTAGTCTATATCTTATTTTTAATGTCATTCTAATTAATTTTATACCGTTTGCTATAATAGTTTTTCACATTACAATTATGTGTCACTGAAATGTGGAAGATGCTGTAGCCTGTAACACAGTTTTCAACTACCACGGGCTATAGAAGCTCAATATGATTTTTTTGTTTAAGTTATGTGAGAAACAATAAATATTATTATTATTATTATTATTATTCACACTAATCGATTGAAGTAATCAATTCTTATTTTATTCGTGACATAAACTTATTTTTTAAGATTTCTCGTCTTCCAGATTGTGAATTGGGCTATTTTTTTATATTTTGAAATTTAAAAATATAACGTTTTTTTAACCATATTTCAACTCATTACACAAATTGGGCTCAGAAATCCCCGTCTTCTTTTGTACATTTTCTGGGATTTTGTTGTAAAAGCGTATTATACATTGCCTCATAAATGAATTACTAATTCTGTAGAGCTAGTAACTGCTATAACGAGTTTATGTTAATTCCTAGTGTTTAAAGTATGAACGTCTCTATTCTTATGAAAGCTATTTATGTTTTTATATACACAAATTACATTTTCAAAAACATATTGCAATGCCAAAGTTAATTTGTTTATTTCTTTAATTTTTTCTCTTTTTCCCTCTTTACAATTTAAGTTATAGATCGCCCGTACGGATGTATTTTACAAAACAAATATGACTTTAATGTCAGTCGCTGAACAGGATCATGGGCATTTCTGAATCGATGATCCTTCACTTCGAAGGACCAATGCACAAGATCGGGTCCCACTGTAGTAATCCGGCGAGTCTTCCAGTTCCTAACTCGTCGTTTTATCCCCTTGCCTAAGGGGACGTCCATAAATCACGTGAGGTGTTTTTTTAAATTTTCTGTCCCTCCCTCCCTTCCTGGTGAGATGTGAGATTTTATTCGACCCCCTCCCCCATCCCTCAATCTCACGTGAAATTTTTCAAAATGTGGGTTTCTTACGTTAGTTGGTTGCGTTGGATTGTTATTGTAGAAAAAAAAAACATTAAACGTCCTATAACTCAAAAAGTATGGACTTTAGAAAAAAAAAGAGTTTCAAACAAAAGTTTTGGAAAATAAACCGTATCTTTAAAAATAGATTTATGCATTTTATCGATTAATCTAATATTTCAAGAGTCATGGGCCTCGATAGAAAAACCGGTTCATTAAATGGGCCATAAATCGTAAACGGTAAGTTTGACAAAAAAGTTTACTGGAAACAAAAGATGCGAATTTTTTAAATTAATGTGGACTACATTAAGGCAAAAGTTTCCGAGATATCGGCTGAAAACGTTTTTTCAGGGTGGCGCTTGAAGCGCCACCTGGATCTGTCAGCATTTTGTGATTTTATGCTGAGTAAGTGATCCTAAACCTTATAAAAAATAAAATTGGATCGGAAATTTAGTGCAAAATTAAACTCTATTTTTACTGTAATATTTCATTAAACATTTTATTTATCAACAACGTTCTACAATCGTCTTTTCTCTAGCGCTCACGTGACCTTCATACAAATAATTCGATATTTTAATTGTTGATAATTTTTATTTTTGGATAAGAATATGGTAATAACTCTATGGTTCATAAAAGATAGCTTGATCTCTGCGACAGCTGTCAGTAAAATCACGCCTATGAAGTCCTGAATTTTCTAGTAGTACAGGCAGTATCTGTTAATGTCATACTTTATGGGCATGCACTAATTAGGTCGGCATGCCCATAAAGAATGACATGACAGGTACTGTGTGTCTGTACTACTAAAAAATTCAGGACTTCATAGGCGTGATTTTACTGACAGCTGTCGCAGAGATCAAGCTATCTTTTGTGAACTATAAGTTATATTTTCCTTCATTAAAAAAAATGTCTTTGGCCAAACCTACTACTCTTTGGCTTGACTATAGGTTTGACTAATTGGTTTAATAATCTGACATTTCAGTACTGGTTAATCGTATTACGATATACGCTTAAGATTAAATCTTAAGCATGTACAATCTGGATTAAATGGACCAAAATAGTAAAATTTTTGTGTTTCAATCAGAAAAAAATTGCGTGATATTTGCTGAGACCCCCCCCCCCTCTCCAACGTAAGATTAGATGAGATTTGACTCGATCCCCTCCCCCCCTTAAACATCTCACGCAATTTATGGACGCCCCCTAAGCCACAATACGTTGGGTTCGAAGCAACGCAATGGGCGTATCCTTCCATAACGTCTGTTTCAGAAACACACACGCGTGATCTTAAAAAGGTGGTTGATGCCTGAGATTACGGGTCCCACTTTTGGTCACGGTCTAGACATCAAATATGTGGACTGTGATAACCTTTCCCTAACTTATAGGCTGTTTTACAGCAAGTTTCTTGAAAATCTTGAGAAATGTGATAACTGCAGCTGGTGAGATTGAACTGAACCGAAGAAATATCGAACTTAGCCGTGGTTGAGATTTCGAACTGAACCGTTGGAGATGTCGAACAAATTGCGAACGTCGTTGTTGTCTTCTGCAGGGCATAATGCCGTGCAGGTCTTGGGCCTCGGGGTGTACCCCTTTACCCGGATTTTCCTCACGGCACACTACAGTGTGCCGGTCCTGGGCGCCTTGATGGTAAAGGTGTTGTTTTGGCGACTTTTGTCGCAGTCGGTTAAATTTATCATTAAAGGTGGTTATCTATAATTTGTGTTTAACACAAATTATTTTGTCTGAGTTGGCCTTTCTACGGCATTGTGGGGTTTACTCGACTCCCTAATCTATATAGGGAGGAGTTCTCTTGGATAGGGTCGCCCGTCCGGCGGCCGTGAGTGCAACGGCGCGAAGCCGTTGAGGTGTTCATGTGGCCCGTTGTCGGCGCGGTCGAACATACCGCGCGCCAGCCGGACCACGAATTCATGTAGGCTCTCCATCTTTAAGTTGGCCGCTATAACGACGTTACGGACGTATCAACCCGCTCCGACTATAGTTCGTAATGACAAACTCTGCTGGGCCTGAAGTCGCCGCTTCTGATGATCGCTCAGGAGTGCATACCAGGCCGGAGCAGCGTATGTTAGCAGGGGTCTTATATATGTTTTATAGATAGTTAACTTCGACTTTGTCGGTAACTTGAATGTCAGGACAGGGCGGAGCATTGCCCGCGCACATCGAGCTTTGCGTATAGCAGAGTCGACGTGCGCAGTCATACGCAACATCCTGTCAATCCGACATCCAAGGTAGGTCACGGCCTTCTCATATGCGATCTCCTGGCCTCCGAGGGTTAGCGGTGGTGGTAGATTTCTATAGCGGCGAGTGAGTAGAGCGGTCGTCTTGCTAACATTGACGGCCATCCTCCACTCATCCAACCATGGTGGCAGCAGGTCCAGCAGACGTTGCATCCTGGCAGCTGCAATGTGGGCTCTTCTGGAAGACGTGAAGTATGTTTAGGGGCTGACTCCGTAGGGGTGCCTATTGATGACCATAATGAAAGGTGAATTCTTTTACTAATATATATTTATTATAGCGGAACGTGCCATACAGTTGGCGGGCAACTAGTGACTGCCTGAAAAATCTTATTCACTACATAATATAGTTACAATACAACGTTGCGAAGTTTACATGTGTGTGCGCGGCACACCTACAATACTTCCCCCTTTACAACAATTGAATACAAAAAAACTTAAAACTATACAATGAATATAAACTTAAAACTAACAACAAAAACTTGCTAATGCGCTTGTGCGCAGGGCTGTACGGAGACCCCCGCGAAAGGGGTGGCGGCCGCGGCGGGCGCGGGCACATGCTGCAGACTGGTGCTAGAAGCACCTATCATCTGACCCATATTCTGGCCCGATATCGGAATGCCTGCCATTAACACTTGATGACGAAGCCAGCTTTTGAACTTCTTATTAAACTTTACCCAAATAGTGTACAGGATTATCGCCCCCATAAAACTGGCTATCACATATAACCATGTTTGAAAATTATCCACTTTATTCTCTACAGTATTTTGAGCCTGAGAAACAATAACTGGTTTTTCTTGCAAATTACCCATAGTAAAAATCGTAAAACTTATCGCGCTAATGCTTTCGCAAAGGAAGTATTTCGAATGAAATTATATTAAATACATTATAACTAAACTAGCTACCTGGAACCTATATGAAAGTGCAGTATACGCAAAATACTGAACACGATGCTTCTACAATTACATTCAACTTAAATAATGTAACTTGAATATCCTGAATGAAAATATTATGCACTAGACAATGCAAATAATACTTTCACATCCATAGTAACTAAACCTGATTATCATTTAGACATGTAATTGTATAATATATATTTTATATTAACACTAGCTTATAAATCGTGAAGGTAACTTAACAATCCGACCACTTCGCGTTGTTTTCACGGTTATCGGGTTGCTCGGGCCGGGTAACAACGACGTCAGCGGTGTGGACGGTGGTAACGGGAACCGTACATGCGCAGGTGCAACATCCGCTGCGTTGTCAGCGTTACTTTGGCGTGGCGTTGCTTCGTTACCATCACATTCCTTTAATACATATGCAGGCTTTAATCTGTCGATAGAAATATGTACCTGTCTATCGGGTAATTGAATTAGGTAAACCTTTGAGCCCCTTTTTATCACGCGGTACGGACCGTCGTAGGGTGGTTTCAAAGGTTTACGTATTGAATCGTCCCTAACAAAGACATATTCACAGTTACGTAAGTCCTTGTGCACAAAAAGACTATGACAGTTACGTGAATCGTCGGATGTAGGCTTATAACTACTAATAGTATCTCTAATCTTATCCACTAAACAATAATCATTGACGTTACGGTTGTTCGAAAAGCTGTCATAAAAGTCTCCCGGTAGACGCAAGTTTCGTCCGAACGTTAACTCGGCGGCGCTAACCCCTGAGTCGCTGCGGGCGGCCGCGCGAAGCCCCAGTAATACTGTGGGTAGCTCTTCCACCCAGGACCTATGTGACAGGCGAGCTGAAAGTGCTGCTTTTAAAGAACGATGCCAACGTTCAACTGCGCCATTGCTTTGCGGATGATAAGGAGTAGTTCGAATTCTATTAACCCCCAACATTTTTAACAGCTGGTTAAAAAGACTACTCTCAAACTGGCGACCTTGGTCGCTAGTTAACTTTATCGGGCAACCGTAACGACAAATCCAACCTTCATATAAATGTTTGGCAACAGTTTCTGCCGTAATGTCTCGTAACGGAAAAGCTTCAGGCCACCTGGTCCTCCTATCAATTATCGTAAGTAAGTATCTATAACCATCTGGTGAGATCTCAAGAGGGCCAACGATATCGACGTGCACATGCTCAAAACGCTCTACTTCCGGAAACTTAGTCAGATTCGATACCGTATGTCTGTTAACTTTAGAACGTTGACATTGTATGCACGTTTTTGCCCACAAAGAAACATCACGATTCATACTAGGCCAGAAATACTTTTTGGCTAACATCTTTCGCGTAGAACGAATTCCAGGATGGCTCAAATTATGTAAACTATCAAAAGCTAGGCGTCGAAACTTTTCCGGTAGGTACGGACGAGCTGTATCAGTAGACATCTCACAAAAAATAGACTTATTTAACATAGGTATAACTAGTTCCTTTAACAAAATATTATCGGTATTTAAACCAGACATAACATTCATGATATAACTGTCGCTACGCTGCTCATTTGCAATGTCATCGAAATTCAACGCAGTTGGCATAGTCACGGCTTCGATGCGCGATAAGGTGTCAGCTACGATGTTATTCGCACCGGTTATATGTTTTATATTTGTAGTGAACTCACTTATGAAAGCTAAATGTCTCGTTCTCCGAGGCGTTTCGCTTTCATCGCGTCCTACCTTTTGAAATGCAAAAGTTAAAGGTTTATGGTCCGTATACACGGTTATTTCTTGCCCTTCAAATAATTTCCGAAAATGTTTTATAGCTAAGTATATAGCGAGCAACTCGCGATCGTATGTGCTATATCGCTGTTGGGTGGTGGTCAATTTTTTTGAGAAATAGCCCAATGGTTTCCAGCTATCTCCTTCCTTTTGTTGCAAGACTGCTCCCACGCATATATTGGATGCATCAGTCATTAAAGCGAGTTCGGAACCCACTCTAGGGTACGTCAATGTAGCGGCCTGTGTGAGACCTGCCTTACATTGCGTAAATGCTTCGTTCGCACTATCCGTCCAGACGATGGGAGTCTTATCATTTTTCTTTGAGCTTTTAAGATATTTATTTAATTCTGTTAGATATAAAGTTGCGTTAGGAAGATGAGCTCGATAAAAATTGACCATACCGAGAAAACGTCTTAGCTCTGCAACAGTTTTCGGCTTCGGAAATTCCACAATTGCCTGAACCTTATCTTGCAACGGCCTGACGCCGTCGGTACTAATCTCGTGTCCCAAAAATTCTAGTTTAGTTTGTCCGAAACGACATTTTGCCAAATTAATCGAAATTCCATATTTATTAAGCCTTTTAAAAATAATTTCTAAATGTTGCCTGTGTTGAACTTCGTTGTCACTAGCTATAAGTAAGTCGTCTAAATAACAAAAGACAAAATCAAGACCTTGTAAAATGGAGTTCATAAAGCGCTGGAAGGTTTGTGCTGCTCCGCGCAAACCGAAGGTCATTCGGGGAAACTCGAAAAGTCCGAATGGTGTTATGATAGCGGTTTTCTCCACGTCACCTGGTGCGACAGGTATAAAATGATAACTTCTATTGATGTCTAATTTTGAAAATATCTTTTTATCCGGAAGAATAAAAGTAAATCGTTCAAGCGAGGAATCGGGTATCTGTCGGGCTTTGTTATCGCATTCAGCTGGCGATAGTCCCCACAAGGTCTTATATCTCCATTCTTTTTAGGAACTACATGGAGCGGACTAGCCCACGCGCTCTTTGAAGGACGACAGATGCCCAGTTCCTGCATGATGCGAAATTCTTCTTTAACTTTTTTATACCTGTCAGGTGGCAACGGGCGCGCTTTCGCGTGCGTGGGCGGGCCAGAGGTCTCGATATAGTGGACGACATCGTGTTTCGCAGTTTCTCGGAATGACGCTGGTTTAGTGATGTCCGGATACTTTAACAATAAATCCTGATATGGATGATTTACATCAATAGTTTTAACACTAGGTTGAGATACATTGACAACAGATGCCGAAACATTTAATTCTGTAGTTTTATCTATTAATTTACGCGCGTTTAAATCAACTAATAATTTGTAGTACGCTAAAAAATCGGCGCCCAAAATTGGTTGTTTGACATCTGCTACAACGAATTCCCAACGATAAGGTCGGCGTAAGTTTAAGTTTAACACTATTGTCTTGGTACCGTAAGTTGCGATTTCATTGCCGTTAGCTGCGTATAATTTATATGCACTACACTGATTTAGACGATCTTTTCTCGCGGCTGGTAAAACAGACACATTGGCACCGGTGTCAACTAAAAATCTAAGTCCGGAGTTACTGTCTGACACACACAAACGATTGAATGGAAAAACGGTACAGACCTGAAGACCCTCGGACTGTACCTCGCTGCTCAGTTTTCCGGCTGTGTTGTTTTCCACGCGCAAGGCTTCGTACACCTGTTGGCCTTTTCTCGGAACTTGTAATGGTAAAAGCATAAGTAGTTCTCCTTCCGGGGACGACAGGAACTGCTACGGCGCCTGGACTGTGAACGACGCCGGTTGCGATCCGGGGCGCGGGACCGCGACCTCTGCTGATCGATCCGGTCCACGGTAGCCTTTATTTTAGCCACCTCAGCTCTCAACAGGGCCAAGTCATAGGCGGTAGTAGATGCTGGCGCTGGCACGGTGTAAGTAGCGGTGGCGGCATATGAAGGCCGCACAGCTTCCATGACGTTATCTGCAACTGCTGCTAGGTTGTCCAGGTCCTTGGAGTCGGACACAGTTAGCACGGCTCGGACTTGTGTCGGAAGACGACCCTGCCACAAGACGCGAAGGGTTTCATCAGGAACCTTGTCAGTAGCGAGCTCACGCATCCGCCGAAGCAGCTGTGATGGCTTCTGGTCGCCCAGCTCTAGCTCGCTCATAAGCTTCTCGATCTGCCTCGACATTGACTCCTCATAGATGTGGAGTAGCCGAGCTTTGAGTGCGTCGTACTTGTAGGTAGGAGGCGGGTTGAGTAATATGTCCGTCACTTGCGCGATAACCTCCTTACTTAGCTTAGACACGACCAGGTCAAACTTCGCCTCATCACTCAACCTCTGAGGTGCGAGGATAGCTTCCGTGCGTACGAACCATACGCGTGGCTGGTCCGTCCAAAATTCTGCGAGGCGAGACTGTAGGGACACTGCATCTACCCCTGGCGCCATGATGGGCGGTTGCGCGGGTGGCTGGATGTCTTGAACGGGTGGCACGTTAACAGGCGGCACGTTCTGTGACGTAGGCGGAAACGGCGCACTCATGTTACTATATCTATTGTCCACTGATCACAACCACGCGAATATTGCCCACTACTGCATTAACATCACATAGACCACTTCAGTCATCTTGATCACGTCGGGGTCACCAGTTTAGGGGCTGACTCCGTAGGGGTGCCTATTGGTGACCATAATGAAAGGTGAATTCTTTTACTAATATATATTTATTATAGCGGAACGTGCCATACAGTTGGCGGGCAACTAGTGACTGCCTGAAAAATCTTATTCACTACATAATATAGTTACAATACAACGTTGCGAAGTTTACATGTGTGTGCGCGGCACACCTACATATGTAATGTCATCCGCAAAAAGCGCTAGTTCGACGTCGTCCTCCCATTCGTGCAAGTGTCCTGCCAAGGTAGGAATGTCATTGGTGTACGCTGCGTACAGGGCTGGAGACAGACAGCTGCCCTGTGGCACACCAGCTGTTATGGTTCTTATTGCGGACTCGGCGTCCTCTACGCAGACGTAGAACTTCCTGCCTTCCAGGAAAGTCGCCACTAGCCGCAATATAGCAGGAGGGATACTTGTTTGATCGTCTAACTTGTAGAGTAATCCTGTGTGCCACACCCGGTCGAACGCCTTCTCGATATCAAGAAAGACGCCCAACGATATGCGGCCGCGGTTGTGCTCGGCCGCAAGCAGGAGCAGCACTCTGGTCAGCTGTGTTGCTGTGGAGTGACCCCTCCTGAATCCATGTTGCTCCGCCCGAAGTTGGATGCACGGGCGGAGACGTCTTAACAGTAATCTTTCGCACAGTTTAGCTATATGCGGTAGCAGCGTGATCGGTCTGTAGTTGGCAGCTCTACGCCTGTCCTTCCCGGGTTTCGGGCCGAAACCCGGGAAGGACAGGCCGAAACTTTCGGCAAGACGATAACTTTGCCTTTCATCCAGTCCTCTGGGAAGTGGGATGTCCGCAATATGCCGTTGTAGAGCCGACCTATCTCTACAAGGACTCTATTGGGCAGCTGTCGTAGTGCAGCGTTGGTAATCCCGTCGTGCCCCGGCGCCTTCCTCGGTTGCAGGCGGGTTACTGTCTTCCGCAGTTCGGCGGGGGAGATAAACCACTCTCCTGCAAGCGGTGGCGCGGGCGACGACAGGAGCTCCTGCACGCGGCTCTCTTTCCGAGTATGGATTTCCAGGAACTCCGCACTTGCTGGGTTCGGCATAAACTGCTCCTCGAAGTGCTCAGCTGGGATATCCGCTCTGCCCTTGGCATCGTAACGTTGAATGCCCGCGTTGCTGGTCAGCGGGCAAACAGGTGGTCTAGTTTTCGTTAACTGCCGGTTCAATTTGTAGAGCGACGCATGCTGTTCTTCCGCCTTCCATATGCGCCGCTCCCAGGCCTCTCCTCTGTGGGCCTGTATTGCAACCGACAGTTCGTCTGACAAGGTGTTAAGCTTCTTTTTTACTCTAGGGCAGCGAGTACGCGCCCAGAGCTTTCTCAGCGCTCTTTTATGGTTTAGCTGCACGCGTAGTCTTAGCGGCAGCTCCTCTTTTCTTCCCGTGAGAGGGACGATCGTAGAGGCCGCGTTGAGGGCCTCCTGGATGCACGTGGATATTCTAGTTGCAGCGGCTTCTACGTCGTCCGCTGAGTTGATCGGTGTATGGACTGGAGGTCTCTCCTGCAGGTGTTGGTGGTAGAGCCTCCAGTCGATCTTGGTCTTGACAGCTCTGGGTGGTGAAGTCACTGCCTTAGTGCCAAGGGTTATCAGAATCGGGAGGTGCTGTGTATTCAGGTCATACAGCACTTCTACCACTACTGGGTAGTGGACGTTCCTAGTGAGCACGATGTCTAATACATCCGGACGCTTCCTAGGGTCAGTAGGGATGTGCGTCGGTTCCTCGGGACCTAGAACGTCATAATCATGGTTTTTAGCATCTTCATAAAGTTCACGACCAGGGGGGGTGATCACTCTGGACCCCCACGCCTGGTGTTTGGCGTTCAGGTCCCCGGCGATGATGGTGGGTGCCGTACCTTCCATTACCGTCCGGATGTCTGAAGAGTGAAATGGAGTCCCTGGCGGGCGGTATGCTGCAAAGATCCTTAGTTCCTCGCCCGCCGCCTCCATTTTTATGCCGATTGAACGCATCGTCTGAAAGTCTTTCTTTCTGCACTACGCTGTGAAGGCACTGGTCTCGGGGCATTGGTTGAGGTCTTCCTGTGAATAGAGCGCGCTCTATGTGTGGAGCGGGCTCTGCTTTCTGGTAGGGCCCTTTCTGGCGCTCTACTTGCCGTAGTTGGTGCTGGTGTTCTTGCAGCAACCTGCGCCTGCGAGGCTATTGGTCCTGTGGTTGTAGGGGTAGAGGTAGTCACAGCCTGAGGAGGAGGCCGTTCCGTTCTCCTGCTCCTATTCCTCCGCCTCTTCCTTTGGGAGGGTTGCCTCTCAGTGGCGTCATTGACTGGAGGTCGGAGAGTCGCCCCGGTGGTTTCCCTTTGCTCTGTGGGACCCACCGTTTCTATTGGAGCTGAGGGGGGGGGGGAGGCTGGTTGCCTACCCTTCCCTCTAGTGATGGTGGCCCACCCGTCCTCCTGTATGGTCACAGCCTTTGGGCGACTCTGGGGGATCCTCTTAGGGTTACTTGTACCCGGTCTGGATGTTTGTCCTAGTGCCATTTATGTATGTGTAATCTGCCTCTACGATACAATAGGGGTAACGTTTTTGATACAACTAAAAGTAGGTAATAATGTCATGTATTTTGCCGTGTTTCGACTTAAATGATAAGACAAGCATAATAAGATAAGACAAGTATAAGATAGACTTGCTACAGCTATACTGCGGTTTTAGCACGAATGGGTCAGTTCGACCGGGGAAGGACTACCTTTCACCGAATACCGGCGTAAAATAGCAGCTTAATGCTGTTGTTTCGTATGTGAGTATAGAAAACCGGAGACCCCTTTTACTGGAAATGAGGCATTCCGTCTTGGTCCTCAGGGGTAGCAACGCATCTGCATTTTCTTAACTCTGTATAGATGTAGAGGTCTATGGGTCATATCCACTTACCATCAGGTGGACTGTGTGTTAAAATAACTTACTTTCAGGTAGACTGTTGGGTTGAGTTACTAGTTTAAGAACTAGTGTAATAAAATATCGGCTAATTACCTTCCATTTGTTGCAGAAATTGTCACATCTTGCGAAAGCGAGTCCAGTTGAAGATAAATCAACGAATTATTTTTAAGGAATTATTACTTAATTGTGTAAATGTTGCTATCAAATGTATATTCTACTTAAGCTAGTCAATGTAGTTGGCAAATGTTATTTTAAGTATTAAAATGTAAATCATTGGTTCTTTTACTTCCATTCCTTTTTTTTTTCATTTATTAAAGCTTATCAAAAGTCCAATGCTAAATAAGCCTGTACATAGATTGCCTGTTATGGGACCATATTTGTCATAATTGCCAAGCTTGGCGGGTTGTTTGGTAAACGCAGTTTTTATTTTAATCTTAGGAAGACTACTGCCCATCTCCTAATTTGATTTCTTTATTTTAGATTAAATTTTTGTCATTAATAACGACTTCTACGGGCCGCCGTGACCGAAATTATATCTAGAGGACATTAATTAATTAGTGTTTAGTTTCCATGGCTGAGCACTTACCTCTCATTTTTGACGGACTTCACATTTCCCTGAAATATTATATTCTTTAGACATGCAGATTTCCTCACGATGATTTTTTTCACTGCCAGAGCACGTATCTGATTTATCACCAGTACCTACTTAAAATTGCAACTAACAATTTAATGGTATCTGCGAGGATCGAATTCAATCCGAGTTGATATTTACAGCGACCACATAACCCAAGAACTACGTCTTCAAGATTTATATGAAATTATAATTTTGAAACTCCATAAGTCCACTGTTACATTTAGGGTGTTTTTTTATCATTAAATGTATGATAATTTTCCTTCATAGTTAACAGATACAGTAAGATATAATAAGGCGTCTGTTACCATAGCTGTCCGTTAAAAACGATAAAATTAAGCAAATCCATTAAAAATCCTTTGTAGAGGCTCATGATTGGGCTAAAATAGCATTGGCCCGTTCATAACTCGAGTTTTGAAATTATCTTTTAGGTTTACATGTAGCTAAAAAATGTCTACACGTAGATGCCAGGAGTAGGTGTGCTTAGATTGTCACTCTGAATGGGCTTGGAGTGCCTACAGTTGATGCGACATTTGATGACCACATGCCTTGGTGATCAGAGTGTCTATGAGACACAATGCCCGAAGGAGGCGTTTCGTTCTTTGCAACGATCCGTTCGATTACCTACATACGAGGTACATGTAACAGTTTATAATACAAACTATTCATTCAGTAATTTAGGTTAACTTTACGGTTCATAAATAGTTGAACAGGTGTTTTGTTTTAAAAAGGGATATTGATGCTTTTCGCTTACTACAAAACAGCTCGTAAAAAGAAACGAAGCTTCTTACATATAGAAGTCCACGGCATTAGTCGTGTCGTGACATTTTTATTCATTCTTATCTTAACTACTATTCGCCAGATTAACTTTTGAGTCTGGAGACCCTATAATTATCATGTCTGATACTAAGCCTTATTTTTTCAGCGACTTCAAAGTAAAACCATGAATAACTGTTCACGTACGCTATCAAGAGCGTATGAGCGTGACTTATTTAGTAAATGTCATCCTCCTGTCTGTGTCTACTCGAATCTGCAGTATAACCACCACGTTGAAGGATAATACAGAAAATCAATATAATTACCGTGTAGTGGCGGTGTAAAAATATGCACTTCCCATCGGTGTCGCAATGGTGACAGAGGTGACAGAGGTGACAGAGGTGACAGAGGTGACAGAGGTGACAGAGGTGACAGAGGAAAACAAACCAGGAGATGGACAGTGCAGCAGCGTCTTCCCAATAACGGCTAAAAATAAAAACTGTAATTACCAACCCGCTTGCCAAGCGTGGCAACTATGGGAAATTATTTGTTTTTATTTATTCGAATAAAAAAATGGCAGAGCTTAAACAGTTTTATTTATTTATTTATTTAACAGCTACTACTACACCATTGGCTTATCACTAGACATTGTTAAATATAACACAATTGGTTTTGTTCAAAATGATTCGCCTTTAAAGGCATATACAACATTCACAAAAATAGTGCAGCTATAATAAGACAGTTGTTAACTTACTTAACTAGAACAATATCATTAATAAATTTGCAAGTAATTTGCTTTCAATAAAACTAATGCTAAACCTGAAGAAGAGAGAAAGAGTTATAAATACTTACTTATTACATAATCTAGCAAATTTTGATTTTTTTAAGGTTTCTCGGTAAGGTTAAGGTTATCCGTTTATCGGTAAGGTTAAGGTTATCCGTATGGGAAATGTCGACGTCTCCGTTGGTGGTTACGTCGTTATACGTTTGCATTAACCTATTTATAGGGGCTCGTTTACCTAAATTTGTTCTCGTGTTGGGTAAACAGAAGATTTTGGTAATCGGATGTCTTGAAATAGATCTTGGAACTCTGATACTTATTTGATTTAACAGTGCCGGTGATAGTAGGAGTATTAAGATCGCTAAGTCGACGTCTTTTTTCGAGAGACTGTAATTTGAAGTGGGATAGCCTAGTATTATAGTCAGCACGGTAAGGACAAGTTTGATCTTTAAAGGCTAAGTAGCGGGTAAAATTGCGCTGGATACGCTCTATTCGATCACTGTGAATTTGGTATGATGGTTTCCAAACAGGTGATGCATATTCTAGTGTACTACAAATAAGAGCTTTGTATATAGTGAGAATAGATATAGGGTTCCGCAAATCCTTACATATTCGCTTTACGAATCCTGCCATCTTCCATGCTTTGGATGCAATATTATCAATATGGATGTTGAAATTTAATTTTTTATCTATCATTACGCCAAGGTCACGGATTACTTCGGATTCTGTAATTTTTTTTCTGTCTACAAAATAACTGGAGCGAATAGTGTTTCTCCTTCTGGTAATTTTTATAGACAGACATTTCTTAGGATTTAGTAGCATTTTGTTACTTTTGCACCAATCTGAGATAGAGGTGAGATCTGTCTGTAATCTAATTACATCATCTGGAGACTCTATAACCTTATACAATTTTAAGTCATCAAGTTAAATCTGTACGATGAAGAGAATGAGAAATCATACTCATTTTTTATAGACAGACATTTCTTAGGATTTAGTAGCATTTTGTTACTTTTGCACCAATCTGAGATAGAGGTGAGATCTGTCTGTAATCTAACTACATAATCTGGAGACTCTATAACCTTATACAATTTTAAGTCATCAAGTTAAATCTGTACGATGAAGAGAATGAGAAATCATACTCATTTTTTATAGACAGACATTTCTTAGGATTTAGTAGCATTTTGTTACTTTTGCACCAATCTGAGAGAGAGGTGAGATCTGTCTGTAATCTAACTACATCATCTGGAGACTCTATAACCTTATACAATTTTAAGTCATCAAGTTAAATCTGTACGATGAAGAGAATGAGAAATCATACTCATTTTTTGTTACTGAGGAAGAGTGGTCAAGAGCATATTCAGGTAAGTTACAGAATTATAGTACTTAACCCAAAAAATACTAAATTATGGTGTGTTATGGTTTGCAATATGGCGCAAGTGTATGACCTTGACCTATTTTGTTATATGACCAATGTTTTGAAACGGATCACCAGTATGGCGTCGATTTATGACGTTATTTGCATTGGCTAGTATACTGGGTTCTATTTCGGAACACAGACTTAGTAATCTGTGGTCGCGGGTCAATCGTGAAGTGAGACGCGCTGCCAACTTTTGGGCGTCCACTTGACGCGGGGGAAAAAGAGATTCCTTCTTGGACTTTCATAGTTTTGGAAGTGAAAACTTCTTCAGGCACGTTGGGCACTTTTTATCATATCATTTTTTCTCAGGAAGTAAGTTTAAGTGTGATAGTGGATAAAATTTTATGAATTTTTGCTCACAAATGTTCGGAGGCCTTAAAACCAGGGGGCACCATATCATTGATACGGCTGATACGGTGGTGGCTACGCCCCTGCTGTGCACAGTCATTCAATCTTAGTCAACAGAGATGATAACGTACTTATAGAAGATATTATGCTCCGGGCAACAGTATTGGAAAGAAAAGTCATTTCCCATACACTTTTTAAATGATGCCGGTAAAACCTAAAAAAAGCACTTACTGATTATTTTAAACTGATTTAATTGTAACGAATACTGTGTATTGAAAGGTTTGAAAATGAAAAAGAGATAATCTGTACATATCTGTAAGTACCAGGGAAAGGACGAATGGATGACTACCAATACGAGGGCGGCACTGAAAATTTCGGGAATCAAGGAAGTGACACAACATTACTATTTGAAAATGTATTTATTGCTTTTCGAAGTATTCTCCGCGAAATTTGACACGTTTTTCCATACGATGGAATCAATAATTGAAGCAACCATTCCATTCGGAAGTTGGGGTCTCCAAAATGGCCGTTTTGTAGGCGTCCACAGCTTCTTCAGGTGATGAAAATCTCTGAAGTACTGAACTTCTTAGTAGTACAGACAGTACCTGCCAATGTCATACTTTATGGGCATGCTGACCTAATTAGTGCCGTGCCATCTCTAACGAAGATATTGAAAAATATTGGTTTTCCTATAAAAAAGTGACAAAAGGAAAATTATTATGGAAAGAACCGACATTGCTCCTGCTCGAGTGAATTTTCTCCGAAAAGTCAAAAAAAATCACAAATTGGGACAAAGTAGTGTTTCTAGACGAGACATGGCTAAACGCCAATCATACCTTATCCAAAGCTTGGACCGATCGAAAGATTGGACTGCACAATCAACCACCAAAGTATAATAATAATATAAATAATATACCCGAAGGCAAAGGTCAAAGATTAATCATCACTCATGCTGGGACGTCATCTGGTTTTGTGCCTAATTGCCTATTGGCATTCAAATCAACTAAAACTACTGAATACCACGAGGAAATGAATTTTGAAAAATTTAAGGAGTGGTTTTTAAAATTATTAGATAATTTAAAGGAGCCACATCGCAATATTATGGATAACGCCCCATATCACTCGGTCCAAAAGCACAAACCACCAACTTCGGCAAACAGAAAATTAGAAATCATTGCGTGGCTTCAAGAAAAAGGAATAGAGGCCAATGAAACTATGCTTAAAAATGAATTATTAAGACTCGTTGGTCTGCACAAACCTAGTACTCCAACGAATGTCTTAGATGATATAGCCCACGAAAAGGGTCATACCGTCATAAGACTACCCCCGTACCACTGCCAGTATAATCCGATCGAGCTTATCTGGGCCCAAGTCAAAGGTTTCTTTGCTTGAATTTCAGTTAGATAGGTACTTTAATTATTAACTACTGTTTAATTAATCTTATTAAAAGTATGTTTTCTTTTAAGGTTACGCTGCCAGATACAACACAACACCGCCTTTCACGGCAAATACAATGTTGCAGTTATTAAAAATTGCGGTCGACAATGTATCTGCAGAAGACTGGAAGAGGGTGGTAACCAAATGCAGAAAAATAATGGAAGAAGATTTTATAAAGATTTTAGAAAGAGTTTATAATAAATTTACAAGATTGTTCTAGCAATTCAGAAACTGATTCAGATATGGATTTTGGGTGTACTCCTTTAAAAGAATAAATGCATTTTATATTAAAAATATTCGTTTAATTTAGTAACGTTTGTAATTAAATTAAACCCAATTATTATACGAGGGCGGCACTGAAAATTTCGGGAATCAAGGAAGTGACACAACATTACTATTTAAAAATGTATTTATTGCTTTTCGAAGTATTCTCCGCGAAATTTGACACATTTTTCCGTACGATGGAACCAATCATTGAAGAAACCATTCCATTCGGAATTGGGGTCTCCAAAATGGCCGTTTTGTAGGCGTCCACAGCTTCTTCAGGTGATGAAAATCTCTGTCCACGCAATTTATTCTTTATTTTAGGGAAAGTATAGAAATCACTAGGGCTTAGGTCGGGGCTGTACGGTGTATGGTCTCATAATTATATGTTTTCTTGCTCTAAGAACTCTTTTGTTCTGTGTGCGGTGTGAGAACTCGCATTGTCGTGATGGAGGATGATGCGGCGGTTCCAGTTCTATTTACGGAGTTCAGAAACGACCTGTGGCAAACAAATGCTAGCATACCATTCTGCATTAACCGCCCTTTGTCCCTTAAGAGGAATAGTCGTAGCATGGCCGGTTTTGGAGACAAACGTGGCCACCATTTTTTTTACAACACTCCGTGAACGAACAATTTTTGTTGGCTTTAACTCATTTTCGAACACCCAAACTCGTGACCGGTTTTTATGTTTCGGGTTCGTACGCATATATCCAGGATTCGTCACCTGATACGATTTTGCATACAGCATTTGAGGATCCTGTGTGGAATCTTTCGAGAGTTCTGACGCACCAAGTAACGCGAGCCGCTTTTTGCTCTTCACAGAGCGAATGCGGTATCCGTCGGGAAAACAACTTTTTTACACCTAATTGTTCATGCAAGATTATTTGTATTTGACTCATGCCAATGTCTAAAGTTGCCTGAATTTCGCGGTATGTCACATGTCGATCTTCCTCAATTAGCTTACGCACAGCATCAACGTTTTCTTGGGTGACTGCAGTTTTTGGACCACCTTGACGGGGATCATCACTGACCTTGACACGTCCACGTTGAAATTCAGCAAACCAGCGATAAATTGTGGCTTTGGAAGGGGCTTCATCACCAAATGCAAAAATAATCCGGTTGACACACTGTTCTTGTGTTAAACCACTTCGAAAGTCGTATTAAATCATCGCTCTTGAATTTTCTCGAGTCAATTCCTTTTTCTCAACGACTAAATAAGTTTGACAAAACCTTGTTACAAGACCGAGAATCTTTTTTTAAATAAATAAATGGTATTCGATTTTTAAAACTAAGGAGTTTTCAATTAAAACGATTTTAATATGACAGGAACAGTGGAAATATTCCATTCCCGATACTTTTAGTGCAGCCTAGTAGAAAAAACTGACTCTTTTTTTAAGTTATAATAACTTTTTCAAATACTTTACAATTTTACTATACAATTATTTTAGATACTGTTGCGCGCCTAAGTTGATGTCCGGTACCTGGCACTAGCGCCATATAGTTTTTGAATTGAATTGGCGGTTCAAGCGAAGCTTCGGATCGAAATAAAGTGATCAGTGCGATTAATTATTAGTGTGTTTTAAGTCTTAATTGGTGTTCGGCAATTAAAGTGTCAATTTTGGTAATTCAATCCGCAGTTTCTATTGTCACGAACCCTAAGCTCGTAACAATTGCTGTCAGAAGTGGGATAAAATCATGCCGATTTTACCTAAGGACGAAACGGTGGGTGTCCGTACCCGAAGTCAACGCCAGCAGGAGACGAACCAGAGAAGATTTGGTGGTGCAACGCAGCAGACATCGGGAGGCCAACTGCCAGCTACGGAGTCTGGCCCGTCAGCAGCTCCTATACCTGCAGCACCTGACTTAGGTGCTCTCATGATGATGCTGGCTCGCCGACAGGAGGAACAGGCCCGCCGACAGGAGGAACAGGCCCGTTGGTTGAAAGAGCAGCAGGAGGAACAGGCCCGCCAGCAGGCGGAACAGGCACGCCGATAGGAAGAGCAGTTGCGGGGCGGACAGAAGGAACAGGGCCGCCGACAGGAGGAACAGTCCCGTCGTTTGGAAGAGCAGCTCAAACGCGATAAGGATGAGCAGATGCTCCTCATGAAGGACATTCACGCTACCTTCGAGGAAGAGGTTAGGGGGTTGAAGGATAAGGTTGCTCAGTATGACAAACGCCTGTCGGAAGCTGAGACGCGAATCGACCAAGTGAACAAAGTGATGGCTGACATGAAGAAAATGCTGGACGACCTCAAACTTGGGGATAGAATAACGGCTCACGTGGTAGCTACACCACCTTAACTTCGTAGATTCAAAGTGCCGCCGTTCGACGGGACTTCTTCCTGGTCAGCCTATAAAATCCAGTTCGACGCTGTTATTAAGGCGAACGGCTGGAATAAAAGTCAGACCATGACTGCTCTCACACTAGGCCTGCGCGACCGGGCCTTAACTGTTCTAGAAGCTCTCGGTAAGGAAGTGACTTATGAGCAGCTCCTTGAGGCATTGGAGGCGAGATACGGCGACGATCACCGGGAACACGTCTTTCATATGCAGCTTAAAGATTGCGTGTAACGCATTAACGAAAACCTGAAGCAGTGGGCTCTTGAGGTGGAGAAGCTGGTGCGAAAAGCATACCGGTCTGTACCTGCGCTCATTGAAGGGAACCTGGTGCAGACATTCATCGACGGCATCCGCGACCTTGAAGTCAGAGGTGCTGTGAGGCTCGGGCACCACGTGACACTTACGAAAGCCTTGAACCATGCACTTGAGGTTGAAGCCGTGCGGCAGGATTATCGTTCCCATCGCGTCAGGGAGGTTACAGCAGCTACAGTTCGTGACAGCAATAATGGATATAATAATGGCCCTAGGTGCTATGGCTGTGGAGAAAGGGGTCATCTTCGATCCAGCTGCCCTAAGCAAACTGTAGAAAGGGAAGGTGATCGATCTCGAAAGGGTAGTGCGGCTAACAGCACCGCCCAGCAGCAGCAGGAATACGATTTTACTATCGGACACTGCAGCGGGAAATGGCGTGGCAACACAGATGCATTGTCAAGAAGACCTTATCCTGATGATTGCGAGAATAGTACTAAGCCAAAAGGGTAAGGAAGTGGTATCTGTGAGGATTCTCAGGACGGACCACCTCAGCAACGAATAAAAGGACAGCCTACGACCTGCACAGCAGGGAGATTCGGACATCAAGGCGATTCTGGAATGGATGAAGGCCCGTGTTCCCAAGCCCATGTGGAGCGACGTGCGACCACTAAAAGCTATTGGGCCTAATGGGACAGCTTACTGCTTCAGGATGGAGTTCTGTGCCGTAAATGGGAAAATGGTCGGGGAGACAGCTGTCGTTTGCAAATGGTTGTCCCTAAAGCTAAAGTGCCGGATGTTCTATAGCTGTACCATAATGGTTGTTCAGGAGTCTATCTGGGAGTTAAGCGAACTCTACTCAAGATCCGAGAACGGTTTTACTGGGTTCATTATCGTGAAGATGTCGAGAATTGGTGTACAAGTTGTGCGGCTGTGAAGGGACCTCTGACCACAGAACACATATACCCCTAAAGGGGAAGAATAACGACTCCATACAAATTTTATGAGGAAATTTTTTCTTACCGATGGGCGCCATCTGTGGACAGCCCACGAAAACTAAACAGTAGAAGCTAGGGCGGGAAATTCACAGCACAGTGCATTTTACAGATAGGTATACGTTGCATTGCATTTTAGGCACAACTACAGTGCGTTTCTCGATATTTTCCTTCAACATGGTCAATTGTTGCTCAGCAATTGACATCTGAACAAAATCATTACCGAGACACACAGTGTACATGTGCATACAATGCTGAAAGCAAAATTTAAAGAAACAGTCTAATAAAACAAACATTAGTGTATGACTTTTTTATTTCGCATGATATTAATTATTATTTATCAGATTTTCATTTGGGCAACTATGAAATTTTTTATAAATAAATGTTTTTGGATTATATAATATACATTTGGGACAAAAGGTTTTCACAAGTAACGTGTATTTAAGCAGTTAATCTTAAACATAAATATTAAATATATTCTAGTATTTTCTTTCTGCGAACTCATCGCTAAAATAAACAAAAATTCAAACAAGAGTCACTATCTCAACACCGAGTCTATATCTCACAAAAACACTTAATTTCACCAAAACACAGCCACGGAGCAGCAAACTCGATTCAACGTTAACAATGTATGTAGAATTAAATGGAACTACTTTATTTATTACAAATAAACATAAATACAAGACAAAATGGTGCTCAAGCGCCGGCAGACATTTTTCATGTGACGTCATAATCATAATCAATATGGCGTGCGGACATTACTGTTGTCACACATTATTGCTTTATCTTTTTTGTTTTTGTGAATTGAATACGTAATATTTCTTAGCAAAACATATTTTTTGGCATCAAAATAATAACAATAGCTATTTTTAAATGCAACTTACTTTAAAAATTACTAACAATTACTAAGTTCATTGTTTTGAAGGATACGAAATTTTTATTTTTGGTGGCAACATTATATAATTCATCTCTTTTACCTGATTTTGTTGTCTCTCTCTTGCTTCCTAGCCCACCTACGTCTTGTTCGTAGAACAAAGTTGACAGACCCTGCCTCTGACTCGTAGTAGAAATGCATTGAAATTGTACAATGTTGGTGCACCGTGGGAGAGGACACTCCTTGATGTTGCGGAGCCGTTTCAGAAAGGTGCAAGAGGTACTCCTAAAATCGTTCGGATCAACTGGCGCGTTATTATGGGGCGGATAATGATCGGAACGAGCATGTCTTAGGAGGGGGCAGTGTTGCGCGCCTAAGTTGATGTCTGGTACCTGGCACTAGCGCCATCTAGTGTTGGGGAACAGAGCGAGGGAACTTTCTAGAAAATTACATGCTGGAACTTTCCACCTCCAGCGCCATCTACTATCGAATAGAAGAACTAAGCTTTCTGGAAAACTCCACACTCGAACTTTCGCCACCTAGTCGGTCGGGACTGGTATTTACTAGAATATTCTAGATGTTTCGGTGGAAAAGGCCTATTTAAAGCTGCTATCGGGACAGTATTGAATTAGCGATTCAAGCGAAGCTTCTGAGCGAAATAAAGTGAACTAAAGTGATCAGTGCGATTAATTGTTAGTGTGTTTTAAGTTTTAATTGGTGTTCGGCAATTAAAGTGTCAATTTTGGTAATTCGATCGGCAGTTTTTATTGTGACGAACCCTAAGCTCGTAACAATAATATGACTACAAATTTGCAAATATCACTGTTTTTTTTACTTATATTTACAATAATATATGTTTCAATTTCATATCACTAAATTCGTTTAAACAAATATCTGTCCCATTCTTATTCGCCAATGCTGTAACTATCTACCTCACTCACACTTAAAAAATCTATTGACGATGCTTAATAACCTAAATCTATAACAAAAAACCTGTTTTGGGGCACACAATAACGATTTCATAACTTCAAATATTTTCGTTTTATTTGGGACTGGAATGAACAGATATGCTACTTAGGATGCTTAAACAAAAAAAAATAACAGTGATATTTGTGTAGTTATATGCCTAAAAATAAGAAAAACCACATGCACGGTATAGCTAAATTGTATTTTATTGTTTTTCGAAGTATTCTCCGTACAATGTAATGCACTTTTCCATTCGATTAAAACAGTAATTCCAGTCTGAAGTTGATGTTGACAAAATGGCTGATTTATACGCTTCCACAGCTGCTTCGGGTTCTTCAAACCGTTGACCGCAGTAGAGATAAATATAAAAATACATTAAAGAAGACTGATTTCACTGACACTTACGAATATGAGTAAGGTAGGATGTTCTTCTTTATAGTATTCAACTTGTCCTACTCTGAATACGTCTTTAAATTCTCCCTTAGACTAAACTTCTCATCAGCTTTGAATTTCAACCACAAAACTATTGTCTGGACAAATATGTTTATTAGCCAATTAATTTTCAAATTTATTTAATTTACAATGATTATTATAAATTAAGAAACGTTTTATTCACGTATAATTAATGAACTGTAATTTTGACGGGTTCGAATATGATTTACCTATAATAATGCCCTCAAGACTGAAATTCGGTCACGGCGGCTAGTCTCAACGAAAACTAGCCATCGACGTAGAACAGGATATAGTATACGAGTGTGTGCACTCTATAATCGCTCACTATTTTCCCATATAACGGCAATGGGAAAATAGTGAGCTTATCGAGGCACGGTGATAAAACACTGCCATCTTCCTGATTCCGGGCTGCTACCTGCTACTGAGAACTTCTTGACAGAAAACCCAATAAAAAAGTTTTGGCCCAATAGGGGATTCGAACGCAGAACCTAGACCTACGGAGTAGCCAACTATATAATATTCTACGCATATCGTTGATGGTCGTCTACATGCACCTAGGTACATGCAGGTATCGGGCCTCGGGGTAAGCCCCACTGCCCGGATACTCCTCATACCCCATTACTATGGGGTAGTCATTTTTTGCCTATTCTTGGCGTAAGTGGCGCTACGTTTTGTAACGTAGCCAGATAAGAATTTGTTCCCGTAGTTCACCGACTACGGGAAAAGGAGGTAGTCTATGGAGGTTTTCTAGGTATGTCTAAGTTGGCCTTTCAGCGGCATTGTGGGTTATTACTCAACTCTCTAATCACATATAGAGAGGAGTTCTCTTGGAAGGGGTCGCCCGTCCGGTGGCCGAGTGTGCAACGGCGCAAAGCCGTTGAGGTGTTCGTGTGGCCCGTTGTCGGCGCGGTTGAACATGCCGCGCGCTAGCCGGGCCACGAAGTCGGTGATGGTCTCGACTTTCAGATCGGCCGCTATGACGTCATTCCGGACGTAGCGACCTGCTCCGACAATCGTCCTTAATGACAGGTTCTGCTGAGCCTGTAGTCGCCGTCTCAGAGGGTCGCTCAGAAGTGCGTACCAGGCCGGAGCAGCGTAGGTGGTAATGGTCCGGATATACATCTTGTATATCCGGAGCTTGGTCTTTATCGGTAGCTTGGATGCCAGGACCGGACGAAGCATCGCCCGCGCACATCTGGCTTTGCGGACGACGAAGTCGACGTGCGCAGTCATGCGCAGCGCCCGGTCGATCCGGCACCCGAGGTATGTCACGGCCTTCTCGTACACAATCTTCTGGCCGTTGAGAGTTAGCGGAGGTGGTAAGTTTTTGAGGCGACGAGTGAGCAGAGCGGTCGTCTTACCAACGTTGACGACCATCCTCCACTCATTCAGCCATGGTGGCAACAGGTCCAGCAGACGCTGCATTTTGGCAGTGGCTATATGGGCTCTTCTGGACGAGGTGAAATAGGCGCTATCGTCCGCATATAGCGCCAGCTCAACATCGTCCTCCCATTCTTGCAGCCTGCCTGCCAATGTTGGTATGTCGTTAGTGTAAGCCGCGTACAGGACTGGAGACAGACAACTGCCCTGTGGGACGCCGGCACTGATGGTTCTTGTTGCGGACTCGGCGTCATCTACGCAGACGTAGAACTTCCTGTCTTCCAGGAAGGGCGCCATTAACCGCAACATAGCAGGGGGGACACTGGTCTGCTCGTGTAGTTTATATAGTAATCCTGAGTGCCACACCCGGTCGAACGCTTTCTCGATATCGAGAAAGACGCCCAACGATATGCGGCCACGATTGTACTCTGCCGCAAGCAGGTGCAGCACTCTAGTCAACTGTGTGACTGTAGTGTGACCCCTCCTGAATCCGTGCTGCTCCGCCCGAAGTTGGATGCACGGACGGAGACGTCTTAGCAGCAATCTTTCAAACAGTTTAGCTATGTGCGGTAATAGCGTAATCGGCCTGTAGCTGGCAGCTCTACGCCTGTCCTTCCCGGGTTTCGGCAAGACGATAATTTTGCCTTTCTTCCATTCCTCCGGGAAGTGGGATGTCCGCAGTATCCCATTGTAGAGTCGACCAATCTCTACTAGGACTTTATAGGGCAGCTGTCGGAGTGCAGCGTTGGTAACCCCTTCGTGTCCAGGCGCCTTCCTCGGTTGCAGGCAGGTTACTGTCCTCCGCAGTTCGGCGGGGGAAATGAACCACTCTCCTGCAAGAGGCGGCGCAGGTGACGACAGGAACTCCTGTACGCGACTCTCCTTTATGGCATGAAGCTCCATGAACTCCGCACTTGCAGGATTCGGCATAAATTGCTCCTCGAAGTGCTCTCCTAGGATATCCGCTCTGCCCTTGGCATCATAGCAGCGTTCGCCCGCACTGTTGGTCAGCGGGCAAACGGGAGGTCTGGTTTTGGTTAACTGCCGGTTCAGTTTGTAGAGCGACGCGTTTTGCTCATCCGCCTTCAATATGCGCCGCTCCCAGGCCTCTCCTCTGTAGACCTGGACTGCAACCGACAGTTCCTCCGATAAGGTGTTTAGCTGCGTTTTCAGTCTTGGGCAGCGAGTACGTGCCCAGAGCTTCCTTAGCGCTCTTTTGCGCTTGATCTGCACGCTTATCTCTCGCGGCAGATCGTCACGTCTTTGTGTAATCGGAACGATCGTAGAGGCCGCGTGGAGGGCCTCCTGGATGTTTTTGGTGATTCTAGTAGCAGCGGCCTCTACCGCTGTACTTATAAGTTGGTGGACTGGAGGTCTCGCCTGCAGATGTTGTGAGTAGAGCCTCCAGTCGATGCGTGTCTTAAATGCTCTGGGCGGCGTAGTCACCGCCTTAGTGCCAAGGGTTATCAGAATCGGGAGGTGCTGTGAGCTCAGGTCGTATAGCACCTCTACCACTACTGGGTAGTTGACGTTCCTGGAGAGCACGATGTCTAATACATCCGGATGTTGCCTCGGGTCTGTCGGAACGTTGGTTGGTTCTTCGGGACCTAAAACGTCATAGTTGTTTTTCTCAGCGTCTTCGTATAGTGCATGACCCGGCGGAGTGATCACTCTGGACCCCCACGCCGGGTGTTTGGCGTTTAGGTCCCCGGCGATTATAGTAGGTGTTTCGCCTTCCATCACCGTCCGGATGTCTGAGGAGCAGAATGGAGTCCCTGGCGGGCGGTATGCTGCGTAGATCCTTAGTTCCTCGCCCGCCGCCTCCATTCTTATGCCGATAGATTGCATAGTCCGGTAAGGTGGTAGTTCCAGCTCTTGGTGGACGATGTCCCTCCTCACTAGAACCGCCGTCCCTCTGTAGGCGGCTCCTTGAGGGGTGACCTCGTCCCTTCTGTATAGGTGGTAGTTTGGCAGCTTGATATGCGTCTTAGGGTTTAATTTTGTCTCTCCCAGCAATATGATGTGCAAGTCCTGTTGCTGGGAGACTGTGCGGAGTTCATGCAGCTTCTGCTGTATACCGCCCGGGTTCCAATAGAGGAGGCGCAGATTACTCTCCTCCGTAATGCCGGGCTAATAGGTTTGCCAGCGCCTTCATGATCGCCGTAACTGGATCTGTCCCGGCTCTGATATCTGCCAGGACTTGTGTTCCGACCTCGATGGCAATACCAACTAGACGTTGTATTGCGTCTGCTGTCTCGAGGCCGGTGGTAGGTGTTTTCCTATATGAAGGCGTTGGCAATTGACTCGGGTGTGGATGTTCCTGGTCCTGCCCTCTTGGCTTATGGGTGGAGCGCGCTCTAGCTGTAGAGCGGGCTCTACGTTCTGGTAGTGCCCTTTCTGGCACTCCACCCATGCTCTTGGTCGACTCCCGAGTAATCTGCGCCTGTGAGGCTACCGGTCCAGATGGTGTCGGGGTAGAGGTGACAGCCTAAGGAGGCTGCGACTTTTTCCTGCTCCTCTCCCGCCTCCTCTTCTTGGAGGGTTGCCGTTCTGTGGCAGGGTTGGCGGGGGGTTGTAGAGTCGCCCCGGTGGTTGCCCTTGTCTCCACGGGTTTCACCCTTTCCTTAGGTGTTACGGGTGGGGGGGGGGGCTGGTTGCCTGCCCTTCCCTGTGATGGTCACCCACCCGTCTTGCTGGATGGTAACAGCTTTTGGGCGACTCTGGGGGATCTTTTTAGGGTCCTCCGGGAGTAGTCCCGGCAAAGTAATCCCCTGCCTCCTAGCAATCCTCCTCAGGACTGGGCAGCGGCGGTCGTTGGCCGTGTGGTTTTTGCCACAATTGGCACACTTGGGTTCCTCCTCCCTACCCCGAGGGCAAAGGCTCGCAATGTGCTCCCCGGCACAGCGCACACACCTCACTGGCCTGAAGCAGTTGGCGGAGGCGTGCCCGAAGGCCTGGCATCGGTGGCATTGCGCCGGTCCTGCTTTTCTCTGCCAGGCCTCGATGACGACCCCTCTCATAAAGAGGAGTTCGTCGACATTGTATAAGTTCTGGAACTGCTCCAGGCTCAGGTGATCTAGTTGGGCAAAGTAGATGCAGCCAGGTCTGCCTCTACGCGGTGGAATTGCCTTAACATATTTGATGGGGAAGCCTTTTGCCCTTATGGCCTCCTCTATTGTTTTAGTATCCGTGCCCATTGGTAGACCCCGGATGCCCACTTTAGTGGGCTTGTCCTCCTCCGGGGTATAGCAGTACCATGACAGCGTTGGTGTTTCCTTGGTTAACTCCACCATATAGCGCTGAACTGTACGGAATTCATTGGAGCTTTGCGGCGTGAACCGTACGCCTTTCCCGAACGGATGGGCATTTAAAGGGTGGCCCAACATTCTGTTGAGCTCCTTAAAATGCCTCGTCCAATCCGGTAGGCATTCAGCCACTATAGGTGGGTATCGGGTCTTCTCCTGGTCGGCAGGCTTATCAGTAGGCACTGCCGCCGGTTGTGGTCGTGGTACTGCTGGTGCAGCTACCATATGGGCATAGCTGGTAGATAGTCGTTGACCATCGTTCTGCGGGAGCCCGGACGGGTTGGATGTTGCCACCGGCGATGATCGGCCGGCGGATGCTGCCAGGGTCGCGTAGGTAGTCGACCCCCAGCTGTAGGATTCCTCGCCCCCCTGCTCATACTGGGCCGAATCGTGGCTTCGCCGATCCGGTGATAAAGAGCGAGGGGGAGGGGTTGTGGTGGAGAAGGTGATTTTGGTGGTGATCTCAACACCTTCTTCGACGTCATCACCTGGTGGTATGTTTCATCTTCTGATGATGAGGATGGTGGGTCATCGGATGACAGCTGGGAGCCTATCCGTTGCCTCTTCTCGTATAGGGAGGCTTCGGTTTCCGGTGGTGTATGTCGTCTAGCCGTTTTCTTAGCCCGCTGCTGTTGGGGCGACGGTTCCTGCCTGACCGTGTGCTCAGACATGGCCGGCGTGAGCGCGACACCCAGTGCAGGTTCTTTCCGCGGCGAGACGGGTTTCCTCATTGGGATCTGGGAAAATGATGGCACCGTTCTGGTGCGCTCTGGGTTCACCAGATCCCTGATTGCTAGTGGTCTCTCCAACACTCCTTTCTTATCCGGTGGTATTTTAGACTTTGGGGGTGGTTCCCCTTTGTCCCTACCCGACATGTTAAGGTATAACCTAACCTGTCAGTTGTGGTCTGAAGGCCCTGTCTATATAAGATGGTGATTATAGTAAGCGGCTTTCCTCACTATGGGCACTGCCTACCTCTTTTGCAAACAAAAGGGTTGGGGGAAGTGCGACGGTGGCACTTTAATGCGCGACTAGGCACAGAATGCTCGGAACGCATAAAGTGCCAAGAATCACCTAGGGGCCGGTGACCTCGACGCCTCACGGAATCACGGGACTCAACGTTCGGCGGAGTATGTCGTACCGGCGGTCATTTGCAGCCACTGATAACTGCAAGTAACGCACACCAAGGAGATCCTTAATATATATGAGATATGGATACGCATATCGTAAACGTCAAACAACCCTAGTCACGGTCACGTGAACCATAGAGACACATTTTATTTTGACATTGACAATTGACTTGATTGACAAATTGACATCAAATGAAATGACATTTTATTTTATCATTTGATTTGATAATCAAGTAGATTATAATATAAAATTTTAAATTATTACAGAACATTAAAGTGGGCATTTTTTTTTTGTTATCATTATTTAGTGGTCTTCACTTTTGGTACTAAAATTAAATCTGTCACTGGTTGGATAATGGAGTAGAAAACTGCAATATTGCACCATAATAATATTTCTTGCACGGCCACAAATGAGGAGGATTATACACAAGAAATATGCCTTCTCATGAAGAGGAAGATAAGCCATGCAGAGCTTGTACAGATTTTAAGACATGGGCTAAGCAGCAGAAGCCAAAAAAAATAACAGTCAGTCCCCCAAATGAACCGGTAAGGTTATAAAATTTAACAATATTATCAATATATTATTCTCCCTTTTAAATACGATAGAGAAAAAAGCAATTACTCTTTTTATACATATTAAAAACAGTAATTGTAAGTATTTAAATTATCACAAAAAAGTATAAATGTTAGTAAGTACTTAAAATTAAATAAGTCTTTAATGACTTAGTGTATTTCACAATGAAGATAAAAGTAAATTTTGTTTTTATTATGTGAATTCAAGTAATTTTACAGAATCCTAGAAAAAAAAATGAATTAGTCATACAATTGATAGTAAAGTGGCAGTATAAGAATATCCACTACCCTCTATCATTCCACAGGTGTTGTAAGAGGCTGCAGGTGGAAACTGTAACATAAGATGTACAGCAGCATCTTCCTGAAAACAATATAAAATAACTGGTTGCTAACCCATCTGCCAAGCATGGCTTCTATGGCAAAATCCACCCTATAAGACTATCTATGGGGAAAACTTTAAAAGGCCATAATAGAATGGGATATAACAATATAACAAAATAATATTTTACTTCTTTATTATTTCAACTTATATACAGTAAGAAAAAAAGCTTTGTTCTAGTCCCTGCAAAAACGAAAAGATTGTCCTCTGGACAAAGATGAGTTGGGTCGGTCTACTTGGGGCCTTTTGCATTCTATGGCTTCATATTACCCTGAAAAGCCTACCACATCCCAGTCACAGGACATGGCCAAATTTTTTAACATTTTTGCACAGTTCTACCCATGTGAACCATGTGCATTAGACTTCCAAGAAGAGTAAGTATAGTTGATGATTATTTATATTACATAGACAAATGATTTTACACCTTTATCCATCCTCCATAAAAAAATAAAAATCAAGATATTATAAAATCATAGTCACCAGTTAAGACAGATGCTAATAAAATTTATTCATATGATGATAATGATCATAATTTTTATTATTAAATTGTAGTGACAAATAAACTTACAATCTACCTAATAAGTGGCTACTGATTATCGTTGGGTGCCTGCAGCAAACTTACAGAGAAAGTTCCAGGTGCATTGTGAATTCCTTACGGCCTGTATTTAAACTGGCTCTCTATACTCTTAAGAGATTGGTCCGAAGGACTCCTGGGTAGATAAGGAGTCATCCTAATAAATAATAACAATGATATACTGCAAATTTACATACCATCAGACATGGAATATTTTATTGCATTTACTACGAGTGCTCTGAGGAATTGTTTAGACTATTTCCAGCTGTACAATATCACACATTGCGACAAAACTCACAATACCATCCATACCATCTGGATGACTGGTCGTCCACCACTGCAATTTAAAAAAATTTCTTCCTTGCACAACTGCCTTGTGGAATCAACTACCACTAGAGATTTTTCTGGACCAATACTACTTAGGGACCTTCAAGAAAAGAACCTACTCCTTTTTAAAAGGCCGGCAATGCATCTGCAATTCCCTTATGTTACAGTTGTTCATGGGCGGCGGTAATCACTTACCAGCAGGTGAGCCGTGTGCTTGTTTGCCCCCTCTCCTATAAAATAAAATGGCAACATAATACATGAAAGACAGAAATCTGGATGTGTTAATGTTTTGAAAATATTTTCTAATGCTGATATTAGGATCTTTTCTTATGAAATTGCCATTTTTTATGAAATAAGTTAACATATTTTTTTTCCATGCTTTTTATTTCTATTATTCAAAGTAATTACTAATGTAATCAATAGCCAACACAGTGGCAGTGTATTAATGCCATTCTTGAAGAAATAAGCTGGATGGGAGGCAACAAATTCTTCAAAGGCGTATTGTACTGCCTTTCGTTTATTGAACTTACTTCCCATCAAAAAGTTGACCAAATTCTGGAAAAAGTAAAAGTCTGTAGGCACAAGGTCTGGTGAGTACTAGGGATGGGCTGAATATGGAGTTCACCGAATACGAATATTCGGTTAAATTTTTACCGAACCGAATATTCGGCCGAATATTATTCGGCAGGATAACCTCGGGACTTAACCAATTTATGTCGAAACTTGTTACCCGTAAAGCACACGGGATTAGCGCCGGACCCTGCCTCTCGCTTCCCGCCACACCTGACATGTTATTGCATTATCTAGTACTGAGCAAATTGCCGGCACATGCTTATGTTTTGACTATTCTTGTGATAAAAAAGTATTTCGTTGTTTTATTCTTAATTAAAGTTAAAGTTATAGCCTATATACGACCCACTCCTGGTCACAGGGCTCCGCTCATTTCTGAGAGGGTTATAGGGTAAGGAATTGTCCACCGCACTGCCCCAATATGCTTGTTGGCGAACTTTACATGTCTTCGAAATAATTTTTTTCTTATTTCTCAGACATGCAGGTTTCCTCACGATGTTTTCAAAATTTTTGTAAATCAGCACTTAAAATTGTAATTAATAATTTCATTGGTGCCAGCGGGGATTGAACCCGGTTTGGCCGAACAATATGCCGAATACCGAATATAAAACGAATATTCGGCCCATCTCTAGTGAGTACAGCAGAGTACGGAAAGCTTCTAACAATAGCTGTTGTAACTTAAAGACCCTCTGGTGTGACCGAACATGAGGTCGCACATTGTCGTGCAAGAGCAGCGCGGACAAATAATTGACCAAAGCTCGTTGAAGAGTATGAGCTTCTCCATCATTGTGTTCAGTTATTTACACTACATATTTGCAGTAATGCTCATCCTATTTTGTAAGAAGCTGTGATGAATCACATCGGCACTAGACCGCCAAACAGCGACCATGACTTTTCTAGGGGTAAATTTTTGTTTAGGACATTGTTTAGCTGCTGAACCAGGAACCAACCAAATCGATGGGCACTTGCGATTGTCAAACAATCCCTTTATAGTCCCACAAACAATGCAGTTCAAAATTCCTTCCTTATGTGCCTGTTGAGCAGTACATGGCTGGATTTCAACGCGTATTTCTCGCTGGCGATCATGAGTTTGTGGGGCACCCACTTGTCAAGCTCTTTTACCTTGCCAATTTGATGCAAATGAACCACTAATGCTATTGTCGAAAGCTACTGCTAATTCAGCCGTAAATTAAGGTGTCATCAGCTTCCACAATCGCCTTTAATTCGTCATTGCTGACCACCGACCAACTTTTCGGATAAAGATAAAGATATTTATTTTGTAAAACATGAGTAAAAATACAGGTGTTAAAAAAAACTTAATACGAGCTACATGTCGGGGTTTCAATTTTGAGGTCGAAATTTTCAGTCTTCATGTAGTGCCGCGATGCTACCACATCTGTACTCTTGTTCCATAATTAATTGAATTTTTAATGTATCCATGATGTGGAAAGATTGAAATGCGATGAAAACATAACACTTATCAATAAACAAATGACTAATTTAAAAAAAGAATTTCATGTTTTTAATTCATCAAACAAAAATTATTTTGAATTGAAATGGCCAGTACTGCAGAGTGGCAATTTCATAGGTAAAGACCTATTATTGTTTATGTAATGCTCAAAATTTTTTAATGAATATTTATCAATAAATGAGTTCCATGAGAACCCATCACTCCATATCTTGTGGGTGTAGAATGAGGTGATTATGGGAAAGGCTAGAAAAATCTCGCTCCTGATAGATGAAGGTATAACCATCTTGTTTATGTCAGGTGATAGAGATCAACTTCAAATTAGTGAGACGGCTGGCATCACAATCGTCAATTTGCCAGCCAAATGTGGCATTTTGATATCGGATAAGATTAACTTAGTGCCATATGCCATATTCTAATATTAGATACAGGTAATCTTTGTATAAGGTCTATACACTTCCCACTCGGGCACAGGCCTCATCGCATTTCTATGAGTGAGTCTCTATGAGTGTTGGTAACTTCACATGTCTGAAATATTTTTCTTCCTCACCAAGATTTTTTTAGCGCCGAGCACTTTGTAAATCAGCTTTTAAAATTGCAATTAACAATTTCACTGGTGCCGGCGAGATCGGACCTGGGTTGCTCGCATACTGTGAAATTTACAGAGGGAGTCTTTGTATGTTATACTGCAATGTAATGCTCTCAGATCTGATTGCAGCCAGATTACGTATCAGAAAACGTAATTGAAAAAAAAATGTAATACCAATTTTTCACTTGTAATTATTGCAGCATTAAGAAACACCCACCAAAGACGAAATCAAGAGAGGAGTTAGCAAAATGGCTGTGTGAAAGACACAACACAGTTAATATTAAATTAGACAAGCCAGTTTTCGACTGTAGTAAAGTGCATGAAAGATGGCTCGACGGCTGGTCAGATGGTTCATGTGACTAATATTTTTCATTTTACAGTGAGTTTAGTATTGAGACCCTTAAAGTAAGGAAATCTTGATTTTTTTAAACTGACAAAAATGTAACCTACAAACAATTCTGTGGAACTGTCAGAATTAAAATTGTATTGTGTTATTTTAGGATCACAACTTTTTTTTGTTTGTATAATTGATTTGTAACATGAATCTAATGAACAAATGGTTTGAACTCCCTTTCGAATTTTATATACCTATTACTGTTTGAAATGGCATAATATCGAAAATGGTTTTCAAAATATACTTTCCGTATTACATTTGTGTTGCCATGAAGTGAATAATAATTGTGATAAATATATAGCAACATTGTTACTGTGAAACTCCTAATACCTCTAATTACATCTTGTATTTGGATGTGTTTTAATTTAGAAGAATTTTTGCAGTGTACTGAACATAACTTGCGGATAATTAATTCAAATGTTTAAATTTCATGTAGAGACTTAGTTCAAAGTGTTAAAATGTGTTATTTTTAAAATGTATAATATACATTGCTTGTTATTTGTAATTAAATCACTTTATTGTTTTATTTGTGTTTCATATCACATTCAGAGATATTATTATTAAGTATGTGTGTGGTACTGTGCTTAACGTGGTAGAGGCACGCTGCAGCTGTATTATGGTTGTAGCACAAATGGCTCGGCTCCACCGGGGGAAATACCACGCTCTCACAGAATACCGGCGTAAAATAGCATCTTAATACTGCTGTGTTTCATATGGTGAGTGTAGATATCTGGAGACCCTTTTTACTGGAAACAAGACATTCCTTCTTAGTCCTCAGGGGTGACAACGTTTTGATTGACAATCGAGGATAATGTAGATGTCTGGTCCACAGCATCCACTTACCATCCATCAGGTGGACTGTGTGTTCGTTTGCTACCCTTACCTATATAAAAAAGTAAGCTGTCATACTAATGAATTTAACAAATAAAATACTTAATTCTCTAAAAAGTTTTATTGATACAAATGCATTGAAAGTACATAGATCATACTAATTCTTAAAGATTAAAGAGTACATTTTAGCTTAAACAACAAATTAAGCAAAAAAAAATGTCATTCAAAACATTCAAGTCAAGTTCACATTCAAAAAAACGTTCAGAGTGAGACAAGTCACTGTTTGGTTTGCTCTCATAAGAATTCCATTTCCCTCTCGATGCCAACAAATTTGAGCTGTTCCGTTGGTCCATATCTGAAAACAAAGAATTCTGTATAATATACATTATTTATGAAAGGATACATATTAGTTAACCTTTTAAGCGCTAGCTACGCCACAAACGAATTCCCGTGTCCTATACGCCAAAGCACAAAGTAAAATAAACAAAAATAGCGACGGAAAAAAATAGTGCTGCCAAGCGTTGGATATATTGGTAACATACAGTGATTTGTTTTTGTTGGTTTTTATGCCATAAATGACTACTTATAATCTGGGATGTTTTATTTCATCTTGCGCTATCTGCCACTCTTTGTATATATGTACTTAGTACATCAATAAAAAAACAAACATTACAAATAAAATAGTAGTAAACCACAGCACTACTCTCCATCCTAATGACGTTTCTTTTTGAAACTTCCTTAGAGATGTAGCCGTGTCGCACGTTGTGTATCCATTTCGAAATTTTGTGAGACTTATTTTTCTGAGACGTCTATGGTTCCTACGGTGCCACGATTTGATTTTTCGATATCCCCGAGATATCGATACTCAATTTTTCGATATCCCCGAGATATCGATACTCAAATGTCGAATATTTAAACCGAATCAGCACGCCCCGACTCCACGTAGTCTTGTCTGTCCTAACCCTAGAGTGGTTTTGTAAAGCCGTAGTCGCGGAAGGAGAGCAGCCCCCGCCCGCTGTAGCAAATTGCAGGCACCCGTGCGAGCCGTAGCGGCCGAGGCTGGACCAATAAGTCAAAGTTGCGGAGGTGAGCATGGGTGCCTGCAATTTGCTACGCAAGTGCTAAGGGGCTGACTTCCCACAGCGCCGAAGCCATTGCATAAGTAACTTTGGGTCAATATTCCTATGTAGAAAATAGGATTATGATTTTACAAAAAAAAATTGGCGATTAAGAGGTTAAACTTTATACGTGGTAGAGCCACGCTGCAGCTATATTATTATTGTAGCACAATGGGTCAGCTCCGGGAATCGGGCAACCGGGGAAGGACCACGCTCTTACAGAATACCAGCTTAAAATAGCAGGTTAATGCGGCTGTATTTCGTATGGTTAGTGTAGAGAACTGGAGACCAATTTTATTGGAAATGAGGCATCTCATCTTAGTTCTCAAGGGTGATAACGCATTTGCATTTTGATTTTTGATTGATGCTATCATCAATTAAAAATCAATCATCTATATGTAGATGTCTATAGGCACAGCATCCACTTACCGTTAGGTGGTCTATATTCTCGTTTATCAGTGCATTGGCAGATTTAACGTGTCATGTTTATAGTTCTGAATACGGTAATTGATATAATTTATTTAGGCAATACTGAAGCTGTGCATTTGTTGGCGCTGACCTGTAGTCGAAGAAGAGTTCCTCTCCTGGCTGTATGGCTCGCTTGGCGAAAATGCCAATGCGGTGGTCGCCGTTCACCATCATAACCTTCGCGTAGCAGTTCGGGTTGATGGAGTGGTTCGCGAAACGGATCTTGTTGCCTTTTCGCGTTGCGTCCACCACGAAATCTAGCATGATAGAAATAAAAGTAATTAAATTAACGAGAAAAATATACTTTGCAGTTCATATGAAATCTAATCTAACCTTATTTACATGGTCATAGATAGAATGAGGTAACATTATACATGCGGCCACCAAAGAGTATATAATCACTACCATTACTGATTTTTTTCACATTCAAGTCGGAGCTAAGGCATACATAGTTTATAGAATAATAAACTTTTAGAAAGAACTTATTTTATTCTTTTTAGTTCTTTTGTGGTGTAGGTACTATGCTGAAACAATTTAACTAAAATATTAAACAATGTCCTCCATATATTATGTAGTACACGCATCTTCATGAAATGTAGAAATAACATTTAATTAGCTCAGTTATATCATATTATATTTATAGAAGAAGACACCATTCACGTGTCTCTGCCTGAAACCACGCAACACAAATCCTTCTCCCTACCTATGTACCTATGTCACACTATATTATATAGGTCTCCCTCCATTCAATAAAGTTGTTGTTAAACTACACCAATGAGTTTAATATCTTGCCTTGCCCCACATTTAATTTGAAATAGACGTTTACTTTTAATAAAAGTTTAATAGCAATACCGTAGCCCATAATGATTTCTTACATTTACGCGAACACTAACATATTGATTAAAACTACTTTTACGGATTTTTATCGCGTTTAACATATTTTATTTTTAATACCCGGAGTACCTTCAACTTTTTATTTATTGTTTACTACTCCGGGTTAACACTGACATCGGGACGTCAGTCACCTCAGTCCCCCGTGACCATGGGTGCTGGAAAGCACCCGAAACGTCGGGTATTAAAAATAAAATAAATTAAACGCAATAAAATCCGTAAAAGTAGTTTTTATCAAATACCTTAACCCTTTTGAGTGGGCTAAGGAGTATCAACCTACATTACATTACCTAGATAACAATATGCCGTGGTAGCTCAGGGCTAAGTGCTCGCTGGAAATTTCACAGAGTGTGGTGACGTGTAGCCCTCATAACAAAACCAAAATTCAAGAAGCGGCAGTCTCATTATAGTCATAACAAGAGTAACACGCTCTCTTTATTAATACCTCACACAACATCCAACATTACACGGGTTCGATCCTGGCCGGCACCAATGAAATTGTTATTTGCCATTTTAAGTGCTTGCTTTACTACGTGCTCGGCAGTGAAGGAAAACATCGTAAGAAAACCTGCATGTCTGAGAAATAAAAAAGTGAAGTTTGCCAACACGCATTGGGGCAACGCGGCGGACTACATTAAAAGTTAAAACTCATCCTCAATTACGGCACCTTTAGGGATTAATGAAAAAAACGATGCACAATACACGAAGATGTAACATACATACAAAAACATATACTCTAATTAATAACTTCCTCCTTTTATTGAGGTCGGTTAAAAAGGGCACCACTCAGCACGCGCTATACACGGAACGAAGCGCTACTAACTTTGTGGTTACAATGGCATATTATCCGAGTATATGTTTGAACTAAATAAAATTAAAGATATTAATATTTAATTCGCAACCATCCGCTCAATTAAATACAATGATGTGTCTTACCTGGATTGAAGAGCACCTCCCGCCCTCCCTCAATTGCGTTCACTAATATAAGTGCAAAACTTAGCGGTCAGCCGCCGTAGAGTCTACATCACCCTAAGATATCTCGTGTACAGGCGAAACACGTGTCGTACTATATTAGTATATATTAGTGGACGCTATTGAGGGAGGGCGGGAGGTGCTCTTTAATCCAGGTAAGACACATCACTGTATTTAATTAAGCGGATGGTTGCGAATTTATACGTATAAGGTAGAGCCACGCTGCATATATATTATGATTGTAGCACGAATGGGTCGGCTCGACCGGGAAAGGACCACGCTCTCACAGAATACCAGCGTAAAATAGTAGCCTAATGATGCTGTGTTTCGTATGGTGAGTGTAGAGAACCGGAGACCCTTTTTACTGGAAACGAGGCATTCCATCCTAGTCCTCACGAGTAACAACACATCTGCATTTTGATTGGTAATCGAGAATAGATGTAGGTGTCAATGGGCCACAGCATCCACTTACCATCATACCATATTTTTATTATAATGAATTTCCGTAAAGTAACACCTGATTCTATCAATTATCTGAATAAAATTATAAATAATGATTAACAATTTTAAAATAATATCTTAAGATACAACAGAGACAAACACTCACCGTTATTAAGATTGAATAGAAATGAGCACATATACTTGTCGTAGACTTTCCCGCGCCTGTCAGCTTCGTCCTGCGAGATGATCTCCCCACAATACTCCGAGATGAATTCGTTCTTGTGGGCAGCCTCCTTGAGGAAGATGCCCCAACCGGCCACATCGGACGGCGCCAGAAGTAAATGCTTATGTAGACCCCTGAAAACAACAAATTATATTAAAATAATGGTGATTAAGACCGTGAATGTGAAAAATTAATATGCCATCAAAAACATAACTTGTAAAAAAAATCAAGTCTCGCAACTCAGTTCTTCTACCGTAAAAAGTTGTGAGATCCGTGTAATTGCCCAAGTTAATATATTTATTTAAAACATAAAAGATTTTTAAAATTGATATGGTCACAATATGCTATTACGTTAGCTAATTACGTAATAACTTAATACAGAAGGACCCAGGACATGGATCTCACAACTTTTTACGGTAGAAGAACTGAGTTGCAAGACTTGGTTTTTTTTACAAGTTATGTTTTTGATGGTATCTCATTTCTTTTTGTAGATAGTCCTACTTTTTTTCGTTCCGGTACCTTCTACTTCATGATTACCTACAAAGTACCTCTACACCTTTTATTCCATTATATTATACATATACATTATATACATACACTGAATCATTCACTGCAAATGTAACTTTGCAACCCTATATTATATGCGATTACAAAGTTATTTACGCAGTTAGTGTATCTAGAAAACTGGACCGAAATTGAAAACTATTTTAGTATTTCCTTATACACTAAACACTAATTGTGTTCTAAGTTTGAAGCTTCTATGTCTGCTAGAAGTGCCTCAGAGTTTTGATGATCGGTCAGTCAGTGAGTGACAAAATTATGAAACTGATTTATTATAATTCCTAAACTACTGGTTCAAATAGAATGAAATTTAAAATATACCGTGTCTATACAACGCCTGCTTGGTTTCTGAGAATTAGGCGGCAGTAGGTGTACCGGCTGTGCACTGCGGTACCTCTGCACGGAAGCCCAAATCCCCCCCCCCCATCAACATGGTAGCGGAATTAAATAATGATAGACTACCCCAAGAGGGTACCAGCACCCCTGGAGAATCCCTCGCTGAGCATCCGCGACCATGTTTCTCCACTTCTGAGCGTGGGTGCTCAGGCTGTCCCGCGTATTCTGGGGGGGGGGGGGGGGGGCAAAATTTCGATCAAGACTACAACTGCTCGGGGCAAACGGAGCAACAAGACCAAGGCGACCCCTGCCACGCTGTCCGTGAATTTCTGCAATATCAGGGGACTTCACTCTAACCTAAACGCCGTCCACTACCATCTCGAGACGGCGAGGCCGGCTCTGCTCTTTCTGACCGAGACGCAGGTGTCCTCTCCGGCTGATGTCTCGTATCTCTCCTACCCGGGGTACAAACTAGAACACTCCTTTGTGCCTCGGGCTGGAGTTTGCGTTTACGTCAGAGAGGACATCTGTTCTTGACGCCTCGGCAGACTTGAAGGTTCGGACCTGTCCATCCTTTGGCTACGCGTAGACAGCGACGACCATCCGCGCGTCTACGGGTGCCTCTATAGGTCCCATAGTGGTAATGCCGAAACAGACCGACTCTTCGACCACGTCTAAATGGCTGCAGATTCGTTGCTACAGCAGATCCCCTCCGCAGAGATCGTGATCCTCGGCGACTTTAACGCCTATCACGCCGAATGGCTTGGTTCACGTTTAACCGATCATGCGGGGAGATCTGTTCATGATTTTGCCTTGGCATATGGTCTGACACAACTGGTTACTTCGCATACGCGGATTCCAGATGTGGAGGATCATGCACCTTCCCTGTTGGACCTTCTGCTGACCTCTCACCCGGACGGATATCAGATTTTCGTCGACGCCCCTTTAGGCTCCACGGACCATTGTCTGGTCCGGAGTGTTGTGCCACTCACGCTGAAATCGCGATTGCATTCTGCAGGCTGCCGCCGTGTTTGGCACTATAGGTCAGCCGATTGGGATGGGATGCGGTCTTTCTTTGCATCCTACCCTTGGGGGCGGGTTTGCTTCTCGCCGGATGATCCCAACGTTGTTGCGGATTCTGTTGCTGATGTGGTACTTCAGGGTATGGAACTTTTTATTCCTTCCTCTGTGGTGCCCATTGGAGGCAAATCTCAGCCATGGTTTGGTCGCTCCTGTAAAATAGCATCATGCTATAAGCAGGAGTGCTACACCAGCGCTCTAAAAAAGAAGTATAATTCCGCCTCTAGGTCCTTCAAAAGAGTCATTGCTAAGGCAAAGTCAGAGCACATAGGCAGAATTGGCGAGAAACTAGTTCGCCTTCCTTCTGGAACCCGTGCATTCTGGTCTTTCGCCAAGGCTGTCCAGGGGAATTTCTGTCAGCCATCTCTTCCATCTCTCCACAGGGAGGACGACTCACTGGCCCATACCGCAAAGGAGAAAGCCGATCTTCTAGGCTCTTTCTTTGCGTCTAACTCGACTCTCGATGACGGGGGTAGTACGCCGCCGACCATCCCGCGGTGAAGAGTGCTCCATGCCGGAAGTGCACTTCACACAGCGCTCGGTTCGCAAAGCACTCCTCTCCCTGGACATCCACAAGTCGAGTGGGCCTGACGGAATCCCCTCAATAGTGCTGAGGACGTGTGCTCCAGAGTTGGCACCGGTTTTAACGCGTCTTTTCCGGTACTCCTACTCCCTAGGCGTAGTCCCAAAATCATGGAAGACAGCTTTCGTCCACCCGATCCCTAAAAAAGGCGACCGCTCAGACCCGTCCAACTACCGGCCTATCGCCATCACCTCCTTGTTCTCCAAAACAATGGAGTCCATTGTAAAATGCCAGCTCATGAGGTACCTTGAAGATCACCAGCTGATTAGTGACCGCCAATACGGTTTTCGCCGTGGTCGGTCAGCTGGTGATCTTCTGGTCCACCTAACTGACAAATGGCGGAAGCAGTAGAGTTCAAGGGGGAGGCATTGGCCGTTAGTTTGGACATTGAAGGCCTTCGATCGGGTTTGGCACAAAGCGCTTCTTTCGAAGCTCCCTTCCTATGGGCATCCCGAGAAATTGTGCGATTGGATCACCAGCTTTCTTGCAGATCGGAGCGTCAAGGTCGTTGTAGACGGTGCAAGCTCCGATTGCAAGCCTATTAATGCTGGTGTTCCACAGGGCTGCGTGCTATCGCAACGCTCTTTCTTCTGCATATCAATGATATGTTGCAAACCCGTAACATTCATTGCTATGCAGATGACAGCACTGGTGATGCTCTTTACACCGGCCGTGCCAATGTTTCTCGGGAAAACGTCTCCGAGTGCCGGGACAAACTTGTGTCTGAAGTCGAGTCTTTGCTGAACAGAGTCTCGGATTGGGGACGACTAAATCTAGTCCAGTTTAACCCCCAGAAGACACAAGTTTGCGCGTTAACCGCTAAAAAGAACCCCTTTGTAGAATCCCCTCAGTTTCAAGGCACTCCCCTTGTTGCCTCAGCCAGTATCGGAATCCTCGGCGTCGACATATCGAGTGACACTTGGAGGGGAAGGCCAAATTAGCTTCTAAAAAGCTTGGCGTGCTCAGCAGAGCGGGACAGTATTTCATGCCTGCAACTTTACAAGGCGCAGGTTCGGCCGCACATGGAATACTGTTCCCATCTCTGGGCTGGGGCTCCCCAGTACCAGCTCCTTCCACTTGACCGCATCCAGCGCAGAGCGGCTCGAATCGTCGACGACAGAGTGCTTTCCAATCGGCTCGATTCACTGGCGCTGCGAAGAGATGTTGCATCTCTTTGCGTATTTTATCGCATCTATCACGGGGAGTGCTCTAAGGAATTGTTCGTATTAATACCAGCCGCCAAATTTCGTGAACGCACTACACGGCAAACGTCCCGATACCATCCACACCATCTAGATGCTTGGCGGTCCACCACTGTACGTTTCACAAGGAGTTTTCTTCCACGTACAACCTCTCTGTGGAATAGTTTACCACCGGCGATTTTTCCGGATCGATACGACGTGGGGACCTTCAAGAAAAGAGCTTACTCCTTTCTAAAGGGCCGGCAACGCACCCGCAATTCTTCTGGTGTTGCGGTTGATCATGGGCGGCGGTAATCACTTAACATCAGGTGAGCCGCATGCTCGTTTGCCCCTTCTTCTACAAAAAAAAGAAAAAAAAAAGGCGTTGCGGTAGTAGGCGTGCAGGCTGTGCACTGCGGTACCTCTGCACGGAGACGTTGCGGCAGTAGGTGTGCAGGCTGTGTACTGTAGTACCACTGCACGGACACGTTGCGGCAGTAGGCGTGCAGGCTGTGCACTGCGGTACCTCTGTACGGAGACGTTGCGGCAGTAGGCATGCAGGCTGTGTACTGTAGTACCACTGCACGGACACGTTGCGGCAGTAGGTGTGCAGGCTGTGTACTGCGGTACCTCTGCACGGAGACGTTGCGGCAGTAGGTGTACTGGCTGTGCGCTGTGGTACCTCTGGACGGACACGTTGCGGCAGTAGGCGTGCTGGCTGTGTGCTGCGGTACCTCCGCACGGACACGTTGCGGCAGTACGCGTGCAGGCTGTGCACTGCGGTACCTCTGCACGGACACGTTGCGGCAGTAGGCGTGCAGGCTGTGTACTGCGGTACCTCTGCACGGACACGTTGCGGCAGTAGGTGTGCAGGCGTGTATTGCGGTACCTCTGCACGGAGACGTTGCGGCGGTAGGTGTGCAGGCTGTGTACTGCGGTACCTCTGCACGGAGACGTTGCGGCAGTAGGTGTGCAGGCTGTGTACTGCGGTACCTCTGCACGGACACGTTGCGGCAGTAGGCGTGCAGGCTGTGTACTGCGGTACCTCTGCACGGAGACGCTGCGGCAGTAGGTGTGCAGGCTGTGTACTACGGTACCTCTGCACGGAGACGTTGCGGCAGTAGGTGTACTGGCTGTGCGCTGTGGTACCTCTGCACGGAGACGCTGCGGCAGTAGGCGTGCAGGCTGTGTACTACGGTACCTCTGCACGGAGACGTTGCGGCAGTAGGTGTACTGGCTGTGCGCTGTGGTACCTCTGCACGGAGACGCTGCGGCAGTAGGTGTGCAGGCTGTGTACTACGGTACCTCTGCACGGAGACGTTGCGGCAGTAGGTGTACTGGCTGTGCGCTGTGGTACCTCTGCACGGAGACGCTGCGGCAGTAGGTGTGCAGGCTGTGTACTACGGTACCTCTGCACGGAGACGCTGCGGCAGTGGGTGTGCAGGCTGTGTACTACGGTACCTCTGCACGGAGACGCTGCGGCAGTAGGCGTGCAGGCTGTGTACTGCGGTACCTCTGCACGGAGACGCTGCGGCAGTAGGTGTGCAGGCTGTGTACTACGGTACCTCTGCACGGACACGTTGCGGCAGTAGGCGTGCTGGCTGTGTGCTGCGGTACCTCTGCACGGACACGTTGCGGCAGTACGCGGTCTGGCTGTGTGCTGCGGGTGCGTCAGCTCCACACGCCACGCACAGATCGGGGTCGCACTCGCGTACGCCCAGGTAGCAAGGGCACTGTTTCGTGTTGCACTGCGCCTTACACCGGCATCCCGGGAACCGATTCTGACCTGTGATGCGTAAACAATATCTATTTTTTTTTTATAGAATAGGGTGACAAACGAGCACACAGTCCACCTGATGGTAAGTGGTTGCTGCGGCCCATAGACATCTACATCTATCTTCCATTGCAAATCAAAATGTAGATGCGTTGTCACCCATGAGGACTGAGATGGAATGCCTCATTTCCAGTAAAAAGGGTCTCCGGTTCTCTACACTCACCATACGAAATACAGCAGCATTAAGCTACTATTTCACGCTGGTATTCCGTGAGAGCGTGGTCCTTCCCCGGTCGAGCCGACCCATTCGTGCTACAACTATACTACTAATATAACTGCAGCATGGCTCTACCACGTAATATCTTAATCTTTACTTACACGGTCTTATAAACATTTACTTACAATCGCTTACTTTACATAAATATAAATTATCTATGTATGTGTCTGTCCCTTTCTACTTTCATTTATTGAACAAAAGCAACTTCAAGTATTTTTAAGGACGCGTAAACAAATTCGACAAAAATAACGTAATAATGTGGGTAATACGCCAGAACGTAGCTTTTGTCTTAGTCCATCTTCATGAGAAAAAACCTTTATCTTCAAAATACTTGTAGCATAGTCGATAATTTTTAAAAACTCTTATTTCTCTATTATTTTTAACAATTTCTGTCGAAAGTCAATATTCTAAAGTCAGTCATGGCTCGACTTTTATTCCAGCCGTTCGCCGTCATGACAGCCTCGAACTGGATTTTGTAGGTCTTCCATGAGGAAGTCTCATCGAACGGCGAGACTAGCGTAGCGAAAGTGTTGTAGTTACTACGGGAGTTGTGATTCCATCCCCAACTTTGAGGTCGTCCATCGTTTTCTTCATGTCAGCCATCACGTGTCAACCCGATTGTTCACTTGGTCGATTCTGGTTTCAGTCTGTTCCTCCCGTCGACGGGCCTGTTCTTCCTGTTGGCAGGCCTGTTCCTCCTGTCGGCCTGCTCTTGCAGCATCATCATCAGAGCACCTAAGTCAAGGCCTGCAGGTGTAGGAGCTGTTGACGGTATGAACTCCGTGACCGGCAGCTGGCCTTCTGACATCTGCGGCGTTGCTCCACCAAATCGTCTCTGGTCCGTCTCTTGCTGGCGTTGACTTCGGGCATGGATACCCTCCAAGTCGTCCTTAGGTAAAATCGTCATGATTTTATCCCACTTTTGACACTAATTGTTACGAGCTTAGGGTTCATGACAAAAAAACTGCCTATTGAATTACCAAAATTGACACTTTAATTACCGAACACAAATTACAACTTAAAAAACAGACTAATAATAAAACACAATTGCACTACTGATCACTTTAGTTCGCAGCTTTATATCGCTTCGAAGTATTCACTTTAATCGCCAATTTAATACTGTCCTTACCGGCCTTATACAAGTTGTCCCAGAACGTAACGATCAAACGAAAGAGGGTTGTAGACCATGTGAGAACTATTCAAAAAAAAAATTAAGTCCTATACCCAAATTGCGTGGTTTAAAATATAAAGGGTGATTTATAAATTTTCCAGAAAATCACCCTTTGCGTCAATATTTTTGATTTTGCATCTGCAAATGAGGGCCGATTAAAAAAAAAAAACTGTTTTGTATAGTCTAATAACTATTTTATTTTTCGGTGCCTATTACTGTTTGGTAGAAATAAATACATAAAAATTCGTAAAAGTGAAAAAATTTAACATCAAAGTTTTATCAAGCAAGTTGGACTCTTCATACTGTAAAAAATGTACTCTAATGGACCTGGCAATTGTATTCAAACGTTGGCGCAATTTATGTAGATTTGAAAATGGTATAATACTTCGTACTTTTATTTCAACTTTTTGTGCCACAATTTTTTTTTCTGGCAGAGAGAATATTTTGTGCAAATTACTCAATTAGATATTTGTTAACACATCCCAGGCATACTCAATAGGATTTAGGTTGGGCGACTGTGCAAGCCAATCCAAAATTTGAATATCGTGGTATCGGAGAGTAGCCATAGCGAAAGGAGTATTATCGTGCATGAGTAGAAATTCCTGGCCCTGGCCTGTAATGGTGTGGGCCAATAATAGGCTTTACTACTTCCTCGTGGTGTTTTTTGAAGTCATGCTGCCTTGGATCCAAACGAGCTGGGTTCCTGCTCACACTATGATTGTCCCGCCTTGATATGAGTGGACCTCCTGAGCGTGCCGTAGATAGCTAGCTTTCCCTGGAGTTCTCTAAACACGTGTTCTTCGTGAATCCGGATAAATCCCAAACCGGAACTTATCGGTGAACAGCACTAAAAACCATTGTTCGTCACTCCATGGTATATGCTCCCGAGCCCACGAAAGCCGCCGACCGCCAACTATGATTTCTTTATAAAAAACGTTTCATAAACAGATTGTAGTTAAGTAAGTACCGGTTGTTTAGATCATCATGTTTACAATACATACGTGTATTGCCCGCCGTGTTGTATTGATGGAAACGATATCAAATGTATCGATATTTTTTCAGGGCCGGTCGAGCGTCTTACCGAAATGAAGATATTGGATACGTTCAAGTGAAACGTGAGGGCTCTAAATGCACAGTGAAATGCAGAATTTCACCTGAACATAAATTGAAAAGTAAGGAGCGGTGAAAAATGTAGTCTGTCATGATTGTGCTAATCAAGGAGGATGCAAACACACTGTTGCATTTTTGATATGGCTCTTTAGAAGAAGTGAGAAACCTGCCACTACGTCAATAAACTGTTACTGGACAAAACCAGCACTTTCTAATGTTGGTAGTCATATTAAATTTATGAAGCTTTTTTTTAAAAGGTTTTTTTTTAATTTTTAATTAATTAATACACGCTTACGCTTTTTAATTAAATCACGCTTCATGAGTTTGTACCACTTTTTCTTTGTTGGTATATTATTCGGTACACGAAAAAAATTTATTGGGATTTTTGACTGTTGTGCTTTGACACATAGAATCAAAACAATATTTCTGGGGTATTTTTTTAACTTCTGCCATCGGTTAATAAACAAAATACGAATCGAACGGCGCAAGCGACTACACAACAATTTATTTGTACGAGGGTGGATTGAAAAGTACTCGGCCTAACCAAGAAAATAAACACATACTAAATCAGTTATATTTTTATTTTTCTATATAATCACCATCAAGTTCAATACACTTTTGCCACCTCCCCTTCCAAGCATTTAGACCGTTGAAAAAAAATGATTCTTCCTTAGAGTCAAAATATGCGTCTACAGCTGCTTTGACCTCGTAGATTGTCGAAAATCTTTGACCTCCCAAGTGCTTTTTTAGGTTAGGGAACAGAAAGAAGTCTGATGGTGCCAGATCAGGTGAATACGGCGGATGCGGTAACAGTTCAAAGCCACAGTTGTGAATTTCAGCCATTGACTGTACCGACGTGTGAACACGGGCGTTATCTTGATGAAACAGAACTTTTCTTCTGAGCATTCCTCGACGTTTTTCTTTTATTTCCTCTTGTAAACGACGTAGTAAGGTGCAGTAGTAATCAGAGTTTATAGTCTGACCCCTTTCAAGATAATCAATCATAATCACACCTTTCGAGTCCCAGAATACTGAAGCCAACACCTTATTTGCCGACAAAATCGACTTAGCCTTTTTAGGGGGTGGTGAACCAGGTCTTCTCCACTGTTTTGATTGTTGTTTTGTTTCCGGTGTACAGTAATGAACCCATGTTTCGTCCATAGTAACAAAACGATTCAAAAAATCATCTGCATCGGCTTCAAATAACTCCAAACAGTCGCGTGAAATAGTCAATCGCGTCCTTTTTTGTTCAACTGAAAGCAGTCGCGGAACCCACCTCGCAGACACCTTGTGGAAACCCAACTCGTTGACAATGATGTTTTGAGTTCGTTCATAAGAGATGCCTATAATCTCGGCTATCTCTCTAATTTTTAATCTGCGGTCTCCCATTATTAAATCAAGTACTTTTTTAATATTTTCGTCAGTAGTTGACGTCGAAGGCCTTCCAGAGCGGGGTTCATCTTTCACACTCTCTCTACCACGCTTAAATTCTGCTATCCATTTTTTGACGGATGAATATGACAGAGCACAATCGCCTAATGTACTGACCATGTCATCATGGATGGCTTTTGATGATAGCCCCTTCTTATGGAGGTACTTAATGACGGCACGCTGCTCGATTTGCTCCATTCGCGGAAATTATGTCCGATTACTTTGTTAATAAATTTATAAAATCACAACTAATTATCGCACACGTTTCGAACTTCACACAATGAACTAGTCTGAACTGAACTAAATAATGTGGGTAGATTTGATTTTTAGAATTGAATTGATCTGTGTTAGGCCGAGTACTTTTCAATCCACCCTCGTACGTACTCGGCGAATACGTACTGCGTCGCCTAGGTGAAATGACATCACACGATGGAGCGCCACGTGCATTGAGTTATATGCACTACGTACTAGAGAAGCTATTACCAAACAAAAAATGTGCCCTACTCTGTTTATCTTGCATATGTGCTAATTTAATATAAAAGTATTCACTCCGCACTGCATGGATATCGAAGCCATAATAACAGGTGTACGGATTGCAGTACAGTTCGGTTGAACATAGCCGCGTGTAACAAAATTATTTTTGCATGCGCAACTTCAGTCCCATAACTTTTTCATTTCTGGAGATATTTTATTGATTCTTTCACGTATTTGTTTTATTATACTCAAATTTTTATAATTTATCAATTTAAAAAACAAGGAAACTTCTTCATTCCTTCGTCACCTTGGTCTCCTTTTCTAAATTGCACACATATTTTTTAAATATATGTATATATATATATATATATATATATATATATATATATATATATATATATATATATTTTAATTTTAAATAATCAGTGGACTCACAGTCGCTGCTGCACTGGCAGAACTTTTCGCAGAAGTTCTGCGACTGTAGGCACGGACACATGTTGTCGCACGGCTGGTTCGGATGGTCGCAAGGCGTGTAGTTGTAGCTGCAACGAAACAAATATCACTAACCATCCATACAAACTTCACCATCATTACAGCTGTGGGATCACCGTCGTCAACAAGGGAAACGCACTGAAGCCTAAATCACGCTATCAAAGTTCCGAAGTACTGCAGTATATATAGATTTTTATAGAATAAGAGTGATAAACGAGCACATCTATCCCCAGTTAAGAATCAAAATGCCGATGTGTTTACCTCAGAGGACTTAGATTGAGTGTCTCCTTCCAGTAAAAAGCGGCCAAGCGCGATTCGGACTCGCCCATGAAGGGTTCCTTCATGGGCGAAGTTCTTGTAGTTAGTTCGTTGTAAATTTGATCGACGTTCTAATAATGGTGTATTTTTTTTTAAATTAAGTTATTGTGAGCCGTGGCAGCTCAAATGGTTAGCGCTCGCTGTAAATTTCACAATACGCGAGCAAACCGTGTTCGATCCCCGCCGGCACCAATAAAATTGTTAATTGCAATTTTAAGTGCTGATTTACCACGTGCTCGTCGGTGAAGGAAAACATCGTGAGGAAACCTGCATGTCTGAGAAATAAGAAAAAAATATTTCGAAGACATGTGAAGTTCGCCAACACGCATTGGGGCAGCGCGGCGGACTATTCCTTGCCCTAAAACCCTCTCAGAAATGAGGCCTGTGCCCAGCAGTGGGATGTATATAGGCAGTAACTTTACTTACTTTACTTTTAAGTTATTGATAAGTAAACATTACAGGTAGGTACCTAATTGATGGGATATAATGTTTATGAAATTAAATGTTTTTTTTATATTTGAGTTGCTTGAATGAAGGGTAAATTGTGGTTTACGATTTATGACGTATTAAAAAAACTACTAACTAGATCTCGTTAAAACCAATTTCCGGTGGAAGTTTACATGGTAACGTACATCATATATTTTTTTAGTTTTATCATTTTCTTATTTTAGAAGTTACAGGGGGGGGGGGGGGAGGAACACACATTTTACCACTTTGGAAGTGTCTCCCGCGCAAACAGTTCAGTTTAGAAAAAAAATGATATTAGAAACCTCAATATCATTTTTAAAGACCTATTCATAGATACCCCACACGTATGGGTTTGATGAAAAAAACATTTTGTGTTTCAGTTCTAAGTATTACCCCCAAGAACCTCCAAAAGGGGGATGCCCATTTTCGGCCATAGAACGCACAACAATGTACATTTGTTAAAAAAATATACCTTTATTTATGGTTATTAATCGCGGTATTCATTTATCCTAAAAAGATGGGAATATTTTTGTACAAATTAAAAGTACCGAATAGATAAAAATAAAATTAGGTAAATACGTAATTCATTAGCTTGTGAATAAAGTAAAAAATGTTGCCAATCACAAAAATCATTAAAAAATCGATTTCCCTTTTCCGATCGATTACTTACGGTATCATTATTACAATGCTAATATAATTTTTCGATAATTATTATTATGTTATGATATAGGTGTAAAGCAACCGTTTAAAACGGATATTTATCCAATGCAGCCGATGCGCAACCGTTGTCAACCACTTGTTTATCCGACTACAGACGAAAAAAGATGGTTATGATTTTACTGTGTGCGCGGGTGGCTAAGAAGAATTTTTTTTCTATGGTGCTTAAAAGTGTAGGATGCATTTTATTATAGAGGGCGCTACTATCAACGAAAATGTTTTTTTCGCTAAACTCGTAAAGTAATTGACCGATTTTGAAAATTCTTTCACCACTAAATTGTTATGTATAATTATAGATGTTTAATATAGGATGCATTTTATTATAGAGGCCGCTACTTTCAATGTATATGTTTTTGGCTAATCTCGAAAATTACTTGACCGATTTTGAAAATTATTATTATACCATTACATTGCTAATGAGGGCGTTAGTTGTGTGATAAAATTATATAATAATTTTTTTTTATAGAATAGGGTGACAAACGAGCACACAGTCCACCTGATGGTAAGTGGTTGCTGCGGCCCATAGACATCTACATCCATCCTCCATTAAAGATCAAAATGCAGATGCGTTGTCACCCGTGAGGACTGAGATGGAATGCCTCGTTTCCAGTAAAAAGGGTCTCCGGTTCTCTACACTCACCAAACGAAATACAGCAGCATTAAGCTACTATTTCACGCTGGTATTCTGTGAGAGCGTGGTCCTTCCCCGGTCGAGCCGACCCATTCGTGCTACAACTATACTACTAATATAACTGCAGCATGGCTCTACCACGTAACAATTATAATAATTAATTGTGAGATTAATATTTTATAAATAAATAAAACTAAATACCTACCTCCAATAATTCCAATTATTATTTTTACAATTTAAAAATCGTATTTACACACTTTACCAACTCAGATTGATTGTTATAGATATAAGTAATGAATCTAAAGCAAAAGAGCTCCGCTTTAACGAAAAAACTATTTATTAAAATAAAAACAAAAAGTTGAAAAAAAGTGGCCCAGTGAGAGTCGAACTCGAAGATTTCTGTAGTAACAAGCATAGATTTTACATCGAGTCAAAATATCACTATCATTATCGCCAGCAACAAATAATTTTGTGTTTCAGTGTTTGTGGGATATATGACAAAGTTGTATTTTCGGTTTTTGAAAATGTGCTACTTGTATCTAAAAAAAAAAGAACTATTATACATTATAGGGGTTTCTGTGGTTTATTCATTACCAAAGAGAAAAAACTTATTGCACATACAACTTATTGTTTTTATCCATTTCAAGCCATCAAAAGCGGTTGTCGACCGTTGAAAACAAAAACAACCGTTGTTATCGGCTCAGTTGAAATCGTTGACAATTTCACATCTATAGTTATGATAATTAAACAAGTGAATAATTAACTGATTTACCACGAATTCTTTAGAGTATAACAAAACACTACTGCACAATTTAACTGTCATTCTTATCTGTTCTTAACATTACATTTAAAATGGAAACGTGTTATGATAATTAAAGAAGTTAATTTCTAGCTGATTTACCATGAATTCTCTAGAGCATAACAAAACAATACTGCACAAGTTAACTGTTCTAAAATACATTTGAAATAGAATTTCAATAAATAAAAGAAAATATATTTTAAAAAGCGTACAGAACTCAAAGCGCGTCAAAGACTATTCTTTTTTATGATATTATTAATCAAATAAAAATCGATATCGTTTCATAGATTTTATGACAAGTTAAGTGGCAACATCGAATCTGACAGCTAAGCCCCTGTCAAGTCACAACAATACGAATACGAATTCGTTTACGAGTTTTTGTTTTGTTGGAAATTGAATTGTTAATCTCTCAACAATTGGTTCGAACACGGCAGGTAAATAGTTTGTACATGTCACGAAGTGTCATGTCTTCCTCTGAGAAATGCTTTTTAACTAAGTTTACTTAAATAATATCAATATAATAATTATAGCTTCTTTATTAGGTACAAGATACAAGTTTCGATTGACAGTGTACGTGTAGTGTGCCACTCGAAAAATGCACCAATAGTTTGTCATGCACCAATAGTTTGTAATGAATGTATGCATCAGCTGTGGCAAATCACTTATGAGAATAAGATCACACACATTGTTTGGGTTTGATTCTCCACGTGAGGAACTCATAAAGAATGAGGTTGTCAATAATTGCATCACGTGAGGTAAGTGTTTAACATTTTTTTATATATTAGGTGTGGTTCTCATATCTGATAGTTAAACATGTTTTTAAACTGATTGCATGTCAACTTAAGAACTTGTTTTATTTTTTCACATCTGCATAAGCTATATCTGACAAACATACTAGCTTATTTACGAGATTGACCATTTTTATCAACTACCAAGAAATGAGACAGTTGATTTATCATTGTTTTTGGACTGCTGGTAATCTGTCAGGCCTTTATTTTTAAATAATATAAAGCATTAATTCTGTCTTTGTGCAGTAACATTTAACTTGATAAATAATTTATTCATATTTGAGTTTAAAATCAAACAAATCTCTTTTTTTCACTTTGACTTAATTTTTTGTATTTAACATTATTTCAGTTGTCATCGTCATCTTGTGTTTATCATAATTGCTAGCAAAGGACTGATGGAACAGCATCACATTCAACTGCAGAATGGGAACCATCTGAATCATCTAGTTCATCCTCATAGCAATCTGAAGTGAGTAATGTAGTGCACCCAGAACCACAAAGGTTATATCATCAGATTATCACACAGTATATTGCTAACTAATTATGTAAAAGCACTACTAACACCAAATCAATGTTTTTTACCTGGTTATAATAATTCCAATCGACTCACTGTTCCATCAGCATTGCTGGTACATCTCTTTTGCGATTACAAATACTATGTATGTATGTTATATGTTGTAGAGCCATGCTGCAGTTGTATTAGTAGTATAGTTGTAGCACAAATGGGTAGGCTCGACCAGGGAAGGATCACGCTCTCACAGAATATCAGCGTGAAATAGTAGCTTAATGCTGCTGTGTTTCGATGGTGAGTGTATAGAACCAGAGATTTTTTACTGGAAACGAGGCATTCCATCTTCTTCCTCACGGGGGACAACGCGTCTGCATTTTGATTTGTAATCGAGGATAGATGTAGATGTCTATGGGCCACAGCAACCACTTACCATCAGGTGGTCTGTGTGCTCGTTTGTCACCGTATCCTATAAAAAAAACAATGTACTTACCTCTAGAATATAGAATATGTAATTATCGTTTAAATGGTAACTCTTGCAATGTACTTTTAGAATCAACAAAATAATGCTATTAAAACATTTAGTGCAGCACAAATTGAAGATTTTGCTACATTATAGAAAGATAATATGCACATCATATAGACTGAAAATAATAATATTCCACAACTATCACACACAACGCCATCTAGTCCCAAGCTAAGCAGAGCTTGTGTTATGGGTACTAGACAACTGATAAACATACTTATATATTTCTAAATACATAAATATTATAGATAAATTACACCCAGGCACAGATCGTGCTCACTACACAAACATTTGTCCTGGGTGGGAATCGAACCCACGACCTCCGGCATAGCAGTCAGGGTCACTAACCACTAGACCAACAGGCCAGTCTATACAGTCTAAATATTCAGAGTATGTCTGAGCATACTATACTTTTTTATTCAGGACAACAAACAATTACATAATAATGCTTAAACCAAATAACAATTTATAAATAACATTAGTCTTAGTCATTATGTAACAAGCACCGTTATCCACAAAGAAATATTAAATTGGTAACAATAAATAATAATGAGAGATGAGAATACTTTATGAATACCCTATAATAATAATATTAACAGAGTATAAGTGAAAAAGAAATATACATTATTATCTGGCCAAAAATTCTGTCTGAAGTTCCGAGACTGGCAAGTAAATATAATAAATAGTGACGAACAAGCAAGTTCCATGCAAGTTCCAAGAAGTACATTAGAGCTGCTGGTGAATATGGCCTGTGAAATATTAAATCAGGATTTTGTTTCTATGAATGTAGACACAAATCATATATCCCGAGCAGAAATAGCTATAGGAAATCTTCTCATTCCAAATGCAGTTTGTCGGGTACTGTTGTCTCCAGTAGATGGTGAATCTCAGTTAATGACAAGATATGCTGATAAGTCCAGAGCCGTGACTATGTGTCGATATGGGTAGTAAAGGAGGTGAATGGCATTTTAAAACTGAATTTAAAATATTTCGCCAAAATTACTTTAACAGGGCTTCTACACGTTTGATGATAGAGTGGCTGCTGCTCTAATTAATTAATGCCACACAAAAATAAGGGACAGGGATGATGCGGCTTAAATACTTGAAATAGTTCACCAAAATATGGAGACAAATAATGATTTGTCTGAGTATGCTAGGGAAAGCAATCTAAATAGAGCTAGGGCAGACTTTAGAAATATAAATGTATACTAAAAATGTTAGGGAATTTCCTGTTTTAACGACTTAATATTAATTGCTTGTGGCACATACCAATTAAAGCAAGCTCACTCCTATTATGGTGAGCATATAAGATTTAATGGTTGCTACCGGATAGAACTCTGTATTAACCACAGGAGCAGCATCTTGGAAGGAATAAACTTTAGCCCTAGCTGATCTTTACTTAGTGTCGTAAAATGTATTTTACATATATTTTAATTAGTGGCAATGGTTCTGGTAGAAGTGCATTTAAAAAGTATTGTTGCAATTGTATTGTCGGCCGTCGAACAGTATGATGGTGTGCCCATGTTATGACATTAATATGGTATTTGGGTTGAGCACAGCATCAAACTAATATTTTGCCTCCTGCTCAGTTCCTGGATGATGTATTGATGTATAAATTAGAGGCAAATAATTCCTTAGCTTTCCTAGATGCCTTAGTCATCCAAAATTCTAACAACACCATAGGTCACACTGTGTATAGAAAACAATGAATCTCACCATCATCCTTCACAAGTTAGCTACCGTGAGCAAATCTTTGTTACAGGGAGCACAAGGGATCTGTGACAGCAAACATCTGGCTGTCGAGCTTCAGCACGTCAAGCAGGTTCTGCACGTCAACAAGCTTCGGGTCCCGCGCCTACGTCACAGTGACCGAGTGAAGCCGGCCACAGTCAAGCGTGTGCAGTACTAGCATATGTCAGGGGTGTCACAGACTAGATCGGCTACATCTTGCAGCAAGCTTCTATTAGAACATTCTACAAGCCTCTGAAGAAGATTAGTGAGTTCTTACCATCAATCAAGTATATTATTCTAAAAGGTGCAGGATTGTACACCCTTGATTGTGAATGTGGTCTCTCATATATAGGGCAAACGAAAAGAACAATTAAAACCCGCGTAAAAGAACATATAGCTGACGTGAAGCATTAAAGTTCAGGGAAGTTTGCAGTTTGTGATCATATCCTAATCGGCCCCAACCAGATAGACATAAATCAGATTTGATAGACCACAAATCCTCTCGAAGGAACATCAATTCCTATCAAGGATAATACGTGAAACTATTGAAATAAAAAAAATCCTTATTTAAATAGAGAAGGAGGCTTGGTACTACCACCTGCTTGGGACTCCTTAATTAACGAAATTAAAACTAAACCCAAGCATACCACTGCAAGACTTCAAGACACAGTAAGTTCATTCTGTAGATCGGACCAAAAATAAAAATTAAAAATCTGAAGGTATTCCAGGTTAACACTGACATTGGGACGTCAGTCACCTCAGTCCGCCGTGACCATGGGTGCTGGAAAGCACCTGAAACGTCTGGAATTAAAAATCAAAGAAATAAAACGCGATAAAATTGATAAAAGTAGTTGTTAAAAAAACTGTATTTGTGAAAATAAAAACTTATATATCTTTAAAATCCCGACTTTTTTTAAAGCAATTCCTTTACCATTTCATTCTTTTAATTGCATATTATCATATCTATATACTTTTATATGTGGGCACCCATGGCCGAAGTGTCTATGAAGAGTGGGCAATCCCCTTTATTGTTTTTTTTTTTCAATTTTTGTGTGAAAATCTTAATGCGGTTCACAGAATACATCTACTCACCAAGTTTCAACAGCATAGTTCTAATAGTTTCGGAAAAAAGGGGCTGTGACATACGGACGGACAGACAGACAGACAGACATGACGAATCCATAAGGATTCCGATTTTTGCCATTTGGCTATGGAACCCTAAAAATGGTCTCCGGTTCTTTACACTCGCCATACGAAACAAGCAACATTGAGCTGCTATTTCACTCTGGTCTTCTGTGAGAGCGTGGTCCTACCTAGGTCAATTCGCCCATGTAAAAATTATCATTGCGACCATTAATATTATCATTGCAGGCCTTCACCAGTCCACTGCTGAACATAGGTTGTCCCTCCATCTATTTGTTATATATAGCAAGTCCAAATCACACTTGAAAGTACAAACCAAAAAAAAGCTCAAGGTGATATCTTGAATATTGTTTACATATCAAAAACTTCATCAATATCAGCACTGTGGTAACTCAGTTACTGTAACATTATGTTGAGTCAGTGGCCTTTTTTGTTGCAGGTAAATTAATGTACACGATTAATAATAACGCTGAGAATGAGGTAATCACTATCATACAACTTCCAAATGTTTTCAAATGTATAAAATATAATATTGTAAATTAATGTTTTATTTTGTTCTATTCTATTCTGTTATGTAATAAAAACGCAGCAATAAATAAATATGTTCGCTCTTTCTTTCTTTCTTTCACTTTTCCAACCCCGAGTTATAGCCTATTCAATAAAAAAAAATTCATCAAAAACGGTTCACAGTCGTTGATGATAGCAAATATAGCAAGTCTTGTTAAATTAGAATCTTCTACTTTTCTAAGTCAGTTAAGGAGAGAATGCTGCACTCACACGTGATGCGAGGCGGAGTCCTTCTTGAGCTGTATCTTGCGGCAGTGCACGGACCAGAGCCGGTGCTTCTTCTTCTTCTTCCTGGGGGGAGTCAGCTCCGCCTCCACGCGGCACTCCTCCTGCCCCGTGTTGATCCAGTACGCGTACACCTGCGGATCATTCATTCACATATTCGTTGCTCCATACAGCCTTTCAACGTCCACTGCTGAAAATAGGACAGAACGTAGACTGCCTTATAAGAAGAATATTTTCTATAGTTACCACACAGGGCACACAGGCTGGCTAGGTTCTATTAGGATTATATGTGGTAGAGCGACGCTGCAGCTATATAATGGTGGTAGCACGAATGTGTCGGTTAGACCGCGGAGGAGACCTATTTTTTACTGGAAACGAGGCATTCCATCCTCAGGGGTGACAACGCATTTGCGTTTTGATTCTTAATCGAGGATAAATGTAGATGTCTATGGGCGACAGCAACTACTTACCGTCAGGTGGACTGTGTGCTCGTTTGTCACTATTCTATTAAAAACCCCGCAGCCACCTCTTACGACAGCTACGGGACGATATGGTGTAATGGATATTTTTCAACGCCACTACACAGTAGTAGTGATGACCAAAATCGGTCTTTATCTTGGTCTCGCATTTTGCAAGACCAGATCATAGATACACTACCAAGACCAAGACCGAATGAACAAGGACAAGACCGAAAATGCAAGACCAAGACCAAAGTTCAAGGTTAACTAAAAGTTATAACTTCCGTTGTAAATAGGATATATGAGAATATTTGTCATAACTTTTATGTGTTTTTAACAGAGAAAAACATTATTTGAGTTTAATATTTCCAGTTTACCTCACAAATTCTAGACACCAAATATACCTATAAAAGCCTTGAAAATATTTCAGACGTAAATAGTAAGTAAGACTGAATGAGCAAGACCAAAACCAGACAAGTAGACCTAGACCGATAACAAGAATGTCTTGGTCTTGGTCTTGCTTTGCTCATCACTACACGGTAGTTATTCATTTTAACTCTTCATTGCACACGTATTACATAAATACATATCATATATAATATGATATGTGTACAACACACACAATAAAAATAGTAGACAAATAGGTATATATTCATCTACCAATTATATATATTTTCAACAATACAGGATTACCTAGTGTTGGCAGTGGCGAAGCTAGGGCTTCACATTAGGCAAGCCCAAGATATGGTTTTGTTGTTTTTAGCACTTTTATAAAAATACACCAATCTTGATCTGTCTCCACTCTTCAGTTTCATATTCAGTGCTGTTAAGGACGTGTTTAACAAAACACACAGAAGGCATACTACGCTAGATAGATTGTATTACATATCAGCAATTGCATAGCTTCGGTGGCTTTGAAAAAAGCCGTTTGGGTTTGCTTGAGCGAAAGAAAAAGTTATTTACATACAATACTATACATGAACAAAGTACAAACAAACTATGTACAAAATTAAAAAAAAATTATTTATATTCTAAATAGAATGGTCTTTATTTCATAAGAAAGTATTTGATTACGTCCGCGTAAAATGTTGGTGAACATTTTAACTGTACCAATAACTGTTTTCCAATTGCGATAATTGATAAGTCCGAAAGACGCTCTTGACCTTGTGTATTTTCTCAACAAAGTTTAAAGATTTTACCTTTTCCTCGCCGATTAGCACTTTAACACACTTCAATTCATCACAAGGAACACTCCTCTATATATACACTTTGATCTACACTATATACTCCAATATTATCCTCCATTTTTACTAAAAATGTCTGAAAAAGCATAAATTTTCAACAGACACAACCAAAAAAAAACTCAATTCATTGAAATGTGAAATGAACTTGCAAACGTATCGCCCGCACGCCTTCCTCCTACGTATTCCTAAAGAACTTCAGAGCAAAGCCCAGCTTTTGGTTCCATAGTAATTGCTATATAAACATTTCGTAGTTATATTATATTATAAAACATTTTGCCATAGGTTAGAAAGGGAGCGATCGTCCTCTGGAAAGCCCGGTAAAAAGCCAGAGTGCGAGAGAGACGAATAAACGCTCTAATCAACTCCTTGCTTTCATTAATTTTGACAGTCCATTGCGTGTTCGCTTTGAGACAGAGAGAACATGAATCAGTGTATTTCGAATTGAGAGCAAACTGCCAAATGTTGACAGTACATAATAAGGCTACGAGGTCATGACCTGTGTAGAACAAAGGAGCGCGCGGGACATTTGAAATACTTTGAAACAGTTTACGAGTTATTTTATTAGTTGATATTATTGATTGAGCAGATTGAAAATGCAAGCCTGGCTTTTCGGCTTCTATGGAAGGTTTGCCACTGAGTGTGGGTTCCAACAGATACTATAGTTATTTTCTCTCAAATATTTTTTTTAATTTTCATATTAACAAATTTATGCTATATAAAGATTACAACAATATAATCATATACATTTAACATAGGATATATTAGTAGTACTTGGTTAACAATTAAGAATAAACAAAAGAAACATTTGTCGTGTGGTATATACATATATCAGATATAAAATACCCAGACCGGTGACAGAGGGTAGTCATAGGTGCGAGACGTCTGGTGTTGCGATCACCATTACCTATCACATCTAATCCTTCCCACAATAGGAGAAACAAGAGACTCATCTTTTAAAAGTGTACTGTTACGAGCTAAGAAAATTAAACTTTTAAAATGTAAAAGCCAACAGCAAAGTAAAAATAATTACCAAGTAACTTAACAACTTGAAGAAAACTACCTTTAATTTCTTTGAAGTCCACTTTTATTTTTAACTAACAATTAAAAATTTGTCCCTTTTAAATGGATAAGAAATATCACAAGATCAAGGTAAGAAATAGAATGCTAATTAAAAAATGATGTTTAAATATTTATATTAAAAATTTCATCCATTATTTGCTACCTCAGGGGTGGAACATCTTCACCAAATTTTTCTAGCACCCAAAACCTATTCAATCAAACAAACATTGAAATCGATTTACAAATGGCCAAGATATCGCGTAAAATACATACATAAAAAACAACATACAATTAAATTGCAAAAATAGACCTTTTTGAAGTCAGCGAAAAGGGTAAAGATTAAAGAAGAAAATGAATACCTGTTGGCACGTCTTGGACAGCATGACCTGAGCGATGGCGCAGTAGTTGGAATGGAACACCTTATGCAGAGCTCTAAACAACGACTGGTCCGAACCCGTCCACTCAGAGTCTATGTCTCCCACCGTCAGACCTGAAGCAGTTACAATTCATTTGTTCAATTCATGTATAAAACTTAATTCATTTATGTATGCATTGCTTCTAAGTTTAGCAAACTTAGTTCTTTGATATTTAAGGTAACAAAAGAGCACACCATCCACCTGATGGTAAGTGGATGCTGTGGCCCATAGGCACCAACATCTATCTTCAATTAAGAATCGAAATGCAGATGCGTTGTCACCCTTGCGAATGAAATGCCAGTAATAAGAACTTGAACAGAGATTGAAGAACAGATTGTGAGGTAGTCTTAATCCTCAGCAATGACAACGCCTCTGTTTCATTCTTCTAATGGTAAATGTGTCTATAACTTAATAGAAGATGAGATATGTAATTATTATCTACTTTTATTTGAACACACTTAACTTTGATCATAATCATTACAGCTCTTCACAAATCTAATGTTGAATATAGACCTACCGTAAGGAATACCACAAAACAGTCTCCTAAGCCACCTGCATCCGTCGACTTCCTGCATTTCTTATGTAGAGCCTCAGTGGGAGGAAGTCCTATCATTCGCTTACTGGTATTTGGCCAGTAAAAAATACTATAAAAATCAAGGTTTCCGCACTAAATATTAAATTTTTACTGTTAGCACTTTCTGTCCCCCACAAATTCTCAAAGTGAGTACTAATAAAAACAAATAATTATTATCTCGTCTTTAATTAAAAGGTTTAGCAATAAGAGCCCATAAACGCCTGCAATCAACTCCAAGCAAAAGACAATTGCATGGTTAAGTTTGTTCAATGTGCGTTGTCACCACCCGGGACTGGGTTAAAATGTCTGACCGCCCGTTAACTTGTCTCTTTTACCCTCCAAACTGGAACACAGCAATAAGTGCACTGGATCTTGGCTTCGCTTGGTAACCCTTAAAATACAAATAAATCTCTGAGCAAAAAACTCTATCACCTAAAATTATGTTTACCACCGGCGATTTCTTCGGATCAATACAGCTTAGGGATCTTCAAGAAAAGAGCTTACTCCTTTTTAAAAGGCTGGCAACGCACTTTAAATTCCCCTGATGATGCAGTTGTTCACGTGTGGCGGTAGTCACTTACCATCAGGTGAGCCGCATGCTCGTTTATCCCTTTTTTTATAGGATAGGGTGACAAACGAGCACACAGTCCACCTGATGGTAAGTGGTTGCTGCGGCCCGTAAACATCTACATCTATCCTCGACTACGAATCAATATGCAGATACGTTGTCACCCGTGAGGACTAGGGTGGAATGCCTCGTTTACAGTAAAAAGGGTCTCCGGTTCTCTACACTCACCATACGAAACACAGCAGCATTAGGCTACTATTTTACGCTGGTATTCTGTGAGAGCGTGGTCCTTCCCCGGTCGAGTCGACCCAGTCGTGCTACAACTATACTAAGTACTAATAAAACTGTAGCATGGCTCTACCACGTAAAATCTCTCTTCTATAAAAAATAACAACCAATTCCATTCTCAAGGTGTCAGAGTGAAATGGGCTAAAAGTGAACTATAGGTTATCAAAGACGAGAGTTAAAGAGTTTCTGTGTAAGCCATTCCCATCTCTGTTAGCAATTTAATATAGTTCTCTACTGAATGACTGCCTCGTAAATCGAGTGGTCGTTAAGGCGATCGCTGGTCATGAAGTCCTGGGTTCGAATACCGGGTCGGGCCCAAAATCAGTTATTGAGTTGATCTGTCAAGAAATTATCAGTTATAGTCCGGAGTCAGGAATTTGCCGGTGTTTCATTGACCACCGTGCCACGGAAAGCACGTAAAATCGTTGTTCCTGCGCCTGATCTCTGTCCGGTCATGTCGATTACTGTCCGATCGGACTATGAGAATGAAGGAATAGAGAGTGCACTTGTGCTTGCGCTTACATTCGGGCGCTATAATCCTGTCCTGCGCAGATGGCTAGTCTCTGTCGAAGACTGGCCGTTGTGACTGAAATTCGGTCTGGAGGACATTATTAGTTCTCAGAGGTCAAACACATCTGTAGCGTTCTTTCTTTGAAATTGGCTGCAGGTGCCCATGGACTGCAGTGGTCACTTACCATCGAGTGGACTATAAGTTTGTTTGTTATTTAATATCATAAAAAAATATGTAAAACATACCCAGTACGTTATACGCGGCGTCCGCGGTGGAGTCTGCGGGCTTGTTCTGGCAGCCCATGGAGCTCCAGTTGCTGTTACTCGAGTTACTGTTACTACCTGCAAAGAGAAACGGCACTTTGATCACACAAGAATAATATATGATACTCATTGTTTTGTGTGGCTAATGTAATAAATAATAATCAAGACTGTTCCTGTATTATTCACTTTGTATCATAATATTTAATGTTACAAAATGGTTACAAAATAACATCATTACAGTTCTTGAAAAACTTAAGTTTTCTATAATATATAATAATAATAATAAATAATATATAATAATAATATTTCCATAAACGCTCAGAACACTCACTTCTCCACGAAATAGTAACCTTAGCCGACAAACGCCTCACACCATTTAACCTCGCGGACCGAAACACACAACGCAGAGAACAGATCACTGACGTAAAAGAGAAGATGGCCTCATGGTAACAGAAGTCCCTACACGGAAGGCACTACCACGACCTGCAGCTGTCACATGTCGACAAAAAAGCGTCGAACGCCTGGCTGAGGCGCGGTAAACTCTTCCCAGAGACGGAGGCATTCATGTTAGCGATCCAGGACCAGGTCAAAGATACCCGAAACTTCCAGAGACACATAATACGTGCACCAAACCTCCCCACTGATACTTGCAGACATTGCCACTCTAGCCCCGAAAACATACAACACATAACATCCGCCTGTAGAGTCACACGCAAATTCCTCACCACGTCACCCGTCACCTCTGCTTACACCATCACCTAGCACCTGCTCACGCTTGGCTTCGGCCCGTGTGATTAGGTTTTAAGTTACCTCTTTAATAGGGAGAATATAGATATGTACAAAATAATAATAATAAAAAAATTAGCAATCAAACACAAACTAATCCCAGACACACATACGCCATATTACAAATACACACCAACGGCCGTACTTGAAAATATAAATTTTAAAATGTACTCATCATCATCATCATTACAGCCCTTCACAAGTCCACTGCTGAACATAGGCCTCCCCCAAGTAATGCCACAAAGCACGGTCCTGAGCCACCTGCATCCATCGACTTCCTGCATATCTTACCAGGTCGTCACTCCATCTAGTGGGGGGTCGCCCTACACTACGCCTACCGGTACGAGGCTGCCACTCGAGAACCTTTCTTCCCCATCGGTTATCGGTTCTTCGAGCTATATGGCCGGCCCATTGCCACTTCAGCTTACTAATCCGTTGGGCTATGTCGGTCACTCTGGTTTTACTGCGGATATCCTCATTTCTGAGTCTATCACGCAGAGAAACTCCGAGCATAAGCCCTCTCCATAGCTCGCTGAGCGACCTTGAGCGTCCTCATACGGCCAGCAGTGAAGGACCACGTCTCAGATCCGTAAGTCATCACTGGCAAAACGCACTGGTTGTACAATCTAGTTTTTAGAGATTGAGGTATACCTGACGAGAAGATATGTCGTAATTTCCCGAACGCTGCCCAGCCGAGTTGAATCCATCGATTGACCTCTCGGTCGAAGTTGGACTTACCTAGTCGGACTATTTGTCCCAGGTAAACGTACTCGTCAACAACTTCGAGCATAGTGCTCCCAACAACTACCGGCATAGGTGTGACATGGACATTAAACATGATCTTTGTTTTGTCCATGTTCATCTTAAGACCTATCCGTTAGGAGGCACTTTTGAGGTCATTGAGCATAATGCTTAAGTCCTCCAGCGATTCTGCCATAAGGACTATATCGTCGGCAAATCGAAGGTGAGTGATGTACCTCGCCATTGATGTTAATACCGTATCCTTTCCAGTCCAGTAGCTTGAAAATGTCTTCCAAAGCAGCGGTGAAGAGTTTCGGGGATATAACGTCACCCTGTCTTACACCTCTCTGCAGTTGGATAGGTTTCGAGCTCTGATTCTGTACTCGGATAGCCATCGTAGCCCTATTGTACAAACACTTCAGCACTTCGATATACCGACAGTCAACTTGGCACCGCTGAAGGGACTGCAGCACCGCCCAAATTTCGACGGAATCAAAGGCTTTCTCATAGTCCACATACGCCAGGCAAAGTGGCAAATTGTACTCTTCAGTCTTCTGTACAATCTGCCGCAGGGTATGTATGTGGTCTATGGTACTGAAGCCTTTTCGGAAACCGGCTTCTTCGGGAGGCTGGAAGTCGTCGAGTCTGCGTGCGAGACGATTCGTAATGACTCTCGAAAACAGCACGTAGACGCGGCTCAGATGGGAAGTCGGTCTGTAGTTCTTCAAGAGAGCGTTGTCGCCTTTCTTAAAGAACAAAACCACCGCGCTTCTGCTCCACGCCTCTGGAGTAGTGCCACCATGGAGGACGGAATTGAATAGCTTCTGAAGGACTTCAAGTACCGGTGTTCCACCCGCTTTCAGAAGTTCCGCTGTAATTCCATCCTCGCCTGGGGCCCTGCCGTTTTTAAGGTGCTGGAGAGCCATTCTAATCTCGCTCAGACTGATGTCCGGGATATCATCGGAATAGTGTCGGATAAGACTTGCTCTTGGATCGTTACTCACACTTGCGTGTGGCTCCAACGATGATGTGTACAGCTGCCCATAGAACCTCTCAATCTCACTCAAAATCTCAGGTATCCCGGAAACGATGCTGCCACACTCAGTCTTCAGCTTTGACAGTTGGCTCTTACGGGCAGACAGATCTCTGGCAAAGACTTTGGAGCCCTGGTTCCGCTCGATCGCTTCTTTAATACGAGCAGTATTAAAGTTGCGTAAGTCTCGCCGCATGCATTTGGAGATCTGTCTGTTCAGTTGCCTGTATGCTGTCAAATCTGTTGACGATTGCAGCCTCATCTCCCGTCTAACAGCCATGAGATTAAGAGTGTGATCGGAGAGTTTTTGTGTTCTTCTGCGGCGGGTCTTGCAGAACTTAGCTCCGACCGCATGGACTGTTTCCACGAGCTTGGCATTCATATCGTCCACTGCATTGCAATCTTGTAGGCACTGGAAGCGGTTGTGTAACTCGAGCTGAAAGTTTTCGGGATTCTGGATTAGAGCACGAGGAGGACGGAGCGTTGACTTCATTAGACGAGACCTCTCCAACTTAACGTTTAGGTTCAGTGTGCCTCTAACCATTCGGTGATCGCTGCCAGTTTTCACCCTTGCGATCACTGAGACATCACTGAACAGTTGGCGTCTGGTCGTCATAATGAAGTCAATCTCATTTTTTGTCGAACCGTCGGGGCTCGACCAGGTCCACTTCCTGTGGGGCCGCTTCTGGAAGAAAGAGTTCATCATAAAGAGTCCCTCTTTCTCCATAAAGTCGGCCAGCTGCTGGCCCCTTCGGTTCCGTTGCCCTACTCCAAATTTCCCTAACTTCAGCTCACCGCTTTCTCTTGTGCCTAGTTTTGCGTTGAAGTCTCCCATCAACACCGTGTAGTGGGTTTTGGAGGAATGCATGGTTTTGGAAATATCCTCATACATTTCCTCCACCTCCTCATCGGGATGTGCCGAGGTTGGTGCGTAAACCTGTATAACCTTCAGCGAATACCGTTTGGTGATTCTGAGTATCAGGTACGCGACCCTCGTCGACAAACTCCCAATCTTTACAACGTTGTTGACGAGAGACTTGTGGACGATAAATCCGACACCTCCTTGGGACAGATGGTCACCCTCCCGGTGATAGAACAAGTTGCCGGATTCGAGAATCACCGTGTCCTCCCCCTCTCTTCGGACCTCGGATAATCCTATAATACTCCAGCGCAACTTGTCTATCTCTTCTTCCAGCTCCAGGATCTTCTCGTCAGTCCTCAGTGTGCGTGCGTTAAATGTTGCCAGGTCGAGTCGTCGTAGGTGGCAACCGAACCTCCACCGGAGATTCCTAGCACCCCCTGCCCCGCCGTTATCATGGTCGCCACCGTAGCCAGGAATAGCGGGGCCGCCGGGGACTGGGGGCCGTCTATTTGTGTAATTGTTCATGGGGGGTATATTGCCATAGTTGCCACGCTTGGCGAGCGGGTTGGCAACCGCAGTTTTTTTTTCGTACAGTTGCTGTTATCAGGAAGATGCTGCTGCCCATCTCCTGTCTGTTTCCCTCTGTCGCCTCTTACGACACCCACGGGAAGATATGGGGTAGTGGGTATTCTTAACCGTCACGACACGGCACAAAATGTACTAACAAAACAAAACCATCCATCATAATAGACCTGATATTACGCTCCAAGATAAAATAAATAAAACACTATATATCATTGATATAGCCGTACCTAATACGCATAATTTAAATAAAACTATTACCGAATAAATAAATAAATAAATACACAGAACTGAAAGAAGAAATAACAAAAATGTGGAAGATGAAAAAAGTTTTTATAATACCCATAGTACTTTCTACCGCCGCAATAATCCCGAAGCACTTACATCATAGTTTAAAAGACAAAAACTGAGCTGAGCAACAAGACCAAGGCGACCTCTGCCACGCTATCCGTGAATTTCTACAATATCAGGGGACTTCACTCGAACCTAAGCACCGGTCACTACCATCTCGAGACTGCGAAGCTGGCTCTGCTCTTTCTGACCGAGACGCAGGTGTCCTCTTCGGTTGATGCTTCCTATCTCTCCTACCCAGGGTACAAATTAGAATACTTATTACATCTGTTCTCGACGCCTCGGCAGTCTTGAAGGTTCAGACCTGCCCATCCTTTGGATACGCGTAGACAGCGACAACCATCCCGCGTGTCACAAGGGGCCTCTATAGGTCCCATAGCGGTAATGCCGAAACAGACCGACTCTTCGACCACGTCTAAAGGGCTACAGATTCGTTGCTACAGCAGATCCCCTCCGCAGAGATCGTGATCCTCGGCGATTTTAACGCCCACCACGCCGAATGGCTTGATTCACGTTTAACCGATCATGCGGGGAGATATGTTATGACTTTGCCTTAGCATATGGTCTGACACAACCGGTTACTTCGCCTACGCGGATTCGAGATGTGGAGGATCATGCACCTTCCCTGTTGGACCTTTTGCTGACCTCTCATTCAAACAGATATGAGATCTCCGTTGATGCCCCTCTTGGCTCCTAGGATCGTTGTCTTATCCGGAGTGTGGTGCCCCTCACGCTGAATCCGCGGTTGCATTCTGCAGGCTGCCGCCGTGTTTGGCACTATAGGTCAGCCAATTGGGATATGATGCGGTCTTTCTTTTTTTTCTTTCGACTTTCACCCGATCCCTAAAAAAGGCGACCGCTCAGATCCGTCAAACTCCAGGCCATCACCTTCTTGTTCTCCAAAATAATGTAATCCATTATAAACTGGCAGCTCATGCGGTACCTTAAGGATCACCTGCTGATTAGTGGTCGCCATTACGGTTTTCGTCGGGGTCGATCAGCCGGCGATTTTCTGATCTACCTGACGCATCGATAGGCGGAGGCAGTAGAGTCCAAGGGGGAGGCATTGGCCGTTAGTTTGGACATTGAGAAGGCTTTCGATCGGGTTTGGCACAAAGCGCTTCTTCCGAAGCTCCCTTCCTATGGGCTTCCCAAGAAATTGCGCATTTGGATCACCAGCTTTCTTGCAGATCGGAGCATTAAGGTCGTTGTAGACGGTGCATGCTCCGATTGTAAGCCTATTAATGCTGGCGTTCCACAAGGCTGCGTGCTATCACCAACGCTGTTTCTTCTGCATATCAACAACACTCATTGCTATGCGGATGACAGCACTGGTGATGCTCTGTACACCCTCCGTGCCAAAATTTCTTGGGAAAACGTCTCCGAGTACCGGGACAAACTTGTGCCTGAAGTCGAGTCTTTGCTAAACAAAGACTCATATTGGGGGCGACTAAATCTAGTCCAGTTTAACCTTCAGAAAATACAAGCTTGCGCGTTAACCACTAAAAAGAACCCCTTTGTCGTATCTCCTCAGTTTCAAGGCACTCCTCTTGTTGCCTCAGTCAGTATTGGAATCCTCGGCGTTGACATATTGAGTGAGGTGCAGTTTCGTTGTCACTTGGAAAAGAAGGCTAAATGGGCCTCTAAAAAGCTTGGCGTGCTCAGCAGAGCGGGACAGCAATTCATGCCGGCACACCGTCTGCAACTTTACAAGGCGCAGGTTCAGCCGCACATGGAATACTGTTCTCATCTCTGGGCTGCTGCTCCCCAGTGCCAGCTCCACTTGACCGCATCCAACGCAGAGCGGCTCGAATCGTCGACGACCGAGTGCTTTCCGATCGGCTCGATTCACTGGCGCTGCGAAGATGTTGCATCTCTGTGCATTTTCTCTTTCATCTTTTTCATCTACCACGGGGAGTGCTCTGAGGACGTGTTAGGATTAACGCCAGCCGTCAAATTTTATGAACGCACTACTCGGTAAACCTCCCGATACGATCCACACCATCTGGATGCTTGGCGGTCCACCAATGTACGTTTCACAAGGAGTTTTCTTCCGCGTACAACCTCTCTGTGGAATAGTTTACCACCGGCGATTTCCGGACCGATACGACAGGGGGACCTTAAGAAAAGAGCTAACTCCTTTCTAAAAGGCCGGCAACGCACCTGCAATTCCACTGGTGTTGCAGTTGTTCATGGGTCACTTAACATCAGGTGAAGCATATTCTCGTTTGCCCCCTCTCCTATATAAAAAAGCTCAATATTTTTAGTCTTAGAATAAAAAAGAGGCAACTGTCGAAGCTGAAGACCGAGTGTGGCACCTAAGATTTGTGTGATTTAGAGGTTCTATGAGCAGTTGTACACGACATCGTTAGAACCACACGCAAGTGTGAGTAACGATCCAAGAGCAAGTTTTATCCACCACTATTCCGATGATATCCCGGACGTCAGTCTGAACGAGATTAGAATGGCTCCCCAGCACCTTATAAGCGGCAAGGTTCCGGCCGGGGACGGAATTACAGCGGATATTCTAAAAGCGGGTTTTTTGAAGTCGAAAATTGTCTAAATTTCAAACCGATTAAACAAATGACAGACAATATGAACGAAAATAATAAATATAAATTGAACAAAGACGAAGAAGTTTTGAATACGATAAGAAATTTGTATGATGACCGTGAAGATTAGTGTTTTTATGTCATGTTTAATCTTACGTGTTAATTTAAAAATAAAAATGTACACGGCAATTTTGTAGTTCTTATTCCAAATCACGGCAACTTAAATTTTTGAAATGGCAACTCTGATTCCAGTGCTTCATTTGGTAACTGGATGATCCCCGAAACCTCATCTGGTCTTCATTCAGCTCTAAGTTGTTAGTTTTCCATATGATACTTGTTTTAGGAACACGAGTGCTTCGTGGTGTGGTTCCAATTTCGGAGCTGGTACTGGGTAGTGGAACGGCAGCCGGTGTCGAAGATGGTTGAGCTAAAGCGCTGGTATTAGTCTCAGAGTTCGTTATCAAGATGTAATCGTCCTGATATTCTGGGTAGGGAACTTCGGGCTCCTCATCTGACTCTTGACGTAAATTTTGTTCATTCACCTCCAATACGTACGATAGATTAGCCACATTATAGTCGTCTGAGAAATCTAAGCCATCCTCACTATCTTGACATTGTTCTAAAATGCTTTCCAAGTCGTCGAACTAGAAAATCGGAAGCCTAGGACCTGAACGTGGAATTCTCGAACTCATATTGGGCCTGAAATAATAAAATGTTCATATGAGCAATAAAGAAATAAATTACAATCGTGTAGCGCAATGATGCATTACTGCATCAAAACAAAAATCAAAACTATCTCTGTAAAAGCAATAACTTACCGTTACTCCACAGCAATTTCACTACAATATTCAAAATAACTATTCAAAAACAACAACGAAAGTCGCGCGCTAACTACACACACCGGTTCTCGTAGACTGGTCACTTCGAGTGGTCAAAAATTACAAATAGCGCCATCTATCCCAAATGTTGGTATTTATTTCGATAGAATGCTTTGCTGCAGACATGCTGTTGACGATGCTCACGATGCTTCTCGAACACCTGAAATATAAATAATATTAATCAATAAAAAATAAAATATGTAAAAAATATACTCATAAAACATTGTTACTTACCTTATGTACTTGCTGTTTTTCTATAATAAGTACGTGTGCATACGGGGACGGTGGCACTTACCGCGATTTTTATCAGTAGGGTGAAGGTATATTTGCAACAACGGTGTTGCACCGCTGAGTACATGATCCCGCGTTTCGAGTTAGTTGCACTAGAACATCATACGAGGTGACACCTATGTCTCCCTCCCCGCGGATGTACACGCGCTCACCAAATTTTTTTTTAGTATATTTTTCTCCCAGACGACACCAGCGGCCTACATCATCAACATAGTGGTCCTTCGGCCGAATCCTTACGTCGTCTGCAAAAATATAATAATAATAAGTACCAGTTATGGTTCCACGCGCCGGCTACGCCGCAAGAAAAGCGACGACCACGTGGCACCGCTGCAAAATCGGAGTGCAAGAACAACCAAGATGTGTTACCATCGTTCAGCTTAAAGGATGAAGTGCTGGAAAAACCTGGAAATGCGCTAAGTGCCTCTAGTAAGAGTAAAAAGTCATCAAAGACCGCAGGCACGTCGTCAAGTACGGCACGCAAACGGCAATTGGAATACGAAACCGCTAAAGCTATGGCTCTCGTGGAAATACAAGCAGCGGAAGCTGAAGTGCAAGCAGCTGAAGCAGAAGCCAAAGTTAAGAGTGCTCAGGCAGAAGCTGCCAAGCTTAAGGCAAATATTCAGTCGAAGCTGCTAAACAAACAGCTTGCAGCTGAGATGGCAGAATTGGAGTCTCATTCACGTTCTTCCCACAAGTCGGCTATGAAATCTTCGACCAGCAAAGTTGAAAATTGGCTGAATGCTCCAGGAAACCAGCATGAGGAGAACCGAGAAGAGTACTCTTGTGAAAAAATCGGCCTAGAAAAGCTGGCACATGCCCTGAATGATGCAGTGGCTGCCTTATCATATAAAATACAGAACCAGGAGCTCTTAACAAGATTAGCAACGTCTAAAGACCTGCCTTTATTTTTTGGAGATCCAATGGAGTGGTTGCAGTTTAAACAGGCGTACCAAGAATCTACCCAATTATGCAAATATAGTGACACAGAGAATTTATGGAGGCTACGTAAGTGTCTTCGTGGCGATGCTAAAGAAGCAGTGACTTCACTCTTGATTGGTGGAACTACACCCGATTTAATAATTGACACCTTAGAACTTCGATTTGGCAAACCAGAAACAATTATGAGTAAAATAGTTTTACAGCTTAAAAAACTATGTCCGTTGCCGTTAACTTATCATAATGATATCATTAATTTTGCAATAAAAATAAAGAACTATGTGGCTGCTGCCAAAGCAATGCAACAAAGTGATTATCTTCGCAGCCCGGAGTTAGTATCGATTGTCGTATCTAAGCTTCCAACTTTGCTTGTCGCAAAATGGACCGACTACGTTTATGAACAGCGAGAGTGTAATTTACCGAAGCTAGAATTGCTTAGTGATTTTTTATATGAGGAAGCCACTAAAACAGCTGCATCAGGAGTAAGTCATATTCACGCTCAATATAATTTAAAGAAGCCCGATGAACGTAAACACCGTTCACACTCGTTGTTGTACACAAATAGTAATCAATTACAAAACGCGGAAAAGTGTAAATTTTGCCGAAAATGGGCTCATGGTGTCGCAGATTGTTCACGGTTTAAGCGCGCCTTACGCAAAGATCGCTGGCGATTTGTACGCGTAAATAAACTTTGCTTCAAATGTTTTGCCCCCCGCCATACGAATGGTATGTCTTGTATTGGCAGTAATTGCGACATTGACGGCTGCAATCAACCGCATCATCGTTTACTGCACTGGATAAAACCATTGGAAGAAAGCTTAAAAACTGTGGAGCGAAGTGAGGATGAGCATCCCAGCACCAATGAAACAGTGACTCATACGGTGGCATCCCACTGTCACAAGGTGCTTTTGAAAGTGGTGCCGCTCACTCTTCACGGACCGAATGGCAGTTTGCATACGCATGCACTACTGGATGATGGAGCTACCGTGACGGTGATATCCTCTGATATCGCAGATGAGCTCGGATTATACGGTGCAAACGTGATATTGCGCGCGCGCAGCGCATGGGACTCGGGCGAGCTTGTGTGTGAATCTCAAGTAGTGAGTGTTAGTGTTACCAATTCGTATAACGAAATGTTTACTTTCCGTGCGCGTAAAATTAAAGAATTAAATTTACCAACACAAAAAGTGCCGAATATGGACTTTAATAATTATGGATTGTTAAGTGAAGATCTTATGTTATGTAATTGTAACGCTAAGCCAAAATTATTAATAGGTCAGGACAACCATCATTTAATTTCTCCCATTCGTTGTGTTCGTGGTAAGCAGCGTGAGCCGTACATAACTCAAACTGCGCTTGGATGGTGTGTGCACGGATATATGGTAAGTGATGTTAATTGCACTGATCGCTTTGTCTCTTTCATTAATAGTTGCACCGAAAAAGCGGGACAGTCGCAGTGTATCTTTCACTTACACACGGTAGAATCGATTGCTAGCGATCTCTCTCTCGATAACGATAACGGTGAATGCACCTGCATTCACCGTTATCGTTAGTTGCACGATGCGGTTCGTAGATCCTTCGCGTTAGAGTCTATTGGTGTAGGTTCGAAGCCGCGCCGCAACCCAGACGAAATACGCGCTTTACAAATTTTAGATGACACTGCAGAATTAGTAAATGGTCAATGGAATGTCGGCTTACCGTGGAAATACGATGAATTACATTTACCCGACTCTTACCCTAACGCTTTTAATCGTCTAAAGTCAATAGAAAGAAAATTTTTGCTCAACAAAGAGTATGCAACTCGTTATTGTGAAAGAATGAGATACTTATTTTCTAATGGTTATGCTAGAGAACTTAATGAGACCGATGAAAACTCTAATAAACGTATAATATGGTATTTGCCGCACTTTGGTGTAGATAATCCAAATAAGAAAAAACTGCGTTTAGTTTATGACGCGGCAGCAAAGTCGAACGGTTATTCTTTAAATGATTTTCTTTTACAAGGCCCTGATTTGTTACAATCGTTATTAGGAATAATGTTACGATTTAGAGAAAACCGCGTAGGTATCATAGGGGACATAAAAGATATGTTTTAAGGATTAATGTACGAAAAGAAGATGTTAATTCTTTGCGTTTTTTGTGGAAAGATATCTATTTAAGCAATGAAAATGAACAATTAGGCTTCGGAAGTAGTAACAAAGGTTCAAAATTACCTATACAACATCCTGTTAAGAAATATGTTATGACGTCATTAATTTTTGGCGCTAACTGCTCCCCATTTATAGCACAATATATTAACCAAAATAAAAACACATTGCGCTTTCAGAATAAAATGCCGGATGCAGTTAATGCAATTAGGAAAAATCAATATATGGACGATTTTATCGATAGTTTACCAGACGTCGCTACTGCTACAAAAATGATAAAAGATGTTTCATATATTAATCAGCAAGGTGGTTTTGTGATGCGTAACTGGTTAAGTAACAAGTCAGATGTTCTTAATGATATGCCAAAAGAGACTTTAAATGACATGGCGATACGGTTTAATGTTGAATCCCAGCCGGAACGAACGCTTGGGCTTTTGTGGTTTCCCGCGAGTGATATGTTCGGGTTCGATCTTTCGTTAAAGCGTATACCGAGTGATATTTTACAACTATCACGAAAACCGACTAAGCGTGAAGTTCTTCGTATTATAATGTCTGTATATGATATTCATGGTTTTTTAGCACCTTTTACGATAAAATCCAAAATTTTAATGCGCGAAATATGGAATGTAGGTATAAAGTGGGATCAGGAAATAACAGATAGTTTATTTGTTTTATTTAAAGATTGGATTTCGCAGTTACAAGAAATGAGTTACGTTCGAATCCCGCGGTGGTATTTCTATAGCAACGATTCTGTCGGTGTGAATGAGAAGAGCGGCCACACCGTAAACGACGATGAGACGTCGTTGCAATTGCATATTTTTTGTGATGCATCCCCATGCGCATACGCATGTGTTGCTTATTGGCGTGAACAAGACAGCAACGGCGTGCAGGTGTCATTCATTGCGAGTAAAAGTCGCGTTGCGCCGTTAAAACCGTTAACTATGCCTAAACTCGAACTTCAAGGCGCGCTATTAGCATGTCGCTTGGCAGAGACTATAAAAAAGGAGCATAGAATTAAACCGTCACGTGTTTTTTTTATTGGACTGATTCAATGATTGTTATTTATTGGATACGTAACGAGCATAGAAATTACAAAGTTTTTATTGCAAATAGGTTAGGTGAAATTGATGAGTTAAGTAAAATTGATGAGTGGCATTATGTGCCGACAAATTTAAATATAGCGGATTTAGCTACAAAAAATAATGATTACGACTTCAACAAGGACTCCTCTTGGTTAACGGGTCCGTCTTTTCTGTACACGGAAGAAAAGTATTGGCCCCGAGAGCCTGAAAATAACGAAAAGAGCAACAATGAGCTGTTAGATAAAATATATGTAGTAATAAAATCACCAAAGGAGAATTGTAATAGTATTTATGATTTACCTATTCCGGATCCAAACCGTTTCTCCGTGTGGCTGCGCTTGCTTCGCTGCACCGCATCTGTACTATTATTTATAGAAAAATGTAGAAAAACCGGTACTCGGCGTATTAATAATTTGTTAATGAATAGAGCCGAAGTACTTTTGTTACGTTATTCACAATCACAATCATTTCAGATTGAAATTGATTTGCTGAAACAAAATAAAGAAATTAATCGTGATAGTCGTTTACGTTCATTGACACCATTTTAGATAAAGACGGTTTATTGCGTGTAGGAGGGCGTATAAACGCGGCTGCAAACGTCACTGAAACTATGAAAAACCCGGTGATTCTGGATGGTAAACATCGCATAGCAAGGCTGGTGGTTTTGGACTTCCACGTACGTGCGGCTCATTCGTATAATGAACTTGTAATAAACGAGCTACGACAAAAATATTGGGTTGTAAATCTGAGACCTACAGTTCGCTCCGTAGCTTCACAGTGTTTAGTTTGCCGAATACGAAAAGCAGCACCAAGACCGCCTCGCCTCGGGGACTTGCCATCTCAAAGATTGGTTCATCATCAAAGACCTTTTACCGTTTGTGGTGTAGACTTATTCGGTCCGATCGAAGTAACTGTGGGCAGGCAGAGACCCAAAAGATATGGTGTTCTTTTTACATGTTTAACAATACGAGCTGTTCATATTGAAATAGTATCGACGCTTACCGCAGACTCACTTATAATGGCACTTAGGAGGATGGCTGCACGCCGTGGGTCATACCGTCATACTGTCATATCTGACAACGGAACTAACATGCGAGGTGCTGATGCTGAACTTCGAAAATCTTTTGAAGAAATTAAGAAGCAGCAAGTTATAGCCGAAGCATTAAACAAAGGAGTTTCCTGGCAGTTTATACCACCAGCCAGTCCTCATATGGGGGGAGCTTGGGAGCGTCTGATTAGAAGTGTGAAAACGGCACTGAAAGTCGTTCTTAGAGAGAGGGCTCCACGAGAAGAAGTTTTATTAACGCTTCTCGCTGAAGTCGAAAATATAATTAATAGTAGACCGCTTACCCATGTTTCGGTGGACCCTCAAAGTAAAGAGGCATTAACTCCAAATCATTTTTTACTAGGATCTTCGTCGAACTTACCTGTACCTGGGGTTTTTGATGATGGCGACATGTATGTTAGACGACAGTGGCGTATTGCCCAACGGTTGACAGACTTATTTTGGAGCAGATGGGTAAAAGAGTTTTTGCCAGAGCTAATTCCTCGTCGTAAATGGGATAGGGAAGGTCCGCAATTAAAAGTAGGAGATCTTGTTGTAGTAGTCGATCCATCATTATTTCGAAACTATTGGCCAATAGGTATTATTGAAAAGGTTTATCCAGGTTCAGACGGCAGAGTCAGAGTAGTTGACGTTAGGACTAAGTCAGGAGTGATGAAGCGATCAGCTGCTCGCGTGGCCTTTCTCCAGCTTGATGATGAGTGTCGGCGAACCGACACTTGGGGGGAGGATGTTGACGATGCTCACGTTGCTTCTCGAACACCTGAAATATAAATAATATTAATCAATAAAAAATAAAATATGTAAAAAATATACTCATAAAACATTGTTACTTACCTTATGTACTTGCTGTTTTTCTATAATAAGTACGTGTGCATACGGGGACGGTGGCACTTACCGCGATTTTTATCAGTAGGGTGAAGGTATATTTGCAACAACGGTGTTGCACCGCTGAGTACATGATCCCGCGTTTCGAGTTAGTTGCACTAGAACATCATACGAGGTGACACCTATGTCTCCCTCCCCGCGGATGTACACGCGCTCACCAAATTTTTTTTTAGTATATTTTTCTCCCAGACGACACCAGCGGCCTACATCATCAACACATGCAATGCTGCGTTATAAAGTGTATTTTTCGTTTCTTTGAACTACTTTGCGGGTTCGACTGGTATGCTGCAGATCTGCTATTCAGCGCCGTAAAGGCAGCCGTAAAAATTATATTTGTTGACAAGTATGTTTACCCGAGTCAAATAGTCCGACTTTTCACATTTTTTCTCTTTTTAAAAGAAATTCTGTATCTAAATTCAAATTTATACTGTATCGTGGATTTTACAAGGACAAACACCCAGACCCGGAACAATTATTTAGAGACCATACGAATATAACTATTTGTTCCGTGAGAGATTCGAACCCGCGGCCCTCAGCGCTGCAACTCATTGCTAAGCCATGCGCTGTGGAGGCGGCCGAGGTCTTATAAGACTTAAGCTAGATAATGGAACCGTGGACAGTACAATACCTTTCTGGAACCGGTTGCTATCGTTGCTGTCCTCCGAGGACGCATCATTGGGAGAGTCCATGGCATGAGTCTTCCCCTTGTCTTCTTCACCCGCTGCCTTCTCTCGTGCTAATTTCTCTCTCATACCTTCCTGTGAATAACGATACATAAATGAAAACTATTTTCCGAAGTCAGAAAGTAATAACAATAATAATGTCCTCCAGACCAAATAAGCCATCTGTACTATAAGCACTTTCTATTCCTTTACTTCCATTGTCCGATGGAACGTCAAGCCAGCCTGAAGATCAGGCGCAGGACCAACAAAAATTTGAATTTCGCGGGCTATCCTGGCGCTTTCACCTTAAGGCAGCGCACAGGATAGTCCGCTTAAGTAGTCACGACTTCAAAAGGTCAACTACGAGATGCCACACTTAAGAAAAAAACGTCAAAGGAGGAGAGTTGACTGCCGTCCATCATCCTCTTAAAATACTCCTTTATTCGCCTTTTACAATAACCACGGGAGAAAATAGATTGTTGCATTCGTTAAGACTTTATTGATAAGTAATCTTCACTTCTCTGGTTATACCAGAGAATATCGATTTTTGCGGATTTTCTGTAAGTATATCGGTTGTTTCAATATCGTTAAATAATACCAGCAACCGAGGGCTACACTGAAAGTTTTTAGAACTGGCCACTTATAAACGATGTAATAAAAAAATAAGTTCAGCTTTTGAAAATGGAACTCTTTGCCAATATTATTGTGTAGGTATGTATTTTATTAATTTGTCATTTGTTTACGATTTGGCGCCAAATTGAAAATTGTCTGTGTCACGTCAGCATGAATTTAACGCGAGATATTTTTCGTACAATGATTTTTTATGACTTTCGATGTCATTTAAGTCAACAAGAAATTTATGATAGACTTCGATTGGCACTGTTTACAGATGGTTTAATGAAGTTTAAACGTGGTCACACTAATCTCACCGATGATCTGCGTGAGGGACGGCCTTCTACGGCGACGACTAAAGATAACATCAGTGTTGTGCGGCGTATGATAGAGGCTGACAAAAGAGTGACTTATCAGCAGATTCGGACAAGCTTACCCATCGCTATGAGTCAAGTGCACAAAATCCTCCATGAACATTTACCGGTCAGGAAGCTTTTCTTTGCCCAGTGGATACCTCATTATTTGACAGAGGCCCAAAACTCCGTCGTGTTGATTGGTGTCGTGAAATGGTTCAATGATTTAACGGAGGTGACTCAAATGCTTTGTTCGACATACATTCAATATAGTTCGGGTGATGAAAGCTGGATTTATTGTTATAATCCTGAAACTAAGAGACAGTCTGCTGTCTGGGTGTTTCCTACCGAGGAGTTGCCAACTAAAGTGAAGAGAGGTCGAAGCGTGGGAAAAAAGATGGTGGCCTCGTTCTTTGGAAGGGCAGGTCCCTACGCAACAATTGTTTTAGAGGATCGAAAAACAGTTACTTCAGAGTGATACACCAACAGTTGTTTGTCACGTGTCTTGGAAAAAGTTCGGGAGAAACGATCTCGCAGTATGATCCCCTTAACCACGACAACGTCTCGTCGCACACCGCCAAGCAAATAATCGACTACTTGGCGAAGTCGGACTTGGAATTACTGGATCACATGCCCTATAGCCCCGATCTCGCACCTTGCAATTTTTATTTATTTCCGAAAATAAAAGAAAAACTTCGAGGAAAACGTTTTTTGGACACCGAGGAAGCAGTGGCTGCGTTTCAAAATGACATCGAATATAGCCCTAAGGACGAGTGGACAAACCTGCTTTTCTCAGTGGTTCCATGGGATGCAGCGATGTATGATGATGTAAATGGACACTATTTTGAAAATATATAATAAAACAAATAACTTGCTAGTTTGTTCAGTTTTTAATGTTCTAAGAACTTTCAGTGTCTCCCTCGTATGTTGTAGATGTTGCTTATATGGCGGCGCGGGATGGACAAGCTACGCGTCAAATTTTGTCTATGTATGTGCCAGTAGAGTATGACTCAGTAGAGCCGTGGTAGCTCAGATGGTTAACACTCGCTGTAAATATAACAGAACGCGAGTAACTCGGGTTCAATCCCCGCCGGCACCAATGAAATTTTTAATTGCAATTTTAAGTGCTTAATTTAATTTACCACGTGCTCGGCGGTGAAGGAAAACATCGTGAGGAAACCTGCATGTCTGAGGAATAAGAAAAAAAACATTTCGAAGACATGTAAAGTTTGCCAACACGCATTGGGGCAGCGTGGCGCAAACTTCCTTGCCCCAAAACCCTCTCAGAAATGAGGGGAGGCCTGTGCCCAGCAGTTGGACGTATATAGGCTGTAACTTTACTTGTTTTTATGCGTCAGTGTGACAACAGGTGTCAAAAAGAGATACTGTTTATGACTTGTCGCTTAGCAAAAAAGGGATAAAGAATGGTGCCCATCTCTATAGATATATCCTATGGATTAATGTTTGCTCTGCTACTCTATTATTAAGTACGTCTGTGAACAGCAAGCAGGTTACGACCACTAGATCAATGAGGCAGCCACGTAAGAATTTAAAATGTTTGTCAAACATCAAAATGTTCGACTTGTTTGATATAAAAACTAAGGAATCAGTTACTTACCAACATCATATAGCAACTGGGACCGCATGGCTCAGAGAATGGTTTCAGATCTGGTCCCTTCCGTTTGGTCATGTTCGGTCCTGGGTGGCATGCTTGCAAACCTAGTATAATATTAATTGTATAGAACACAAGTTTTGAGCAACCTTTAGTCTTTCATTGAACAACAGCTAACGTAAATTCTCTCAGTAGGGAAACATTTACACCTTCATTAGCCTGTAAAAGCCCACAGTTGGGGATAGGCTTGTCCCATTGTAGGGGCGATTTGCCTTAATTATGATCATATAACGTGTAGCAAACGGATTATTGCTCGCATACCAGACGTGAGCACCTTTTGACGATACCGCCTGTCACTGTTCTAATTTTACGTCCAATATAAACTAAAGCCCTCTATGCAAACTACTAGACGGGCACTACTTTGCGCGCTAAGTTACGGTAGATTTTCTAACTAGTCAACTGCGAGCGGGCGCGAAGATTTGTGCTTTGTTTTATAAACCGCGAACGTTCTTAATCTATAGTATCTAACACTGATTTTATTTAATGTTACTAAGAAAACGCGTTTATGTGCGCACTATTACTAACTATATCAACGTGATTTGAAGTTTATTTCAGACTAGCTGGCCTGGCAAACGATATTCTGCACTTTCTGGTCGGTTATGCGACGAGTTTCGTTTTCATACACACACTTTTCTATCTATAAAACCCCGACGTGATAATTCCACAATTTTAAATTATGCTATACAGAAGTCAACTTTGTTTAAGACCAAACAATGAGGACTGATGATGTGATGGTATTAATCGAATAACCTATACACGACCATGTTCACATACTCGCGTTCGTTTAACCGTCACACAGCAACATTCATACAAATGTACTCACATGCACACAATCAAAGTCTTATATTAAATCATTGATTCGGTGGACTTGTTATGACAACTTTTAAAACTCTATTTTAAAGATGTTGTTTATTTTTATAAATTACAACACAGAACTACAAATAAACATTTAAAAATAATGGTATAATTGATCGAGGGAGATGATGTTTAAATAAGGAACGCTTAAAAAAATAAACTGAGCAAAGTAATTGACAACACCAATTGTCTTAAAGGTGAATTTTTAACATTTTTTACTCGTTATTTTAGTTTTTACATGAACTGAAGAAACAGCACTGATAAAGAAACAGCAGCCGTAAATTAGCAAAAATAAAGATGGTCGATGGGATAACTATGGTAGTTTCAGATGACAGGGCTTACCTGAGGTCTGACTTCCTGTCAGCCAAACAGAATAACACAGTCTAGTAAGCCCTATGTAACACAATATTCACATATTTAATGAATTAACACTAAACAGATCACGTAAGATTTTTAATATTAATTTTATTTATTCTAAAGTGGAAAAATAAAGATACTTAATTAAGCAAATATATATATATATATATATATATATATATATATATATATGTATATATATATATATATATATATATATATATATATATATATATATATATATATATATATATATGTGTGTGTGTGTGCCTATCGATTTATTATAGTAACATATAGAAAAATTTCTTTTAAACATAATAAAGTCAGATATCATTACATAGCATCTATATTTCTGCTAAACAGCCATATTGACGTATTCCACATATAGCAACATTAAAATTTTGATTAAAACTACTTTTACGGATTTTATCGCGTTTTATTTATTTTATTTTTAATACCCGACGTTTCGGGTGCTTTCCAGCACCCATGGTCACTGGGGACTGAGGTGACTGACGTCCCGATGTCAAAGTTAACCCGGAGTACCTTCAGCTTTTTAATTATTGTCTTTGGTCCGATCTACACAGAATGAAGTAACTGTGTTTTGAAGTCTTGCAGTGGTATGCTTGGGTTTAGTTTTAATTTTATTAATTATAGGATCCCAAGCAGGTGGTAGTGGTTTCAATAGCCTCATGTATCATCCTTGGTAGGAATCGATGTTCTTTCGAGAAGATTTGTGGTCTATCAAATCTGATGGGTCATCTAGGATATAATCGCAAACTGCAATAGTATAATTATAAAATAAAATAAATAAACGCGATAAAATCCGTAAAAGTAGTTTTAATCAATGTATAGTGTTCGCATAAATACAGGGTGGGCCAAGAATTCGTTAACATTTAAATGTAACTTACCGCGCAAACTATTGCCGCGCGGGCCGCGGGCGCGGGCGGGGGCACTAGCTCGCTTCTTGGAAATTTAGTCGCAATGGATCGCTTCACGGGGCCGCAACGCGCTTACTGCGTGAAACAGTTTTATTTAAACGACTTTTCGCTCATTAGTCATTACTGTGAGACGCTTATTTCGCGTTGAATATGGTTTACACGACTTAAGTCAGTGTCCAAGTGCTCCTTTAATAAAGAAATGGGTGAAGAAGTTCGAAGAGACGGGATCTACACTAAATGTGAAACAAACCGGCGGCCCACGGACTTCTCGGAGCGAAGAGAACGTGCAGCAAGTTTCCGCTTCTGTTCGACGTGATCCAGATTTATCGACACGCAAACGTTCGGCTGAATTAGGATTATCCCGCACATCATTACGCCGTATTTTGAAATTAGATTTGAAATTACATCCATATAAGATCCAGCTAGTGCAAGAACTAAACCCTAATGATTTAAATTTGCGTAAGTCATATGCCGAAACAATGTTAACTCGTTTCAGTAATTTTCACAACATCTTATTTTCTGACGAAGCCCATTTCCACCTAAATGGACATGTAAACAAACAGAATTGCAGGTATTGGAGCAGCGAAAATCCTAAAGCTAAACATGAGAGGCCACTTCACTCTCCTAAGGTAACTGTATGGGCTGCAATTTCAGCAAAAGGAATCATCGGACCTTACTTTTTTGAAGATTCTCGAGGCCGTTCAGTTACTGTTAATTCTGCCGAGTATGTGAAAATGTTACGGGAGTTCTTAGCACCGATGCTACTGGAATTTGCTGGCTATAATCGTAACACATGGTTTCAACAAGATGGAGCCACGTGTCACACATCGAACGAGTCCTTGCCGGTGGTCAAAGACATGTTTCCGGAAAAGCTGATATCCAGACGGGGTGACATCCCATGGCCACCCAGAAGTCCAGATCTATCCCCAGCAGACTTCTTTTTATGGGGTTATTTAAAGAGTCGTGTCTACATTGATAAACCGAATACACTGCGTCAACTTAAAGAAAAAATCATCGAAGAGATGTCGGCGATCTCGCGGTCTCTTTGCAGAAGAGTATTCGAAAACTTCAGGACTCGCTTAGATGAGTGCAAAAACCGAAACGGTGGTCATTTAGACGAAATAATTTTTAAAAAATAAATTACAACTAATTAGCTTTCTCGTAAATAAACGATTTCTAAAATATGTTAAATGGTTTTTTTTATACGATTTTTTCATATGTTAACTCATTCATAGGCCCACCTTGTATAAGAAATCATAACATTAAAATTTATTTATTTTACAAGAAATTTAAGAAAACAATACTTATAGTCTTATTACAAAAAGTAGTTTATGCTTAGTGTCAAGTTTAAATTAGAGATTGACTGATTCAATACTGAATGACTGATTCAATACAGAAGTACCAGGGGTTATAAAGTATGGAATTTGACAGCAATGTAAATTTTGTAAGAACTCTTCTTAAATTCTCGTTTAAACTGAAAACTAATATTTAAGTCAGTCAGTAAATCAGGTCATATTCTGTCAAAAATTAAGTATTTATATCCGATGAAGAGAACTGATTTATCTAATTGTGAAACTTGTGACAAAGACTTACATCATTTTTAATGGAATATGAGCAGAACCGAGGAGCAAGGGAATTATTTATAAGGACATAGAAGATAAATGTGTAAGATAGTAGTACCCAGAATAATGCATTGAGTATGAGCAGATTAACGGTAAATGTATAGATTTTAAGTTAGTTATAATAAGATTAACATGTTCATAAACGAAACTCCCTAAATAAAGAAAAAGAAACCCAAAACTTCCAAAGAACCATGTTTTATAATAAGACGGATAGTCTTTTAGATCATCGTTTTAAAGTGAATATTAATGAGCGGTTATTTCATATTTAATTTCATTTCTTATAATCTTACATTCACCAGATGTCTCTAGTTGGGACTAAAGTGAACTTTTTGTTAGTTTGTTAAAAAGATTGTTACACAGCTTCACCATCGTTGAAAAGTTAATTTTTAAATAAAAGTTCTTCAATTTGTAGTGTATTTATATATCTTACGGCTAATAGCCGATGTGTGGATACACCTATGTGTAAGCGGCTAATACAAGCAGTAGATGTACCATACATAATTTATAGACAGATTTTTTTATAGATTTTTTATTTAAAAAAAATTATAAATTAAATGCCTGCAGTTTTAAGCTGGCCCAGGGCCACTTTAACTGCACTCTAACCTACAGTTACTTGATACGTTTTTCCGTATTTTTTGCAAATTTAACAGTACACCTAAATTTAACCAACTACTGCTGGCCGCACCTAGTTCCGGCTGGCTGGAACTAGGTGTTACCGCACTTCGGCTTTTAGCCATAACATATACATAAAACAGTGCCCCATTTCGTTAATTTTTTTACACATTTGGGGGGAGTTAGGTTCGGTGAGGGTGAGAAGCCATACTCACGGTGCAGGAAGCAGTCGTACTTGAAGCAGCGGCGGCAGAACAGCGTATGGAAGGAATGCATGGTCTGGTCTCGGGACACAGACTCTGCTAAGGGCCCATCGATATTGGGCGTACACTCGGGAGGTAAAGCGTCCGGGTCGCGTAGGGATGTCAGCTCTACGTACCTATATATTATTAATTTTATTTAATCACTTTCAGTGATGACTTACGGATCTGAGATGTGGTCCTTCACTGCTGGCCATATGAGGATGCTCAAGGTCACTCAGCGAGCTATGGAGAGGGCTATGCTCGGGGTTTCTCTGCATGATAAACTTAGAAATGAGGATAGCCGCAGTAGAACCAGAGTGACTGATATAGCCCAACGGATTAGTAAGCTGAAGTGGCAATGGGCCGGCCATATAGCTCGAAGAACCGACAACCGATGGGGAAAAAAGGTTCTAGATGGAGTGACGAACTGGTAAGACATGCAGGAAGTCGATGGATGCAGGTGGCTCAGGACCGTGCATTGTGGCATTCCTTGGGGGAGGTCTATGTTCAGTAGCAGACTTGTGAAGGGTACCAGTACCATTACCATTGGTAAATCTAGAAAACTGTAAAAGAAACCCTGCTAAGTATTTGTAAGTAACTCCGCTAAATATTTAAAAAGTAAATACCATTGATAAAGGTACACAACTGTAAAAGTAACACGGCTATTTATTTGTAAGTAACTCTGCTAAATATTTGTAAATACCATTGGTAAAGCTACAAAACTGTAAAAGTAACACTGCTATTAATTTGTAAATAACTGCAAAATATTTGTAAAATAAATACCGTTTGGTAAAGCTGCTGTAAAAGTAACTCTGCTATTTATTTGTAAATAGCTTTGCAAAATATTTGCAAAGTAAATACCATTGGTAAAGCTACAAAACTCTAAAAGTAACACTGCTAAGTATTTGTAAAGTAAATGTTTATTAAAACCTGTAACTGAAATTAGTAAAACTGTAACTATAAACCAGTTTTCTTTTGAGAAATTTGTAGATTATTAAGTTTTACATATTTTTCTTTTTAATGTTAAAAATAACATTGTAAGTATTGAAAAGAGATGTGTAAAATCATAGCTTCAATTCTATTTTTTTTTTTAATTTTCAACCATGACAATTTTGTAATTATAAATTTTATATTCAATAATGCAATGCAATACAACTGTAAACTGTAACTTTTATATAGAGCTCTGGTAATAAGTGGTGACAGCCCTACATGATAAATCAAACTAACTTAGCTAGCAAAAGCCCATTCTTTTAATTTGATTTTATAACAGGCAATAATAAACATACAAAACACATACTTTTCTCTGAGCTCCTGGGCAGTACCCTTGTCAGGGAACTGAGAGCTGATTGCCTGGAATATGGTGAATATTGGAAATTGTTTGTCACTGGCTGTTTTCTTCTCAATGTCCTTGTTTTCTTCCTTTTCTTTCTCTTTCTCCTTAGCCTCTTTACTTGCATCTTTCTGTAACAAAAATTATCAAACTTAATAAAAATAGTTAAAAATTACTCTTTTTTCGTCCAGGCAACCTCCAAGCCATAACAGTCCACTACTTAGGACCAGTCCAAGGCATAAATAATCAACATGAGGGACAGTAAGTTAGTAGGACTTTCTTCAATGCTATTGAACTCATGGAAAATGCCGACAATGTCTCGAGAGAATCGCAATAGCGCGTGAGGTTAGGGTTATCGAATGTAAACAATATTTTCATTTGAGGTTCACTCCAGTCTGTAACCCACATAGATCGCTGGTTCATATCCGGCTCGTAGGACCAATGACAAATCCTTAGCTCGGTTGGTCAAACAATAAAATACGCAAAACGGCGATAGGAAATGGTCATAGGTAAGTTTTTGCTAAACATGATGATTAAGACAAAACCTCCCAACGAGAGAACCTCACTGCCAGCAAGTGTACTGTTGAAAAACTGACTTTTAAGATTCCTTATCAAATATGTAAAATGCAGGATTTTAAGTACTTACATCTTTCTCTTCTTTAGAATTACGCAACTCTCTCTCTTTTTTCTCTTCGGCAACTTCATCCTTTGTCTGATAAGTCATCAATGCATGAACTAAATCCACAAACAGTTGGTCATCTATAAACCCTCCTTCTTTATCACCTATGAAAATAAAAATGTTTTTTATTACTGTTATTTTATTGTTTTACCATTAAGTTGCTTAAGAGGTTATCTGGGCTGCAAGATATTTGAAAAATGGGTTTTGATCAATTCCTATCATGCTGTAGCCATCATGCTAGACAACAGAGAGAGAGACCCTTGTTTCCACTGCCAAAACTGGACCAATCTTTTTTATTTCAAAAATGATATATGAAGGATTATGATAATTGACTAGGTTTTTTTTTAATTCTTTGTAATATAAATTTGTTTGTTATATATCTATTAAAAGTGGTACAAATGGTCAGTTTTCATAATTTTAGATTGTTCCTAGCTTTAAAAAAATATAAACTCTGGAAATATATAAGAACATGACAGTTGTAGATATAGATTGTATTATAAATATATGGTTAGTTTCATTCTCTTTCAAGCATGCCAATTATCTCTACCATAAAATAGGGTCCATGCAAACCAATACACTGTTGAGCTAATAATGGTGACCACTGTATTAAAAAATTCACAAATTCTACAGAAATAATACATGCAATACCCATGAATAAAATTATTTACCATGCACTTTTCCATCGTAATTTTTAATGAGCTCCTCAATAAATGTGCCATCCTGATCCAAGACCTCATCACCCATATAAGGAATGTTATGAAGCACTGTTTCATCTTCTACCATAAAGTTTTTCTGCGTTGGTGCCCAAGTGTACATTGTAGGAATGGGGTTAACAGAGTTTATTATTCTTATAGGCACTTGTTGTGTTGTTACAACTCCTGATGCTGTAATAAAAATTAACAAGCTACACAGCAGCATAAGATGTTACATAATAATGCATTGATTTTAAAAATTGGAGCAGAGTGGACCAATTAATTAAGTTTTTAAATGGATTATTAAAATAATATTTTCTATTTGTGCAAAACTACCCTCGGCTATAGATGCTACTCTTCTGATTTCAAGTGTTTTAGTACAAAACTGCTTTTTAAACATGAATGGTTACTTCCTAATAAGGATTTATGTGCAAATAAAAATATAATTGAATCAAATACTAATATTTATTGATTTCACTTTTTTTATAGGATAAGGTGACAAACGAGCACACGTTCCACCTGATGGTAAGTGGTTGCTGCGGCCCATAGACATCTATATCCATCCTTTATCATGAGTTAAAATGAAGATGCAATGTCACACGTTAGGACTAAGATCGAATGCCTCATTACCAGTAAAAAGGGTCTCCGGTTCTCCACACTCACCATATGAAACACAGCAGCATTAAGCTACTATTTTACGCTGGTATTCTGTGAGAGTGTGGTACTTCCCCGGTCAAGCTTACCTATTCATGCTACAACTATACTACTAATATAACTGCAGCATGGCTCTACCACATATAAAACATTTATAGACCAAATTTGCAAGCGAAGATGTTTTTTTTAAACAACCATAATTTATAACTAAGGCATGATAAAAGTAAAAAATCATATAACATTTAAATAAATCATAGAATAATAGTGTAAGAGCTTGTTAGAATTATGGCTAAGCTTTCCATTGACGTCCGTCGAGTTGGGGGTTGATATTTTTTTTACAGAAGGATGACACTAATATAAGCACACACGCAAAGTTTTAACATGCGGAAACGCGTAGTTTTTGAGAAAAAAATTATCGAAAATCAATAATTTTTGCAATATTTATGTCAAATCCTACCATAGATTATATCGTATTACAGATATATTACGCCGTTGAATGTTCCGTTTTAAGTACGGTTAACTTGTCATATGTTGGGTAACATTTAATTTTATAAAAATTTACGTAAATAATTATATTTTGTATCCATTTTAATAGTTTTCATGCATGCATATATATTTCACAGTTTATATTTAATTAAATAACAATTATTTTCATTACGAGCTATAAAAATTAAAACGTGCAGTGTTTACGGTCTTTTCCCGGCTTGTGGAACGAAACGTAAAAAGGACGCTATTTTCGTTAGTTACAATATACAGTAATCTATGGTTAGTTAGTTAGATAGTTTCGTGCTATGGTTTCGTGTTCTGCTGTGCCGTTTGAAGAATTCAGTGTAGTGCAAGTGTTAGACTCTAATGAGCCACTTGTTGCGAGCTCCTCTTCAGGCCTCCCGTGTGGTGAAGTCCCGTCTGTAGAATTGAGTGTAGTGAAAGTGTTGGACTCTGATGAGCCAATTGTCGCAATTATGTTTATAAATTAAAGTAGTTATAAAAGTTAATATTTTGGTGTTATATTGGGTGCAATAGCGAGCGAAGCGAGCCTAGGACGTGGGGCACCCCGACTCGGACAGGTTAGGTTAGAAGGAGATGACGGGGTCGAGTGAGCGAGCGAAGCGAGCGAATAGACCCCGTCATCTCCTTCGTGGTTATTTTTTTGTAAACCACTCAGAAGCAGGAGCCCCGCGAAGCGGGGCTCCGTCGACTGGACTTCCCTCTACTGCTTACTGCTACTCAAAATAGACACAAAATTCCCTCTCAATCAGTCCCCCTATTTTTTTTCTGATGAAAGGGGTTCCCCCTTCCGTAGGGGGGAACCCCCCTCCCCCAAGGTGTCCTCCTGGTTTTTTACACTTAATATTAATCCATAAAATGAGGAAAATTTTCTCAGAATTAAAAATGAAAAAACTCGAAAAGGGGGGGGCTCCGCAACTTTTCCTTTTAAGGGGGGGTATTAAACCTCCCCCCCCTCCCTCCCCCACTCCCCTCCCCCCTCAATTCGATGGACGTCAATGGAAAGTCGTACCAGAATTATTTTTAAAATAATCACCATCAGTGTAGGTAACTTCAGCTCGTTTCATTAGACTTTCATGGCTAGGACTGGGTGCTGGAGGAGGCCAAAAAGGCCTTCGACCCCGCTCGGCGCACTCTGTTTCGCGTGTCTCTATTGCCTCGGACATAATTCTTAAATTTCGCGCCCATGCTACCTTCACCTCGTCTGCACGTTTGAATCGCTGAAAATTTGAAAGATTTTTAAATATGAAAGGGAACAATGAAAGAAAAACTTAACTACATAAAAAGGGATGACGGAAAAGAAATTGACAATACCAAACCACAAAAATATGTACCTTCATTTGGCGTAGTCTCATATATTCCGATTTCACCCGTTTCTTCCATTCTGCAGACACTTTCAATTTACTCATAAGAAAATGAAATTAAACTAAGGAGTTCCGATCAGATCGATACAGGACACAAGCTATAATCAAAATGAAGATTATTAGATATAACAGTTAACTGACAAAAACACAAAAAACTGCTAAAAAACCCGCGAGCAGAGAACTAAACCGATACGGTTTACTGATTTATTGTGACATTCAGTGACAACTGACAATGACAAGTAAATGACAATGACAACCACAGACAGATTTTTATAACTGGCTTTACAGCTCTGGGTACTAGCCCTTCTGAGCCTATCATTTCTTTCAGACACTATCTTAATATACATAAATTACGTGTCACGTTGTTTGTACGCGATGGACTCCTAAACTACTTAACCGGTTTTAATCGAATTTGCACACCGTGTGTGGTTTGGCCCAACTTGAGAGATAGGACAGTTTTTTTTGCTCATGAGTGACCCACAATTTTGTTTGCGAAAATAAGGATTTTTAATAGGGCATGACAAAGTGTCGTCGAAAAGGGCAGAACAACGTCTGCCCGGCAAGCTAGTTTTATATATTTTTTCTTTACAATATGCTGATGCATCACATTGCGAAGTTTTTGGGAGATTTTAACGAAAACTCAAACCAGCGGACCGTTGATGACGACAGCTACTCAAGTTTATAAGGCGCCCAAGCGATCAAATTTAGGAGGTTTACATCAACATCAATTAATGAAATCATAACAATTTGAATTACGGTATTAAATATCTGCGATGTTTATCCGGGTTTACTACACCCACCTTACGCTCAATGTTACGTATTTTAGCCTTTAGCTCGCCGTGTTAAGCGGTTACGTTATTCCTACATATCAAATTGTAAATATGACTGTGATACTACACGAGATCAACAATAAACGCTGTAAGCCTATTTCACTCATGTTACTTGACACGTCACGTGTATAACACTCGTTCTGTGGTAATTTTTCACATATGCCGACTTCTAAGTTTACTATTGTTGTATGCGTGAATTCTTTTCACGTACGGAATTTTCTACGAGCTTATAATAGAAAAAATAACTATTTATCTAAGAGTAATACAGAATTTTAAGAAAACAAAAAAAAACACTTTTATTCATGGCCTTACATAAAAAATTAAAACATAAAATATTTTTAGTTTTTTAGTGTTTTAGTTTATGACGGGCTGTTTTCCGCAACTCCACGTCTAAGCGCGTATTTTGCGTGTGGGCAGGAATAATATGCTTTTTCGAGCCATGATATCTCCCCGAAGAAGCTCAGCAGTCCCTTGATGTTGCAAGCAACTTCGGGGAGCGATCCCGGCGTGCCGAGATGTTTAGCCCTGTATGAAGCGACTTCTGGACATGTCAGAAACACGTGAGCCGCCGTTTTCTCCTCTCCCATGCATGCCCTGCACAGGGGGCTGTCAGTAACACCTATGGTGAACAAATGTTTGTTAAAAGAGCCATGTCCTGTGATAGCACTTGTTACTATCCTGATCTGTGGCTTGTTCAGTCTCATTAGAACCTAGGTTAGACGACTGTTTATTTCAGGTAGGGCCTCCCTAGCTTGTCTACAGTCTACTAAATTTTTCCAAAGCTGAGCGTGTAAATTATTGAAGTATCTACGTACCAGTGAACGAACGTAGCCAAAGGGGATTGATATTATTGGTTCTGGCCAATGGTAATAGCAGCTTAATGGTAGTGAGTTTCATATGGTGAATGTCGAGAACCGGAGATCCAAAGGCATTTCATCTTAGTGCTCAGGGATCACAACTCATCTGCATTTTGATTCTTAATTGACGATGTACGAAAATGTCTATGAACCACAAAATCCAGTTACTTTCTGGTGGATTATGAGCTTTTTGGTTACCCTTATTCTATAAAAAGTAGCTTATAAGTTTGCCTCTTTACCGAACCAGAAAATGTTCAAGGCCAGACAGTAGCAACTCGTGATGTGGGAAATATTAATAAAAAAATCTTAAGTGGGACCTAATAATGCAAAATAAACAGCCCACAGTGGCAACAGCACTGGCTTCTAATCTAAACCAAACTTTGAACAATCTCTGGCAGCTATACAGACTGCAATGAAAAACGTAGTATTTTAGAAAACTGCAATGAAAAACGTAGTTCACACGCACAGAAACTTAATTCATAAAATCACATCACAACCATTATTCAAGCGACAAAACACAACGTCGGCCAAGTTCCCGCCAAAACTCCAACCACAGATTACTAAGAGGATACCATGGAAGTTAGAGAACTGGAGAACGATCGCTACGTGCTAATGCATAGCCCGCCTGTCCCTGAAAATTTGTAGAATTTATAGCCACGCTGCCGTCGGTAAGTACCTAGTATCTGCGAAGTCATTTTTTGATTATTGACAAAAAGAAACATTACAAAATGGTGAAATATTATTGTTACGAGCTTGAGGTGAGGAGATTCTCTGTGAGTGTTGCAGGTGTACACAGCCCTGTACATATTGCTAATGCTTTTCAAAATCATTTCAAAGTTCAGTCCCCTCCGATACAAACAGAACAGGTGTTCGAAGCCGGGCAGCTTCATGGAGATATCAAAGAAAGGTTTTCGGTAAAATAAGTTGCTTCTATTATTAGAAAACTGGCAAGAGGGAAGTCTCCTGGACATGATATCCTAAGCATCGAACTCCTGAAATATGCTGGGCTTCACTTACCTAGGGTACTCACCTTGTTACTTAACCTATGTGTTAGTCATTCATACTTACCTTGTAACCTTATGCATACAATAAATTGTGCCAATAATAAAGAATAAAACTGTTGATGCCTCTGATATATTTAACTGCAGGCCAATTTCGCTGGCTACTGTTATTGCGAAAGTGCTGGACGGTTTGCTTGACAAGTATTTAAGTAAACATCTTCATTTACATGATGCTCAGTTTGGCTTTAGGTCGCACTTGTCAACAGAAACTGCAATCCTGTGCCTCAAGAAAACCGTACAGTACTACACAGCTGGGAAGACGCCAATTTACGCCTATTTTTTGGATTTATCGAGGGCTTTTGTTCTAGTTTCGTGAAAGTGAAACTGACTTTCCACCGGAGATCATATCGGTTTTTCGGTATTGGTATAGCAACCAAAAGAACAGTGTGAAATGGGCGGGCTTGAACTCAGATGTACACGGGCTGGATTGCGAGGTGTGGCAGGGGGGGTTCAGCTCGCCCTAATACAGCAGCTCGATTCTAATACAGCAAAAGATAACATTTTTATAATTGAAATAACGACTCTAATAGAGGCATACTGAAGGCTACTCCTAAAAGATAAAGTTTTTGTTTTTTCTACCCCAACTAGTAGCGATCAATATACATATTCTGGGATTTTTAATAATTACAAAACTTGTTAGCAGTCTTTTTATTGGCTAAATAATTTACTAAATTGTACATCTTACATAAAGTAGTAACTAAAAAATGTATCCCTACCACTATACTTAAAATAAGTTGTAAGACACTTATTTGCTTAGAAATATGCTGATAAAGTTACAATATTATTAGTGACACAATCTAACTACTTCATTCATTGAATTACTGTCAAAATATAAAAGTATTTATAACACGTAAAGTGATGAAATTATGCTTCACAAAATTATTTTAGTTTTAAAATCAATTGCCGTTCGTGAGTTATCTACTAACGTAATAAAATATACATAGAAGAAAAAGATCAACTATAAGAGAAGATGAAGGCACTGCATACACAACAAAAAACTTTAAGCATGCAACAGTTTGAGAGCAGATTTACCACAAAACTCGGCGCTTAACATGGCGACGCAGTCACGTATGGATGAGCTAATGACGTCACACGAAAGCGTTGTCAAAATAGGCATAGCGCGGGGAAGTGGGGGTGAAATTAGAATTTGAGATGAGGTAGTATAGGCCGTTAAATAGTAGTTGTCAGCTGGCCACGCGAAACATCAACTCCGTATTTATTTTTGCTTAAAACTACTAAAATCATAGCTTAACCTTAAATAAATACTAAATCATATATAACATAGTGCAAAAAAACAAGAGAAAATGTTATGTATAGTACGTTTCTTGGGCAGGCGGAAAAAAGTACATTGACCTTTGACGACATCATCGGGGTAGGCAATCTTTTTTGTTTAGGTTCATTTTTTAATCCTTTTATCATTACATACATCATCAAAGCGAAAGATAAGGGTGCCGAGTGCGAAGGTCTTTACAGGCGGTATGTCTATTATTTTATATAATAAAGAAAGAAGATTATCCTGTATCTAAATGAATTAAAAAGCAAATTAATATTAATTTAAGTTTATTATTTTTAAATCATGAGTTATTACAATATATTCTTATCCGTTTTGGATGGATATACGTCACTAGACTACGTTTCTTTTACATATTTATAGATGTTTACAATCATTATTTTTTCGGTTTCCGAAATATACGACACTTTCGTGGTGACGTAAATTCTTTAAGAGATTTTCATGTCGATGGACCCGATTTCCTACTAGTGATAATATACAAAACGTCACAAAACAATAACAAAAACTTTAATACAAAACGTAATAATACAACTAACAAAACAAACTTAATAAAAATTAAAACAACTACTATAACAGAAAATGCGTGAGAGCTATCGCAAATCACGTCAAAACAGGTTGATTATCTCTGAATGATCGCTTTCTTCACCCTACTCCGTACCATGAGACACGCTTAGCGCATAACGATACGTAATATATAAAGAAATGTATGGAAACAATAACTGTCGTTTTATTTCGATAGCATTCGAAGCATAATACTTGACATCAATGTACTTTTTTCCGCCTGCCCTAGAAACGTACTATAGACGAAATTATTAGGGAAAAGTGATTAAAAACGTCTTTAAAAAGTGTCGATAAAACTTTGTTTATAATAAATAATACAGTGTTATTATTTCTTCTAACAACTTAAAAACAAACAGTGCAGTTAAAATAACGACTATTAACAGCGGAACAATATAAACAAAAAAAAACATAAACTAGTGTATTTACGTAATAGAAAAGTGACTAAAATCATGGTTTCTCAATTCAAAACTTCAAATACCTTCTAACATTTTTATAAAATAGATAGCGTACATACAGAATTTCGTTAAGTTTCTTATCCAATTGGTGGCGTAGCGGTTTAATGTTCGGTACTGTCAAGTCAGCTGTTTGGCACGAGTTCGTATCCCGCATACAAGTTCTCTTTTTGTAACAGTTTTCGCTATGTATAGTAGTTTCTCAAAACGTTTCTAATATTGAATTGAATAAGATTCAACATTGTTATCTAAGAAAATAAAAATAACAGGCATTCAAAACAATGGAAACCCAACTAAATACGAGTAATTCGGATGATAAATCATTAATATCGTTTAGATCAGAAAAAATGAACAGAGCAAGAAGTCTACCGGACTTATCAACCCGGTGTGATGAAATTATGGAAGAATTAAAAGATGAAATACATACATTAAAAAGGCAATGAGAAAGTGCTAATAAGGAAATAGACGACCTGATCTTAGAAAATAATAACCTAAAATCTAAAAAAATATCATTAGAATACAAAATAAAAAACCTGAATAAAATTTGTTGTAGTCTTTCAGACCCTCTCAGGAACCCAAGTACTTCTACAACAAAGAAACCTACTCGATAAATAAAACGCACCCTTATCATGCCGCAAGTGGACTTATTACGTTCAAATAACATTAAAGAAGTAACTGTTTTTGATACTACCACTCAAATGACGAAGTTGAATATCACAAAGCTGCCATCAGAAAATATTAAAAAAAAAACTCTAAAGAGGTATTTAAAAAGAGCAAAATTTTCGTAGTAGGAGGACAACAACGCGTGAGTCTGGCGTCAAAACTTATTTACTCTAGAACCAACACAAAAGTCGAAGATTTTGACATATTCTCTTGGACAAAACCTCATGCCAAAACAGAAGAAATCTTTAAAGGCTGTTATGACATTGAAGATTCTAACAATAACTTCTTTATGCTTTGTGTTGGGGAAAATGACACGAACGTCACAAAGATATTCTTTGAAACAGCTGCTGTAATAAAAATACTAAAAAACTCAAACTTTATTATACTTAATACTAATTACAATAAATATTTAAATGAATATAAATTAAATAATATGCTAAAAAACTTGTGCTATAACATTCCAAATTGTAATTTTTATTGAATGCACAAACAGGTCTAGAACGGAATATCACGCAAATATTTGTGCAAAGATTAATCTAATATTAGACTCTAAATATTACGAAAAGCATTTTATTGACGTAACGGGTTAAAAATATTAAAACTCTAAAGTGTTGCGGAATAGAGGTACCAAGTTACAAATGTGTAATTTTTTGTGTATATAGAATAACTCCCAATTCGCCAGTATCAATATTTTTCGACAAACTGGATCTTCTTTTTCATAAATTAGCATTAGCTTAACAAACGGAAAGTCATATTGTGTGGTGACTTTAATATTGACACACTTAGGCAAGCGCCACACTTGACGGAAATTCCGACGCCGAACTTCCCCTGGAGTAAATCCGTTACCATAAGTTGCAGCCACACTGAATATTCAGTGGCAGATTATCAGTTGACTGCCAACGCTTATACGGTGTGTTCGACTAGAAATTGGGCAATTTCATACTTTGTTAGACATAATCCAGATAAAGCATTCGAATATTATCGAAAGTCCGTACAATCATTTGATGTATTGTTGAATTTAACGAAGGACTATATTAACAAGCAAAATACAAAACTTAGAACGGCTATATCTCCTGAAGAAAGGCTGACCGTTACATTAAAGTAAGATAAATATTAATAGTGTAAATGAGACAAATTATTTTTCTTTAGGTTTTCTTTTTGTTTGAGAGGTCTCTGGAACTTCATCAGTTTGAGTTGGACTCAAATTCTCGCAATATGACGCTTGAATTCTTGTAATGACTTATCAAGTAATGCAAACTCACAACTAACTGTAATTGAGAATTTGAGTCCAACTCAAACTGATGAAGTTCCAGGGACCTCTCAAACAAAAAGAAAACCTAAAGTGAAATAATTTGTCTCATTTACACTATTAATATTTATCTTACTTTAATGTAACGGTCAGCCTTTTTTCAGGAGATATAGCTGTTCTAAGTTTTGTATTTTGTTTAGTAATATAGTCCTTCGTTAAATTCAACAATACATCAAATGAATGTACGGACTTTCGATAATATTCGAATGCTTTATCTGGATTATGTCTAACAAAGTATGAAATTGCCCAATTTCTAGTCGAACACACCGTATAAGCGTTGGCAGTCAACTGATAATCTGCCACTGAATATTTAGTGTGGCTGCAACTTATGGTAACGGATTTACTCCCGCGGAAGTTCGGCGTCGGAATTTCCGTCAAGTGTACCGCTGGCCTTATAGTTCATAAAAGATAGTTTGATCTCTGCGACAGCTGTCAGTAAAATCAGGCCTATGAAGTACTGAATTTCTTAGTAGTACTGACAGTACCTGCCAATGTCATACTTTATGGGCATGCCGACCTAATTAGTGCCGTGCCATCTCTAACGAAGATATTGAAAAATATTGGTTTTCCTATAAAAAAGTGACAAAAGAAAAATTATTATGGAAAGAACCGACATTGCTCCTGCTCGAGTGAATTTTCTCCGAAAAGTCAAAAAAATCACAAATTGGGACAAAGTAGTGTTTCTAGACGAGACATGGCTAAACGCCAATCATACCTTATCCAAAGCTTGGACCGATCGAAAGATTGGACTGCACAATCAACCACCAAATTATAATAATAATATAAATAATATACCCGAAGGTAAAGGTCAAAGATTATTCATCACTCATGCTGGGACGTCATCTGGTTTTGTGCCTAATTGCCTATTGGCATTCAAATCAACTAAAACTACTGAATACCACGAGGAAATGAATTTTGAAAAATTTAAGGAGTGGTTTTTAAAATTATTAGATAATTTAAAGGAGCCACATCGCAATATTATGGATAACGCCCCATATCACTCGGTCCAAAAGCACAAACCACCAACTTCGGCAAACAGAAAATTGGAAATCATTGCATGGCTTCAAGAAAAAGGAATAGAGGCCAATGAAACTATGCTTAAAAATGAATTATTAAGACTCGTTGGTCTGCACAAACCTAGTACTCCAACGAATGTCTTAGATGATATAGCCCACGAAAAGGGTCATACCGTCATAAGACTACCCCCGTACCACTGCCAGTATAATCCGATCGAGCTTATCTGGGCCCAAGTCAAAGGTTTGTTCGCTTGAATTTCAGTTAGATAGGTACTTTAATTATTAACTACTGTTTAATTAATCTTATTAAAAGTATGTTTACTTTTAAGGTTACGCTGCCAGATACAACACAACACCGCCTTTCACGGCAAATACAATGTTGCAGTTATTAAAAATTGCGGTCGACAATGTATCTGCAGAAGACTGGAAGAGGGTGGTAACCAAATGGAAAAACTAATGGAAGAAGATTTTATAAAGATTTTAGAAAGAGTTTATAATAAATTTACAAGATTGTTCTAGCAATTCAGAAACTGATTCAGATATGGATTTGGGGTGTACTCCTTTAAAAGAATAAATGCATTTTATATTAAAAATATTCGTTTAATTTAGTAACGTTTGTAATTAAATTAAACCCAATTATTATACGAGGGCGGCACTGAAAATTTCGAAGTATTCTCCGCGAAATTTGACACATTTTTCCATACGATGGAACCAATCATTGAAGAAACCATTCCATTCGGAATTGGGGTCTCCAAAATGGCCGTTTTGTAGGCGTCCACAGCTTCTTCAGGTGATGAAAATCTCTGTCCACGCAATTTATTCTTTATTTTAGGGAAAGTATAGAAATCATAAGAGCTTAGGTCGGGGCTGTACGGCGGATGGTCTAATAATTCTATGTTTTCTTGCTCTAAAAACTCTTTTGTTCTGTGTGCGGTGTGAGAACTCGCATTGTAGTGATGGAGGATGATGCGGCGGTTGCAGTTCTCTTTACGGAGTTCAGAAACGACCTGTGGCAAACAAATAGTAGCTTACCATTCTGCGTTAACAGTTCTTTGTCTCTCAAGAGGAATAGTGGTAACATGGCCGGTTTTGGAGACAAACGTGGCCACCATTTTTTTGGCAACACTCCATGAACGAACAATCTCATCTCATTTTCGAACACCCAAACTCGTGACTTGTTTCTTGTTTCGGGTTCGTACGCGTATATAGAGGATTCGTCACTTGATATAATGTTGTATACAGCATTTGAGGATCCTGCGTGGAATCTTTCGAGAGTTCTGACGCACCAAGTAACGCGAGCCGCTTTTTGCTCTTCACAGAGCGAATTCGGTATCCATCGGGAAAACAACTTTTTACACCTAATTGTTCAAGCAAGATTATTTGTATTTGACTCATGCCAATGTCTAAAGTTGCCTGAATTTCGCGGTATGTCACATGTCGATCTTCCTCAATCAGCTTACGCACAGCATCAAAGTTTTCTTGGATGACTGCAGTTTTTGGACGACCTTGACGGGGATCATCATTGAGCTTGACACGTCCACGTTGAAATTCAGCAAACCAGCGATAAATTGTGGTTTTGGATGGAGCTTCATCATCAATTGCAGAAATCATCCGGTCAACACGCTGTTTTCGTGTTAAACCACTTCGAAAGTCATAATAAATCATCGCTCTTGAATTTTCTCGAGCCAATTCCATTTTCTCGACGACTAAACAAGTTTGACAAATTCTTGTGACAAGACCGAGAATCTTTTTTTACATAAATAAATGGTATTCGATTTTTAAACCCAAGGAGTTTTCAATTAAAAAGATTTCAATATGACAGGAACAGTGGAAATATTCCATTCCCGATACTTTTAGTGCAGCCTAGTATGTTACATTAGCATCGATAATAGGTAGTAAGAAACATCGGTAATTTCTATCGACAATTTTTTTATATCCTGACAACCCTGGGAATGTCAGTTTGACATATGTCGCAGAGATCAAGCTATCTTTTATCGTCGATAAGAACAATAACGTCATTCATGACTTAAAAAATTTGTCCTACAGCTACAACCTTAAACTACATGATTGACCATGATAAACCTACGAGACATCACACATGTATTGATCATATAGCTAGCAATTTCAAAGAGTCTGATATTTCTAGTTCCCTATACAATTTTCATTTATCAGATCATAACACCTGTCAATCTCTAAGGTTTCCAATTAAACTGCTACCTAAAATTAAATACTGATATACTACGAAAAGAAATTACTCTAAGGAAAATATTGATAAGTTTCGTAAATGCCTTCGAAATATATCGTGGGGAAAAAAAAACTACAGATGACATTTTTAATAATATTTTTAATAAATTTCATGATTTAATTTTTTATTATATGACCTCTTTTCTCCTTTACAAAAATATAAATTCAAAACAGACAATCTCGCTCCAAAGTGGATCACAAAAGGTATAAGGGTTGCAAGAAGAACTAAAAAAAAACTGAAAAATAAATATTACAAAACAAAAAGTTCAGAAAACATAGTAATCTATAACAAATATTTAAAATTATTAAAACGTTGCGTAACATGGTCGAAAAAAAATTTTAACATGAAACACCTTTACATTCAAAAAGTAAAAGTAAAGCTACCTAGGAAATCATTAAAAATTATGAATATAATGATACACGAAATAGTAATATTGACTGGATTAATTGTAATGAAACTAAAATAGATGATCCTTTCGTCATTGCCAGTAAATTTATGAGTATTTTATTAATACAGCTCTTCACAACCGTTCTTCTTTAAATAATAAAACTAAAAGGAATATGTATGAAAATGTTCAATCATCGATCTTCTTAAAACCTTGCTCATTAAATGAAATCATAATTATAATAAATTTTCTTAATAATACTAAATCTGTTGGTTATGATTCTATTACAACACACATACTGAAATCATGTGTGAAGGAATTTGCACTAATTCTGACGTACTTAATAAACCTTTCTTTCATACATGGAAGATTTCCAGTTAAATTAAAAACATCTATAGTCAAACCCTTATTTAAAAACGATGACCGTCATGAGATTCATAACTATAGGCCGATTACGTTGATACCCATTCTATCCAAAATATGGTATGTCTAAAGCCTTTGACTGTGTAAAATACAGCAAGTTGTTGTACAAATGTGAAAAACTAGGAATCACAGGACCGGCTTTGGAATGGATCGAAAGTTATTTGACAAATCGGAAGCAATGTGTTGAAGTATCACGTATTAATAATAATCAAGAGTTAACATATTACAGATCTCCTAATCTACAAAATGACTATGGGGTACCTCAAGGGAGTGTTTTAGGCCCTTTATTATTCATTCTATACATAAATGACTTACCGAGTATAACTAATAAGTCACAGATATATGAACAAGAAATTAATTCTACTATAGAGTCAGTTATATTATGGCTAGAAGATAATAATTTACGAGTCAACACTAACAAAACTAAATATATTCAATTTGGAAATTATAAAACAAAACCATTAAAATTGGACTTAAGATATAAGGACGAAAGATTGGTAGAGGTAGTCGATACACATTTCCTAGGTGTTACTATTGACCGTTATGTAAATTGGAAAATACACGTACAAAAAGTATGCAAAAAAGTTAATCAATTTGTTTATGCAATACGTAAACTTCAAAATGTAGCAGGTCCACAAGCAGCACTTATTGCTTACTACGGGTACGTTGAATCCGTCTTAAGATATGGACTACCCTTGTGGGGCAACTCAACTGACGCAAACAAAGCCTTCCTAAGTCAAAAGAAGTGTATTCGTGCACTGTGTAATGTAGGCCCTCTTGAAAGCTGTAGACCCTTGTCCAAGGAAAAAGTATTTTCAATTAAACTGGATTATATATATTAGAAATCTGTGTTTTCATTAAAAATAATTCTAATCAATTTATTACCGTGCAAGAAAATAATAACTCTAGCAAAAAGAGATCCGACACGTCTACTCATGCCATCTTGTAAAACTGCATTATTCCAGAGGAATTGCCTCATAATGTGTATCAAGGTTTACAATAAAGTTCCTAAAAATATTCGTGAACAGCCATTAATAATAATATATAATAATAATAATAATTTTATTTCAGATAACCAAGTGATCCATAAAATTTGTTAGTAAATATGGAACTTATAACCTATGTTAGTACCTAAATCTAATTCTTAAATACAAGCGCCTTATTAACTAAACATAGGCGGTAATATTGCTTAAGGAGGAATGAGTCGTATCTTTCAGCAATTACTTTCATGATGGAGTTGGAGCTAGCCCGCACCCTGCCAAGCAACGAGGCTGTTTTCTTTCTTATAAGGGCGTAATAGTCATCTGTACGCGCCTTTGCAAACATGCCTGATGCACTGCAAAATCGGGGTAGCCCCAACAAGATCCTGAACCCATTATTATACTGGACACGTAAGGTGTCAACAGTCCGCTGTGAATAATTCGACCACAGGCTGCACGTGTAGAAAACTTGACAGTACGCTTTAAATAGCGTTATCTTTACTTGTTCACTACATCGCGCAAACCTACGTGCCAACATATTACATCGGACTGCCAGCGCCCTACGTTCCCTTTCAATGTCAACATTGTCACTTAGGTCATCGGTAACAAAATGCCCTAGGTACTTAAATTTATCAACGCGTTTAATTCAATGTCATTCAATTTAATTGCAGGCACATTTTCTAGGCTTTTACAGCCAACGACCCTAAACACCATGAATTCGTTTTTATTACCATTGTATCGTAAGCCATGGTTTAACGCATACTTCTCACATATCTTAAGGAGTTCTCTGGTGGCCTCAACCTTGGGACTCAGCAACACCATATCATCTGCGTAACTTATGTTGTTAAAACTTACATCGTCGATACGACATCTGACTTTTTGCAGCTGAGTTCCACGATTAGGTCATTTATGTACAGGTTGAAAAGCTTTGGTGACGTAATTCCTCCCTGTCTGACGCCACATTGCAATCTGTACCTTTCAGAGAACTTATCGGCCCATCTCACATTATTATACTGATTATTGTACCAGTACTGAAAAATCTTCAAAAGCTCAGCTGGAATCTTTTTCTGGCGTAGCTTATCCCATAATATGTCATAATTTACAAGATCAAAAGCTCTGGAGAGATCCAAAAAACATGCATATACATGTGTACGTCGCTTTGTGTAATATTCAACAGTGTGCTTTAGGGCTAAGATAGCATTCTCAGTAGACAATTCAGACCGAAACCCAAACTGTGCATCGTGCAACTCAATATAACTTTCCAGCTGTGTATCCAACAGGCTGTCAAGTATTTTAGCCATAATTGTTGCCAAAGATATGGGTCGATAATTACACTTATTTCCTACGTCACCTGTTTTGTTTTTAACTATAGGCACAACTATTGTCCGCATAAGGTCGTGAGGCAGATACGAATGACAGAGACATGAAGAGAAGAACGTAGCGAGTAATCGAGGCAGGTGAGGTCCGGCATGCTGCAGGTGCTCGATGCTGAGAGAATCATGGCCGGGAGATTTCCCCCTAGTCATATTTTTAATGGCAGTTGCCACTTTTTCAGGTGTAAAACGAATGAAGTCATGACTGCCATGATAGCTCTCATCTCCGGGCATCGGCTGCGATGTAACTAGCAACGACAAACGATTAAGCGAATGAAAAAAAGTTTAAAGCAGTGGCTAAAAAATACTGCCTTCTATAATATTAATGAATTCTTTAACCATAAATTTTGATTTTATTTTTATTGATTTTGTTTAACTAAGTAAATAACTATAGATCCAGGATTTTGCGTGATACTTCTCAAATGAACAAAAATTAATTTTTCTATTTTTGTTATGTTTTTAACATATTCATTTTAAATAATTTTTACGCATGCCACAAAAGGCAAAACATGTGGAAACAAATATTGACTCTGTATCTATCCGTCTGTACCCATGTTTTAGCGAAATAAATGATTTGATTTGATTTGAAGTATTTCATATTATATTTTGTTGTGAGCAATTTAGACGTCGTATTCCAACATTGAAGTAATATGTACTTACATCAAAGATTTAAATAGTTAGATGCGCCTTCACCTTGAAAACTATGGCATTATTTTTGGATGTGTTCGTTTGCAAGACGCTGACGCGCGCACACTAATGCAATAATGTCATCTCTTATTATCTTACAGACACTGTGTATACTACTTTCTTTGTCGCACAAATGAGCACTGATTGCGAATGAGTGAGCTCACTCATTTGAGAATGGACACATTTCGGAGTGGTCATACTATGGTAAGGGCGCATCTAACTATTTAAATCTTTGACTTACATACTAGAACAGCTATTTCAAATAAAAAATGTGCGCTGCTCTGTGTTCGCGCGGTTGGTTTTTTTATCATAGAATAAATATAGGTAGAATGATCCGTAGGTAATAGTAGATTGTATTGTTAAATAGGTAAATTATATCGAGAAAAATATTTATATTGTGTCATTTATTTTGTATATTATATTTGCTTATTTAATATAATATTACATAATATTATATCACAATTACATTTTAATGATATTTTTATCTGAATATTTTAAAAGGTATCTATGTCAAATATAAAAAACATACTAAATATATGTTTAACAAAATTTATTAACATAACCTATAAATTACAAATATATTTATTTTAATTAGACTAAGAGTCGTTCATAAACGAGCACGCGAGAGTTAAAAATGGACGAATTTATTCCACCTTGACTTTGATGTGGAAACCTAAAAATAAAATAAAAGAATAATAAACAGATTTAAATATGAAAAATTTTGCCTAATTATAATAACTTATATATTTTTCTACAAAAAAATGTGTATAATAATATATACGTTCTATACATAAGTACCCACAGAAATGTCACATCTGAACATTGATTAAAACACTAAACTAAATCTGAACATATTAATTTCATAATCTATATTCCATGACACGTGATGGCCTCTTAGGAATAATTGGTTTCATTATTAATCTATAATACTTTTTTATTGATTAAGTGTCTTTATTAACCGATGAAAAGTAATTCCTTGGTTTTTACTGACATTTCTTGAATTATTTGTGCAATATCTAGTACACACAACGGCATATTTTGATCAAGAGATTTTTTTTTAAATCAACACAACACATGACAACTCTACAAGCGCCTAGCGAGGTAGCGAGTGACTGATTAAAGTGCGGTGTATGCACCGCAGTTGAGTGGAACAGAGTAGCTGAATGCAGTGTCGCCTCTAGTACGTAGTACATAATAGCTCAATGTATTCCATTTTTTTTAAAACATGGTGAGGTGTAGTGTTTTAGGATGTAAAAGTGATAGTGGAAGGAAAATGCCGGGGTTGTCTTTTCATTCGTAGGTATACCACGCTTTATCAGTTTACAATATTATAGGAAATAATAATATATATTCTGCAGTATCTATTAATTAAATATCTGAAAGATTTAATGACTTGTTGCGGTTTTCTTGAATATGATAATTTACGTCGGAATGGGATTGTAGCTACATGATGAACAGATTGGACACCAAAACCGTCATCAAAAATTTGCAGCAGATATTTTAAGGATAAAATGTTAATAAAAAAGAAGAAGCTTACTCTGCTTTTACCTTATGCTGTACGTAAACATTTAGTTAATGACATATTAGTACTATTTAGTATAATTGTATTGTTAGTTGCAAACATTATTTTGTGCAGTTTAATAGCAATAAATGACTGAGACAGGTTTTTTTAGACTCTGAACGCGATTCAAGTTTTAATAATTAGTATTTAAACTTGGATCTCGTTTAGGGTTTAAAATATCAAGAAGTAATAAAAATTTTCTGTGTGATCGAGTTCCGGCCCGAGCTAAAAAATAAGTCAGGCACTATAATCCTGTCCTGCACAATTTACTAGGCTCTGTTGTGGCTGGCCACCTGATGTAGCTGGCTGAAATTCTGGCAAAGATTTATTTATTTAACAATTTATGTATAAACGAAGTAATGTCACAATGAAAAATAAAAAGATATTTTGTACAAAGGTACTGCTTATTTCATATTGAAATTTCTTCAAGCGGGCCTGATACTGGAGAGATTCTAGGAGAAGCTGATTTAGTGTACACTCCCATAAAATTTTTTTTAATATCCAAATAAAATAAAGATAATAAAAACACACACATATATATATATATATATATATATATATATATATATATATATATATAAGTCATACATTAGATCATTGGGACGACAAAGAAAGATAGTGCTTTTTAACTCGCCTTTTAAGCACTGAAACTGTTTGAGCCTCACGAATTGCAGCAGGAAGAGAATTCCATAACCTGACTGCATGTACTGTAAAAGAGTGAGAATAGTACTTAGTTCTGGAGGAAGGGAAATTTAAGAGGGTTTTTAAATGTGATCTGCAAACTGCATCGGGAGAAGTAGCAAAGCGGAATCGATCACGTAGATATGGTGGTGATGTTGGATTGTATAGTATGTTAAAGAGGAGACATAGGATTCGGGTATTCCTGCGAAGTTGGATTGGGAGCCACTTGAGCTGTTTGCGATAGGAGGAGACGTGGTCATACTTTTTTTAGCCCAAAAATGTAACGAATACATAAGTTTTGCAAGCGCTCAAGTTCGTTTAATTGCTCCTCAGTCGCATCCAAATAACAGATATCAGCATAATCAAGAGTCGGAAAAACAAGTGTTTGGACAAGAGAAATAAAAAACATAAAAAATCCCAAAAAATAAACCCCTACACAATATTACACCACTTGAAAAAATTTCCTTATTTTAGTGATGTAACAAACTAAATAAATAAGTATAATATGTGTATTCAGTTATTTTTTGGGTTGTTTTTTTTATCAACTGCCTTCTAAATTACTTCCCTATACGATTTCTCTTTTCAAAAAAACAGGTACAAGCGTTATTTGTATGTACAGATTGTATAAAAAAAATCACATACATCCGATATGAAGGGAGGAGCTGGAATCATAAAGCTGAACTATTTAATACAAAAAAAATTTGAAAATAGAAAAAGAATTACTGATTCTTCATACAAAATGTACAAGGTAGAGTGGAATAAATTTGTATGAAGAGGCAGTTTTAATTTTCCTTCGGTTGTATATACCCTTTTTAAACCTACAACCCGTATAAACATTACAAAAAAACGACATTTATGAAATATAAAAAGGTAAAAAAAATTATTACCCCGACAAAAGTAAAAGAAATAGTTTTGTAAAAAAAATCAATAAGTTATATATTTAATGAAGTAGAGCAACCTTCACCTGTGATCTCCAACGTATTTACGCAAGGGGGAGAGCGCCACCTCTAATGACTGGGAAAGTAAAATACCAAAGCTAGACGGAAGCCTTAAGGAAACGTTCAAAGAACGGATACATTGTAAAGTTTTCGTCACTGAATACGTTTGTGACAGCAGACGCGGGCCCGAGTGATCTTGGAGTGATGCTCACGCAGCGTCAGCTGGACGGCACGGAACGCGTCTTAACCTACGTCTCGCGTTCACTCGGGCGCAATGCAATGACGCTCAAATTCAAAAGGAAGCCGCCGCTATTATATTTGCAATTAAAAATGTCCACCATTTGTATTGTCGAACGGTACCGTTTATCCTAAGGACGGATCATAAGCCCTTACTCACCATTTTTGGAGACAAAACGGGTATACCAGTCATGGCGGCTAATCAATTTCAACGTTACGCGATCTTTTATCTGCCTATAATTTCACATTAGAGTATGTTAGAAGTGATAGCAATGTGGCTGATTTCTTATCGCGGTCTGTAAATCAATTACAGAACGAAATTCTTGATGAATGCTCAAGTCTTGATAAAACATAGTATACTAATTTTACACACATAATTATTATTAAACAGATAAATCGCGCACTCAAGTTAAATAAAACTTTATCGTTGCGCGCGAGTGTCCGTATGACTTTGCATCTTTTTCCTTTCCTACGCCATGGCGACTTTACTAAGGGCTATCAATAAAGAGTAAAAAAAACTACATTGCGAAATGTTAATAAAGTTATTTAGGTAAAGTACCTAATCTAAATATGATCGACTGACCATATTTCGAACCTGTGTGATTTCTGCGATGCCCAACGCATGCAACTTGAAATACGATGCCATACAGAAATGTGATCGTATTTCACTCAGTTAAAAATCTTGAAGTTTTAATTTGAGTATTTAGTGTTATTATAAGCTTAAATATTTTTATTCAAAAGGACATATATAGGCATGTAAGTAGATACTTGGATAGTGAAGTAAATTTCAATTAAGTTTTTTTAATAACGTAGGTATTACTTCCGTAGATAAATTATTACTATACTAAATTATTACTATATTATACTAATATTAGGGAATTTATGGATGATAATAACCCCTGGGAAGGGTCATCACTAAGATGCTATTTCTATTTTGTCTTGTGTTGTTAATTGTAAACATGATTGTAAGCTTTGATTTTGATTTGAGAAAAAATAGTCCCGCTGGGTTTCTTGCTGGTTCTTCACAGGACAGAGGCTTTTTTTTTGCGAACCAGTGGTAAACGAAAAAATTGAATTTCAATAAGTATTGTTTATAATCTACATTGAATAAAAAAAGTTTCTTAATTGTCTAATTAAAAGGTAAATTAAAATGTTAATTAAAAGATTACCTGTTCGTTCTTTTCTGCTATAAGTACATATCTAACGAATAAATTCACCTTTCATAAGTTCCTTCTAAAATCCTTCGGTAATTTTGACCTCTCAAACGGCAAACGTCCAAATTTGACCGTTTCGATATTCCATCAAAATTCAAGAGGTCAGTTATGACCGCATCCTCACACAGCACTTGAACCCATCAATACTTATGTTAGAGACTACTTTCAATGAAGAAGTTTGGCATTATAGAATCAATATGAATTTTCTATCCTCTAGTGGAATAAAATTTCACTTAGTTTATGGATATTTATTTATAATCTACGTACATTTCATACGCCATTTACGTATAAATGTCATTGTGTTGATTTTTGGATTTTTCTAGTGTTTTATTATAAAATTGTAACGAAGGTTTTTAAGGTTCAGCTCGAGTTACGTAACCGCTTTCAGTGCCTAGAAGATTGCAATGCAGTGGACGATATGAATGACAAGCTCGTGGAAACTGTCCATACGGTCGGAGCTAAGTTCTGCAAGACCCGCCGCAGAAGAACACAAAAACTCTCCGATCACACTCTTAATCTCATGGCTGTTAGACGGGAGATGAGGCTGCAATCGTCAACAGATTTGACAGCATACAGGCAACTGAACAGACAGATCTCCAAATGCATGCGGCGAGACTTACGCAACTTTAATACTGCTCGTATTAAAGAAGCGATCGAGCGGAACCAGGGCTCCAAAGTCTTTGCCAGAGATCTGTCTGCCCGTAAGAGCCAACTGTCAAAGCTGAAGACTGAGTGTGGCAGCATCGTTTCCGGGACACCTGAGATTTTGAGTGAGATTGAGAGGTTCTATGGGCAGCTGTACACATCATCGTTGGAGCCACACGCAAGTGTGAGTAACGATCCAAGAGCAAGTCTTATCCGACACTATTCCGATGATATCCCGGACGTCAGTCTAAGCGAGATTAGAATGGCTCTCCAGCACCTTAAAAACGGCAGGGCCCCAGGTGAGGATGGAATTACAGCGGAGCTTCTGAAAGCGGGTGGAACACCGGTACTTGAAGTCCTTCAGAAGCTCTTCAATTCCGTCTTCCATGGTGGCACTAATCCGGAGGCGTGGAGCAGAAGCGCGGTGGTCTTGTTCTTTAAGAAAGGCGACAACGCTCTCTTGAAGAACTACAGACTGATTTCCCTTCTGAGCCGCGTCTACGTGCTGTTTTCGAGAGTCATTACAAATTGTCTCGCACGCAGACTGGACGACTTCCAGCCTCCCGAACAAGCCGGTTTCCGAAATGGCTTCAGTACCCTAGACCACATACATACCCTGCGGCAGATTGCACAGAAGACCGAAGAGTACAATCTGCCACTTTGCCTGGCATATGTGGACTATGAGAAAGCCTTTGATTCCGTCGAAATTTGGGCGGTGCTACAGTCCCTTCAGCGGTGCCAAGTTGACTGTCGGTATATCAAAGTGCTGAAGTGTTTGTACAGTAGGGCTACGATGGCTATCCGAGTACAGACCCGGAGTTCGAAACCTACCCAACTACAGAGAGGTGTAAGACAGGGTGATGTTATATCCCTGAAACTCTTCACCACTGCGTTGGAAGACGTTTTCAAGCTACTGGACTGGATAGGATACGGTATTAACATCAATGCCAAGAACATCACTCACCTTCGATTTGCCGACGATATAGTCCGTATGGCAGAATCGCTGGAGGACCTTAGCACTATGCTCAATGACCTCAATGGTGTCTCCCAACGGATAGGTCTTAAGATGAACATGGACAAAACAAAGATCATGTTTAATGTCCATGTCACACCTATGCCGGTAGTTGTTGGGAGCACTATGCTCGAAGTTGTTGACGAGTACGTTTATCTGGGACAAATAGTCCGACTAGGTAAGTCCAACTTCGACCGAGAGGTCAATCGACGGATTCAACTCGGCTGAGCAGCGTTCGGGAAGTTGCGACACATCTTCTCGTCAAGTATACCTCAATCTCTGAAAACTAAAGTGTATAACCAGTGCGTGTTGCCTGTGATGACTTACGGATCTGAGACGTGGTCCTTCACTGCTGGCCGTATGAGGACGCTCAAGGCTATGCTCGGAGTTTCTCTGAGTGATATACTCAGAAACGAGGACATCCGCAGTAAAACCAGAGTGACCGACATAGCCCAACGGATTATTAAGGTGAAGTAGCAATGGGCCGGCCATATACAGGGTGGGGCAGCATAACTTCCTTTTTTTAAAACCTAATAAAACACATTGTATGAATCGGAAAAATTTTATTTGGTTTTACAATGTAAGTACATACTTAAAGTTTTGTTTTATTTAGTTTTGAAGATCAAATCAGGTAGATGACGTCCCTTATTCTCTATACATTGAGTATACCGATTTCTGGTGTTTGTCATAACTCTTTGAAGCAGAGCAGGCGTTATGTTGGCAATTTCTTCCTGGATGTTGTTCTTTAAATCTTGTAGGGTCCTTGGACGGTTCACATAAACACGGGATTTCAAAAAACCCCATAGAAAAAGTCACAAGGGGACAAATCGGGAGATCGGGCCGGCCACTGCAAATCGCCCCTGATTGAGATAAGGCGTTTTGGTAAGTGTTCTCTCAAAACAGCCATCGATGCTCTTGCAGTGTGTGCCGTTGCACCGTCTTGTTGGAACCAAATGTCTCCCAAGTCCAACGCATTCAGCCGGGGTAAAAAGAATTCCTGTAACATGTTTACATACCGGCCCGAATTCACTGTTACTGTGACTTCATTTTCCTCAAAGAACCAGGGACCAATAATTGCAGCTGAGGAAATTGCACACCACACTGTGACCTTAGGTGAATGCAAAGGCCTTTCATGCAATTCTCGAGGATTGGTGTCAGCTCAGTAGCGCATGTTTTGTTTGTTCACGGATCCACACAAGTGAAAATGTGCTTCATCACTAAAAAAAACAATAGCGTCCTCAGGAACGACATCCAGAAGAATCTCACATGCGTTCCTGCGAGAATCGTAGTCACGTTTTGACAGTTCCTGTACAGTCGCCATCTTGTATGGATGGAAATGTAAGTCTTCATGGAGAATTCTCCGCACAGAACGACTGGAAAGTCCAAGGGCAGATGCATGTTTGCGCGCAGAACGCCGTGGTGATCGCAACATTGAAGCTCTGACTGCCTCAATGTTCTCAGGTGATCTAATGGGCCGAGGGACTCCAGTTCTTCGTTTTGTCACACTTGCAGTTTGTCTAAACGTAGTGACAATTGATTTTCGGTCTGGAACAGGGGCCAACGGGGCTAAATTAAAGCGATTTCGAAAGGCGCGCTGAGTTGCAATCACAGAACATCCGCGCAAAAAGTAAGCCTCAACAGCAAACGCACGCTCCTCACTGTTCCAACGCATTATGGCGACTGAGCTGTCTCGACTAAACTTTATAGCCCCCCCTCTCGAACGAGACCACTAGCGCTCCACTACGATGTCACCTGACCGAATGGCGCGCATTACAAATAAGGAAGTTATGCTGCCCCACCCTGTAGCTCGAAGAATCGATAACCGATGGGGAAGAAAGGTTCTCGAATGGCAGCCTCGTACCGGTAGGCGTAGTGTAGGGCGACCCCCCACTATATGGAGTGACGACCTGGTAAGACATGCAGGAATCGATATCTCTATATGAGTAATAATGATATGAGGGATCGATAGATGCAGGTGGCTCAGGGCCGTGCTTTGTGGCATTACTTGGGGGAGGCCTATGTTCAGCAGTGGACTTGTGAAGGGCTGTAATGATGATGATGAATGATGATGAACGAAGGTTTTTGTGCGAATATCATTTATCTTTTTACGTGAATAAATTCGAGTAATATACATATATATTGTGATTTTCACGCTGCCGAATCTTGTTCTGTTCAGTTCTTAGAACAATTAAATTTTTATCTAAATATGTTTAAAAGTCATAAAGATTATTGTATGTATCCTTTCTCACTCGAGGCCACGCTAATCATTAGTCTATAAGTTTCTCTGTCTACGGTTATTAATAATATTTGATTTGTGCTATCATAGATTACTGTACAGGTGCTGTGATAAGTCATTTTGACTTTTTATTAATTTTGGCAAGAAAATGACCAAGAAGTGTTGTATTAAAGTCTCCAAGTCTTTTTTCACATGGAATTTTATTAAATCCTTTTCTTAGTGTGTAGGGCGACAATGTTATTTGTTTACATAATCGTAGTTCGTTATGCATTCTACGTATCAGCTACTTGACATAGTATATTTCTAAAAACTTCACTCTCTTTACAAAGTAACTCTTTATAGTTATTATAAGATGGTCATTCAATTGATTATTTATTATGGATTGTTTTTTAACAAGCTTATTCCATCATATCCCTTGTGATTTCAAATTATATATAGCTCACTTTGATGTGTAACTGCCATAACTAACTGACTATCACTACAAAGTGGACTGAATCTCAAGATACGAGCCTTAAGATTCACGCAAGAAGTTATTTAAACTATATTTTTAAAGCTGTGGCTCTATAAAATCATTGGGTATAGGTGCATAAAATAATTAGATTCATATTAACGACTCATTAAAAAGCATAACCTTTTTATTTCTCTAATACTTCGCAATATTTTACAGTTTTGCGCCTTATTCCTCTTTATCCTACATTGTTTTTGATTTCTATTAGTAGCGTAGACAGAGAAACCTATACACAAATTGACACCTCCTTTCGCATTCGCACACGAAAAAGATAGACTTATGCATACGTCTTGCATAGAAATGAGACAGAGCAGTGTGATTGTTTGTCCTTTTCTCCGTGCCGGTTTTTTTATTTAGCAAACTACACTTTGCTAAACAACTTTGACAGTTCGTAGCGATCAAAGGAGTTTATAGTTGGTTTAAGTGAGAAAAAAGTGTTTTGTGAGCTTAAGATTGTTGAATCTTGTTCAGTTCAGTTCTTAGAACAATTAAATTTTTTATCTAAATATGTTTAAAATCATAAAGATTATTTTATAACCTAAAACTACGTTATCATCCTTTCTCACTCTAGGCCACGCTAATCATTAGTCTATAGGTTTCTCTGTCTACGATCAGTAGGCACAACGGTGGTGTAGGTGGCTTATGCTACGACCGAAAATAGTTTTTTCATAGATGGCAATAATTTTTTAATCTATGGTTCTGATATTTATTTTATTAGTCTGTGCTGTTCTATTTTGTCTATGTATAGTGTAAGCGAATGTGTTGGCTGCCATTTTCTTCTATAGAATTTTCTTGAGAAAATAAACTTGTACTATCAATAAAAGGTGAGCATAAGTAGACAGGTATTCATATTTTGTATATCTTTTAAGCTTTGTACACAGCATGCATAAACAAACTTAATTCCGCTTTTTGGCAGCGGATTACGTAATTTGTTGTTTCTCGTCAAAATATATTTACTACGATTCATGAATATCAATGCGCGAAGGCGTTTCTCGAGCGGGGAGCGTAGAGTTGTTGTCTACACCGAAAAGTTATTCTGTTTGTAGGTGTGTGCCTACCTACAAACTGCCGCAGGTTATGCGAAGAGGCTCGTATAAGTATGTCCTCGTACGGCGGTTCCGGTGCATGGGACGGCGGCCCGCCTGGCGCTGAGGCTGAGTACGCCACGCAGCGTGCCCCGCCGCTCGTCGCGCCCATGCCCACCACGGACCCCTGGACAGGCGTCAGCTACAGCTCCTACGGCCAGCCTCACTACGATTACCAGCAATATGGTGCCACGGGTTACGGTTATAATTACGATTCCGGTTATTATCCTAGATCTGACGGCTATTACAAATACCAAGATTCAAGAAGTGCTTATCCTGCGCCGCAAAGCAGTTACGATTACTCTAGGCCCCGTGAGCGAACTCGTTCCCCCATAGAATCCATAGATTATGAACGTAGGCAAAAGTATAGATCCAATTCACGTAGTGTATCTCCGTATGTGAAAAAGGAAAGAGCATATTCAAGAAAAAGGGATGGTAGTTATGAGGAAGGTACTAGAAGTAGACGGTCAAGAACTAGATCAAAGTCGAAACACACAAAGTATTCTTCTAGTGACCATTCTAGCTCTAGATCTAGATCATACTCTAGATCTCCATTAAAGAAAAATAAAAAGAGATCATCCTCTTCTGAATCATCTGATTCTGATAAATCTTATAAGAAAAAATCAAGTAGAGGAAGGGATCATTCCTTAACCCCACCGTTAAAAAAGAGTAAATCTCATTCTCATAATCATTCTAAATCTCCTGATAGTAAAACAAATTCTAGTAGCAGATCCCCAAGTGTGGTAAGAGAAAAGTTGAAAAGCAAAGAGAAATCACAGTCTAGTAATGATAGGAAGCCAAGAAATTGTGCAACTTCAAGAAAACAAAAGGAATTATCAGCAACCCCTCCCAAAATCCACAAAAAATCCGATAGATCAGCTACACCTAAAATTCATAAAAGATCTGAACGGTCACTAACACCACCAAGGAAATATAAAGCTGAAAGAAAAGAGAAAAGGTCTGAAACTCCACCTAGGAAACCACGAGACAGTTCTATTACACCTCCAAAATGTTATGCTAGAAGTCGCTCATCTTCAAGTTCTGGCTCTCGATCGAGATCTTTGACTCCTAAATATTCAAAGCGTAAACATTTATCAAGCCCAAAATCAAATCATTCCAGATCCAGATCTCTTTCCAGTAGTTCATCTAGGTCTTCCAGACATTCTAGATCTAAATCTAAACATAGGTTGAGACATAAATCATCCTCAAAGCGCAAATCCCGTTCTAAGAGTCGCTCCATGCGTCACTCTAAGAGCAAAAACCGGTCTATGTCCCGTCAAAGATCTTCATCAAGAGGAAAAAGTAGACGCTCAGTATCCTCGAAATCCAAATCACGATCAAGATCTCGCAGTTCACGATCTCGTAGCCACAGTGGTACTCCAAGCGATGATGAACGGCGTGGCCAATTTACGGTGGAAGATAGAAAACGCTTTTGGAAAAAGCATAGAAGTCGACAGGAGGAGAAAGAAAAGGCAAAATCACCTCCAAAAGAAGTAAAACCACCGCCAGGTGCAGTTGAATCTACTACTGTTGACGATATTGAGTATGGAGACCCACCTGAAGTAGAAGGACCCAACTTTGCGGAGCTTTTACCACCGCCCGAACAAGTTATGCAACAGGCAGCTTCATCATCTAAGTCTAAACCCATGGCAATACCAATTAAGAATGATGGCAGTTTCTTGGAAATGTTTAAAAAAATGCAGGAAGAAACTAAGAAAACTGAAGTTGTGGAGAAAAAGCCAGAAATTAAAAAGCCAATTTTACCTTTTATTGGGAAGCGACGTGGTGGAAGGGTACTCAAAACAGGTTTAGTGAAGAAAGCTAAAGCTATTGATGAGCAAACTGTGGACAACACTCCTAAAGATGCATGGTCCCTATACATGCAAGAAGTTAAAAAATATAGGGAGACTTCTTGTGAGGAGGAGAGAAAGACACGGCCTCTCGTGAAATAAAAACTAGTTTTTTTTTTTCTTCATTATGACTGCTACTATGCTTGATTGTATTTCTTAATAATATTCTCATTTTCACCAAGTTTCTTGTTTATTGTAATCAAATCTTAGCTCGTTAGTTAAACTTCTGTAAAACAGGTGTTGATAATAAAGAACAATGAGTATGAATGATAATGTTCTTTCGTTACAGTAAAATGCCAGAAATGATCAAATCGCCCGCTGACATCAAAACTGCACCTTTCGACCCTCGGTTTCCTAACCAGAACCAGACAAGGTAATGTAGCTCTATGTTTTTAATTTATCACACCGGAGCTCAGCATTGGACCTGCCGTGTGCGCGCCTGCTTGTAGAACTATAAACGAAATTATAGCAATATTTTTCCATACTGATCTACAAAATTTGTGAAACATACTCATTGAAACACATATTATTCTCATCAACATAATTCATATAGAATGATTAGCACAAACAAGACTTATTCAAATTGAATTCCTAATAACTTGTAAAAAAACTTATAGATCTTAATTATTTGTATATCTAGTGGAATCTAAACACTAAATGTAAAAATCATGTGTTACCATTGGCTGCGTTTGGCAGAAAAAAGCGCTTGTAAGCAAAATGGCGATTGTAGGCGATAAGCGCTGTCAAATGGTAAATAGCTTTTTTCCTCTAGGACACTAAGTTAGCTTTAACCGGGGAACCTAACCTAATTTAAATATATGGTTGTAAAGTATTCATATTAAAAACTTACCATCATGAATTTTTAATAACATTATAGTACTTGGAAACTAATTGCACAAAACACGTTATAAACTCTGCTTCAAAACAAACAAAAGAAATAAGCAAAATGGCGGATTGTGTCAGCCCTACTGAAGTTAGCAAATGTGTCCGGGCCGAAAACTGTGTAGTTTCGCCATTTTGCTTACAAGCAAACGCAGCCATTATTTACCTCATTCCTAATTTCCTGAATAACTTATGTTTATGCATTTACTCATTGAGGTACTACTTACTATGTTCATATTTTTTTATTGTATCTTCATCTGGTCGGTATACATGAATACCAACCAGACCAGAATACAATAAAAATACTATTGTATTCTTGTCTGGTTGGGATGCACACTAAAATACCTTGCATGTTAGTAATCATCATGCACCCCCTGAGCTAACGTGGTTCCAACTACCTTTTTTTATATGCGAGCAGCTATGCAGGTCAAGAGACCAGTATCACTGCGACCTAAAAGATCTATTGTGATCACTGCTATGGCTACAGTTCACGGCTAAGCCCTATGTCTTAAATCATTAGGAGTTGCTTAGCCGTGAGGAGTTTCACTTCTTCTGGGCAGAGTAGATAGTTTTCCAGATGAGTGTTACGTTTGCGCATTAAGGGTCCGCAATCAGTTAGGATGTGTAGAGGCGTTTCTTCCGTTATGGAACAGAACCAACTCATCCTTGAGTTGCTTAGTCCCAGGATGTCCAGTTAGGGCTCTTGCCGGAATGCGCAATTTATTTTTACTTAATCCCAGGGCTTCTCAAGCGAATTTACGATCAAAAGCCCGGATTAAGATTTTAGAATGTTTTAAGCCTGGTGTGTCAGACCAGATCTTAAGTGATTTATTGTGAAAAAGAGTTTCAAGGGTCAATCGGGCTAGGCTTCTTGGGATTCCACAAAATGGCTCAGTTCAAAATTGTGTGCACTTTGAGCCCTCCCGTGCAAGTTTGTCGGCAAATTCGTTGCCTACAATACCCTCGTGACCTGGAACCCATCTTAAAACGACCCTGTTGTTACATCCCAGGGTGTTTAAGCGGTTCACGCAGTCTCCAACTAGTTTTGACTGCTTGACTATCAGAGTTTAAGTAAATTTTATGGTTGACGTAGTGTTTTTGCAGATTTATTTCCGCACACCGAAGTATGGCGAAAATTTCTGCCTGGAAGATAGAGGTATATCTAGTTTGAATTTGAGGTGTTCCCCGTAAATTCCAAAGCCTACGTCGAGGCCCATTTTAGACCCATCGGTATACCATATGAGGCTACCGACCTCACAGATAACCTGGCCATTCAGCCAGTCTTCTCTGGAGGGTAATACCACTATATACTTTTTATCAAAAGTGTGTAGTGGACGCATGATATCTGAGATCATGCATAAGACCAGTGATTCCTTAATTGAGTCGAGCATGGATCTCAATCTGTAGGAGAGCAAGCTCGACCGCCCTGGGCGTTAATCCTATACAAACTAGCCCTCGCCTCCTTGTGTAGATAGAGATCAAGGGGCGTTAGGCATAGAAGTGCATTAAGAGCCGCTCCAGGCGATGATCGCATAGCTCCAGTTGCCATTAAACAAGCAGTCCTTTGTAGACTATTTAGTCTGTCCGCAGTCGTCTTTTGGTTGGCATTGTTACACCAGACAATAGAGGGGTAGGTGAGAATCAGCTTCACTATGCTGCTGTACAGCCATAGGACCATACTGGGGCGCAAACCCCAGTTGTTCCCGACCAAACGACTGCACATACCTAAAGCAATTTTTGCCTTATGGCATACGTTGCTAAGGTGAGAGTTCCACGTTAGTTTTTGGTCGATTGTTACTCCCAAGTACTTAACTTCCGTGGAAAATGGTACTTCTTTGCCATTAAGTTTTGGTTGAACTAATTTGTCCAACTGTCTCTTTTTGGTAAAGGGTATTATAACAGTTCATCAGCATTAACTGATAAACTGTTATCTCTACACCAGTTATTTATGGTGTTTAGGGCTCTTTGTATTATTGACGATAAAGTACTTTGGCAAAAGCCCCTCACAATGATCACAACGTCATCAGCATAACCCAATGTGTCAATGCGTAGGTCTGCCATTTTGTACGATAGTTGGTCAACCGCAAGAGTCCAATGAAGGGGTGACATAACACCTCCTTGTGGGCAGCCTCTTGTAGTTGTAACCTCAATAGAAGTTTAAAATATTTTTGCCTTTCTGTTTGAGAGCATCGACTTCACCCATCTGATGGTTGTGGGGTCAACATTTTTAGATGTCAGGCCCCCAATCAGCAGTGATCTGGGGCTACTGTCGAAGGCGCCCTCTATATCTAGAAAGGCACAAAGAGCTATTTCTTTATCCTCCAGTGCTTTTTCGACCCTGTCAATGACACTGATCAGGGCTGTTTCCGTAGATTTGCCTCTGCGGTAAGCATGCTGGTTGTAATGTATGGGCCTCGTAGCTAGCTTAATCCTCCAACTACCTTATATATTACACTCCAAAGTGGTGCCACCGTGGTGGCAAAAAAAGTTGGTCATTGTATTAAAGTTCATGCTCATCATATCACTTATTCGTAAACTTGAGGGCTGGAAGGTGGTTTCAATAAAAAAATTGATCATGCATTATTGTCAAATATGCATGCACTTAGTTTTCATAGAGTTCCAACATTGGACTTAGATCATAAGTTGTGTGACCTAATAACCTGTGTCCATAAAATATTTAAGTTTATTTTTGTATTAAAATAAGAATATAAAGTACAAGATAAAGAGCATTATAGATTCATATTTTCCCAGAATCAGTAATTTACTTATTTTTTAGTAAAACAACAATCACCCTTTCCTACAGGTTCTAAAAAGTGACAGAAGGCAGTTATTATCCTGTTGTAAAGAAAATGATGATTTAAAAATTAGACCTCTTCCCAGTTTGTTACATATTAGTCTCATTTATCAGTTCATTATTGTTAGCCAACTAATGCTACTATGAGCCCAGGCAGCTCTCGGGCTCAAATCAGATCCTCGAAAAAGTTTTTAATAAAACCTGCATGTCTGAGTAAAATAAAATAAAGTTCGCGGAATGGGGGTAAGGAGTGGAAATAAAAATCCAAATTAATTTTTCCTTTTCAATAAATTCATCTACTACCCTAATACATTTTTCGGATCTTTCAATTAACTTATGTACACACCCTCAAAAAAATGATTTGTCTTTGTCTAAAAAATACGCTGAAACTGCTTCCTTCATTTCTTCATCACTTAAAAACTTTTTCCCGCGAAGTTTTTTGGAAATATATAATAATCACTGGGGGCCAGGTCAGGACTATAGGGTGGGTGTGGCAAAATTTCGAAGCCCACCTTCTGCAGGGCAGCCATCGCAACATGGCACTTGTAAACAGGCGCGTTGTCGTGAAGAAAAAGGATTCTTTTGGTCAATTTTCTCCTTAAAGGTCACAGCTCATTAGAGCCACCCGGTGCCCGACCCTCACCGCTTCGCCTCGAGTGGTTCGTATTCTTCGTATGGGCCTGCGCTCACTACATCAACTCCGTACCATCACCGGATCGCCTCGCACGCGAGGTGTCCACGCGAGGATTGCGAGTGGACCACTCGATGATAGCTCGCTGTTGGCATGCTTGGATCGCGTGAAGCGCGAGCTGGCAACGCGCGGTTCACGCGAGTGCGATGCGGCGCTCTCCACCAACCCTTCATTTCTAGCCTTCCTTTCTAATGTGTCGGGCGCATTGTTGTTTGTTTATAAAATGAACAAAGAAAAACTTATAGAAGAAGTTCGGAAGTATAATTTGTTGTATGATTTAACGGTCACTAGTTGATCACGCGGTTCGCTCGTTGACGACGCTAGGTCCACTCGATGACCACGCGAGGTTCACTGGTGACAACGCGGGGTCCACCCGTGGTCCGCCTGTCGACGAAGAGTGGACGCCTGGCGACGAGGCGGTGAGGGTCGGGTGCCAGGTGGCTCTAATGAGCTGTCACCCTTATGGCTACCTTCAATCGTTCTAGGATTGAAGCGTAGTAATTTCCGGTTATGGAGACACCTTTATCTTTAATTTAAAATTCCGAGTCCCAAAAGACTGTCAGCTGATTGTGCCACCTTAAATTTCTTGGGTGGTGGTGTGCCTTATTTGTGCCACTGCATAGAGTCCTGTTTAGACTCAAGTTCATAATGGTGAACCCAATTTTCGTCGCCAGTAACAATTCGAGCCAACACACATCTTTGTCTTCCATACAGAGGTCCGAAAATGCACGAGAACACTACACGCGCTGTCGCTTTTGAGGCGGCGTGAGCATTCTAGGCACCCCCTCTTACGCTGACTAGTCATGCCAAAATGGTCATGAAGAATTTTGAAAATGTGTATCACAAAAGTAATCACAATAATTTCTGCGAGCTGTTTTTTCTTTAGGCGGGCATCTTATATTAATTTCTCGACTTTTTGAATAATTTACGAAGTGGTCACTTCGATCGGCCTTCCTGGCCGTGTGTCGTCTTCAAGTGACTCTCTGCCTTGTTTAAAAAGGGTATGCTACTTAATAGTTTTACTTGGACAAGAGTCTCCGTAAACGGATGACATCTCTTCCAGTATAGACTGCACTGATTTTCCGCGCTTGGTAAGGTAATTTATAACGGCACGGAACTTTCACAATTTCTCCACATTTCACAATTTCTTCCCGATTGACTTGTTTGGTTGACGATAACTCAAAGACTAATGATCTCATTACAATAAAATCCGTTATCCTGTACCTTTAAACGAGCAATTCTTGCATATATATATATATATATATATATATATATATATATATATATATATATATATATATATATATATATATATATATATATATATATATATATATATATATATATATATATATATGTATATAAAATCGGAATCTCGGAAACGGCTCCAACGATTTTCATAAAATTTAATGTCCAGGGAGTTTCGGGGGCAATAAATCGATCTAGCTGGGATTTATTCCTTTTTTTTTTCAAGTTCCCTTCTTTTGTGAGAAAATCTATTATTTCAAGCCCTTTTTTAGTATTTTTTAAAGATACGAAAATTTTTAAAACTAATTGCACATATGATTTTTTATTCAAATAACCAGTTCAGTTTTTTCTATTCTGTCAATAAGATCAAAAAATATTATTACTGTTTCATCAGTATGTAATTTTTAAATGTTATTTCAAAAAAAACCGAGCAAAGCTCGGTAATCCGGGTACTAGTTTATATTAATAATGAGTTGCTCAATTAGCACGTGATTCAGCGACGTCCTCTCATATTACCTACCTACCCATTCCGCGAACTTATAAACGCACTCTATGTATGTGAATTCGGTCCTCACACTTTGAGGCAGCGCAGGCGACTCATCCCTAACTTACATAGTCAGAGAGGAAATAAGGCCAGGGTGCAGGCAGGTTGGACGTATTGTTCTATAGTTTAATTTCAGTGCTACTACGTGTATGATGTTACGAGTACTATAGCAAATTTATTATTACACTGTATTTCCAATTTATTGTTGTGATCATTATGATAAAATTGACATTGTGAATACAGGCATTGCTACCAAAGTTATTTGGACTTCCACCGATGCCAGAAGGTGCGCGGGGAGAGCTACGAACCCTGTAATTACTTCAAACGCGTCTACAGGTCGCTTTGCCCCAACGAATGGGTCGACAAGTGGGACAACCAGCGCGCCGAGGGAACCTTCCCTGGCAGGATCTAGTTCTCTTCGCGGACAATATTTTAGTCGCTGTTATTTATAATTTAATTTCCAAATAGGTTGCGCAGTGTGATAGAAAATAAATGTGTTAAAGATTTAAAATGTTTTTTATTTTGTTCCGAAACATAAAAAACATGACTGCATTTCAACGGCAATAGAAACAAAACGTTTAGAAAACTAAACGTCCAGAGTATGGAGAGTACAGACTGTGAAATAAAAAGTGTCCATAAAAACCATTAAATAAGGGTGGCGGCACTACGGGGTAAATTTTAAAGAACGCACCGAAAAATATTAGTGGGATAGACTACTTTTTCGAGGTTATATTTACTAAATAAAATTATTTTAGATTTTAGAGCTACTGAGCAGTTTAGCACCACACTTAAACCGTCGACAACTGCTAAGTTCATTTCATCCCAGTAGCTACTCCAGCGCTGTTGTGGAGAGTTTTTGAGCTGTTATTTACTGCTTACAGATGGCCACTTTTTCTGTTCTACTATGGGAGTTGGTACTCCTTACTTCTACACTCCATAGTCCAGAGAATGAGACGAATGCTGAGTGTCAGGAGTAGGATCTGGATAATTGTAATGTTTATTTATTTCGATATTGTTACCAAGTTCAAAACTTATTAATATTAGATAAAGCACCACACAAAGAGAAGACAGTGATAATAGAAAACACTATACTGTATTTTATCTCATTCTCTCGCAGACCAAATACTGTAGATGAACATTAGAAACATAGTTTGTCTCTTTTTAGTGTTGCTTTTTCGTTACATCAAGTTTCAAATCACAACAATTCTAAATAAGATTTTATTTTAAAAACAGTCGCCATTCTACGTTTCAGTTTCTGCTCTTAAAACAATAATGAAATTAGTGAACACCTACCGATGTGTAAACTTATTTATTGGCCGCTAGCAATCCACTGCTGGATTTGGGACCTTGAGCCTCGGTCACACAGCGAATATTAGCGAGTATTCGCCTTCTTCAAGAACAACTACACGAGAATTTCAATAGTCTGTTGGTGCCCCAATTGGAAATATCTCGCACGTCTAACAGCCTGACCACGGGACATTCGCCGTAGCGAAAATTCGCGCGGCGCCAACGGCGAGGCGTCTAGCGGCTAAAACAAATGTATGGAGCAAGCCACGCGTAGTGGCGACGCGACCGGCGAAATTTACCAGGCGAATCGCGCGTAAATATTTTAGTTGTTTTCGCCGCGAAAAATGCCGGGCCGACAAAAACAACTTAAAATTCTATCCGCATTGACTTTTATCTCCAATTCTGGTTGAATATTAACAAGAATATAATCGCAGGTTTCGATACTCATTCTGGTATTTACTCGAAATTTTTTTCTAGATTTGTTGTGGAATTCTCCATTCATAACCCGATTCCTATTCAAATCATGTATTCCGCAATCTTTTCCAAATATTATTTCTTGAATCAAAAAACAATTACTTTCTAAGCAATATCGAGATAACTTTGATAAAGACATTTCACTCTCGGTCTATCTGGTCGCGGCGGCAAACGTGACTTCCCGTGGCCCTCAAATCGCGCCGCGCAAGTGTTCGCCCCGCCTGTCGCTTCGCCGTTCGTGCCGCTGTTCCCCGTGGCCAGGCCGTAGAAGACAGCTCCGTGACGAAGTAGCTTAGCATGAGTTATAGCGCTGAGGGCCGCGGGTTCGAATCCCGTACGGAGCAAGTATTTGTATGGCTTACAAGTAATGGTTCCGGGTCTGGATGTTTGCCCTTGGGCAATTTATGTAAGTATATAAACTGCCTCCACGATACAGTAGAAAATCCTATACAATTGAAAAATATATACAATGATAAACTATACAATGAAAAACAATTACTGTTATTTGTATCCCAATTACTGTTATTTGTATCCCACAGTTCCTCATATTTGAGAAACTGTGATAAAAGAAGAGTGTGGTTTGCAAGATGATGCGGTGACCAGAATTAAGAAAGGAATGCTTCGGTGGTTTGGTCATGTAGAAAGAATGAATGCGGAAAGACTGACAAAGCAGATATATGTTGCAGAAGTGAATGGAAGAGTCAGAAAGGGACGTCCTAGGCGGAAGTTTGTCGACCAAATTGGCGATATACTAAAAATGGGCCAAATTAAGAGTACCCTTAAACGACGAGCGTGTATGCGTAGGTATATGGATGTGGAAGAGGCAAGAAAGGTATGTCAGGATCGTGCTAAATGGAAGTCTGTAGTCTCTGCCTACCCCTCTGGGTGACAGGCGTGAGTGTTTATGTATATTAAAACTTATATGCCAATAAAAAGTTTCCACATATAGATAGGCATAATATAAATCACAGAAATCTGAAAAATATTGCCTTATTATTTAGATTTCCGTGATATAAATAATACATTTGCAACAAATCTACCAGACACTACGAAATCTATTGTAAAAGTAGTTTTATTTTCGTAGTACTATCACAGAACTCTAAATCTAAAGTCTAAATCTTTTATAAAACTATTACTTCTATATTAACTATGATACATTTTTGCGTAGTTTTTTAACAGCGGCTCTTAGTAAGATTTTACTGAGAAGCTACGGACAATCCATTTTACTTTGGGCTAAAATAAACGTCAGCTATGTATGTCTCTGCGTATGTTTAAAGGCGTAAAGTAGGTGAAGTCGAATGCTGCGATCCTCGTAATCAGCAAAAGGTAAGTTTATTTTGAGTGAACTTCTTTCGAATTTTATCGATATTGTTTATATGAGATGCATAACACGGACTCCAAACTTCGAAGCATATTCTAGATGACTACGGACGTATTACGATTATGGGAAAACGATTATGTACGGACGTAGCACAATACAATATTTTTAAAGTTTTCATTGTTCTAAATTGTTTGCCATGACGTTTGACAAAACCTAATGCTTTATAAGCTTTGTCAACAATGTGATCTATATGGAGAGTAAATAATAGTTTGTTGTCATAAATTACTCCTAAATAATTTATTTTGTATTCATTCATCAGAATTTGATTTTTAAGTTTATATTAAAATAAACATTATTTCGCTTTTTTTATATAGCAGGCAAACGAGCATGCGGCTCACCTGATGTTAAGTGACTACCGCCGCTCATGAACAACCGCAACATCAGGGGAAATGCAGATGCTATTATATATCCCTAAAAAAGGCGACCGCTCTGACCCGTCCAACTACCGGCCAATCGCCATCACCTCCTTTTTCTCCAAAACTGCCAGCTGATGGCTGATGCCAATACGGTTTTCGCCGTGGTCGGTCAGCTGATGATCTTCTGGTCTACCTCACTCACAGATGGGCGGAGGCAGTAGAGTTCAAGGGGGAGGCATTGGCCGTTAGTTTGGACATTGCGAAGGCCTTCGATCGGGTTTGGCACAAAGCGCTTCCTTCGAAGCTCCCTTCCTATGGGCTTCCCGAGAAATTGTGCGATTGGATCACCAGCTTTCTTGCAGATCGGAGCATCAAGGTCGTTGTAGACGGTGCAAGCTCCGATTGCAAGCCCATTAATGCTGGTGTTCCACAGGGCTGCGTGCTATCGCCAACGCTGTTTCTTCTGCATATCAATGATATGTTGCATACCCGTAACATTCATAGCTATGCGGATGACAGCACTGGTGATGTTCTTTACACCGGCCGAGCCAATATTTCTCGGGAAAACGTCTCCGAGTGCCGGGACAAACTTGTGTCTGAAGTCGAGTCTTTGCTGAACAGAGTCTCGGATTGGGGACGACTAAATCAAGTCCAGTTTAACCCCCAGAAGACACAAGTTTGCGCGTTAACCGCTAAAAAGAAACCCTTTGTCGTATCCCCTCAGTTTCAAGGCACTCCCCTTGTTGCCTCAGCCAGTATCGGAATCCTCGGCGTCGACATATCGAGTGACGTGCAGTTTCGTGGTCACTTGGAAGGGAAGGCCAAATTGGCCTCTAAAACGCTTGGCGTGCTTAGCAGAGCGGGACAGTATTTCATACCGGCACACCGCCTGCAACTTTACAAGGCGCAGGTTAGGCTGCACATGGAATACTGTTCCCATCTCTGGGCTGGGGCTCCCCAGTACCAGCTCCTTCCACTTGACCGCATCCAGCGCAGAGCGGCTCGAATCGTCGACGACCGAGTGCTTTCCGATCGGCTCGATTCACTGGCGCTGCGAAGAGATGTTGCATCTCTTTGCGTATTTTATCGCATCTTTCACGGGGAGTGCTCTGAGGAATTGTTCGGATTAATCCCAGCCGCCAAATTTCGTGAACGCACCACACGGCAAACGTCCCGATACCATCCACACCATCTGGATGCTTGGCGGTCCACCACTGTACGTTTCACAAGGAGTTTTCTTCCACGTACAACCTCTCTGTGGAATAGTTTACCACCGGCGATTTTTCCGGACCGATACGACCTGGGGACCTTCAAGAAACCAATGGCGAGGATGGTATCGGGAATTTTAATGCGATGTGCGTTCGTGATATTTGGCGGCTGGAACTAATCCGAACAATTCCTCAGAACTCTCCCCATGGTAGATACGACGAAAACGAAAAGGGATGCAACATCTCTACGCAGCGCCAGTGTAATCTAGTCGATCAGAAAAAAACTCGGTAGTCGACGATTCGAATCGCTCTGTGCTGGATGCGGTTAAGTGGAAGGAGCTGGCACTGAGTTGCTCCGACCCAGAGATGAGAGCAGTATTTCATGTGAGGCCGAGCTTGCGCTTTGTTAAGTTGCAAGTGATGTGCCGGCATGAAATACTGTCTCGCTCTGCCGAGCACGCCAAGCTTTTTAGAGGCAGTAGTTAGTTAGTACCAGTGGGTAAGTATTCCCTCTGGTGTTCCTCAAGGGTCTTTACTCGGTCCTCTTTTGTTTTTAATTTTTATAAATGATATTGGTACTTGTTTTTCTTACTCGAACTTCGATTATAAAAAATGTCTCGGATACATATCATTTACAGGATGACTTAGATTAGATATTGATTTTAGTGTTAACAACTTATTATAACTTATTTCGAAGCTCTCTTCCTATGGGTTCCCCGAGAAATGGTGGGATTCGATCACTAGTTTTCTTGCTAATCGAAGAATCAAGGTCGTAATAGACGGTGCATGCTCTGATTACAAGCCTATTAACGCTGGTGTTCCACAAGGCTACGTGCTATCACGTAAGCTGTTCCTTCTGCATATCGATTATATGTTGCACAGTGATAACATTCATTGCTATGCTGATGACAGTACTAGCGATGCCTTATACAGCGGCCGTTCCAATATTACTCGGGAAATCATCGCAGAATACCGGGACAAACTTGTGTCTGAAGTCGAGTCATCGGCTCAACAAAGTCTCGTATTGAGGACGACTAATTCTAGTCCAATTCAATATCCAGAAGACACAAGTTTGCGCTTTAACCGCTAAAAAGAACCTCTTTGTCGTATCTCCTCAGTTTAAAGGCACTTCCCTTGCTGCCTCAGCTAGCTTCAGAATCCTCGGTGTCGACATATCGAATAGTGTGCAGTTTCGTAGTCACTTGGAGAGGAAGGCCAAATTGGCCTCTAGTAGTTAGTTAGTACCAGTTCTGGCTCACTGAGTCAGAAATGGTACAAGTACGACGTTCGTCGACTCACGATCTTTAAAAAAAAAGGTTTTGGCATGCTCTGATCACGAATCTGCGGTCCATTTTTGCGTAGGATGCACGGTTCCGGAGATGTGCAGATCAATTAACTCTTATCTAATTGATATCCGGTGCGGGCCTCCACCGTCATTAGCGCTTCATTGTTCTTATCTATTGTTCATTGAATACCGTCATTATCTATTCTTCCTCAGCGTGGTGCTATTGTATTAAACTCCTTTGTTCCTATCTACACTAACCTGACTCATCAATAAAACACATTACCCAATTTTGTTAAAATTTTTATTTATAATATAACGGATCTTATTACGTAATATCTATAAAATAGGAGCGAAACATCTCATCCACTAAAATATCGTTGTACAATGTGTTCCCTGTAAATATACTCGTAAAACTATGCATTGAACATCCCTGAAACTTTTATAGCAAATACATTAAGCAATATTCGCCACAAACTGAAGTCCACTCATTCTGAATCCTATCAACATTCCAGTTTCAACTTTTACAATTTCTTTTTAAAAACTCTAGATGATATCATACAGGTGCTCGTCCGAATGAATCAAAATATTGACCGACGTCATTCGTATCGATATATAAAGCCACCCAATGTGACCCTGGTTTATTGCGCCCTCCTTTCTGCTTGCACCCTCCTTTCTGCCAAGGAGGGTCGCGTTCGTATACGGCTTAGAGATCTCTAGTCAGATCGTTAAGCCAATTCCTAAAAGGTTGGGTTTAGTGGGTAAAAGTCACCACATAACCACGCAGCCGGCTGCGTGGTATGCTATGAGCATTCCCAACCTCCCTCCCCCGCTTTCCGGAGGGTTGCCTATATTTGCTTCGGGCGCAAAAAAAAAAAGAGACCCTGGTTTATCATCTGTATCCAAATTGCATATTACCTAGTCAGGTAATAAATTCTATCACTTGTTTAATATAAAATAATTGAAACAAGTTTATTCATTATGTAGCCATTTATATACCAAAATGAACTTAACAAAACATAGATTCTTATGACAATATAGTTTATTTAAAATGACCTCCGTGATTTTGAATATAGGCCTTCAAACTGCGCGGCCAGTCGTCTATCGCAGCACGAACGAGGTCCATGTCAATAGCGGCGGCTGCCTTAATCAAGGATGTCTTGAGTGACTCCAAATTGGGATGAGGCTTTGAGCACGCCTTTTCCTCCAAGTGTTGCCATATCTTGTAATCTAACGGATTCAAATCTGGACTGGAGGAGGGCCAGTCTTCGTGCCGGATGAAGTCGATTTCACGCGCCGCCAGCCAGTCTTGTGTGCTCTTCGCTCTATGAGCTGACGCCGAATCTCGTTGGAATACCCAGTGCCTGTTATTGAACATGGTATGAGAAAAAGGTTACACAAGGTTCGTCAGGACTATATTTTGATACACAACTGCATTCGTTTTTACACCTTTCTCACAAAAATGTACCTCTGTTAAGCCCCAATAAGAAACTCCCAACCATACCATGAGCGAGGATGGAAAATGACCTCGTTGGACACGCGGAATACGGTTGCTCGCTTCTTCACTACTGTGTGCGTACACCTTATCATTTTGTTTGTTGTAGCTCTCTTCTACGGTAAAAATTTTTTCATCCGAAAAAAGAATTTCCCAATATTTTTTTCCCGCGTACCGCTTCAACAAAGCGCGACATCTCTTCAGTCTCAGGTCCATTAGACGAGCATTCAAACGATGTCCTGTTTTTCTTCGATATGCTCGAAGCCCTAAGTCTTCATTTAACACCCTTTTCACCGTGGTTCAGCTTAACCCCATCTGAAGAGCCAACAGTTTCTGTTTACGTTTGGGATTTCTTTGAATTCGCACCTTCACAGCTTTTATCACTACTGGGGTCCTAACAGACTGAGGGCGAACACTTCTTGACCTGTCATCTACACTAGAGTGTTCATTGTATCGTTTGATGGTACGATAAACGAATCTTTTGGTTATATTCAAATTTTTCAGTATGTCAAAAATTTGAATTGACGCGTAACCGCATCGATACAAAGCAATAACTGCAACACGGTCTTCTTTAAGCGTCCACTCCATATTTAAAAATGAGTAAAATTGAAAAAAGTATACAGTTTTATTTTCATGAACAATTCGAATTCAATAAACTTTTTTGTGGCCAGCATTCTAAAAAAAAAGTTTTTACTGTGTGATAATACTTATGACCTGACTAGGTATATACGTTGGTACGTGGGTGTACATGGGCAGTCTATTAGCGGCATAAACATTATTTTCTAGACTGGGGTGCATCTTTTTCAGATGTTGTTGAACATCTAGTGTATCCATGCTATTAGTAGATTATTACAGTACAATCTACTCAATGACTAACATAGGAATGATCAATTATAGTGATTTCTTAATATGAAATTGCATTATTTTGTGTTATACAAAACGTATTTGAGTCATCAATACACTGAATAAGACGTAACACGAAGTAATGCTGAGATAAACAACAGAATGTGAGATAAGCGTAAAAAAGAATTATTAAAATCGGTTCTCGCAATCCAAAATTACAACCGAAAACTTCTGGCACGTCTATGTATTAATTAGTAACCCAATTCCCCAAGAGATGGCGCTGTAGGTACTTATTACATTGGGTCGGGTATTATCGAATTGTTCGGTCGGTCTCTCCTTGGCATTGGCGGTATCTTATAACTACATAAAACTTCTATCAGGAACATGCTAAGGCAATTTAGAACAAAACTAAAATTCATTTTTTTACGCCATCAAAATGTTAAAGTAAAAACTAGTTCATAAATGGTTCGATAGATGGCATTGCGTAATGACGTAATTTTTTTAAAAGTGTTCGCGCTAAAAACCATCACGAGTCGGAGCGCCTGCCGCGGAGCGTGCAATGTTGCACGCTCCATGTTCGCGCACGTACCCACTACCGGGAGCAGTTGCAGGAGCGCGAACATAACGGATGCCCACCTTTAAACTCATAAGTGGGACACTTATTGTGACGGACAGGAAACTACGGAACCCTACACTGAGCGTGGCCCGACATGCTCTTGGCCGGTTTTTGAATATGGAGTGGACGCTTAAAGAAGACCGTGTTGCAGTTATTGCGTTGCATCGTTGCGGTTACGCGTCAATTCAAATTTTTGACATACTGAAAAATTTGAATATAACCAAAAGATTCGTTTATCGTACCATCAAACGATACAATGAACACTCTAGTGTAGATGACAGATCAAGAAGTGGTCGCCCTCGGTCTGTTAGGACCCCAGTAGTGATAAAAGCTGTGAAGGTGCGAATTCAAAGAAATCCCAAACGTAAGCAGAAACTGTTGGCCCTTCAAATGGGGTTAAGCTGAACCACGGTGAAAAGGGTATTAAATGAAGACTTAGGGCTTCGGGCATATCGAAGAAAAACAGGACACCGTTTGAATGCTCGTCTAATGGACCTGAGACCGAAGAGATGTCGCGCTTTGTTGAAGCGGTACGCTTGAAAAAAATATCGGGAAATTCTTTTTTCGGATGAAAAATTTTTTACAGTAGAAGAGAGCTACAACAAACAAAATGATAAGGTGTACGCACACAGTAGTGAAGAAGCGAGCAACCGTATTCCGCGTGTCCAACGAGGTCATTTTCCATCCTCGCTCATGGTATGGTTGGGAGTTTCTTATTGGGGCTTAACAGAGGTACATTTTTGTGAGAAAGGTGTAAAAACGAATGCAGTTGTGTATCAAAATACAGTCCTGACGAACCTTGTGTAACCTGTTTCTCATACCATGTTCAATAACAGGTACTGGGTATTCCAACAAGATTTGGCGTCAGCTCATAGAGCGAAGAGCACACAAGACTGGCTGGCGGCGCGTGAAATCGACTTCATCCGGCACGAAGACTGGCCCTCCTCCAGTCCAGATTTGAATCCGTTAGATTACAAGATATGGCAACACTTAGAGGAAAAGGCGTGCTCAAAGCCTCATCCCAATTTGGAGTCACTCAAGACATCCTTGATTAAGGCAACCGATACTGACATGGACCTCGTTCGTGCTGCGATAGACGACTGGCCGCGCAGATTGAAGGCCTATATTCAAAATCACGGAGGTCATTTTAAATAAACTATAGTGTCATAAGAATCTATGTTTTGTTAAGTTCATTTTGGTATATAAATGGTTACATAATTAATAAACTTATTTCAATTATTTTATATTAAACATGTGATAGAATTTATGAGCTGACTAGGTAATATGCAATTTGGATACAGATGATAAACCAGGGTCACATTGGGTAGCTTTATATATCTATACGAATGACGTTGGTCAATATTTTGATTCATTCGGACGTGCACCTGTACGATATCATCTAGAGTTTTTAAAAAGAAATTGTAAAAGATGGAACTGGAATATTGATAGGATTCAGAATGAGTGGACTTCAGTTTGTGGCGAATATTGCTTAATGTATTTGCTATAAAAGTTTCAGGGATGTTCAATGCATAGTTTTAAGAGTATATTTACAGGGAACACATTGTACAACGATATTTTAGTGGATGAGATGTTTCGCTCCTATTTTATAGATAATAAGTAATAAGATTTTGTATTTTGTAAATAAAAATTTAATAAAAATTAGGTAATGTGTTTTATTGATGAGTCAGATTCGTGTAGATAGGAACAAAGGAGTATAATACAATAGCAACACGCTGAGGAAGAATAGATAATGACGGGATTCAATGAACAATAGATAAATACATAAGAACAATGAAGCGCTAATGACGGTGGATGCCCGCACCGGATATCAATTAGATAAGAGTTAATTGATCTGCACATCTCCGGAACCGTGCATCCTACGCAAAAATGGACCGCAGATTCGTGATCAGAGCATGCCAAAACCTTTTTTTTTAAAGATCGTGAGTCGACGAACGTCGTACTTGTACCATTTCTGACTCAGTGAGCCAGAACTGGTACTAACTAACTACTAGAGGCCAATTTGGCCTTCCTCTCCAAGTGACTACGAAACTGCACACTATTCGATATGTCGACACCGAGGATTCTGAAGCTAGCTGAGGCAGCAAGGGGAGTGCCTTTAAACTGAGGAGATACGACAAAGAGGTTCTTTTTAGCGGTTAAAGCGCAAACTTGTGTCTTCTGGATATTGAATTGGACTAGAATTAGTCGTCCTCAATACGAGACTTTGTTGAGCCGAAGACTCGACTTCAGACACAAGTTTGTCCCGGTACTCTGCGATGATTTCCCGAGTAATATTGGAACGGCCGCTGTATAAGGCATCGCTAGTGCTGTAATGAGCATGGCAATGAATGTTATCACTTTGCAACATATAATCGATATGCAGAAGAAACAGCTTACGTGATAGCACGTAGCCTTGTGGAACACCAACGTTAATAGCCTTGTAATCAGAGCATGCACTATCTATTACGACCTTGATTCTTCGATTAGCAAGAAAACTAGTGATCGAATCCCACAATTTCTCGGGAAACCCATAGGAAGAGAGCTTCGAAAGTAAGTTATAATAAGTTGTTAACACTAAAATAAATATCTAATTATAAGTCATCCTGTAAAAGATATGTATCCGAGACATTTTTTATAAATCGAAATTTGAGTAAGAAAAACAAGTACCAATATCATTTATAAAAATTAAAAACAAAAGAGACCCACAACGATTAGGCCGTTATAGCGCCATATGTCGTATGTATAAAATCTTTCTGACTTCTTTCCTTATTGCTTTGGCTCAGACGTCAAAACTATGAAATTATATGACTATCCAGCCGAAAAAAGATTATAAGGTACGTCTCAGGCAGTCATCACCTTATAACCGTGTTTTTTGGCAAATCTTTAGGGAAGGCCTATATTTAGCAGTGCATATGTGAAGGGCTTTAATAATGGTGATGACTAGGTTACTGCTCTCGGCACATGTAGTTTGCAATCAGTAATCTCAAACCTGGAGAGTGGTTATTAGTCACAAAAATTGTTTACAGATACTTTTTTAAATTATTCTATGCCTTTTTACTTAAAATGAGTTAGCACTCTATACATAATAATATATTTTTTGTCTTTGTTTTAGCCCGTGCAGCGACCTAAGAGCAATAGTTGCCAGAAGATTATTGTGTAGCAAAAATTTAGTCGCGATAATTTTTTATAAGAGTAGGGGTGACAAACGAGCACACAGTCCATCTGATCATAAGTGGACGCTGTGGCCCATAGACATCTACGTTTATCCTAGATTAAGAATCCAAAAGCAGATGCGTTGGCACCACCGAGAACTAAGATGGAATGCCTAGTTTCCAGTAAAAAGGGTCTCTAGTTCTCTACACTCACCATACGAAATATATAGAAGGGGAGAAATATATGCATTAAGCTGCTATTTTACGCTAGTATTCTGTGAGAGCGTGGTCCTTCCTCGGTCGAGCCAATCCATTCATGCTACATCTACAATATAGCTGCAAGCGTGTCTCTGCCACGAAAATTTTTCGGGTAAATTATTTATTATATATATATTACACCATACATATACATAATACACCATCTTTTCCTTAGGTACATCCTAACGATCGAGGTTCTGGTAAATGTCAAAAAAAGCCAGTACTAGACCACAATCCAACGTAATGGGAAGTGGTGTGAATCCCTAGATGATAAATCGCACTGTCTTAGCGTAACAAAAACCTAATCACTTGTGGATTTTTCGGAATATCGACAACAAATTGCAGAATGCAGACCCACCGAGCGTCTGCTTTTCCGATAGTTTGCAGCGGAGGAAAGAATTAAAGCATATAGTTATATTATAGAGAGTGACTTTTCAAAACTAGGAGACGGGTCACGTGAAGCTACATTAGCAGTGCAAGTGCAAGGGAATCGGGTCTGTCACGGTAATTTTATATATAATATTACCGTGGGTCTGTTCTATCCAATCCGCCTTTATAGCACGGAGAGCACGAGAAAATCTTTCACGAAACTTATTGGATACATTCTTTTCTTACAAACAGTCCATTTTAAGTTCAGTGGATTAAAAAGGTTGTTGAAGAAGAATGATGAAATCAAAACTTTTATAGTCTTTCTTAAAAAATTATTTGTTGGAACTAAGAAAATAAATCTAATGACTACAATAAAAAACCACAACCTAAAGGGGAATTTTATTTAAAGTCAAAATAAATAAAGTATATTTACGTTATAAAGGGAAAATTATACAACACGAAATAAAAAGTAGGTATGAGTTAAATTAAGTATATTAAACAAAGATTTATTTAGAAAACATTTTCGTTTTTTTTAAAATGCGTTCCATTATTATATGGGTCCTGGAAATACTCCTCTTTCGCGTTGATCATCCCATTGTGAAATCCAGAAGTTAGGACAGATTGTTTCAAAATAGCGTTTGAATATTTTACAGTCGTCGACTTCGCCGAGCAGCCGCGTGCATTTATAAAAATCACAGTAGTTGTCATAACATGCTCTGAAAAAAAAACAATAAAGAATAAAACAATAAACTCTGAAGTAGATACCCGGTTTCACGCAAGGCCTCCGTCGTTTTATGTTTTTAATAAAAGAATAGAAGAATTTTTATGATTATTACATATTAGGTATACTTCTTGAAAGTCATTTTTTTCAATTATCACTGATTCGGAGGATACCTCTGTCCTTGGAAAACCAGCAAGAAACCCAGCGGATATTATACACGTGGACAAGAACTTTGAAGCTTAGAAGTTAATCTTTTATGTTAAATCTTATTGTGTTCTTTGGAAACTTTACATTTACGAGTAGTGGATCTATTCATATACTTAGTTCACTATCGTCTTTGTTTTATTTGTTACACAATGGCACGAATATTGATATAAATGACGTAGTATAATAAGTCTGGGGGCACGAATAATAAAAAAAAGCTGTTGCGAAAACTATTTTAGCAATCAGAAAGACCCGTAAAATTAAAATGTTTTGTAGTTTAGATGAAGCTTCAAATTACCTGGTCTGATTTTGAAACGGATATCTTGGATCAACTCTAAGTGTTCTAAATTCTTGATCGCACATTTTGTACGTAAATAAATCCTTGCAGAATAAATATGACCTAAAAATAATGAAAGGAAAAGTGTAATAAAACTGACATATCGAAACTAAATTTTTATGGCAGTCTACATGGCTAAAAAAGTTTACAACAATAATAATAGTGATTATATACTCTTTGGCTATAAGTATGTTTTAATTATTACACGACTTTAAAGAAAAAGAAGGTTATGTCTTTCTTTGGCACGCTCCGTAACCTGATAGATTACGGTGTTATGGATTTTACAAATGGTGTGTCAATATATTCTTTTTAATTGTGTTTTTTCTCTTGTCAGTTACCTTTTTTCACATTCGGGTTTTTAAATACTGTTTTAACCACTGGACTGGTTCTTAATTAGGTAGACCGTCCTAAAGCCGGCCAGTGCCTAAGGACGGCCACCGTCACTAAAATCCCTCATAAACTATTTTGCGCTATGCCAATAAGTATTATTTTTATTCTAAAATGACCCTTATTTATCAGTGAAATAATCAAACAAAAGAAGCGACGATACGTCACTGCTTCAGTGTTGTCACCTTAGTGGATTTTCCACTAAATCTGGTGGTTTGGAACCCCCTTTTAGTGGCAAATTTTTGCCTTTAGTGGCTAGTGGTTTTTTTAGCGGATTAGGAATTTTATCATAAATTATAAAAAACGTTGTTTCTTATAATTTATGACGACGAACGACTATTTACATGAAACGACTCGTTTCTGAAACGAGTCGTTTCATGTAAATAGTCGTTTCAAACGTCTAATAGCCATATTTTATACTTTCAAAATATAAACCTATATATTATTAGGAGTATAGTTTACTACGCAGGCAACACCAATTCATTTCCATAGACATTGGATTGGAAAGCATTCACGGGGGTTCCCCGTTAAATATAATTAGTATAAGGCGACTAATAAAAACGATGGAATGCAAGGGCCAGATCTATCTGTATCGCGCTCTCCGGAATACTAAATAGTTGAGAGGGATATAATTTCCGCTTTCTATTCTATTTGACAGCATTTTACAATACTTAGTCCAATGTTTTTGAACTCGGTCACGCACGGTCACTCGGATTCAGTGCGTTGTTGTTTGTTTTTGTTTCGTTTTGCGGTTACACATTTTTAAATAAAATATTATTCGCTATATAGACGCTATATCGAAACCTCAATATTCCCAAAAATTTAGGGATTCTTGGCTTCCCGATTTAAAAGAAAGGTTTCAAGCAGTTGAAAGTACCACTGGCCAAGTAGCAAAATGCAAGTTTTGTGGAACGATATTAAGAAGTCACTACGGAGATTTAAAAACACATGCTCTTTCGAAAAAGCACCAACAAAATAGAAAGGTAAATTATAGCTTTTTCTTTGTTATTTATAACGGTTCGAACTTGGTCAATTAATGAGGTTGCATTTAAATTTTTCTTATATATTTCATTATTTGTTTGTAGTACTGATAATAAAAAGAAAGATGAAGCCAGAGTTGCATTATTTACAGCAATGCATACAAGTATACGAACAGTTGATCATTTAGGAGAAGTTATTAACTATAGCCATGAAAAAGAAATAAATAAAATGCAGATGCACCGAACTAAGTGCACGTATGTAAAAAAAAATATTTTAGCATCTCATTTTACAGAACTTATAAAAAACGACATTAAAGATCAACCATACAGTTTATTAATAGATGAATCCACAGACATTGCTGTACAAAAATACTTGGGTTTAGTTATAATTTATTACAGCACTACACATGAAAAAATAGTTTCAACTTATTTGGACCTTGCTGAACTCGACGCACGTAATGCTGAAGGTATTGTTTCTGCCATAAAGCGGACGCTTAAACATTTCGACTTACGAATTGAAAACTTAATGGGTATCGGTACAGATAACGCTTCGGTGATGGTTGGCATAAATAATGGAGTTGCCCGATTGAAACAAGAAATACCGCCCTTAGTTTTGGTACATTGTTTATGCCACTCCTTGCAACTGGCTGTTTCAGCAGCAGCAAAGGAATTTCTTCCGCGAAATCTTGAATTTTTAATTAGAGAGACATATGATTGGTTTGCTCGCTCGTCTTCCAGACAAGTTATCTATAAAGAGCTATCCAAATCTATCAACGATGGACAGAAGCCTCTTAAAATTTTTCAAGCCTGTCAGACTAGATGGTTATCCATAGAGTCTGCTGTGTCGAGAATTTATACGCAATGGCTGGAGCTTAAAACTCATTTTTCGATTGCTAAGTTGCACGAAAGGTGCCACACGTCGGAGTTATTGCACTCTATGTATGCGAATGATATAAACTATGCATATGTATCATTTATTTATTCAATTTTGATTGATATAAACAGAGTTAATAAAATGTATGAGTCAAATAATACGGACCACACCTTATTGTGCGGTGAATTAACAAACTTGATTGATACGCTTGTCACCAAAGTAACGTTGCCTACACATAAGATAGATATCTTTACTCAAAATATTCGTGACTATTTGGACCAAAGATGCTACCTGGGATTCCGATTAGAAAAACAGATTCAAGAAATGAAAGAGAAAGGTTTTCCACGGGAAGAGGAAGAAGTATTGCGGAATAGGTGCATACAGTTTATAGTTTGTCTGATTGACGAAATAAAAAACAGTATGCCGGAAAATATTACTCTCATGAAACAAATATCCCGTATAAGTGTCGAAAAAGCCCTGCATCACAACAAAGAAAATCTGGTTAATATAATGGCTCGGTTCGTAACAAGTACAGAATTAATTGCAAAAATTGACGATCAATGGCAGCAAATTCATTTACTGAGATGGAATGAAACAAAAGATACAAAAAAATTTTGGAGCGAAGTCTTGAAATTCAAATATGCACAAGGTGTTGCTCGATTTCAAGAATTAGCAACATTTGCGATTGGTGGAGCGACGAGCCTAAGGTTATCGAAGTCCAATTCTCCGGTCGAGCCTTAAACCTATTACGCGAGATATTAACCCAAAATGGACTGTATATGCGAAATGCTTCTACGTTTACATAAAATGGCGACTATAGCACGCGGTTTCCCATACAATGCACTCGCTCTTCCCTAAAACGAACTATTATTTGCCAAATCTATGAAAGGAATCCTGCTTGATTAGGAGAAAATGAAATTGGAGCGGATTAACTATTAAACACAATTATATCAAGCAGGAACTAGTAGGAATGTTCACTCACCGGGGTGTTGCTTCTATGCGGCCTGGACACTATGTTGCTGCGGTGGGTCTTCTGGGAGACACTCTGGGGTCCCAGAGATGTTTTCTTGTCCGGTGATGCGTCGGGAGAGAGTGCGGTGCGCGACTATTTCTCACACGAGGTGAGGCGGGTTTCCTCGGTGCGTGTGGGCAATAGCCCTTCTATGACACTATTGTCTTAAGCGGTGTGGTTCCAACGACGAGCGCGACGGGAAGAGACTGCGCGTCGTCCGCGCGTGCTTTTTATTCCTTCGGTCGGTATTCTAGAATCATCGTCTCTCCCCTCCCACCCCACCACTCCGATGTGTCGATAGGAGGGTATGAATGTTATCGTTTGGAAAGGGATAAATGATTTGGCAAGCCTACCGTCAAATAAATAAATACGAATGATTTTCCGCGCAACCATCTCCCCCGGCCTTGAAGGATTTCCTTCAAAATAACTAAAACAACTAGAGCTAAGATCAAACTGACAAATAACTAACTAACGCTAAGATTACCTAAATTCAACTACAATTTCTAATCTAGAAAGCTAATTTAAATTATGGAAGAAGCAAGAGACACAAACGGACAACAGGACGCATGTAAGACCCAACCGTGGTCTTAACGCGAGCTACCCTAATTACTCCGTCGGAACCGGGAAAGACCTCTTCGACAATTCCTAACGGCCAATGGAGAGGCGGCGTATTCTCTTTGGTGAGCACAACCACAGTTCCTACAGCTAAAGGATCAGTTGCTGTGTTCCATTTTTGCCGAGACTGCAAAGTATGCAAGTATTCCATCCTCCATCGTTTCCAAAACGATTGCACTAACCGGTCTAATAATTTGTGGCCTGCGGAAATGCTAAGTCTGTTCTCATCCATATCTACGGCGGGCAAATACTTTAAAGGCGTTAAATTCAAAAAATGTGCTGGAGTTAGAGCCAGCGGCTCCGAAGGGTCACTAGACAACGTACGACAAAGTGGGCGGCTATTCATTACGCATTCAATTTGAGCGAGCACCGTACTTAGCTCTTCGAAGGACAAAATTTGATCTCCTATTACTCGGTATAAGTGACTCTTTAGACTCTTAATATTAGTCTCCCAATTGCCACCAAAATGACTCGCGGCTGGGACGTTCAGAGACCACTCAATGCGGTTCTCGGCTAGAATGTGAGCGAACTCCGAATTATAATACTTGCTAGCTAAGAGCTCATGTAGTTCTCATAAAATACGTTTGCACCGACGTAGTTCGTACCGTTATCCGAATACAATTTACTTACAGGGCCACGGCGGGAAAGAAATCTTTTAAATGCACCCATAAAGCCTGCTGTGCTTAGATCACCAACGAGTTCTACATGCACCGCTCGAGTAGTTAGACATACGAAAATGCAGACGTAAGCCTTTGTGGATCTTATACCACGCTCGCGAGTGAGCGTGACCTTAAACGGACCAGCGAAATCAGACCCGGTGTGCGTAAAGGGCTTTACTGATTGTATTACTCTACAAGATCTAAGTTCCGCCATTTCCGGAAATGACGGCTTGGGGCGTGCCCGAAAGCAAGCTATACATCTGTGCACCCGATTGCGGATTAAATTACGTGCAGAAAGAATCCAATAATTCTGACGCAAGATCGACATCAGCAAGTCGGGGCCAGCGTGCGAATTCAATTTATGATGGTAATCGACTAATAAATTCATGATATGGTCTTTACGCGGTAAAACTATAGGGTGCCGTTGGTCGAAACTCAACTGCGAGTTGGACAAGCGTCCACCTACCCTTACAATCCCATCCCGTAAAAATGGCTTAAGGCGTTGAAAGGCGCGACTACAAGTTCTATTCGATTGTAATCTTGTAATTTCTTCAGAGAAATGCGCACGTTAAAGTTCACGCAATACTAGCGACTCGGCGTAGTTGTAATCGGACGCTAAGACATACGAACGTCGCGGTAAAAGCTTCGCGAATCGACAAACGTAAATTACGCTACGCAATAATTGCGACCAAGAGGACAAGCGGTTCGCCAAAGCAATGATTGGAGAAACCTCGCTCGAAACGTTCGCCACTAGAGCGTGTCTCTTCTCTTCCGGCGGTTGTGACACTGACGAAGGTTCGAAATCGGTTATTGGCCATTGCGAGGGATCCAAGTGAATCCAAGAAGGTCCGTGGAACCAAAGCGGGTGGTCCATTATTTGCATCGGGGTGAGTCCACGGGATAGACAATCGGCAGGGTTTTCCGTACCGGACACGTGATAAAAGTTCTGCGTTTCTAACTCGTCTTGGATCTTGGCCACTCGGTTCGCGACAAACGTATCCCAACGGTGGGGTGAAGAATGAACCCAGCATAAGGCGACGGTGGAGTCGAAAAAGGCAAATATCCTTTCTATGTGAACTCTATCCCTACATGCGCTGATAACTGCGGTAATAAGCTTGGTGAGTACTAATATTGCGCAAAGCTCTAAGCGCGCCGACAACCTTACGAGAGAGACAACCTTACGGGGGGGGGGGGGGACTCTCGACTTAGTACTAATGAGGCTAATCGAATTTCTACCATTATTCTGGACGTGGAAATATACAACGCCCCCGTAAGCCTTCTCGCTGGCGTCTGCAAACCCAACGACCGTGATGACGCAATTTCTATCGACGTTTATATGACGCGGTATTTTAATTTCTCTTAGTAAAGGAAGTTCCTCTCTAAAACGCTGCCACAACCGAACAATGCTGTCAGGCGGCGAGTCATCCCAATCGCATTCAAATAACCAAAGTTGTTTAATCAAAAGCTTAGCGTATAATACCACCGGAGCTACGAAACCCATGACATCCCATAATCTAGCAACGCATGACAGTATTGTGCGCTTTGTGCACTTCTCTACGTGCGGATTTACCTTAAGGCTAAACACGTCGGACTCTGGTGACCAATACAGACCGAGCACCTTGTGTGTATCAGAATCGTCGAATTCCTTTATCGCCGAAAGACGGTGTGATAGTGGGATTGTGTCTAAAACCGGACGCGAATTACTAGTCCACTTGACAAGATCGAATTGACCCGATTTCATGAGCTTTATAACCTCGGCGGTGGTTGGGGTGGCCTCCTCTACGCTATTGACCGAGTATACAAAATCATCCATATATAAACCGCTCTCAATTGCCCTCTTAGCTTTAGGGTAAGAGGGACCTTCATCGTGAGCGAGCTGTCTCACCGTGCGTAACGCATGAAATGGGCTCGAATTTAAACCAAAACAAACGCGGTTAAATTCAAACACCATTAGAGGTTCCTTTGGGTTGAAACGATATAAAATGCGTTGGAATCTACGGTCGCATTCACGGACCCCTATGCAAAGAAACATTTGGCGAATATCGGCGGATAGTGCTATACTAAACAAACGAAAATTAGCTATTATATTAAATAAACTGCCCTGTAAATTTTGCCCACTATAGAGGATATCGTTAAGCGACAGGTGAGTGCTAGTTTTAGCACTAGCGTCGAGCACTACACGTAACTTAGATGTAAGTTTGTCCTCCCTAATGACCCCGGGGTGTGGTATAAAATACGACGGTGTGTCTTCGTAGTTATCTAATTTCGAAGCCACAAGTGATATGTAACCTTCTCTTATATATTCGTTAATGACGCCGTCGTAAGCTTCCTTTAACTGGGGTGAAGCGAGCATCCTACGCTCCAAGCTGTAGAAACGTTTTTCCGCCATTTGACGCGAATCGCCGAGAGATAAAACATCTCCTTTAAAGGGTAGCGCTACACTATATCTACCGTCGCGATCACGAACGGTCGTGCGGACGTAAATTTCCTCGCATAATCTGTCATCTGAGCTAGCTATGGGTGGGACGTACACCTCCTCCATCTCCCAAAATTTGCGGACTAACGACTCGAGCGGTTCGACAGCCATACCACAATAAGAGGTTGCCGAAATACTATCCATGATGGGGGCGGAGCCAACGATGACATAGCCCAATACGGTTTCCAGTGCGTAAGGCGCGGTATGCGAGGAGTTGCCCCCGACCTTATTGTTCAACAAAAGATGAGGGAAAAGCGATGGTCCAAAGAACATGTCTATGTTTCCGGGAACGGCGTAAGTGTCGTCTGCTAGATAGAGTCAAATTTTTAAATTCAATCATTGCCGAGGTGTCAACCGAAACGGTTGGCAGCCGTTCATTGACCCTATCTACTACTAGTGCATTTATATCAAAGTTAACATTACGATCTATCCGAGAATAAAATTTTAAATTTATGTATCCCTGGGTAACTTTACTAGTACCTCCGATGCCTTTGACTACGGGACATGAAAGTGACCTATTTATTACTAAGCCTAAGCGCTGACAACATTGTCGCGTTATAAAGCTATTTTGGGCTCCGCTGTCCAGCAGTGCACGGATGCCTTGTTCTTTTCCACGCGAATCCCTAACCAAAATACGTGCCGTACCCAGTAACACGGTTGAAGGAGGTTGTGCTCCCATATTTGCCAATGAGCACAGAGCGACATCACCAGGTCGACCGCTAGAATCGTTGACTTTAATAGGGGTGAATTCCTTGTCCGCTTTACTTGACGCCGATATGTTGCTATTTTCAAAATGTAATAGCGTGTGATGCTTCCTGGCGCACTTGCTACATACGGAACTAGAATTGCATTTTGCAACTAAATGCTTATCGCTTAAGCAGTTCAGACATAGGTTGTTTGTCTTTACTAATTTATAACGTCCGCTTGGTGAATATTTACGAAAGGTCGCAGAATTGTATAAATTACCGTGTTGTTTATCTTTACATATGATACAGGCATGCTGAAGTGGTGCCGACGTAGCGGTTATGTACGTTAACGCCCCTGCTGTTTTAGGTGGTTGAGTCTGTCTACGGTCGACGCATTTTTTAATTTCTTGTTTAACGTTCGGGGAGCGCTGCATCACCTTAATTTGATCTCGCACAAACGATGCTAATGAATGAAAGGAAGGCATCTCCGAGCTACGATGCTCCATTTCAAACGCACGCACGGTGTCGGGGTCTAATTTCTTTAGTGTAATATGGAGAAACACCACGTCCATAAGGTCATTAAATTTCAAGTTCTTAAGTGCAGCCACCGATGCCACAAATTTATCTAAAAACTGCTCTAAGCCGTTGATGTTCGCGGATGATGTAGGTTTAAGATCGAATATCTGGTTCAATCTCAAATCAAATATCTAAATCATCGAATATTCGGAAGCTAACATTCTCCTATCTTCATATTTAGTTTTAAGCGTTTCGAATATTAACAAGTAATTGTTTGCTGTAGGTGTAAAACCCGAGCAAATTGACTGTGCCCTGCCACTAAGTTTACTAATTAAATAATATAATTTTTCAGCGTCCGATAACGATGGGTTATTATGTATATTGTTTTGAAAACTACTGAAGAAGAAGGGCCATGTCTTAATATCACCATTGAATACCGGAATATCTATTGGCGGCAACCTAATTGAGTCACGTGGGCGTACCTGGATTTCCGGCTTTGCTTCTTTTTGATATGGAGACTGTAGGAGCTTCGCCGTTCTTTTCACGCGACACAACATATCTTCAAATGTTAGAAGCGGTTGGTAGTTCACTATATATTTCGGGTCGATTTGTAATTCCAAATGATTAATTTGGTCTAATATCCTTTCGTAATCCGTCCGCAAAGAATCCACCGTTTCAATTTCATTTAAAAAAGTTTCCCGCACTGCTTCTACATTAATGTTCTTTATGTGATCACTAATACTTTGTATATGTGAAAAAAGTATGTCCCTCTTGGCATAAAGCGTTTTAATTTTAATTTCATTTCCACTAAATGCCATTTTAAATTATTATAATTAATATTATATTAATCACAATTAATCGCACAACGCTGGAGGATCGACACGCGTGCCGTATTACGTCGTTAAATTGAACACCTGTGTGCCTAGTGCGAGTTCCACAAAATTAATCGAATGACTTCACCATCGCGCTAACCAAGTTAACGTCGTCGGTATCGACAAGCGAGGACGAGCGAGTGTGAGTTACAATCGAAGCTAACCTTTCGATTCGCCTTTGCTCAGTGTGAATGGCGTTTATTCCTTATCTTATATTGGTAGCATGTTCCGTTCTGTGAGATAAACTAACCAAATTCAGAATGACATTTTTATTTAGTGGTCATAATATTAGCATCTGTCTTTCATATTTGTGGTTATTATATCTTTATTACCCTTTTTGTTTATGTTTCGTAATTTGATGTAGTTTTCGACACTCGATAGTTTGTGTTAGTTTAATGAGATTATGAATTAGATATGGACGAGTAACTTGTCCGTGATTGTTAATAATATAACGTTTAAATTAAAAGCAAAAACATAAAGATGTGTTCGTTTTAATATGCTTTTATAGAGAAATTTTTGGAGCAGTAAATGGAATTTAAGTTATTTAGATGTACAACACGTACGAATTAACTTGAGACTCCGCTGGAATGCGACCCCCTTCCCGACTCCCCGCACCGCGTCCCGCGCTGGCCGTGCACGCTCAGTACCGATAGCATTTTTGTTACGGATACGCGTCTCGACTCTAGTTCGATATTTTTGATAATTCATTGATAATTGTTTGTTGTTTGGTTTGGACTTTTGTTTGTTTTTGTTATACTTGAACGTTATTTTATCTGTTTGTTGTTAATTGCGTTGTTTTATTGTTAAGTTTGGACGTTGTGTTGTGCCGTTTTCTTGTGACGCTTAGGAGTTACTCCGCCTTTTTTATTTTTAAAAAAGATGGGAGGAAAGACAATACATAGCCAAGCACGGACACTTGCTCTAAAAGTTTTAAAATTTTTCGAAGATGAAAAATCAAATAAAAAGTTTCTTATTCCTGTGGACCAAGCTAGCAATAAGGTCACCTGTTATGCTTTGTATTTTTATTGTGTACGAATCTGTAACACTTTTTATAGTGCAATAAAGTGTATAATAAATAAATTAATAATATTATAAATGAGAAAGTGTGTATGTTTATTTCTTTGTCCTTCCTTGACGCGTTAACTAAAAATAATATTATATATATATTATAAAAAATAAATATTTCAAATATATAAAAATGGCAACAGTATATCACTTATTACTTCACCCCTTGCCAGAACATTTTATTTTGTTTTTATTAATAATCTCATGCAAATCTCAAAAATTTCAAATAAAAAAATATTACGACGCATTTTGCACACCGTACATTGACAATTACGTCATTGGCTCAGGTCTCAAGTTAATTCGTACGAGTTATAAATTGAAGTTTGATACGTGTGTTTTGTAACTAGGTTACGCGGACTAGAATTTATTGGATTTTCGGCATGGAGGCCTCGGTAAAGCATCGTCTAATGCAGGCGATCAAATGGTCTGTATAAAAAATTTAGAAGAAATTAATTTAATTATTGAATAGAGATAGTAGACCTTAGATTTATCAAACGCTATTTACACAAAACTTGAATATTTTAGTGGAAAATGCTATAGCTATCCTTAAATTGCCTGTCGTCGGGATGTAACAACGGATGAAAATATGCACAAGCTCTTGCTTCAACACTAGCGTTATAATAGCAGCTTGGCACTGGCGTTATTATGATGGGATTGTCTATATTATCAAAGAATAGTAGTCATCTATAATTATTACTTATTTATGCTTTAGCGGCTGCAAACATCCTCCAAGCGAAAACAAACGTCCTGCCATAATTATACTTCGTTCACATAAAACGAAATAAAATTAACTCTTCAACCATTATTCCCACTCTTCCATCTCACTGTAAAAATCCAAGTGAAAACATTTTCGATAGCGACGCCGTAAAGTTTACATAAGTTACGTCTCGAACGATCAAAATTGTCGCTCGCACTCGCAATATACTTCAAACAACCAATCACGAGCGTTAACGTTCTCACTGTCGAATGTTAGTCAATGTTCAATGATCGATATCGACCACGTAGTAAACTCGCACTCAGGAATTGTGTTTCAAATTATTGTCACTAGTTGGCGCCTTTTTTATTCCATAGAAATCGTAGTTAACTTTACCGCTATCGAACGCGTAAAAAAACTCGCACTAGGCGCACTGTACAGCGAGCCGAGGTGACGCGCGTCGCTCGCTAAACTCAATATATTTTTATCAAAATTGTCAGGTAAGCGTACAAAACGCGTGTGATTACACTGTTTCAATTACTTAAGCGACTAATAAGCTTTAAATTTAAACTAAATACAAACACTATTTAAATGAATAATTATATTTGCGAGTAACTAACCAAAGTTTAAATTTAAACTAAACGAATACTATTAAAATGAATAATTAATTCTATTTGCAAGTAACCAACCAAAGTTTAATTTTAAACTAAACGAACACTATTAGAGTCTATTCCATAAAATTAGAGTGCATTGTCTAAGTAATTAATCTAATAATTCGACCAGAAAATGGTTGAACGACTACTAAACACCAGTCCAAATCCTGCCGAAGTGACCATAAAATGGTGGAGCGACGAGCCTAAGGTTACCGAAGTCTAATTCACCGGTCGAGCCTTTAACCTATTATGCGAGATATTATTTTTATTTTATTTTTATTTTATTTAAAAGGTACACCAACAGTACATGTATACATATTATAAGTTACATTTTTATAGTATAATTTCTTATACATATACCTATTATAGGTGTACACAACATTGACAGATGATATTAAGTAACAACATTATATATATATATATATATATATATATATATATATATATATATATATATATATATATATATCTGAAAATTTTAAAACAACAAAATAGTAAAATTCATCAAAAAAAGTACTAAAAACTTAACTAAGAACAATTGCCTCTTCACAAAGGGCCGACCAGTTTTCGTTTAAATTTAATCAACGAGTCGTGGAAAATGTCAAATGTTTCGATATTCATCTCGTTGTACTGTGCGCAACATCTGACGAGAGGAGAATGGCGTCCAAGGTTAGTCCTCACAGAAGGCAAGGCAAAAGTTTTTTTGATAGGATGTCGGGGTATGCAAGCAGGCACCGTCAATTTAACACGTTGTAGGAGCTCATTACATTTTATTTTGCCGTTGACAAGTCCGTGCAAAAACACCAAATCCTGATTCCTTCGACGGCTACGCAACGATTTCATTTTAAAAAAGACAAGACGATGCTCATATGGTGACCGGTGTGACACGCCCTGCGTAATAAATGCCAAATGCCTAGTGAATCTATGCTGAATACCCTCCAAGCGTTGAGAGTGAACAGCATATACAGGGTTCCATGCCACGCTAGCGTACTCCAAGTTACTTCGGACCAAAGCATTATATAATATTTTTCGGGTGTAATTTAAACAGAAACCCGCAGTACTTCGCCTAAGAAAACCAAGCATTTTCGAGGATTTATGCACAATATTGTTAATATGTGAAGTGAATTTAAGGTGCTTGTCTACTGTTACACCTAAATATCTTATTTCTTCTACTTCAGTTAATGTTGAGCCGTTAATTTCATAAGTTCATGGGAAATGCTTTTTCTTTTTTGTGAATTTGATATGGTAGCATTTATCAACTTTTAGGGTCATATCATTTGATTCACACCATGTGTGAATACTGCCTAAATCCTCCTGGATAAGTTTTATGTCATGGGAAGAATTGATTGCTCTGTAAATTTTTAAATCATCTGCAAATAAGCTGAATTTACAGTTTTTTATGTGTACCGCTATATCGTCAATAAATATAAGAAATAGGAGTGGGCCTAAGTGAGATCCCTGGACTCCTGACGATGCAAAATATATATCTGACTCAAAACCCCTAACAGCAACAACCTGGGGTTGTTGGGGTCTCATACTAAGGTAAGATCTAAACCAGTGAAGCAAACTACCATGTATCCCTTTCATTTGCAATTTTGTTAAAAGTAGTGCGTGATTTACTTTGTCAAAAGCACTGGTAAAATCTGTGTATACAGCATCAATTTGACTTCCACTACCAACCTCCAGTGCAATTTCTGAAATAAATGAGACCAAATTAGTCTGCGTTGAGCGGCCCCTGCGGAACCCATGCTGGTACTCAGTTAGTGAAGTACCCCAATATATTAACCCAAAATGGACTGTATATGCGAAATGCTTCTACGTTTACATAAAATGGCGACTATAGCACGCGGTTTCCCATACAATGCACTCGCTCTTCCCTAAAACGAACTATTATTTGCCAAATCTATGAAAGGAATCCTGCTTGATTAGGAGAAAATGAAAATGGAGCGGATTAACTATTAAACACAATTATATCAAGCAGGAACTAGTAGGAATGTTCACTCACAGGGGTGTTGCTTCTATGCGGCTGGGGCACTATGTTGCTGCGGTGCGACTTCTGGGAGACACTCTGGGGTCCCAGAGATGTTTTGTCCGGTGATGCGTCGGGAGAGAGTGCGGTGCGCGACTATTTCTCACACGAGGTGAGGCGGGTTTCCTGGAGCTCGACTGCCTCCAGGCTAAAGTGGTTGTGCGCGTGGGCAATAGCCCTTCTATGACACTATTGTCTTAAGCGGTGTGGTTCCAACGACGAGCGCGACGGGAAGAGACTGCGCGTCGTCCGCGCGTGCCTTTTATTCCTTCGGTTGCGATGATTGCGTGATATTCTAGAATCATCTTCTCTCCCCTCCCACCCCACCACCCCGATGTGTCGATAGGAGGGTATGAATGTTATCGTTTGGTAAGGGATAAACGATTTGGCAAGCCTACCGTCAAATAAATAAATACAAATGGTTTTCCGCGCAACCAGCGATTACACTTTCACATTCGAATGCCGATGTGGAAAGACTTGTTAGTAGCATGAATATTATAAAAAACAAGCAGCGAAACAGAATGAAGCTAACTCTTTTGAAATCAATTCTAATAATGCGCTGCGGTATGCAGTTAATGGGAAAGTGCTGTAACAATTATGAAATTCCTTTAAATCTTATAAAACAAATTGGGACGAAGGAGTCATATCAGTCTGATAAGGATAACAGTAAGGCTGAAAATGAAAATGCAGATTCATCTGAAGACGATTTATTAATGTAAATAATATCTTAAGCAACTTGATTTTTTAATTACTAAAAGTAAAAACATTATATTAACAACACTAAGATTTTTAATAATAAACGTACTTTTACTTTTTTTTTGCTTTAATCATATTCATATATCTTAGTGGAAATTTTAGTGGTTTTCAGAGGGGGATATCTTTTTGTTAATGATTTTCTGGTGGTTTGAGGAGCCTTGTCTGGCGGATTGCTATTTAATCCGTTGGCAACACTGCACTGCTTTCTCACTCATTCGAGGCCGGATATCCAGAGCGTGCGCTCGTTTTCGATTTTAGCAGAAATTGTTATCGAAACTCGCGTATTCCGCCTTTTGTGAGGTAAGTGTTTTTAAGAGTTTTAAGTGTATTTTGTGTGTTAGCTAATCATATTTTATTTATTTATTGTACTAAGAAGGATATTGAAATGCTATTTTCCGTAATAATTCATTGCTTTGTGAAAAAATAGGGCGGCCGGGTTTAGGATTAAAAAGATACTGTAAAATATAAAGACGGCATAGGTGGCCGAAGTTAGAGCAGACTGTTGAAGTGGTCGATTCCTAATCCCGGCCACCCACTGGCCGATTGTACAGATTGTTCCTATTTATTTTCAGATCGACAATGTCTGAAAGCGACGTAGAAAATAATGGTAAACGTAAAAAAAAATTGCAGTATGATCGTACTAGAATAAAGAACGCACTAGAGGCTATCAAAAGCGGTACTAGCGTTAGAAGTGCTGCCAAAATTTATAATATCCCACGAACTACATTGCAAGACCGAATATATGGACGTGTCAACGAGGAAATCCTCCATGTAGGTAGAGAAACGGTGTTGAATGAAAAAGAAGAACAAGTTTTGGTGGATTGGCTCATCCAATTAGCCAAGTGCAGATTTCGTCGGAAAAAAACGATCTCATAAACACGGTTGAAAAAATTATAAAAGAGGATGGCAGACCAAACCCATTTAAAAATTCAAGACCTGGAGACAAGTGGTACAAAGCATTTTTAAAAAGGCACCCAGATCTTAGTGAACGTACCTACACCAGAAACTAAAAACTCGGCCCGGGCGTTAATTACAGAGGAATTTATTAGGAAGAGGTTCCGGGACCTACAAAGTTTTCTAAAAAAAATTGGAAGGGAGGACATATTGTTAGACCCTAAAAGAATACTAAATGGCGATGAAACCAGTTTTAATATAGGTATGCCCTAAAACAGGAAAAGTAATACGACCAAAAGGCTGGAAAAATATATATGACATAAAGAAAGGTAACGAAAAAGAAACGATTAGGTACCGTTTTATTAGTATTCTCTGCTACAGGTGAAACAGTTAATCCTATGATTGTATTTCCCTACGTTAAGAAACCACCAAAACAAATCGTCGATAGTGCCCCTGATGATTGGTTTATCGGGGTTTCTGACAGCGGTTGGATGAAGGGCGATATATTTTTGAATATATAGCGAATGGTGTCAACCATTGGATCGAAAGGAATAACATTCAAAAGCCTGTTCTTTTCTTTGTGGACCCACAAATCTCACCTAACACAAGATTTGAGCAGATTTATACATCAAATCTATATATCTATATAAAGATCTTTGATTTGTATCTTGCTTAATTATTTATTTATATATTTTATATAAAGATTTTTTAAAACATCCTTTAAAATCTGTAAGATTTAATGTATGCCGACTTTAGGCAGAATTTCGGACGACAATAGGTCACAGGTGGGCGACCTTAGGGAAAAAGGGACGTTGCTTGATTAAATCTAAATATTACATTAATAGAGTTGATTTTTCTTATTTTTTTAATGAAAATAGTAAAATTCATAATGCAATGTCCCGAAAAAGTGCTTTAATCAAAAGCTAATTTAAACTCTGTTAGCAAGATAGAAAATAGAAAAACAGCTTGGTGGCCGACTTTAGGGTGGTTTACCCTATAATTAATAAATACAAAATCCCGATGAGTGCCCGACTTAATCTGTAAGGTCCTTTTTATGTTTTTATATACGTGGTAAAGCCACGCTGCAGTTATATTAGTAGTATAGATGCAGCACGAATGGTTCGGCTCGACCGGGGAAGGACCACGCTCTCACAGAATAAAATAGTAGCTTAATGCTGTGTTTCGTATGGTGAGTGTAGAGAACTGGAGACTCTTTACTGGAAACGAGGCATTCCATCTTAGTCCTCACGCGTGACAATGCATCTGCATTTTTATTCGTAATCGAAGGTGTCTATGGGCCACAGCAAACACTTACCATCAGGTGGACCGCGTGCTCGTTTGTCACCTTATTCTATAAAAAAAAACAATTGTGTTCAAAGAATTTAAGGTCGTGCTCGCTAATAAAACGTAGTTTTCTATTAATTAGCAACTCACCACCTCACCAGAATTTCAACCGAAAACTATCGTAATTATATTACATCGTAATTGTATGAATGGTTTACATAGAACATAGTAAACGAACAAAGAAACAATTAATATTAATTTTTTATCAGAAACCTTCGCGGACGAACACACTCCACAACCCCACCAAAGTTCATCGTAATCGGTTGAACGACATGGGAAAGCATACGGGAATAACAACTATACATTTATTTGTATATACTAACTAACCTATACAGATTTTAAAATTATAACTAATAAAAAAATGGAGTAAAGCCAGGCTGTGCTGTGGCGGCAAAAGAAATTCCGCTACCCCACAATATTCCGTAGGTATCGTAAGAGGCGAAAGAGATAAACTGAAACAGCATCTTCCTGATAACAACTCAAAATATTAAAAAAATTGCGACTGCCAAGCGTGGTATAATGGCTTCTTAAGTGTGGACTTTGATAGACTGTAATGATGATGAATGGGGGAAAAATTGTATTAATAATGTCATAAGTATTAAGTTGTTCAATAAGTTTTTGGAATAGGAAAGTTTTCAGTGAGTTATAGAAATGAGTTCTAGTTTTTCATAGTCAAGGTAAGAAAAAAATTAAATTAAAAACTATACCGTTTTTTCCAATTTCACGTTTGGCGGGAATTTGATTCGCATGCAAAATGGAAAAACTCGAATTTCGTGGGGTTGTTAAATGTTTCTGCCTGAAACATTGTTTTTGAAGGACTGTAGTCTACTTTGGCAGACAATGCTCCGTCTTATTTTACAATGGCAAGCTGGTGCGCTGTAAAAGCAGAATTCCCGTAGTGACGACACTCACCGCTATTCCCGTAGTGACGACACTCACCGCTATTCCCGTATTGACGACACTCACCGCTACGCAAGTAAACGTTAAAAAAATCGAAGAGATTGTTAAGGTAGATCGTGTGACCATACCTTATTTAGCTTAGATTCTAAAGCATTCGTTTGGGACAATTCAGTTTATTTGAACTCATACCGTAAAATAAAAAAGGTGGGATCCTCGAATGTCAAAATATGCCCAAAAGAAAGCAAGAGTTGACATTTCAAAGCTAAATTTAACAAAAATTTAAGAAGATCCAGATTATTTTTGTGCTCCTTTCGTAACAATAGATGAAGTACACCATTTTGACCCGGAAACGAAAAATCAAAACAAGTGTGTGGAAAAAAAACGTCTGCCCCAGCAGCCAATGGATTCAAGGTGTCTGCATCCGTTGGAAAGGTTATTGTGTCTGTGTTCTGGGATGCGGAAGGTATTATAACGATCAACTATTTAAGTAAAGGAGAGACAATAACGGAGATTATTACACATCATTAACCGAAAAACTACGTGAAAAACTAAAAAATAAACGTCGAGAAAAATTTCGTGTTGGAACGCTTTTTCGTCATGATAATGCTCCAGCCCATCGGTCTGATGTTGCACGCACGGTCGTCCGAACTGCTGGGTTTCAGTTGCTGCAGCACGCACTATATTCTCCGGATCTAGCTCCGAGTGGTTTTCACCTTTTTATTCACCTGAAAAAGCAAGTTGCGTGGTGTAACATTCGACGGCGACTATGAGGTGATATTTGTTGTAGAAAACGTTATTCAAGGTGTATTAGCTTAAAAGGCATTGAAAAATAAATACAATTTACATATACTTATCCTAGTTTCATTGCGTTTCCAAAAACTTATTGATCAACCCAGTATGCTCCCTTCTCCGTTAGTCTTTTAGTCCATTGCTGGATGACTATACCTAGATTTTTCACTTATTTAGATTCTCTAACTCTACGTCGCTGCTCTTAGCTATAACATATAATTATAACTATAAATATTATAACAATGATGGTACTATACGCTGCAAATATATTATGGACACGAATGGGTTGGTTCGACAGGGGAGGAACCACGCTGTTACAAAATACTACTTAGCCTGAAATAGCAGCTTAATGCTTCCGTGTTTCGTATGGCAAGTGTAGAGGATAGGAGACCTTGACATCAAAATGATAGTATATATAAAGTCACTGTAGTATATTGCGTCGTACATATATTTTATCAGCGGTGGTAGCTCATAAAGACAAGCTGTAGTGTGGCCTCCTATAGACAGCTGTATATATGATATGTCATAAAAGGCGGCAGGGGGAAACTGAAACAAATCAAAATAATTAAAAAAAATGCGCTTGCAAGAGTAGTAACTATGATAAATATCCCCCGATGAGGCAATATTCTATGGACCTATGTTTAGCACTGGACTTTGATAGGATCCATCACAGCCCATAAAAGATAAGTCTACTGAATATGTTCAGTATACCTACGGGTCTGCCCCGGCCCCACAGATTGCCTCATAGCGGGGATTTACCATGGTTGACATGCTAGGGGAGCAGGTTGCCAACCGCAGTTTTTAATTATTTTTTATCTTTTTATAAAATAAGGGTGACAATTGAGCACACAGCTCATGGTACAAACCTGATGGTAAGGGGATGCCCAGAAACATCTACATTTATCCTAGATTAAGAATCAAAACGCAGATCCGTTGAAACTCCTGAGGACTGAGATGAAATGTCTCGTTTCTAATAAAAGGGGTCCCCGTTTCTCTACACTCATCATACGAAACACAGCAGTATTAAGCTGCTATTTTATGTTCGTAATCCACCACGTCACAGGACCATGGAATAGTGAGAGGAGAAAGATTATCGCAGTATGCCGAGGATCTCTGCATTCTAAAATTCTCCGACCCACCGACAAACCAGAATAGAGCAACCTCTGACCCGGACGTAAGTAGTTACGATGTACCAGTTCTGGCGCACTTGTAGAGAGGTTGTACCAGTTCTGGCGCACTGAGTCAGAAGTTGTACAAGTACGACGTTCGTCGATTCACGATCCTAAAAAAAAAAAAAAAAAAAAAAGGTTTTGGCATGCTCTGATCACGAATCTGCGGTCCATTTTTGCGTAGGATGCACGGTTCCGGAGATGTGCAGATCAATTAACTCTTATCTAATTGATATCCGCTTCGAGCCTCAACCGTCATTAGCGCTTAATTGTCCTTATCTACTTATCTATTGTTGATTGACTACCGTCATTATCTATTATTCGTCGGCGTGTGGGTCGGCTTATGCTATTGTATTATACTCCTTTGTTCCTATCTACACTAATCTGACTCATTAATAAAACACATTACCCAATTTTGTTAAAAGTTTTATTTATAAAATACAAAATCTTATTACTTATTATCTATAAAATAGGAGCGAAACATCTCATCCACTAAAATATCGTTGTACAATGTGTTCCCTGTAAATATACTCGTAAAACTATGCATTGAACATCCCTGAAACTTATATAGCAAATACATTAAGCAATATTCGCCACGAACTGAAGTCCACTCATTCTGAATCCTATCAACATTCCAGTTCCATCTTTTACAATTTCTTTTAAAAAACTCTAGATGATATCGTACAGGTGCCCGTCCGAATGAATCAAAATATTGACCGACGTCATTCGTATCGATATATAAAGCTACCCAATGTGACCCTGGTTTATCATCTGTATCCAAATTGCATATTATATACGTTGGTACGTGGGTGTACATGGGTAGTTTATTGGCAGCATAAACATTATTTTCTAGAGTGGGGTGAATCTTTTTCAGATGTTGTTGTACATCTAGTGTATCCATAATATTACTGCTATTAGTAGATTATTACAGTACCAATCTACTCAATGACTAATATAGGAGTGATCAATTATAGTGATTTCTAAATATTAAATTGCATTCTTTGTGTTATACAAATCGTATTTGAGTCACCAATACACTGAACAAGACACGACAGGAAGGACGTAGGAATGTAGAGATAAGCAACAGAATGTAAGGTAAGCTTGTTGACGCATAAAGATACTATCAATTCTACTGCAGAAATTCTTTAGATTAGAATTATTACTCACTGGTACTATATAAGACCAAGCAACTGCAGTCATGGAGTTAGTGTATGGTCGTTTGACCGCAGTGGATCTATCAATACTACGTTTGTGTTACTTCAACACGTCAAAGGCCATGGATGTAAGTGTTTATTCTATTGACAAACTTACTTTTCTTTCTGTTATTTTCTTACGTGTGTATGATTTAGTGTTAACAAATTATATTTAAATATTATGTGTGTGTATATGGTTAAGCCGTGGTAGCTCAGATGGTTAGCGCAAAATGTAAAATTCACAGTACGCGACCCGGGTTCGATCCCCGCCGGCACCAATTAAATTGTTAATTACAATTTTAAGTGCTGATTTACCACGTGCTCAGCGTAGCCCTAAAACCCTCTCAGAAATGAGAGGAGGCCTATGTTCAGCAGTGGACTTTAATAGGTTGTAACTTTAGCTTTTTTAACTTTTATGATTAAGTGTTAACAAATTGATATTAACATGATAACTGTGTTGTTGCAGAAATCATTGAGCTTCGATGAAAATACCTATAAACAGTATTACTACTCGCCACTCTCCCCTCAAGAAGAGAGTGATGACATCGTCATTAATAATAACACATGCGATGGTGGAAAAAGAAAATCGCAATCGATTGATCATTTTTTTGAAGCTGAATCAAAAATAAAAAAGAGGAAGCTGTTATCATCAACCGTAGCACGAGCCGCTAGAGATGGTGTATCATACATTTCTACTAATTCTGACGACGGAGACCAAGCGACGCATCTCATCAAAATTGAAATGTACGATATGAAGAAGCTATCCAAGATTCCAACTACTGATCATTGGAAACATGCTTCCACGAAGATTAAATATTACGTAAAGACTAATAAGGATAGCATCTACGACAACACAAACGCCCTCGTATACAATATTACAAAGACAATAGCAGAAAGTGAAAAAGTTAAAAAATACTTTTTTAACAATGACAGTCATTAGCTGATCATTAGTGAATGTGATTCTGTTTACTTAAATTACAGGAAGACAAGAGCAGAAGAAAGAGATGAGTGTGGCATACGTGTACAGAACACATCATTGAAGAACAAAACTACAACACTGAGTGGAGATGAAAACGAGAAGAATATGCAGTACTCAAGAGCTGAATATCCATTCTTCAGTTCAAAATCTAGCCGGTTGCTCAGTTTCGAAAACTGGCCTCTCGTTATGCGACAGAAACCTGAAGATCTTGCAGAAGCCGGTTTCTTTTATACTGGCCATGCAGACAGGACCAAGTGTTTCTATTGTGGTGGTGGCTTAAAAGATTGGGAAGATGATGATGATCCTTGGCAGCAGCATGTTCAGTGGTTTAGTCAGTGTGCTTATGTAAAATTTAAACTCGAACAGAGTTTTGTATTACATTAAATAGAATATTTATAAAGAAATAAAAAAATTATATATCGCATACAATTTGTTTTATTTAATTTTATAATGTTTCACATAGTTACATACACACAAAATGCATTACACATAACTCATAAAATCTATCACACAACACATATTATAACCTTAACTACTATAGTCTACAGTAACATTTCTGTTTTTATCTATCTCAATAATATTATCAAACTCAGCATAAACTATACAGTTAATTGTTTGTATTAGTGAGGATTCAAATCGTACTTCTAATCTTACACTACCATGCTTTATGAGATTCCAATGAGCTGATGAGTTGGCTGATAAATCAGGAGTTAAGTCAAATGCTAATAGACAGTAACCTTTGGCATACTGTTCACAAGAGATTCCATTTCCTTCATTAAGAAAGTGAATACCAGTTCCCGAGAATAGAGTATGATATGCTGATGTAAATATGCTATTATTAAAGGATGGTTGCAAAGCTTTTGAAGGTATTTGTTGACCATCAATATATAAGCTGAAAGAATTAATACCATAGTTTTCAAAGTTAAATGGATTTTTAGTAAGGGAACCATTAAATGCAGAATTGTTCACAAATCCAATTATACATCTTTTGGGTACCTGCCCTAAAAATATATTATCAAGAGTTTTTCCTTGAACACCCGATGGAATTGTTAAAACTTTTACTTCAGCTCGAGTAATAGGATATTTAGCAGTGGTAGAAGCTAAAACTTTTTGATGTGCGAGTAATACACTTGGATTAATTCGTGCTCGTCGAACAATAAGAGTTGCATCCGTAATGCAAACTTTAAACTTTACATCGTTTGACCCAGCAATTAAATTAAAGCTCTCTCTAGATCGAACCAATTTAACACTCATTTCAACACCATTAATTAAAAATTTATCTTGGTTGAAAATGTCACCGTGAAGATGACCAATCATTTCTATTTCCTTACTTTCACTAATCAGTTCCTGTCTTTTAACAAATCCTATGTTTTTACCATCCGTAGAATCCATTTTTCCTGCTGTATCATCATACCAAAGACTACAAGTAAGATGAGATTGTTTAGCAGCAGGAGCATAGTTTAAAAGGGTTTACATGTATGCTCGATATGCATAGGTATTATTAGGTGGTGATACAAGTTTTTGGTTTAAATAAACATCAAGTTGACTAAAAAGTGAATGCAGCCAATTATTTACAGGTGCTACTATTGTAGTAGATATCAAGTTAGTTGAATCTTGATTTAATACTTTTGCCTTTATGTGGAGTAATGTATGAGACAAATCTATGTAGTCATCGCCTGTCCCAGGAACTTGAAACTCGATAGGTCCATCATCACCAAGAGATGAAATTGGTTTATAATGAATCCACAATCCATTTTCAATGCTAGTTTGTGTAGACGGTAGTGCAAACAAATCCAATTCTGACTTAACGCACTCGCAAGAATGATTATGAAGGAAAGACATATTTAATTTGAAAATATATCTTTGTTATTTTTTGGTTTTAGACCAAGTTTTTTCGCAGCTTTCACTTTAGCAGTTAATGGTGGAATGAACGAGGTCAATCGTTTTCTTTTAGTTTTATACCCAGATCCTGTCATGTTAAATTGATCAATTTTCTCATCAGCCTTTCGTTTTAAATTCGTACTAACTTGCTTTAGACGATCTTTTATTGAGGCTTCCATAGGACGCGCTTGAACCATATCCGATAAAAGTCCTACTCCAGCGCTTAATGCCTCCTTACCAATCACTCGAGCACCACTTGAAAGTAAAGGTAAAACTGATCTAAATAACCCCCCTAAGAAGCTCCCAATACCATGACCGCGTTGGTATGGTGCACCCTTATAAATTACTCCAACTCCTGACCCAGCTTGATGTGTATAATAATTTTCATATGGACATTTATGATGATCACGAAGGGAATTCATTATTATAATTTTCGGAAATGTAGTTTAATACACACGGTTCCAAACTGGAATGGTATTTTTTGTCCTGTGCTCGATCTTATAACTATTTCCAGCGTATCGAACTCTCTTCGCATAACAGGTAAGTAGTGAGGTTGAGAGAAAACGTGCATTTTATTTGCACCATAAATGTATTTTGTAGGATCTAATGAAATGACTCTTAGTAAAGGAGTCATAACATCACCCACAATCTGAGGATCGATAATGTCACAATATAGAAAGAGTTGAGATGGTAACCCTAAGTGTAAATTAGCAGGACACTTTCCAAAATTTCTCTCTAGGAGATTTTTATTTGGTTCATAACCTAGTTGTAAACTTAATTTGGGTGATAATGTTACGGATGTTATATTTTTATCCAAAACAGAAATAGACACAAATTTTGTTATTTCATCATAGCGAAATTTCAAGTTCTCTCCGATACCATTTAACACTCTTAAAATATGCTCAACGTTATCATAGTTGGTAGCTGGAATATGTTTTTTGTAGTACACTGTGGATGGTTTATCTTCATTAGGCATTAACATAGATTTTGTAATGTATATAACATTTTCATGATCTTGAACAGTAAACATGGTACATGGATATTGAAACTCGACAACTCCAACCGACCATTCACCTTCTAATTTAATAGCTTTCGGTAATTTCGTTGAAAAATTTGTGGTCTTGTTATCAGGAAAATATTCCATTGAACTATTGCTGAGCAAAGTTAAATAAAAACTTTCTTTATTCATATTTCTTTTAAACTAGAAGCTAAAATCCAACTGTTAAATTTATCTGGATAACCTTTCCACTTCACTAATACTTCTTTTCTGTTACCTGAGTAACGAGTGTCAATTATTTTATCTATTTTATATTGTGAGGTGGGGTTGTAAGTGATTTTCTGTAATTCTCTTTCATAAAAAGTACCAACTATTGGTTCATTTTGTAAATCTGTTATTGTATAAACAACCCATGGAGATCTATCAATTATTGAAGATATAATAAATATTTCATCACTCCAATTTGATTCATATCCTTTTTGGAAAGCATGTTTATATTTAGTTATTCGAACATAATCACCCACATTGAAATTTGGTTTAGGATTTTCTAAAGAAAGTTTGTTTGACCGTCTATCATAAAGATTAGTCCAAACTGTCATAATATTGTTGGAATTTACATCACATGGGCATATCTTAATACTAGAGTGAAAGCTGTGATTGTAAGAGTATATTAAATCTTGTAAAACATCTATATATCTATAAGTATTATTATGAGTGAAATAACGCCACATTTTCATTTTTAGTGTTCTTTGAAATCGTTCAACAATACTGGCCTTAATGTCAGGATTGTTAGTGGTATAGTAATTAATCTTTTTGGATTTAAAGTATTTTTGTACATCTTTTGAAACAAATTCTGTACCTTTATCAGATTGTATGTGAGTAGGTGTTAAATTACTTTCAGTAAATATACTTTCAAAACATTCTTTAGTTGTTTCTGAGTTTTTCCTTTTCATTGGTCTTGCAAAAGCATATTTACTAAATACATCAATAACACAAAGTATATACTTGAAACCATCATTATATTGAGAATAAGTTCGCATATCACTTAAATCAGCTTGCCACAGTTCATTAATATTTGATAGAATGTACCTATTACGCGGGAATTTTTTTCGAATGGGTTTATGTAATGTGTATGTTTCTTGTGATTTTAACCATTCCTTTACTTGCTTTTTATTCATTTTACCCTTCATGGCTTTTGATAATTTATCAATACTACCAAAACCAGCGGGATTAGATGGATCATAATAAATCCTGTTAATTTCTTCTAGTACGGGGTCCATTTTTCCCACTCAAGCCTTTTACGTATTTTAGTTGTAGACTTTTTATCTCTACTGCTCGGTGTAGAAAACTCTTGAAATTCAATCTCAGAGGGTTTGTTCAGATCTTTTGCTTGAAGTTGGTTAATAAACTCACATCTCTTTGGATTTCCAATATAAGTAAGTGGTACTTTAATATCTTTTAATGCTTCAGCAAATCTATCCCAACCTACTGGATCACTTCTTTTTAAGGGTCTTAGTGAATCATTTATTAAATCAACAATATTACTTCCAGGAATTTTTTCATTATCAATTATGACTGTACCTTCATTATCCCAATGTATTTTACCTTTACTTGTTTCAACTAAGTTTAATAATAACTGTCCTTTTTTATTATAAGTTTTTGGTATTAAACTGAGTATTTGAGCTGGTGTGTAAAGTGGATTTTCAACATTTTCTTTACTTTTGATGGATCGATTCTCCTCCAACAAAGATTCAGCATCAACTGAAGTTTTTAGATCTCTATCTTTATTTTTAAAACCAATTTTAGACTCGTTTGAATCTTCATTAGATGTATCAGAATAAATTGGTAATCTGAGTGGTTGACGATCCTCTTCGGTAAAATGAAGGTATCTTTGCAGTGTTTGTAAATATAACATCCATTTCTTTCGGTCTTCCGTCTTACTATTCATAATATTTTGCATTTCAATATCTAATAGAGATAAACTACTACTCGTATTAACCTTATTTTCTTGTTTTAATTTTTCAATCAATCCAAGTTCGATAAGTATCATTTTCTTTGCATTTTCCATGTTAACTGGCTAGTCCACTCACTAATCCACTCAATATTGCACCTAATATTATTGGTAAGAAAGCCCCTCCTTTTTGTATAATTATATTTTTTCTTAGTTTATGTTTACACTTACGCACTAGTTGACGGAGTATATTTTTGTGTTTATTTAATTTTTGTTTATCTTGATCTTTAAGAGGTACTTTTCCTTGTAAAACGTTATGAATACACTCACAAATACAGTTAATTTCTTCTTCATCACACGTTTTAAGTAATGCTCTTTGATATTTTGGTTTAAGCGTATGCAAAGCGTTTAGCAAATGTTTATGCGTTGTGAGTCGACGATGCATCATTTAGCAATGATTTGAAATGTTTGATTCTTGGTGTATTTAAACTCTTTTGTGGGGACGTAGACTGTGCAGAAACCATTAAATGGGAAGACATTTGTCTTGATACGACAAAAATCATTGGTATTCTGTTTTAAATCTACCATTAAATATCCATGCGCCTCTAGAGTTGCATCCCTGTAGGCATCTTCAATCAATTTTGGGTTATCTGGTGACACTTGTCGTGCTAAATATCTTATTTGAGTTTTATCTCGAGGGTTTTTAAAATATATTATATAACTTGAGTTTAAGGATATGTCTCTTTGCCCTTTACCCTGATGAAATAAATTTTGTGTTAAATAAAATACACTAAGATTCCTGTGATGACTACCTTTTGTAAATATATCCACAATTCTTCCATCGGACTCTCTCATTAGATCATCAATAATAACAAGATGTGGGTTTTCACCGTCAAACATATTAACATTTGGAATTCCTTGATGGTAGTTAACATTTGGTAAATTATATAAAGGTTGCATTTCATCAAAGCACCATGTGATCTGATTAAAATCACAATTACATATTTCTGTAACTGATTTTATGAAATTTGTTACAAAATTTGACTTCCCACATCCACTTGGCCCCGCCACAATAGCAGTAAACGGATGGATAAAGTGAAACATTATACACGTCTAAAGTTCTAAGGGGTGAAATAAAAAATGAAAGTGTTGGTGTTAACAATTAATATATATTGCAAACATTATATAAAACAGAATGATCTGTATACTATTTCTAACACAATTAGTACATCATAATTTTACAATCAACTCAATCTCAAATAAATGCACACACACACACACGCAAATATAAACAACAATTAACTTAAATTATTTACAATAAAACAACGATTAAATATGTAATAAACTCTACGTCATATTATACTATTATCATTATTTTACAATCAATACAAATTTTATTTACATGCAGACATAAAATTAAAAACTATCAACACTTACATAACGCAGTTTATAATGACCCCAAGCTAATGTTTCAATATTATTATCTAAAATATGCCTCTTTGTGTCATTATATGATAAACCAATCTTATTTAATTTTTGTGTAAAAATTGTGTGTTTAATTGATTTAAATCTAAGCATACTATAATATTGCACTTTTTTTATTAAATAGAGAAGACTTATAATTATCCATGGTCATCTTTTTAGTGATACATTTATTTACGCCTTTTGCCTTGGCTATAGTCTTATTCTCTAAGTTAAAAGCGTACATTTTGGATCGTAAACCCACAAATTCTTTCATGATTTTACCATTATTTTCATCTTTAAAAAAACCTAATTTCTTTTTATTTAATTTTGGATATTCAAAAATATTATTTGCATCATAAGCTGAGGTATCAAAGTATGATGAAAGGTCAGGTTTTATATCAGAGTAAAAATCATCTGTAAATATATGATATATTAAACTATCCGTATCTGTATACAATAATTTGATTTTACTAAACTTTTTAACCATATAGTTATAATGAAAATCATACATTAATGTTTTTGAAATATCTAAAATGCAAAACCCTAAATAAATTGGTTTGTTATATATTAACTTTGTTTTTCGCAACTGAACCGCAACTAGGTTTTCCGAAAATACTGAAAGACTATGAAATTGTGGTTTAGCGATTAGATCTTGAGCACCTAAAGCTTTGCCCTGGTTCTCCCAGTGTGTAACTAATTTTATGTTAACCCTTTTTTCAATATTCTCCATAGTCTTTCCGAAGACTGAATTATTCATTAATTTATAAAAATCTTTTTCGAAATCTGATTTTGCTAACGTTCTTAATTTTGTGTTTAGATCTATGTACATCTTCAACCAGCGAGACTGTTTAAATTTTAAAACTCTATGAATTTTAGTTAATTTAACCCCCATTTCTATGCACTGCTTTAAATTTCTGTAATGAATTACATATTTATCTTTATTATTTAAATTTGGGACTAGTTTATTTTCATTAATATTGTCTGCACAAATGTTTTCGGGGCATAAAGGAAAGTCCGAATGTAAATCATGAAGTTCATCTGGATATTCCAAATCAACTTCTAAAATAAAACCGAAGTTCGATGTCTCAGACACATTAAATTCTGTATTCGGATTTACCCATTCGAATCCACCAGTAGGAAGACATTGAGACATAGCCCAACCATATAAATTGTTGGCATCAAAATATGTGATATATGAATTTGGTTTCCCTGCATCATAATCCCCCATATATTTGTTATTAGCTCTAGCATAACGATTACTACATTGAGATACACCACCCCTGATACCTGATCTAATAAATGCAATTTTCTCATAATCTGTTAAAAGTTCTAATTCTATTTTTGTATATTTTAACATTGCTTCCCAACTTAAACCGGGTGCTGTGTAATAATGGGCAGGGTCTAAATCATAAGTATTAATACATAACTTTCTAAAGTTTTCAAATACATCGGTTAAAAGTAAAACGTCTGTTTTTAAATACAGGTTTGAATAATCTAGCATATTACAACACCCAAAGTGTTTCCAAACATCTTTAGCATGATTGTAATCATCATTTGAAATATGGGAATCTGTGAGCGAGCTATAAAAAAATTTTTGTTCGGGGAGCGATGTTAGGCTTAAACTATCATAATTAGTCATAAGTTCATATGGATAAACGCCTTTCCATTTTAAACGAAAGAAATCTTCATCATTAGGATAATTTCTACGTAATTCTTGAAATTGATCATTACTGAGATTTTTGGCCAATTCTTCTAATTTACATGATAAAAACTTAAATGAATCTATGAATCTTAATATAATTTCGTGGTTATTCATTTTTAATTTTTTGGAAAAGGATATATATTTTTCTTTATTTTGAGGGATAACTTCGACTTCACCATCACAAAAGTTTAACGCGTGAACAATAAAATGAGCATCATAGTGACTAAGGTTGTGTAAAAATATTGGTATATAACGAGGTTTTCTGAACTTCGAGCTACATGATTCGTGAGCAACACCTATAAAACTACCGGTGTACCAATCAAAATCATAAAAATGTTCTGCTAACTCTGTTTCACAAATATGACAAATGGTTGCATTTGAAATTTGGTTTTTGTCTTCATTTGTTAGCGGAAGTGGAGGATATTTTTGAAGTCTATTTATTTCTTTGAGATTGTTAGATAAACTTTCCATAAACACTTGTGCACAGTTGGGTCCGCAATACGTTACATATTTTGATAATTTATCATCATATGAACATTTAATATAATAACCAAAACTATGTACTTCATGTTTCTGAATATTGTGTGTGAAAGGTTTGGAAGGATCGTTAGAACATGATTCTATTGGTTTTAAAAATGCTTCAAAATCAGCATAAACTACGAATGGTATCTTCAACTTTTTTTCATAACTATCAAATTTAATTTTATCATTTGAAATAGGTTGACCAAACCAATTCTTTTTTTTAAAAGTTTCACTGTTTGGTAATGCTGTACAAATGTGGGCACAATCGTATTGTTCATGGTTATTTAAACTTTCCTTAGATGGAAAGTGAAGTAGACATGCTTCGCAAATGTACATGATGTGACCGTCTTTTGAAATTTGTTTACTAACTAACCGCGATAAATTTTTTATGTAACAATAATGATTTTTTGTATCCTTGGAAAAAAATAATAAATTGATATGTCTATCTTTACGACACTTTGTTAAAAATAATGGACCTACTATAGAATTACATCGTTTTTCTTTATTATATTCTAACCCAAAAACATTAATACTAATATCATTTAATTTCTCTACTTTTGCTATGTCAGAAATTTTAACTGGAAAGGAAATACCATCAAATTTAAGTTTATTTGCATGTTTAACGTACGATGATACACGATCCGCGTCTTTGTTTACGGGATATAACGCCGAGAGTAACGCCCATTTAAAACAAAAATAATCCTTGCTTTTTACATTTATAACAGCCTTTTTTAATTTTATGTCACGAGGAAGATCTATGTATGAAGTACCGCGTAGGGGGTTAAATTTATTAACATTCATGTCTATAGATTTTATGTTTTTTAGACTCCATCCACTATCTTTTTTTTCAAATGCACTAATTTTAGTAGTAATTGTATCATTTAAAGATGAAAAAAAAATATTTAAGTCATCTCCTTGACAAATAATATAGTTAAGCGTTTGAAAATCGAACGTATCATGAATATCTTTAGTTTGTTGAACAAAATCAGCATGCAATATGAAGTTTACTTTAAAAATTATGTGTTGATGAATACACTCTTGTATTAAAAATAAAATATCATCTTTAATAGAATTTAAAAATAGTTCAGGAGTTTCAAAATTTACCAATGTCGAACTATCTACTCTACTCTTGATTTTATAAGTTAAAATCCTATTTCCAAAAGCAGATTCAATAACACTAACGTTTGATAAAGAATTATGTGAATTTAAAAGATTATTTTTGTGAACATTACTTTTAAAATTATTAGCTAAATACCGTTTCTTGATAAATATATGACACGTTAGACATTCCACTTGATCATCGTTACTGATACTGTTCCCTGCAGAGGTAGGCGCTTCTGCTTCCGTTGTTGGTTTTTTGATGATCTTGGGTTCTTTGCTGCTCGTTCGCTTCGTTCCTCTTCCAAGTTGTAGTGGTTGACTACTAAAATGTTTAAATTTATTAAAAACTGTACAAGACATTGTGTAAATTATGATCGAAATGAATGTTTATTTTACTTACTTAAACTGTGTTTCAACCATCGCACAGTGATTATACAACTCATCATCATACGATGAATCGAACAGTTGATCCTTCTCCATTTCATCACAAACTTTAGACAACTCCTGATTTAATTCACTGTTGAATAGTTCCGTATTCTCTTCCATGGTTGTGGAGAAGAAAGCACTGGTGCACACTTCACTGAAGTTTGCCATCCTTATAGTAAAGAAGAAAATAGGTAGCAGAGTAAGTAACAGTTCAGTGTTGGTAGACCAACTGATACCCAAATTTCAAATAATGTCCGATATTTAAGTCTAACAAAGGATTAGAAATACAATATAATGAGTACATGGAAGTAATTTAAGTAAACAGAATCACATTCACTAATGATCAGCTAATGACTGTCATTGTTAAAAAAGTATTTTTTAACTTTTTCACTTTCTGCTATTGTCTTTGTAATATTGTATACGAGGGCGTTTGTGTTGTCGTAGATGCTATCCTTATTAGTCTTTACGTAATATTTAATCCTCGTGGAAGCATGTTTCCAATGATCAGTAGTTGGAATCTTGGATAGCTTCTTCATATCGTACATTTCAATTTTGATGAGATGCGTCGCTTGGTCTCCGTCGTCAGAATTAGTAGAAATGTATGATACACCATCTCTAGCGGCTCGTGCTACGGTTGATGATAACAGCTTCCTCTTTTTTATTTTTGATTCAGCTTCAAAAAAATGATCAATCGATTGCGATTTTCTTTTTCCACCATCGCATGTGTTATTATTAATGACGATGTCATCACTCTCTTCTTGAGGGGAGAGTGGCGAGTAGTAATACTGTTTATAGGTATTTTCATCGAAGCTCAATGATTTCTGCAACAACACAGTTATCATGTTAATATCAATTTGTTAACACTTAATCATAAAAGTTAAAAAAGCTAAAGTTACAACCTATTAAAGTCCACTGCTGAACATAGGCCTCCTCTCATTTCTGAGAGGGTTTTAGGGCTACGCTGAGCACGTGGTAAATCAGCACTTAAAATTGTAATTAACAATTTAATTGGTGCCGGCGGGGATCGAACCCGGGTCGCGTACTGTGAATTTTACATTTTGCGCTAACCATCTGAGCTACCACGGCTTAACCATATACACACACATAATATTTAAATATAATTTGTTAACACTAAATCATACACACGTAAGAAAATAACAGAAAGAAAAGTAAGTTTGTCAATAGAATAAACACTTACATCCATGGCCTTTGATGTGTTGAAGTAACACAAACGTAGTATTGATAGATCCACTGCGGTCAAACGACCATACACTAACTCCATGACTGCAGTTGCTTGGTCTTATATAGTACCAGTGAGTAATAATTCTAATCTAAAGAATTTCTGCAGTAGAATTGATAGTATCTTTATGCGTCAACAAGCTTACCTTACATTCTGTTGCTTATCTCTACATTCCTACGTCCTTCCTGTCGTGTCTTGTTCAGTGTATTGGTGACTCAAATACGATTTGTATAACACAAAGAATGCAATTTAATATTTAGAAATCACTATAATTGATCACTCCTATATTAGTCATTGAGTAGATTGGTACTGTAATAATCTACTAATAGCAGTAATATTATGGATACACTAGATGTACAACAACATCTGAAAAAGATTCACCCCACTCTAGAAAATAATGTTTATGCTGCCAATAAACTACCCATGTACACCCACGTACCAACGTATATAATATGCAATTTGGATACAGATGATAAACCAGGGTCACATTGGGTAGCTTTATATATCGATACGAATGACGTCGGTCAATATTTTGATTCATTCGGACGGGCACCTGTACGATATCATCTAGAGTTTTTTAAAAGAAATTGTAAAAGATGGAACTGGAATGTTGATAGGATTCAGAATGAGTGGACTTCAGTTTGTGGCGAATATTGCTTAATGTATTTGCTATATAAGTTTCAGGGATGTTCAATGCATAGTTTTACGAGTATATTTACAGGGAACACATTGTACAACGATATTTTAGTGGATGAGATGTTTCGCTCCTATTTTATAGATAATAAGTAATAAGATTTTGTATTTTATAAATAAAACTTTTAACAAAATTGGGTAATGTGTTTTATTAATGAGTCAGATTAGTGTAGATAGGAACAAAGGAGTATAATACAATAGCATAAGCCGACCCACACGCCGACGAATAATAGATAATGACGGTAGTCAATCAACAATAGATAAGTAGATAAGGACAATGGAGCGCTAATGACGGTTGAGGCTCGAAGCGGATATCAATTAGATAAGAGTTAATTGATCTGCACATCTCCGGAACCGTGCATCCTACGCAAAAATGGACCGCAGATTCGTGATCAGAGCATGCCAAAACCTTTTTTTTTTTTTTTTTTTTTAGGATCGTGAATCGACGAACGTCGTACTTGTACAACTTCTGACTCAGTGCGCCAGAACTGGTACAACCTCTCTACAAGTGCGCCAGAACTGGTACATCGTAACTACTGACGTAGCCACCCGGCGCGTCGAATGGACGGTTGAGGCAATAATAGATTACTATACGCGCTGGGGGCTACAGTGCAATGTGGACAAAACGGAGTGTATAATGTTCACAAAGAAGAAAAAATATAGACCGTACGTGAGACTAAAAGGTACCAAAATTCAGTACAAAACATCGATAAAATACCTCGGGGTGCAAATGGACAAACGACTATCCATGAACGTTAACACCAACACTGTGTTCACTAAATTGAAAAAGATCAGAGGCACGCTCGGGCCGATCATCGGCTACCGAAGATTTAACATTCCATTGCTTCAATTTAATTATTAAGAATTAAAAATTACAACAAATTTAATAATTAAACAGTCAACATGTTATGAGAAAAACTATATTTTGTACCTTCTTACTTACTTATATATCATTATTTTTATACATAGATAAATAACTTGCAATTGAAACCAAATGTTAACATAACAAGTTAATAGTATACAAGCAAATAAATAGTTTAAAATAAAAATAATTATAATTTTGTTTTTGAAAAAAGGTTTATTTACTTATATTTAAGTATTCGTTGTTTTGTTTTTTAAGTTTATATTTCATTCATTATAAATATATTTAATTCCTCAGATATATAAAGTGGAATGAAAAAATATACATTTAAAGCCAAAGGTTATAAATACTTAATACATTAGATATTTAAAGTTTAATAATTTTGTTTCAAGTAATTGTTGTTTTTTAGTAAATAGAAACTGTAAACGTTATTTAAAAATGGTAGTAAAGTAATAATATACTACTAAATAAATGCAATCTTACATAGTTGTAACAAGGCTGATTAATGTTAGATTTGATCAGATCTCTGAAGTTCTTTTTTCATAAATGAGACTTTAGTTTAGAATGAAGAAGTATGATTTAATAAAAATATCTAAGTGTTATCTATTGTATTATTATTTCATATGCATGCATATAACAATTTCCTTTTTGATTATTAAAAACATTCGCTAAATATTAGCATAATTTTTGCGAATGCGAATATTGAAAAATATGCGGATATTCGCGAATGCGAATATCCGTTACATCACTAATATCACTAATATATATATATATATATATATATATATATATATATATATATATATATATATACAACACGTAACATAATTAACGCACTACCGCACTTTGAGAAAGTAGTTTGTTCAGAATCGTTTACTGAATCGATTACTATCATTTTTAATATAGGTAATTTTTTATCCCAAAAATAATTGAAACTACGTAAATTACAGTCGCACTAAATCTGTACAGTCAAAACAAACTGAAATGGAACGTAACTTAAGGCAATAAGACTTTTAAGAGTGCAGTTTTATTTGTATTATTACTAATTACGTCATTCAATAAAAATAAAGAAAAATTAACTTTATTTCAAGCACGGTAAAGTCTTTGCGTTCGTGGATTTGTACTGTGACCACATTCTTCCGGAATTAGTATAACTAATTTGATAAATATCCAGTGCATAAAAATGTTAAACTAAAAATTCAGTGTATGTATTATGATTATAACATAATATACTAATTGGGGTGTCTGAGGGTGTGCGTTAATTACGTTATATATAGCTGTTATAGATAGCCCAACGGATTAGTAAGTTGAAGTGGCAATGGCCCGGCCATAGAGCTTGAAGAACTGACAACCGATGGGTCGACCCCCCACTAAATGGAGTGATAAGAGATGCAGGAAGTCGATGGATACAGGTGGCTCAGGACCGTGGTTTGTGGCTTTCCTCGGAGGAGGTCTATGTTCAGCAGCGGACTTGTGAAGGGCTGTAATAATGATGATGATGATGATAGATACGAAAGAGCGGGGACTCTTGACATAGGTTTTTTTTTTAAATTTACTAGGAGGACCCATCTATACTATATTGTTGAAGTATGTAATCTTAAAGAAATAAAGCATTTATTATATATAACATATATATATATATATATATATATATATATATATATATATATATATATATATATATATATATATATATATATATATATATATATATATATATATATATATATATATATATATATATATATATATATATACATCCCGTACCTTATTGTACGTCCACTATGGCGAATTTTGCATATAATGTGGCGTCAACCTGCTTACGACGTCCAATATACGGACGACAAATACGAGACTTAGCGCAATGGTCGCAAATTGTCATGCTCATCACAGAAATGTCAAAATCTAAAAACGTCATTTTTCTTCCAATCTTGCTGTACTGAATATTTACGTAGTTCCGCTAATTTTCGTTGCAAAAGTAATAGCGCTGCTGTCGATTTGTGAATACTTTCATTTGTTGCCGTTCCGTCACCCTTGCCAACGTGTTACTTGTGTTTGGTGATATATAGTTATGACTGCCTCGTTGGTCTAGTGGTTGTAGTAGTGCGACTGCTGATCGTGAGGTCCTAGGTTTAAATCCCGGTTCGGGCCAAAAAATCAATTAATGAGTTTTTCTGTCAAGAAATTCTCCATAGCTGCCCGGAGTCAGGAAGTTGACGGTGTGTCACCCCCGTGCCTCGGAAAGCACGTAAAGCCGTTGGTCCTACGCCTGATCTCTCTCCGGTCATGTCGGTTTACCGTCCCATCGGATTGTAAGAATGAGGGAATAGAGAGTACACATGTGGTTACGCATACACTTGGGCACTATAATCCTGTCCTGCACCGATGGCTAGTCTCCGTTGAGGCAGGCCGCCGTGATAGTAATTTGGTCTGCAGGACATTATTATATGGTTTATACTGCGCTTGATACTAGTAATTTTACTTTTAAACTTGTTTTCTTAACCTTACATTTACCTACACATAATATGGTCGTCCTAATATCCTAAAACTTTCATGCTGAATGATATTTGACACCTGTATTTTTGAATTTAGTTATATTTTTATAAATGTAGATGCGGACGTCGGCTTATCGGTTTATTTCTGCTGCACTATATTTTAACATTTTACATTTGGGACTAATCTGCCTAAAAGAACTCTTGTTAGGTATTTCGTAAGCAACCCATAATTCTGTTTGAGTATAAGTTACCTTCTGATTGAGTACAGGAAGATGGACTCAATTGTAGATATTGACAGGTTTCATAGAAGTTTGTTTTGTTATATTGTGACTAATAACCTAATATGGTCTGGCGAAGAAACTCATTTTAATATAAGGTTTTACTGCATTAACTGCCAATAGGTTCTTAATTTTTACATTAGACCATGGCATATTGTTTCTGACATAACTCCGAAAATATAATTTATTTCCTTGATCGTGTTGAGTTTTGGAGCTCTCACTACATCTTAAGGATGAGTGCGACTATTGTACCTATCTGTACGAAATTACTCTCTACTTAACTTGATAGAGCTCCTGTAAAATAGCATCATGCTATAAGCAGGAGTGCTACCAAGCCTGGGTTGATGCATCAGCGTCACGGGATGTAAACACCAGCGCTCTAAAAAAGAAGTATAATTCCGCCTCTAGGTCCTTCAAAAGAGTCATTGCCAAGGCAAAGTCAGAGCACATAGGCAGAATTGGCGAGAGACTAGTTCGCCTTCCTTCTGGAACCCGTGCATTCTGGTCTCTCGCCAAGGCTGTCCAGGGGAATTTCTGTCAGCCATCTCTTCCATCTCTGCACAGGGAGGACGACTCACTGGCCCATACTGCAAAGGAGAAAGCCGATCTTCTAGGCTCCTTCTTTGCGTCTAACTCGACTCTCGATGACGGGGGGAGTACGCCGCCGACCATCCCGCGGTGTGAGTGCTCCATGCCGGAAGTGCAGTTCACACAGCGCTCGGTTCGCAAAGCACTCCTCTCCCTGGACATCCACAAGTCGAGTGGGCCTGACGGAATCCCCCCAATTGTGCTGAGGACGTGTGCTCCAGAGTTGGCACCGGTTTTAACGCGTCTTTTCCGGTACTCCTACTCCCTAGGCGTAGTCCCAAAATCATGGAAGACTGCTTTCGTCCACCCGATCCCTAAAAAAGGCGACCGCTCAGACCCGTCCAACTACCGGCCAATCGCCATCACCTCCTTGTTCTCCAAAACAATGGAGTCCATTGTAAACTGCCAGCTCATGAGGTACCTTGAGGATCACCAGCTGATTAGTGACCGCCAATACGGTTTTCGCCGTGGTCGGTCAGCTGGTGATCTTCTGGTCTACCTCACTCACAGATGGGCGGAGGCAGTAGAGTTCAAGGGGGAGGCATTGGCCGTTAGTTTGGGCATTGCGAAGGCCTTCGATCGGGTTTGGCACAAAGCGCTTCTTTCGAAGCTCCCTTCCTATGGGCTTCCCGAGAAATTGTGCGATTGGATCACCAGCTTTCTTGCAGATCGGAGCATCAAGGTCGTTGTAGACGGTGCAAGCTCCGATTGCAAGCCTATTAATGCTGGTGTTCCACAGGGCTGCGTGCTATCGCCAACGCCGTTTCTTCTGCATATCAATGATATGTTGCATACCCGTAACATTCATTGCTATGCAGATGACAGCACTGGTGATGCTCTTTACACCGGCCGAGCCAATATTTCTCGGGAAAACGTCTCCGAGTGCCGGGACAAACTTGTGTCTGAAGTCGAGTCTTTGCTGAACAGAGTCTCGGATTGGGGACGACTAAATCTAGTCCAGTTTAACCCCCAGAAGACACAAGTTTGCGCGTTAACCGCTAAAAAGAACCCCTTTGTCGTATCCCCTCAGTTTCAAGGCACTCCCCTTGTTGCCTCAGCCAGTATCGGAATCCTCGGCGTCGACATATCGAGTGACGTGCAGTTTCGTGGTCACTTGGAAGGGAAGGCCAAATTGGCCTCTAAAAAGCTTGGCGTGCTCAGCAGAGCGGGGCAGTATTTCATGCCGGCACACCGCCTGCAACTTTACAAGGCGCAGGTTCGACCGCACATGGAATACTGTTCCCATCTCTGGGCTGGGGCTTCCCAGTACCAGCTCCTTCCACTTGACCGCATCCAGCGCAGAGCGGCTCGAATCGTCGACGACCGAGTGCTTTCCGATCGGCTCGATTCACTGGCGTTGCGAAGAGATGTTGCATCTCTTTGCGTATTTTATCGCATCTATCACGGGGAGTGCTCTGAGGAATTGTTCGGATTAATCCCAGCCGCCAAATTTCGTGAACGCACGACACGGCAAACGTCCCGATACCATCCACACCATCTGGATGCTTGGCGGTCCACCACTGTACGTTTCACAAGGAGCTTTCTTCCACGTACAACCTCTCTGTGGAATAGTTTATCACCGGCGATTTTTCCGGACCGATACGACCTGGGGACCTTCAAGAAAAGAGCTTACTCCTTTCTAAAGGGCCGGCAACGCACCCGCAATTCTCCTGGTGTTGCGGTTGATCATGGGCGGCGGTAGTCACTTAACATCAGGTGAGCCGCATGCTCGTTTGCCCCCTCTTCTATAAAAAAAAAAAAAAAAAAAAAAAAAAAAAAAAAAAAAAAAAAAAAAATTTTGTGAAAGGCTATTTCTTAGGCATGAGTCGGATATATCAAAACAAATCTAAAATCCGATTTCAAACGCAAATCGATTCGTATAGATTGCTCAAACTAGAAAATCCGATTTCAAAAATCGACCTAATTAGCTAAACTCTTACGATCTGTACAACCAAACCAATCCAAATCGAAAATAAAATCGACAATATCCAAATCTAAACACAAACTGTTCCGTAGAAATCCAAATCCGTTTTTTCTGTGTCTCTCGATGACGTGAAGTTTAAGATTCAGATTTCGGTTTGTCGGCTATGGAATATCGAAATCTATTACACATTGAGATATGGGATCAATATTATCCTTACTGATTAGTACGTAAAGTCTATATTGGCTTTGCGAGATTATGCGTTGCTGAATTTTTGGTTCAGTGTGCGATCAATATCATTCTTATTGTTAAGTCGTTTAAGGCTATATTTGCGAGATTGTGTGATGATTTATTTTTGTTTTTAGTTAAGTGTTTGCTTACTTAAAATAATTTTTTGTTTTCATGTTGTTATGTTTTAGACTTTAGACGTAAATTTAATCCTGGTGACAACTGCTCGCATGCCGGTCAGTCGTAACAGTGTATTGTATTATATTATTTACTGATATTTATTGCCTTAACACCTTTTTGTTTAGTAAATATATGTAAAAAGTTTATAAAAATATTTAAAAATTAGGAGTGAATTGTGTGTGAGTGTATGTTTTAAGTGAGTAAGTTATATAACATATAAATTTTTATAATTTTGACTATTAAGTTTTTTTTGTTTAGACTTTTGATTAGAAACTAATTTTTTCAAAGACGGGACTAATAATAAATGAAAAGAGGTGTCGTCTCAAGTCGTCAAAAGCAGAGCAAATTGCATTTTTAAACGCAAATCTTAATCCAAACAGATTCTGAAATAAAAATAAAAAAAAAAATCAAAAAACGAAAAGAAACAAAAAAATAAATACCGATTATTAAATGCGCCGGAAAAGTTCTAATTTCATACAAAATTTTTCTGCTAGTCCCAAGCCTAGATTAAAGCATGAAGGATAATCTCGCAAATCTGTTTCTGTATTAGTTAGATTTGCGTTTGTCGTTTTGTTAACGTTACGCAAACGAATTGGCGTGGCTAAGCGATACTGAAATCGGATTTTTAAAAACGTATTTTGAAATCGATTTTGAAATCTGAAATCGGATAAATATCGGTTTGCGTTCAAATCCAAAAACGCCCATGCCTACTATTTCTGTTAAATTATGATATTATGTTCGGTTTTGCAGTTACAATTTAACTTTTCACACACGTGTTTTAGGCTTCTAAGCGTTTTATCATTTCTAGAACGAAACATTTTATAAAACACCAAAGTGACTCTTTTACACCGCATGGCCTCCCTATACACTAAAATACGAATAAAACAATAGCGAAAAATGTCATTAAAGCAATGATCATTAATGTGTGTGTTATACACAAGAAATTAAAATATAAATATATTCATGGCTATATGGACGTCAAATATCGTGCGGTATGAAACTTTACAGATAATCTGACGTCCACATATAGAAATATAACAAAACTCAAAAATATGGAAGTCAAATATCATTCAGTATGAATGGTTTAGGATATTCGGACGTCCATATTAATTATTATATGTAGCTAAATCTAGGGACACGAAAACAAATTGGAAAGTAAAATTATCTACTAGCACTAAGTACAGTATAAACCGACAAAAATGCCAAAATATGCCTTGAGCACTGAATAAATAGTCAACATAAATAAATAGTAAATTGCAATAATCAACAACAACTTTGGACATCGGATATCGAAGAAGTGGACATCAAATAAAACTTAGTGTGAATATTTTAGGATATTCTTACGTCCGTATATGGGTAAATACTTCGTTCAATGTCCATGTCAAGTACATTAATCAACTTACACAAGTTTATTTACTTAAGTTACTGAATATAACCAAAGAAACTTAAATGCAAGCAAGCATACGCGTGGAAAGTTCTCAATGTGCGTAGGTCACAATACGGACACCAATCAGAGCACGATATGCATGTTTTTAGTAATATAGCGTCCAATATTTATAACAACAACACAAACAAATTGTATTTCAACTAACTGCAAACCAAACATAATATCATAAAGCCTTTCACAAAAATGAATCTAGTTAAGTAGAGAGTAATTTTGTACAGATTAGGTAAATATCCTAAGACTACAGACTCTACATCCTTAAGGGGACTACAGGAGCTAAACGCAAGTTTTATATTGACTAAAGTATATGATCCAATGCAGTAAACTAAATTAGAAAAATATATGATATTTTAGTATATATGCTAGTTAGATACTGTGTTGAAAACGTGATACTACTAATTTGATAATCATAAAGATACCTCTAAAAATTAGTTCTATCAAGTAAAAACCGTAATAATATACATGCAATTATTTTGAGTTTTTGTCAGATTATTCTACAAGCAACATATTAACGTAATAGTGTTTTAATTTTTTAATCAAATTAATAGATTTTGTTTAAAATCGCATTTTCTTATTTCTGAAATAATACGTACGGATGTGTGCGGAAACGCCTGTGTACCGACACTGCTGGCCGAGGCCCGATGCTATATAGACGTATCGCTGTTTTTGCCGCATTACTTACGTAAATATTGTTTAATGTTTTTGTATAATTTTATTTTTAAATTCATTGTTTCATATTCATAAATATTCTTCTTTTCATAAATATTCTTCTTTCGTATAAATATAATATATTTTAAGTTCAGATTAATTTAAATTAAGTTAATAATTATAATTGGTAAATATGGGAAATAAAGTGAAACCCATTACGAAAACTAATAAACGTTCATATAAATCAAATGCCCAACATATGAACGATATTAAAAGGTAAGAACATTTTATTTTTACTAAATGTTTATTTTTATAACAATAAACTTATGATTTGGAAACGTAGTGTATACCTGAGTACCTGGGTTCGATTTAAGGAATATGAAGTCAAATTTAATTTAAAACTTTTATATTTAAAGTATTATGTATTTTGATAAATTTAAAAATATTTTATAAATAATAACTATAACAATATATATTTATTTTTATAACAATAAATCTATGAATTTAGGAAACGTAGTGTATTACAGTAGTGCATTTTTTAGTGTACGGATTTGCAGTTCGCACTCGAGAGTACCTGGGTTCGATTCCAGGAATATGAAGCCATATTTTAATTTTTCTTTTTTATTTAATGTTATATATTGAGATAACTTTATTAAATGCTTTTATAAATTATAACTAAAAAATACATATTTATTTTTATAACAATAAACCTATATTTGTAGTTAGCACTCGAGAGTTCCCGGGTTCGATTCCAGAAATATGATGTCAAATTTTCTTTTTTATTTATTTTTTTTTATTTTTTTTTGTTATTACATATTTAAATAAACTTATTAATTACTTTTTTTAAATAATAACTTAAAAAATCGTTTGAAATGTAATGATTTTTTACAGGAGAAAGAAAGTTGAAAATATCAACACAGAAGTTAGTATTTCCAATGTGTAAGTGAATACAACTTTTCTTTCTTATAATAACAACAAAAAAACTTAAAATACCTATTGTTTTTGTTAAAAGACTGCGGCTTATTGATAAATAACAAAAGGGCATGACGAAATAACAGAATCATTTGAAAATTGCGATTTTACTTATCATATGTAGGAGTTTAGGTTTATTGATTTTGTTTATAATTAGGAATTATAATTATGTATGAATGTTAGGTATTTTACTTATAGCTTAACAATTTTTCAAAGGCAAATACAAAAAATAAACGAAATGCAAATTTTTATTACCTATCTTGTGAACCATAGAGCTAGAATATTTAGAATTGACATATCTACATAATTTGAAATATTTAATTTTTTCCATAGACTGGAAACAGTACCACAAGAAAATCATCATTGTGAGGTTATTGATATAAGTAAATATTATCCATCGAAGCATGTACTGGAAGAAGCCTATAGTACACAGGTAATATTCATAACATCAGCCGCACGTTGTAATGTAACATAACCTTGCCACAAACACGTTTAGTTTTAAAATTAATTTTGAAAATAATAATGGAATAATGGAATTTTAGGTGGCTAGTACTCCCGAAAGGCAATTTGATGTCCAACCTAAAAACCAAGAAACAGATATATTAAATTACAGTATAGAAGTAAGTTTTTCACTTTTTTATAAAGAATACATCGTTACATAGAATTCTTTTAGGTTTAAATTTCAATGTTTTATACGAACAAATATTTATCTTATTTATCAAAAAATAGTATTCATATTCATTTATTTTTCAGATGGAAAACTATAATTCTAAGAAGAACATCCAAATTGGACGGAAAATTATTAACGTTTCCCATTTTTTGGAAAAGATAAATGAGATCTCAAATCACGGACCATTAGACTGCGGACTATCTTGTATCGAATTAGTTGGCGAAAAGATTCACGGTTTATCTTCCAAATTTACTTTTTCATGCAAAATGTGTAAACGACAATTTGTGATCGATAACGACGGTGATAATTTTTTAAATATTAATACATGTGCTGTAACTGGCGCCATTTTAATCGGGTGTGGTTATTCTCAGTTACAACAATTTTCTACCGCCATGAATTTACCAATAATGTCTCAAAAAACTTACCAAAAGAACCACAAATTGTTGTCTGAGAACAGCAACTTGCACAACAGTCCATGGACCAAGCAGCTGAAGAAGAGAGGAATATGGCTATAGCAGATGGAATAGTCACTAAAAATAGCACGCCAATCATAGGTGTGATAGCAGACGGTGTGTATGGTAAAAGGTCATACGAAAAAAATTATTCGGCTTTATCCGGTGCTGCCGCAATTATAGGCAGAAAAACAGGCAAAATTTTGTATTTGGGAGTGCGAAACAAATACTGCTACCATTGTGATCGTGCTGCGAAGAATAAAAAAACAATTCCTGAGCATTTCTGCTCTAAAAACTATACCGGTCCGTCCACAGGAATGGAGAGTGAAATTATTGTGGAAGGTTTTAAACAATCTTTGGCTACCCACGGTCTGATATACGGAAAACTCATATCTGACAGTGACTCAAGCACTTATTTCAAAATTTTGCAAGTAAGACCATATCAAGATATTACAGTTGAGAAGGTTGAATGCAGAAATCATTTACTGAGGAATTTTTGTAATAAGATGCAATCACTTCAAACCGAAACTAAAAATTTAAAAAGTCACAGAAAACTGTTAACAACATCAAGAATCATGACTATGAGATCCTGCATAAAAAAAGCAATTAAAAAGAACAAAAATGATCCCTGCCCAGAAGAGCAATATTTATTTGATGACATTTTGCAAGCACATCATCATGCTTTTGGGAATCACCTTGAATGCAAAACACATTTCTGTGATAAAACAGGAAATGTGGAGCAAAATGATATTCCAAGTGATTTTAAGCTAAGTTCTCTGTGGCAGAGAATCTGTATTATGATTCAAGGTATTGCCAGCCACGCTCGAAGTTTACTTCATGACGTGGACAGCAACGTGGTGGAACGCTATCACAGCATCATTGCGAAATATGTAGGAGGGAAGAGAGTTAACTTTTCCCTCAAAAATTTGTATGAGGCGCGATGCATTGCTTCAGCAGTGTCGTTCAATGAAGAAAATTCACTGTCAAAACTATATAAGAAAATGACCAACAAAAGCCCAAGAGGTAAGCTGAAGATGTGGGAAGAAAGAAAACGTAAACAAAAAGTACTTAGTAAAAGGTATACAAAAAAGAAAAGACGACTAGTTTTCAGCCAAAAATGCAGTGATAAGGATTATGGCCAGTCATGTGAAAAACCTGATATGCCGGTAGAAGTACTGGATAAAATGAAAAACGATTTCATGAAATCTTTAAAAAAGACGGATGAGGAGCGAGCAATAATTGAAAGAAAAACTATTTTACAAAGTGCTAATGGAGAATGGCTTGAGATGAGAAGATCTTTATTTTTTTTTTTTTTTTTTTTTTATAGAAGAGGGGGCAAACGAGCATGCGGCTCACCTGATGTTAAGTGACTACCGCCGCCCATGATCAACCGCAACACCAGGAGAATTGCGGGTGCGTTGCCGGCCCTTTAGAAAGGAGTAAGCTCTTTTCTTGAAGGTCCCCAGGTCGTATCGGTCCGGAAAAATCGCCGATGATAAACTATTCCACAGAGAGGTTGTACGTGGAAGAAAACTCCTTGTGAAACGTACAGTGGTGGACCGCCAAGCATCCAGATGGTGTGGATGGTATCGGGACGTTTGCCGTGTCGTGCGTTCACGAAATTTGGCGGCTGGGATTAATCCGAACAATTCCTCAGAGCACTCCCCGTGATAGATGCGATAAAATACGCAAAGAGATGCAACATCTCTTCGCAACGCCAGTGAATCGAGCCGATCGGAAAGCACTCCGTCGTCGACGATTCGAGCCGCTCTGCGCTGGATGCGGTCAAGTGGAAGGAGCTGGTACTGGGGAGCCCCAGCCCAGAGATGGGAACAGTATTCCATGTGCGGCCGAACCTGCGCCTTGTAAAGTTGCAGGCGGTGTGCCGGCATGAAATACTGTCCCGCTCTGCTGAGCACGCCAAGCTTTTTAGAGGCCAATTTGGCCTTCCCTTCCAAGTGACCACGAAACTGCACGTCACTCGATATGTCGACGCCGAGGATTCCGATACTGGCTGAGGCAACAAGGGGAGTGCCTTGAAACTGAGGGGATACGACAAAGGGGTTCTTTTTAGCGGTTAACGCGCAAACTTGTGTCTTCTGGGGGTTAAACTGGACTAGATTTAGTCGTCCCCAATCCGAGACTCTGTTCAGCAAAGACTCGACTTCAGACACAAGTTTGTCCCGGCACTCGGAGACGTTTTCCCGAGAAATATTGGCTCGGCCGGTGTAAAGAGCATCACCAGTGCTGTCATCTGCATAGCAATGAATGTTACGGGTATGCAACATATCATTGATATGCAGAAGAAACAGCGTTGGCGATAGCACGCAGCCCTGTGGAACACCAGCATTAATAGGCTTGCAATCGGAGCTTGCACCGTCTACAACGACCTTGATGCTCCGATCTGCAAGAAAGCTGGTGATCCAATTGCACAATTTCTCGGGAAGCCCATAGGAAGGGAGCTTCGAAAGAAGCGCTTTGTGCCAAACCCGATCGAAGGCCTTCGCAATGTCCAAACTAACGGCCAATGCCTCCCCCTTGAACTCTACTGCCTCCGCCCATCTGTGAGTGAGGTAGACCAGAAGATCACCAGCTGACCGACCACGGCGAAAACCGTATTGGCGGTCACTAATCAGCTGGTGATCCTCAAGGTACCTCATGAGCTGGCAGTTTACAATGGACTCCATTGTTTTGGAGAACAAGGAGGTGATGGCGATTGGCCGGTAGTTGGACGGGTCTGAGCGGTCGCCTTTTTTAGGGATCGGGTGGACGAAAGCCGTCTTCCACGATTTTGGGACTACGCCTAGGGAGTAGGAGTACCGGAAAAGACGCGTTAAAACCGGTGCCAACTCTGGAGCACACGTCCTCAGCACAATTGGGGGGATTCCGTCAGGCCCACTCGACTTGTGGATGTCCAGGGAGAGGAGTGCTTTGCGAACCGAGCGCTGTGTGAACTGCACTTCCGGCATGGAGCACTCACACCGCGGGATGGTCGGCGGCGTACTCCCCCCGTCATCGAGAGTCGAGTTAGACGCAAAGAAGGAGCCTAGAAGATCGGCTTTCTCCTTTGCAGTATGGGCCAGTGAGTCGTCCTCCCTGTGCAGAGATGGAAGAGATGGCTGACAGAAATTCCCCTGGACAGCCTTGGCGAGAGACCAGAATGCACGGGTTCCAGAAGGAAGGCGAACTAGTTTCTCGCCAATTCTGCCTATGTGCTCTGACTTTGCCTTGGCAATGACTCTTTTGAAGGACCTAGAGGCGGAATTATACTTCTTTTTTAGAGCGCTGGTGTTTACATCCCGGGACGCTGATGCATCAACCCAGGCTTGGTAGCACTCCTGCTTATAGCATGATGCTATTTTACAGGAGCGACCAAACCATGGCTGAGATTTGCCTCCAATGGGCACCACAGAGGAAGGAATAAAAAGTTCCATACCCTGAAGTACCACATCAGTAACAGAATCCGCAACAACGTTGGGATCATCCGGCGAGAAGCAAACCCGCCCCCAAGGGTAGGATGCAAAGAAAGACCGCATCCCATCCCAATCGGCTGACCTATAGTGCCAAACACGGCGGCAGCCTGCAGAATGCAACCGCGATTTCAGCGTGAGTGGCACAACACTCCGGATCAGACAATGGTCCGAGGAGCCTAAAGGGGCGTCGACGGAAATCTGATATCCGTCCGGGTGAGAGGTCAGCAGAAGGTCCAACAGGGAAGGTGCATGATCCTCCACATCTGGAATCCGCGTAGGCGAAGTAACCAGTTGTGTCAGACCATATGCCAAGGCAAAATCATGAACAGATCTCTCCGCATGATCGGTTAAACGTGAACCGAGCCATTCGGCGTGATGGGCGTTAAAGTCGCCGAGGATCACGATCTCTGCGGAGGGGATCTGCTGTAGCAACGAATCTGCAGCCATTTGGACGTGGTCGAAGAGTCGGTCTGTTTCGGCATTACCGCTGTGGGACCTATAGAGGCACCCGTAGACGCGCGGATGGTCGTCGCTGTCTACGCGTAGCCAAAGGATGGACAGGTCCGAACCTTCAAGTCTGCCGAGGCGTCGAGAACAGATGTCCTCTCTGACGTAAACGCAAACTCCAGCCCGAGGCACAAAGGAGTGTTCCAGTTTGTACCCCGGGTAGGAGAGATACGAAACATCAGCCGGAGAGGACACCTGCGTCTCGGTCAGAAAGAGCAGAGCCGGCCTCGCCGTCTCGAGATGGTAGTGGACGGCGTTTAGGTTGGAGTGAAGTCCCCTGATATTGCAGAAATTCACGGACAGCGTGGCAGGGGTCGCCTTGGTCTTGTTGCTCCGTTTGTCCCGAGCAGTTTTAGTCTTGAGCGGAATTTCGCCCCCCCCAGAATACGCGGGGCAGCCTGAGCACCCACGCTCAGAAGTGGAGAAACATGGTCGTGGATGCTCAGCGAGGGATTCTCCAGGGGTGCTGGTACCCTCCTGGGGTAGTCTATCTTTATTTAATTCCGCTACCATGTTGATGGGGGGGGGGGGGATTTGGGCCTCCGGCCACCTGCACTCACCAGACGAAACGCGGAAGCAGAACTTCCACTTCACGCCGGTATTCTGTGAGGTCGTGGTACCACCCCGGTTTGAGCCGGCCCATACGTGCAACAGCAAAGCTGCCGCATGGCTCTACCACTGTACGAAATTTATATATATATATAGATAATTTATTGACTGCATCCAATTTCGCCAGGGTTATAAAAAGGCGTACTAATACACCATGTGCTAATTTAGTAAAAGATATACTTTACCGAAAAAAAATTGATCACGTAGAATCCATAAGCCATGGCCAACAAAATGAAAAACCGCCCTTGCACAATTGGCTGTACAAGAACATATAACCATTAGACACCGTGGTTTATTTATAGACCAAGAATTATGTTTCTTGGGTGCAACGCCTGATGGATTAACTGGAAAACATGCTGTGGTTGAAGTAAAGTGTCCTTTGACAGCCAATAAAATGGGCCTTGCAGCAGCAATTGAAAAGAAAAAAGTTAACTTCTGGCAAAAAACAAAAACAGGTAAATTTGTCATTAACAAAAAACATGCTTGGTATTACCAAGATCAAGGGCAGCTACACGTGACTCAAAGAAAATATTGCCTATTTGCCGTATGGGAGAATGAAAAAGAAAAGCTAAAGACGGAAATAATTAAACGAGATGATAATTTTTGGGAAAAAGAAATGAAAGAAAAACTATCAAAATTCTATTTCGACTGCGTATTACCTGAGATACTTGATCCCCGAATGTCAAGAAATATGACAATTCGTGAACCATACATAAAAAATAAAAATACGGACAAAGACAAAAGTGAAAACAAAGACAAAATCGAAAACAGGGGTAAAATCGAAAAGAAAGAAAAATGCGAAAGCAAAGATAAAGATAACGACAAAATTATGCCTATCCAAAATTATGACGAAAATTATTCACAACAAATATCAACGTTACTTAGATTTTAGTAGATTTTAGGAACAAAAATAAATGAAAATTATTTTATAACACATTTATTTAATAATTGTATATATACGTATATAAACACATCAACAGAATCTATGGATATTTTATATTCCATCGAATACCTAAAAATCTATGAAGAATTTTCAGATGTAGTAAATGGAAAAATTATATGTTATTTTAAGTTCTCTAATATAAAATTAAAAACATCTCGTATTTTTTTTTGTTTTAAATAAAAATGTAAATTTTTTTATCACCGTATAAAATTTGTATGATAAAAAAACTTCATATCTTCTTATAAAACTAGTATTTGTAATTAAAATTGAAAAAATCTTATAAAATCTAATAATTAATAATCAGTGTTGCCACCTCCTATTTAATTACACATCGATATCGATTGTTTATACTTAAAATTAAATTTTCAATGTCTTGCTGCAGTATGAGGTACCATGTTCTTTGCAAGTGTTCGTAAAGTGTTTGTTCCGTCGTCAAATTTGGCCGGAAAACACACACACATACACACGCACACAAACACACACTCACACACAGATACACATACATATACATATATTTCTCAATTTTATATTTAATAATTTGAAAACTAGATTTTATCATTGTAGCACTTACAACTGTAAGTATGTACTTATTATATACCTACTATTACAGGGATTGAGACTGTTACTTCTTAACACAGGTTATCCTTTAACCTAGCTAGGAGAACACCACTAGATTGAATATAATATTTTATAGATAGTACATACGATGTAATGTCCTACCCATGTACTACAATCACTTTTATATAAATAAAGTTTATTACTATTATTATATAAATAAAAATGTTTTAAGTTTCATCGAATCAGTTTGATTTCAAAATCGCCCACATCCTTAAATTTTCAAGCAACATTAAATTAAAATTAAAAATAATTTCGTTGTCCCATCTATTTCTTTGTTAGATCTTTATCCTATTTTTTTTTGCGCCCGAAGTAAATATGGGCAACCCTCCGGAAAGCGGGGGAGGGAGGTTGGGAATGCTCATAGCATACTACGCAGCCGGCTGCGTGGTTATGTGGCGACTTTTACCCACTAAACCCAACCTTTTAGGAATTGGCTTAACGATCTGACTAGAGATCTCTAAGCCGTATACGAACGCGACCCTCCTTGGCAGAAAGGAGGGCGCAGGCAGAAAGGAGGGCGCAGTCTTTATCCTACCTGCGTTTCGTCTATTATAACACTCCGGCGTAACCTCGCTAATCCGTTAGTGTTAAACCTCACTGTCGTTAGATGGCGCTCACATGGAATGTGTAAATGCTCACATTTATACATTCCATGTGAGTGCATCTTTCGAGGTCACTTGGCTCTTGTAGTCCTCTTAAGATAGTGATCATAAAAAGTTAACTCGCAGTGCACCAAAACTCAATACGATCAAGTAAATAAATTATATTTTCGGAGTTATTCACGTCAGCAACAATAGCCACGGTTTATTGTAGAAATTAACAACCCATGGGTAGCTAATGCAGTAAAACCTTATATTAAAATGAGTTTTTTCCCAAGGTCATATTAGGTTATTAGTCACAATATAAGAAAATTAACTTCTATTAAACCTGTCAATATCCACAATTAGTACTTATTTATAATCGTAAAATAAATAATAATATAGTCAATCTATAATGTATCACGGCTGGGCAATCCTAGATATTTTTTCGTATTTAGTAAACGAATAACTAGTTGGTAAATTAATCATGATATCTATCTGTTTTTTTTTCGCTGGAGACAAAAATGATATTGCCTATTTTTCATAACTGCACATTCTGGATTTATTTCATTATTTTGAACAATATACGAAACTTAAGTGACTAAAATTAAATCTAAAATGAACCAGAATCATAAAAACTGTATTATTCGTGCTAAACGAATCTAATCTGTTCTTTTTCTAATCTGTTATTTTTGTCTCCTGCGAAAAAAAAGACTATAGGAGTCTACATAAACAAAATATCACCTACTATAAATAAAATATTATAAAGCGGAATAACTAATAAGAGTGGCAACGTCGCACCATACAAAGGAATTGCGTTAAGCAGGAGAATGAATTAAAAACTATGTATATTACGGGGATTCTGGATAATTGGTAATACGGGAGGGAGTCTTGATTGGTTTCCCTCCGTCTGGCAATATACGAATATTTGTGTATCGACATATGGTAAATTTTCAAAGAAATGATTTAAACACTATCTTTGAAATTGTTTAATGGACCAATATTCGCTGTCATAATGTATAAAAATTGCCTACAAATGGTGGACGCTACAATAATGCGAAATGAAAGGACGTAGAATCAATACTGTGATGTATACAGGATGGCCCAAAAGTCGTGGATCAAACGCAACTAGGGGTTAGATGGGGTCATCAGCTGCAAAAAGTTGTTCTACGGGAGGTCCTTAAAGTCAACCCCTGCAGAGTTATAATTTATTTTGTGTTTTTATGAGAAAATTGACTTTTTTTAACTAATTCTTATTAGAATGCCAAAAAATAAACATCCTCTATCTTTTTTATAATTTTCACTAGATTGGTACTGATGAGTCCTTGCGTTAGACATGCTATTTATGGTTGTTTATTGGGTGTGTTGAAGATAATGTTAAGTTTTACGATTATTATTTTTCTCAAATCATAACTTTTTATTTACTTCGGACCCCACTAAGAAAAAAAAATACTCTACCGAAAAGTGACCCTGTATTACAAGTTTTGGTGCATTTAATAGGGATTCTGAAAAGGTATTACACATGGTTATGCGTGGCTTTGATATCTTTTTAGGACGATTATTCATGGCAAGGCCAAAGTTAACCCAACCATAAAACTCGGTTAGGCTTATTTAAAAATAAACTAGAATTAATACAATTAATGATAAAGACTCTCTGCCTCTCTTTTACACTAACTATTTAATCCTTTGTCAGTAAAAGGCCGGTTGGCCCGTCAGTTCAGGTAGCGATATCTTTTCTAGGAAACAAAAGGCTGGGCCGGCAGGGGCGGGGGCTGGGGGATGCGCGTGAGCATGTTTCTTTAGAATGTTTAGTGTTCTTTAGTAACTCGCTTCCTGCCTGTGGGTACGCACGTGTTCTTTTTCTCGGTTTTGTCGACGACTTGTGACCAGTTTCTTTCCTTTGACCTACGCTTTGTTTTTCGGACTTGTGATAGATTGCCTACCTGTGACCAGTGCTGTGTGAATCGGACGGATTGGCTACAAAAGTGGACAGATGGCTGCTGCGAGGAGAGAATACACCCAACGGGAGTATGCAGAAATGCATTATCTGTATGGCTTTTGCGACGGTAATGCCCGGGCTGCTGCCAGGGAATATCGTCAACGCTACCCTAACCGTGATCGTTTTCCGGATTACAGGGTCTTTATGCGCGTACATAATTCGTACATGGAGGGAGTCTTACCCGGTCAGCATGCTATGAGAGCAGGCAGACCAGTGATGCAATTTGAAAATGAAGATGAAGTGGTGAGAGAATTAAGATTGGATCCTAGTATAAGTCAACGCCAAATATCCAGTAATATCGGGATTCTAAGATCGACGGTGCAACGTGTCATTAACAGAAAAAAATATCACGCCTACCACGTGCAAAGGGTGCAAGCTTTGCTGCCCGGTGACTATGAACCTAGAGTGCGGTTTTGTAGAGAAATGCTAAGATATCACAGAGAAGATCCGCAGTTCTTTAACAAGGTTTTATGGACGGATGAGTCAACTTTTAGAAGAATGGGAGTATTCAATATCCACAATCTACATTTTTACTCCAGAGTAAACCCCCATATCATAAGAAATGATCGATTCCAGAATCTGTTTGGTATTAACATGTGGGCTGGTATAATTGGCCAGCAGTTGGTGCCGCATGAAATGCCAGCAAGGCTGAATGGTGCTCAGTATTTAAATTTTTTGCAAAATAATATAAACCATATTCTTAACGAAGCTGAAGTTCCAGAAGAAAGAATAGCAGAAATGTGGCTGCAACATGATGGCGCCCCGCCTCACTACGCTCGAGCAGTCAGAGATCATTTGAACGAGCGCTTCCCCAACCGGTGGATTGGTCGAGGCGGACATGTTGCGTGGCCACCCCGGTCGCCCGATTTAAATCCATTAGATTTTTTTCTTTGGGGCTATTTTAAAGAAATAGTTTACCAAGGAGAGAACAATAGCGAACAAGAACTACGACAAAAGCTCGAGTTTGCTAGAGTACAAGTAACTAACAACAGAAGTGCATTCCGTAGGTTACGTAGGAATTTTATTAGACGGTGCAGATTATGTATTATGGTCAGAGGCAGGAATTTTGAGCATTTATTGTAAAATGTTTTGCTTAATAAAACAATTATTTCACAATCGTTGCTTTGTTTTTTCGTCCTAGAAAGATATTAGAGCCACTCATGGCCATGTGTAATACCTTTTCAGAATCCCTATTAAATGCGCCAAAACTTGTAATACAGGGTCACTTTTCGGTAGAGTATTTTTTTTCACAGTGGGGTCCGAAGTAAATAAAAAGTTATGATTTGAGAAAAATAATAATCGTAAAACTTAACATTATCTTCAACACACCCAATAAACAACCATAAATAGCATGTCTAACGCAAGGACTCATCAGTACCAATCTAGTGAAAATTATAAAAAAGATAGAGGATGTTTATTTTTTGGCATTTTAATAAGAATTAGTTAAAAAAAAGTCAATTTTTTCATAAAAACACAAAATAAATTATAACTCTGCAGGGGTTGACTTTAAGGACCTCCCGTAGAACAACTTTTTGCAGCTGATGACCCCATCTAACCCCTAGTTGCGTTTGATCCACGACTTTTGGGCCATCCTGTATATATATATATATATATATATATATATATATATATATATATATATATATATATATATATATATATATATATATATATATATATATATATATATATATATATGTATATATATGTATATATATATATATGTATATATATATGTATATATATATATATTATAGCCAGGCAAATGTTGTTCATCATCTTACCTTACATACCATACATCTTACCTCAAATTCGCAAACAAACTCATGGGCAAAAAACTATCCTACATACTATCTTTCAATTGGACCAAACTGCACATGGTGTGAAAATTTGATTAAAATCGGTTAAGTAGTTTAGGAGTCCATCGCGGACAAACAACGTGACATGTAATTTTTATATATATATATATATATATATATATATATATATATATATATATATATATATATAATTCTTCTGCACGTGTTTGTCACTGAACTCCTCCTTAGCAGTTGGACCGATTTTGATGTTGTTTTGTGTCCCAATTGGATTAGGTTCACATTGGACCCGGTATGTGGTGCTGTTTCTACACCCAGGCCTCACGCGTGCGAAGCCGGGGCATATCTTTAGCACAATATGAAACGGCTTATTAAATATAAATGGGACCACCCAGGAGGTATGGTCCAAAAAAATATATAATTCAAACAAGTTTATAGTTAGCAAAGACATTGCATGATCACAAAAAAAAAAAGAAAAACTAAATACATTTGTATTGACAATGTCCTTCTTTCTCAAAGTCAACTTAAAATGTAAATTAGGTAATTCATAAATAAACTTATTAAATAGAATTACATAATTAATGTATCACCATATTAAAATCACCTCACAAATATTCTGTTATATCACACACTATTTTTCAGCCCTAATGGTCGTAGTCCGAGTTCTTGCTTGAAACACTGACAGTTGCATATTGTTGCTGCCTATGCAGGATTCCGAGGCATTGTAGGAGACACTGCATACTAGCTGCCGATGTTGCCTGTAGTAACAACAAATATATGCCATAACCTATACAACATGTAACAAAATCCCGGTGGTTCCCGTTAACTGCGTTATCAGAATCAGTATCCAAGCGTATAGAAATAATCATTTTTTTTTTTCAAAAAAACGCATTTAAAAAATTAATTTAATGAATGAGTAAATATAAAAATAATAATAGAATGGATGAGTCGCTCGCGTCCGTAGGCTTCGACCACCAAACCTTAGGCCCACCCTACACGTGTCCCCCGGGTGGTGCTAAATGAGCGACAAAGCCGAAAAAATAGACTTGGCTTCCCGCCGTGTGGTGGCGGCGTAAAACCTACCACAACCCCTTGTTCGCACCATGAGTCAGGAGATAAAAGAAATGGCCCCAAGTTCCCGCCACCCCTTTAATGGGGCAGGGGTGCGAAGAATCTCCGGGAGAAAAACCGGCGACGAGGTTCGCCACCCGTCACGTTCTGTCTCCCGGAGGGGCGAAAAGTGGATTGCGGAAGCCCGTCTGGCTACGCTGAATGTATGTGGAGCAATGAATGACAAGATGGATGAAGTATGCGAAATGATGAATGACAAAGGAATAGATGTGTTATGTGTGAATGACACGAAACGAAAGGGAAAGGATGCCACTGCACATGGCACGTATACCGCGTATTGGTCTGGTGTAGACGAGACCGAACGGGCATGCCAGGGAGTCGGTTTCATCCTTTCAGAAAGAATGGGTCAATGTGTGAAAGAGTATGAATGTGTAAAACCGAGGCTGCTATGGATACGAATGAAAGTGGGCTTAAAGAAGCTGTTCTTGCTAGGGGTGTACGCCCCAGACATGTCTAAGCCCACTTACATCCGAGAGCAGTTTTGGGACATGGTAAGAATGGTGTTGACAAAATGTAAGGAAAATGAAAAGATTATTATGTTAGGAGACTTTAATGGAAGGGTTGGGATGGTGGGATGATGAGGTACGGGTGGAAGTTGAATCAAAGAAGAAAGCATGGTTAGATTTACTAGCAACTAAAGCTGGTAATTCTGGTGGTATGAATGATGAGATAGAAAGAAAAAAGGCAGAATTTAGACGTCTAAATAAGAGAGTAAAAGAAGTAGTTGAAAGAAAAAAGAAAGAAAGAACGGATAAGAATGATAGAAGGATATCTGATAATTTCCAGGCTAATATAAAAATGTTCTGGAAACTCTTAAGAACTGCCAGGGGAAATACAAAACAGCCTATAATTAATGCTGTAAGAGACGAGAATGGATGTTTTCTGTATGATGGAGTTTCGAATTTAAACATATGGAAGGAAATACTTTGAAAGCGTGTTTATGAGTGAAGAGTCATCTGAATTAAATGAACAAGAAATTCCGAAAGAAGTGGAAAGGGGTATGGAGATATGTGTAGATGAAATAATGAAAGCAATGAAAAGTATGAAAGCAGGTAAGGCAGCGAGTATCACTCGAGATGCTAAGGGCTGGAGAGGGAGTGGTGGCAGGCCTGCTGTACACCTTGTTTAATTTGTGTTGGGAATTAAAACGGGTACCGGATGACTGGTGTAAAGCAGTTATAGTACCAGTATGTAAAGGAAAAGGGTCACAGCAGGACTGCAAAAACTACCGTGGTATCAGTTTGCTTAGTATTGTGGGTAAACTGTATGCTAAGGTGTTAATTGAAAGAGTTATGAAAGAAACTAACGGAAAAATTTGGGATGTGCAAGCGGGTTTTCGAAAGGGAATGGGGTGTACAGATCAAGTCTTTTCCATGCGCATGATTGTGGAGAAGTTTTTGGCTAAAAACCAGAAAGTTTTTTGTGCGTTCATGGACTCGGAAAAGGCTTATGACAGAGTGGACAGGAATGTGTTATGGCAAACACTGAACTCATATGGGTTGAGCGCTGGTTTGATACAGGCATTGAGGTCTCTTTATAGGGATTCTAGTGCTTGTGTCAGGATCAATGGGGTCTACTCGGAATGGTTTGGCATCCGAAAAGGTGTCAGACAGGGCTGTGTGGCTTCCCCTTGGCTGTTCAACCTATTTACGGACAGGTGTTTGCAAACTTTGAAAGATGAAGAATGTGGGTTAAGAATGGGCGAGTTAACCGTCAAATGCCTTTTGTATGCCGATGATCAAGTCATATTTGGCGTCATCGGCGGCTGAATTGCAAATGATGGTTACATTAATGAACTGGACATTAAAAGAAAGGGGAATGAAAGTGAACGCAAGTAAGACGAAAGTGATGGTTTTTGAAAGAGAGGAAAGCAAAACGGTATGTGAAATAAGTATAGAAGGAGAGTTAATTGAGCAAGTGGATGAGTTTGTGTATTTGGGATGTGTATTTAGCAGGGATGGTAGATATGATAAGGATATAGAACGACGAGTAAATGCAGGGAATAGAGTAAATGCAGGGATTAGAGTGAATGGGGCACTACACTCTATTGTGAAGAACCAGAATGTATCAAAAAAGGCACGTATGGTAATTCATAATGCTGTGTTAGTCCCTACTTTAATGTATGGTAGTGAAAGCTGGGTGTGGCAGAAGAAGCACGAAAGTAGAATTAATGCTGTAGAAATGCGGTCTTTAAGGAGTATGCTAGGGTTGAATCTGAATGACAGGGTGAGAAATTGCGTGATAAGAGATAAATGTGGTATGCAAGATGATGTTGTGACCAGGATTAAGAAAGGAATGCTTCGGTGGTTTGTTCACGTAGAAAGAATGAATGAGGAAAGAGTGACAAAGTAAATTTATATGGCAGATGTGAACGGCCGAGTCGGGAAGGGACGCCCAAAAAGTTTATCGACCAAATTGGCGATATTTTGAAAATTGGCCACGTTAAAAGTACCCTTAACCGACGAGCATGTATGCGTAGATATATGGATGTAAAGGAGGCAAAAGAGGTATGTCAGGATCATGTCAAACGGAAGTCCGTAGTCTCTGCCTACCCTTCTGGGTGACAGGCGTGAGTGTTTATGTTATGTTATTATGTTATGTTTAATTTAATGAAAAAAAAATTAATTTGCAAATTGTATGTGGTTTTATTATCTCTGCATTGGCTGAGGAGTAAGAGTATTGTCAAAGACCCTGCAATACCGATACTCGTGTGATTTAGAGGAAATAAAACCACATATAATTTGCAAATTAATTACTTTTTCATTAAAATTGTTTTTTTTAAATGTGTTTGAAAAAAAATATTTCTATACGCTTGAATACTGATTCCGATAATGCAGTTAACGGGAACCACAGGGTTTTTGTTTCATTTTGTATATTCCTAATCGATCGAACCGATCGATCGAAAATCGAAACAACACTGACTCACTCATCACAAGATCTCGAAAACTATATGCCCGATTGACTTAATTTTTGGCATAATAATTCTCTCGACATAAACATCCACTAGGAAAGGATTTTGAAAAATTCAACGCCTCACAGAATACAGCGTTAAATAGCAGCTGCTTATGTGTTTTGTTTGGAAGGGTAGAGAACCGGAGACACTTTTTACTGGAAACGAGGCACCTTAGTCCTCAGGGGTGATAATGCTGCATTTTGATTCTCAATAAAGGATAAATGTAAATGTCTATGGGCCACAGTATCCTAATAACCACCACATGGACTGCTTGTTTGTCACCTTTACCCTACAAAAATATATATTGAACAATGTAATTTTTTAAACTTTTCATGAATTTCCCAGTGTTACAATTAGGTAACAAACTGTTTTTTTAAATTTTTCACTTACTTGTAAACAAAATTGATTCTAAAGTATAGAGGTTTTTTTCGAAAAGCGTTAAATTAAACATGAGACTGACTTTTAATAAGTATTATTTATAATCTATACTGAGTAAAAAGAGTTTCTGTATTTGTCGTTCATTTGCTACAGTTTGTTTCTTGGTTCATCTAGTTATTGCATACAAATACACCTTCTTTGCTCGATGTTTCTAGCATAAATAAATAGACTGGAATTAATTCTTCGAAATGTACTAGAATGAATTATTCCGTAAGCATACAGGATTTCACTTTGGTATTAGTACATAAGAACTTAATTTTGCTCGGATCGACGAATGAAAATAATGAAAATCATTCAACTGCCAAAGTAACACCTGGCGAACAAAGCGGGGATAAAAAAATATATAAAAATAACTTATACCTTTAGTAATAAAAGATCAGGATCAGTATGTGGGAATGGTGAATCTGATGATTCAATGCATCGGGCCAAAGCTGCATCACTGTAACATAAAATATATGTCTTTTTTTTTTCGTTTTTTACAATTCCAAGATTATGGCCACACAGATATAAATTTTTAAGAAAATTGAAGCAGGCAATTATATAAAATAAAACAAAATTCTGTTATATTCCATTCATACTTGTAGGAAATTCAAATCCCTAACAGAAACCTTTTCTTATGAATGTCTTTTAGTAATCATGCCTAACAATAATGTGAACCATGTAGTATTGCTGTTATATTAGTAGTATAGTTGTAGCAGGAATGGGTCAGCTCGACCGGGGTAGGACCACACTCTCACAGAATACCAGCGCAAAATAGCAGCTTAACGCTTACTGTGTTTCATAATATTGTTACGAGCTTGAGGTTCGTGACAGTAAAAATTGCCGATAGAATTACCTAAATTAACACTTTAATTCACTTTACACTAATTAAAGTTAAAAACACTAATAATTAATCACACTGATTCACTTTATTCCGCTCCGAAGCTTCGCTTGTCTCGCCAACTTCAATGCTTTTCCGATCGCGTATTGCAGCGCCTTTATATAGGGCTCTTCCACGAAAACATCCAGAATATTCCAGAATATTCAAGTAAATACGCGCGCCAACCGACCAAGCGCAGAAAATTCGAGTGTGCGGCTTCCAGAAAGCTTAATTCTTCTGTTCGATACTAGATGGCGCTGTTGGTTGAAAGAAGAGTCATGTATTTTCTGGAAAGCTCTCCTCGCTCTGTTACCCGACACCAGATGGCGATAGTGCCATCGTCTTATTCGCGCAACACTCCCCCCTCCTAAGACATGTTCGTCCCGAGCATTATCGGCCCCATAATAACGCGCCAGGCAATCCACATGGACGATCTTAGGAGTCCCTCTTGCGCCTTTCTGTATCCGGTAGGTTACATCGTTGATCCTGGTCACAATCCGGTACGGGCCGTCCCATTTAGCTTGAAGCTTAGGAGATTTCCCTTTGCTGCGGACTGGATTGTGCAACCACACTAGTGAACCTTCGTCGAATCCTTTGTTGTTCATTTTGCGGTCGTACCGGGTTTTCATCTTTTCAGACATTTGCTGGCCCGATTGTCTGACGTGCTCATAAACGTCATTCATTTTGTTCCGCAAGTCATTTGAATAATCGGTTATACTGCGTGGAGCATCAGGTGGTATCCCGGTGATCAGGTCTGCAGGCAGCCGTAATTCTCTCCCAAAGTTTGCGAAAGCTGGTGTCACTGCTGTACTTTCGTGAACAGCGCTTCGATATGACAACAAAACCGGTTGTATGTGCTTGTCCCAATCTCGTTGCCGATTGTCTACAACTTTTGCTAGGTACCTCTCCAATGTCTGATTAAATCGTTCTACCATTCCATCAGATTGCGGGTGATAAGAAGTCGTTCTTGTTTTATGAGTACCCATAACTCGGCAATTTTCCTGGAATATTTGAGACTCAAAATTCCTTCCTTGATCGCTGCGAATCTCTAAAGGTACTCCAAAACGACAGAAGACTTCGTGAACTAGTTTAACTGCAACTGTTGAAGCTTCTTGATTTGGAATGGCGAAGACTTCTGGCCACTTAGTGAAGTAATCCATCACAACCATGAAATACTTGTTACCGCTTTCACTCTCCGGAAACGGCCCCGCCACGTCAATGGTTATTCTCTCCCATGCTGCACCAACATTGTACAACTTCAATGCACCTCTACTACGAGTCTGAGGTCCCTTTACTGCCGCACAACTTGTACATTTGCGACACCAGTCCTCGACATCGTTTCGACAGTGGACCCAGTAAAACCGTTCTCGTATCTTCAGTAGAGTTCGTTTAACTCCCAGATGGCCTCCTGAATAATCATTATGGTACAGCTGTAGAACATCCGGTACTTTAGCTTTAGGGACAACCATTTGCAAATGACAGCTGTATCCCCGAACACTTTCCCATTTACGGCACAGAACTCCATCCTGAAGCAGCAAGCTGTCCCACTGGGCCCAATAGCTTTTAGTGGTCGTACTCATAGCTGAGACGTCGCTCCACTTGGGCTTGGGAGCACTGGCTTTCATCCATTCCAGGATTGGCTTGATGTCCAGATCTTCCTGCAGTGCACGTTGTAAGCTGTCCTGCCACTCGTTGCTGAGGTGGTCTGCCCTGAGCATCCTCACGGATACCACTTCCTTATTCTCTTACCTAGTACAATGTTTGCAATCTTCAGGACAAGGTCTTCTTGACAATGCATCTGAATTGCCATGAGATTTCCCGCTGCGATGTTCGATCTCAAAGTCATATTCCTGCAGTAGTTCAATCCACCTCGCAACTTGTCCTTCTGGATTTTTAAACTGCAATAGCCATTTTAGTGCAGCATGGTCAGTTCGTAAGTAAAATTTCCGCCCCAGAAGATATTTGCTAAAATGCTGCAACGACTTTACCACAGCTAGCAATTCGCGTCTTGTGACACAATAGTTCCTTCCAGTTTTGACAACGACTTGCTGAAGTACGCTATCACGACCTCTTGGTCACCATTCCGTTGAGACAACACACCGCCAAGCCCTATATCACTTGCGTCTGTGTCAACTATAAATTCTTTGCTTGCATCAGGGTATCTTGCACAGACGGTCCTTGGCTCCCGGAATGCGATATTACAACTTTCATCCCAGCAGAAATGTCGCTTCTCCTCGGTTAGCTTATGCAGAGGTTTGGCTATATCTGCAAAGTTCTTCACAAATCGCCGGTAATAGGAGTACAAACCCAAAAATGCTCTAACCTGCGTCTTGTCTTTTGGAACCGGCCAATCCTTTACAGCTGCGATTTTCTCTGGATCCGTGCGGATACCTTCTTCCGACACTACATACCCCAAAAAGTTGACTTGCCGTTTGAATAGTGAACATTTCTTCGGACTCAGCTTGAGGTTGGCACTCTGAATCTTCATGAGCACGCGTTCCAGTTTTTGAAGGTGTTCCTCAAACGTACGGCCCACGATGATGATGTCATCCAAGTAGACCAGACAGGCATCGCCAATTAGCCCGGTAAGTACAAGTTCCATCAGCCTTTCAAACGTTGCTGGAGCATTGCACAACCCAAACGGCATTACTTTGAATTGCCACAGACCCTTTCCCGTTGAGAACGCAGTTTTCTCCTTGTCCTTAGGGTCAATTTCAACTTGCCAGTAGCCACTTTTTAGATCCAGCGTGCTAAACCATTTTACTCCTGTAAGCATGTCCAGCGTGTCATCAATTCTTGGCAAGGGATAGCTGTCCTTTGTAACGTCGTTCAGACGGCGGTAATCAACACAGAACCGCATGCTGCCATCTTTCTTCTTTACCAGCACCGCGGGTGAACACCATGGACTAGATGAAGGTTCAATAACACCATCCTTCACCATTCCCTCAATCATGGTTTCCACTTCCTTTTCACGTGCTACCGGCAATCTTCTTGGCCGCTGACGGATAGGCAATTCCTTTCCTGTGTTTATTTTGTGTTGAACTAAGCCAGTCTTTCCTATGTCAGCATCATTTGACGAGAATACATCGGCGTACTTGAGTAACAACTTCTTCGCCTTGACCATTTCGTTCGGGGAGAGAACACTGCGACAGTCTTCCAAAAGTGTGGTCACTCTCGTTTCTGAATCCTTGCTGGGGGTCCCACTCGATATATATTGGCACCGACGTAACCAATCCACTTCCTCACAAGTACCAACCAGTGTGCCTTTTTCTATAATCTGTTTCCGGTCACAAAGGTTCAGCACACGTACTCTTGAGATGTCAGTGGTTCTGACCAAGGATCGAGCTACTTTCCATGGAAGGTCATTGTTTACCCTTTCCACAAGTACACAACGGTGAGCTTGCCCAGCGTTTCGGGGAAGACTAACCGGAACAATCGTTTCCGATCTCGGCGTCCTTCCTCCCATAAAACCTTCCATAAAAATTTCCTCCTGTCCACATTTCAAAACACCTTGCTTAACGTCGATCTCACAACAATTATTCCTCATAAAGTCTAGGCCTAGGATGCAGTCGTCCATTATATCAGCCACGATGACATAATGCAGGTAGATCACGTTGCCAAGCTTCAACTCCATCTCCTTCTCTCCACGGACGGGTATACGCTGACAGGTGGCTGTTACCAAATTAATGCGTTCTCGGTTGTATGCGGAGTCTCCAAGGAACTGACTTATAAGTTGGGAACTAACAACCGTACAAGAGGCTTCAGTGTCTATGGTCAGTTTACACGGCATTCCGTTGACCTCGCCCTTGATGATTAGACTGTTCCCATCATGGGTTTGTGAGATCGAAATCCTTGGGGCTCTTTTAACATCAGCCAGCACCCGCCCCGCAGTTCTGGCTTTTACTCGTTTCCCTGCTGCTGCTGGGCGGTGCTGTTGGCCGCACTACCCTCCTGAGATCGTTCACCTTCCCTTTCTAGGGTTCGCTTAGGGCAACTGGATCGGAGATGGCCCTTTTCCCCACAGCCATAGCACCTAGGGCTGTATCCTTTGTTGCGGTCGCGAACTGTAGCTGATGCAACCTCCCTGACGCGATGGGAACGATGATCCTGCCGCACGGCTTCTACCTCCAGTACATGGGGGCCAAGGCGTCCTTAAGCGTATCGTTGCTGCGTTGCACGCGATCTTTAAGCTGCGCGCGAAAGACATGTTCCAGGTGAGCGTCACCATATCTCGCCTCCAATGCCTCAAGGAGCTGCTCGTAGGTCACTTTCTTACCGAGAGCTTCCAACACGGTTAAGGCTTGGTCGCGCAGGCCTTAGGTGAGTGCAGTCATGGGCTGGCTTTTATTCCAGCCGTTTGCCTCCATGACGGCCTCGAACTGGATTTTGTAGGCCGACCAGGAAGAAGTCCCGTCGAACGGCGGCACTTTGAATCCACGTAGCGAAGGTGCTGTAGCTACTACGGGAGCTGTAGATCCATCCCCAAGTTTGAGTTCGTCTAGTGATTTCTTCATGTCAGCCATTACGTTGTCAACCCGATTGTTTACTTGGTCGATTCGGGTTTCAGCTTTCTCGATTCGGTTTTCAGCTTTCGCGATTTGGGTTTCAGCTTCCGACAGGCGGTTGTCATGCTGAGCAACCCTATCCTTCACCTCCTCTATCTCCTTCCCGAAGGTAGCGTGAAGGTCCTTCATGAGGAGCATCTGCTCTTCCAACCGACGGGCCCGTTCCTCTTGTCCGCCCCGCAGCTGCTCCTCCAAACGACGAACCTGGTATTCCTGTCGGCGGGCCTGTTCCTCCTGTCCGCCCCGCAGCTGCTCTTCCAATTGGCGTGCCTGTTCCGCCTGCTGGCGAGCCTGTTCCTCCTGTCGGCGGGCCTGTTCCTCCTGTCGGCGAGCCTGCTCCTGCAGCATCACCATCAGAGCACCTAAGTCAGGTGCTGCTGATGTAGGGGCTACTGACGGGCCTGCAGCCGGTGGCTGGCCCTCCGACTTCTGCGGCGTTGCACCACCAAATCTCTTTGGTCCGTCTCCTGCTGGCGTTGACTGCGGGTACGGACACCCTCCGTTTCCTCCTTAGGTAAAATCGGCATGATTTTATCCCACTTCTGACACCAATTGTTACGAGCTTGAGGATCGTGACAATAAAAATTGCCGATAGAATTACCTAAATTAACACTTTAATTCACTTTACACTAATTAAAGTTAAAAACACTAATAATTAATCACACTGATTCACTTTATTCCGCTCCGAAGCTTCGCTTGTCTCGCCAACTTCAATACTTTTCCGATCGCGTATTGCAGCGCCTTTATAAAGGGCTCTTCCACGAAAACATCCAGAATATTCCAGAATATTCAAGTAAATACGCGCGCCAACCGACCAAGCGCAGAAAATTCGAGTGTGCGGCTTCCAGAAAGCTTAATCCTTCTGTTCGATACTAGATGGCGCTGTTGGTTGAAAGAAGAGTCATGTATTTTCTGGAAAGCTCTCCTCGCTCTGTTACCCGACACCAGATGGCGCTAGTGCTATCGTCTTATTCGCGCAACAATATGTTGAGTATAGAGAACCAGAGACCCTTTTTACTGGAAACAAGGTATTCCATCTTAATCATCACGGGTGACAACGCATCTGCATTTAGATTCGTAATCGAGGATAGATGTAGATGTCTATGAGCCACAGCAACCACTTACCATCAGGTAGACTAGACTAGAATAAAACAAACTGCGCTCGTCAACCCGTCTACCGAGCGGGATGACCATGACTAAATCATTCCTACCATGTTCAGCAGTGGACTTTTATAAGTTGCATTTTTAATCAAATCAGACTAAAACATTGTATTTATTTAATACACTGTATTTAATTAATATCAATACAATACAATACTCTTTATTGTACACCAACAAAACATAAATATAACAAATAATGAAAAAAATAATGAGGGATAAACAAAAGGCGGTCTTATTGCTACATAGCAATCTCTTCCAGACAACCCAGAAGAGGAAATTAATAAAAATAAAAATAAGATAATATCTTTTTTGATTAATTATAATAAGATCAAGCCACAGATCAGTATAGTAACAAGTGCTATTACAGGACATGGCTCCCTCAACAAACATTTATTTGCTATAGGTGTTACAGATAGTCCCTAATATTGTTACGGGCTTGAGGTTCGTGACAATAAAAATTGCCGATAGAATTACCTAAATTAACACTTTAATTTACTTTACACAAATTAAAGTTAAAAACACTAATAATTAAACACACTAATTCACTTAATTCCGCTCCGAAGCTTCGCTTGTGTCGCCGAGTTCAACTCTTCCTCGATCGCATCTTGCAGCGCCTATTTATTTAAATTAGCAAAGAAGCGTCCCGAATATTCAAGTAAATGCGCGCAAAGGGACGAGTTTGCGAGTATAGATTTTCTAGAAACTTAGTTCTTCGGATGGCGCTGTCGGTTGAGAGATCTGTGATGTCATTCTTTACACGCTCTACTCGCTTTCGTTCCTGACACTAGATGGCGCTAGTATATCGTCGACTGGAGCGCGTAACACTGCCCCCTCCTAAGACATGCTCGTCCCGAGCATTATCGGTCCCATGATAACGCGCCAAGCGATCCACATGGACGATCTTAGGAGTCCCTCTTACGCCTTTCTGTAACGGCTCCGCAATGTCAAGGACTGTCCTATCCCGTGGTGCACCAATATTGTACAGTTTCGGTGCTCCTCTACTACGTGTCTGAGGTCCCCGCACGGCCGCACGACTTGTACATGTACGACACCAATCCTCGACATCGTCACGATAATGGACCCAGTAAAACTGTTCTCGGACCTTCAGTAGAGTTCGTTTAACTCCCAGATGGACTCTTGAACGACCATTATGGCACAGCTGTAGAACATTCGGCACTTTAGCTTTAGGGACAACCATTTGCAAACGACAGCTGTCTCTTCGACCATTGTCCCATTTACGGCACAGGACTCCATCCTGAAGCAGCAAGCTGTCCCATTGGGCCCAATAGCTTTTCGTGGTTGAACTCATCGCTGAGACGTCCCTCCACTTAGGCTTGGTAGCACGGGCCTTCATCCATCCCAGAATCGGCTTGATGTCTAGATCTTCCTGCTGTGCACGTCGTAGGCTGTCCTTCCACCCGTTGCTGAGGTGGTCTGTCCTGAGCATCCTCACGGATACCACTTCCTTACTCTCTTGCCTACTATAATGGTTGCAATCTTCCGGACAAGGTCTTCTTGACAATGCATCTGCGTTGCCGTGAGATTTCCCGCTGCAGTGTCTGATAGTAAAGTCGTATTCCTGCTGCTGCTGGGCGGTGCTGTTAGCCGCACTTCCTTCCTGAGACCGTTCGCCTTCCCTTCCTAGGGTGTGCTTAGGGCAGCTGGACCGAAGATGGCCCCTTTCCCCACAGCCATAGCACCTCGGGCTGTATTTTTTATTGTGGTCGCGAACCGTAACTACTGTAACCTCCCTAGCGTGAGGTGAACGATGATCCTGTCGCCGCCAGGCAGTGCCGTTAGCTGCACTACCCTCTCGAGGTCGATCAATTCTCCTTTCCACGGTTCGCTTAGGGCAGCTGGATCGAAGATGGCCCTTTTCCCCACAGCCATAGCACCTAGGGCTGTATCCTCTGTTGCGGTCACGAACTGTAGCTGCTGCAACCTCCCCGACGCGATGGGAACGATGATCCTGCCGCACGGCTTCTACCTCCAGTGCATGGGCCAAGGCGTCCTTAAGCGTCTCGTGGTGCCCGAGCCTCACAGCAGCTCTGACTTCCAGGTCACGGATGCCGTCGATGAATGTCTGCACCAGGTTCCCTTCAATGAGCGCAGGTACAGACCGGTATGCTTTTCGCACCAGCTTCTCCACCTCTAGAGCCCACTGCTGCAGGTTTTCGTTGATGCGCTGCACGCGATCTTTAAGCTGCGCACGAAAGACGTGTTCCAGGTGAGCGTCGCCATATCTCGCCTCCAATGCTTCAAGGAGTTGCTCATAAGTCACTTCCTCACCGAGAGCTTCCAGAACTGTTAAGGCCCGGTCGCGCAGGCCTAGTGTGAGAGCAGTCATGGCCTGACTTTTATTCCAGCCGTTCGCCTTCATAACAGCTTCGAACTGGATTTTGTAGGCTGACCAGGAAGAGGTACCGTCGAACGGTGGCAGCTTGAACCCACGTAGCGAAGGTGTTGTAGCTACTACGGGAGCTGTAGCTCCATCTCCAAGTTTGAGTTCGTCCAGTGATTTCTTCATGTCAGCCATTACGTTGTCAACCCGATAGTTTACTTGGTCGATTCGGGTTTCAGCTTTCTCGATTCGGTTTTCAGCTTTCGCGATTTGGGTTTCAGCTTCCGACAGGCGGTTGTCATGCAGAGCAACCCTATCCTTCACCTCCTTTATCTCCTTCCCGAAGGTAGAGTGAAGGTCCTTCATGAGGAGCATCTGCTCTTCCAACCGACGGGCCTGTTCCTCCTGTCCGCCCCGCAGCTGCTCTTCCAATCGGCGTGCCTGTTCCGCCTGCTGGCGAGCCTGTTCCTCCTGTCGGCGAGCCTGTTCCTCCTGCTGCTCTTTCAACCAACGGGCCTGTTCCTCCTGTCGGCGAGCCTGCTCCTGCAGCATCACCATCAGAGCACCTAAGTCAGGTGCTGCAGATGTAGGGGCAACTGACGGGCCTGCAGCCGGTGGCTGGCCCTCCGACGTCTGCGGCGTTGCACCACCAAATCTTCGTTGGTCCGTCTCCTGCTGGCGTTGACTTCGGGTACGGACACCCTCCGTTTCCTCCTTAGGTAAAATCGGCATGATTTTATCCCACTTCTGACACCAATTGTTACGGGCTTGAGGTTCGTGACAATAAAAATTGCCGATAGAATTACCTAAATTAACACTTTAATTTACTTTACACAAATTAAAGTTAAAAACACTAATAATTAAACACACTAATTCACTTAATTCCGCTCCGAAGCTTCGCTTGTGTCGCCGAGTTCAACTCTTCCTCGATCGCATCTTGCAGCGCCTATTTATTTAAATTAGCAAAGAAGCGTCCCGAATATTCAAGTAAATGCGCGCAAAGGGACGAGTTTGCGAGTATAGATTTTCTAGAAACTTAGTTCTTCGGATGGCGCTGTCGGTTGAGAGATCTGTGATGTCATTCTTTACACGCTCTACTCGCTTTCGTTCCTGACACTAGATGGCGCTAGTATATCGTCGACTGGAGCGCGTAACAATATGTTCAGAGTTCAGAATATAGAATAAAACACAGAGGTTGAACATTGTTATGTATTAAGCTTGGTAGCATGACAAAAGACAAAGACTTCATAAGTGAATATTAAATTACCTACATTCAATTTACTTTATTAGTTAACAAAGTAAACAAGTACCCCCAAATAAAATAACAATAAATCTTTGAATGTGACAGTCCCCTGTGCAGGGCATGTTTGGGGAAGGAGGAAACAGCGGCCCATGTGTTCCTGCCATGTCCGGAGGTCGTGGCATACAGGGCTAAACATCTCAGCAAGCCAGGATCGCTACCTGAAGTTGCTCGCAACGTCAAAGTTCGGAGATTTCATGGCTAGGAATAATTTATGATATTCCTGCCCACACGAAAAATACGCGCCTAGACGTAGAGTTGCGGAATCAGCCCGTCGGAAATTAAACTTGTATTTAATTCTTACTGTAATTTAAAAAGATTACCTAAGTTCTGTTGCTTGCAACTGTTGCCTGGCAGACGCCATCGCATCGTGCACGGCCAACTGCTCTCGTGGCTGAAGTGGAGGGTTGGCACCCATTGCCTAAAATATAAATATTTATGTTTAATAAAATTTCTAGCTACATAATTTAAAAGCTAAAAACTGCTTCAATTCTTTTTATATAGTAAGAGTGACAAACAAGCATATAGTCCAACCTAATGGTAGGTGAATGCATCCACTGACACCTACATCTATTATTAAGAATCAAAATGCAGATAAATACACATCTAAAGATTAAGATAAAAAGCCTTAGTATTACTAATACCTACCATTAGCAGTAAGAAGAGTATGCAGTTTGCTTCACTCACCATACAAAACGACTGCAAATTCATAGTCATGGTGATGTTTTCATCATCAATGTGAGATCAGTTTTTACATTATTATTAGGTATTAATTTTGATCATAATAGTAAAATCAACAAAAATCAAAAATAGAATGTATTGACACTTATGCAAGCACACGTTTATATGCGCTTGCATAAGTGTAAAGTCCTTTTATCAACTGCAATTTTAAAGGTTAAAAATTGCAAAACACATGCAACTTTCAAAGTTCGCTGCTTGCTCAACCGTTGAAGTCAATCTTTTATAATTAGAGTCATTGAGGGATAAATTAGGCATTCAACTTACTTCTTTACTTATCTTCACGCACAATCCCTAACGGGGTAGCCAGAGAGAACAGATTGCGAAGTGTCACAATCCTTACATACCTCTTTCGCTTCTTTCAGGTTCATTAACTTCATCGTACATGCAAGTCTAGGTATCCGAGTACTCTTGACCTTCCCCTCTTCGAGTAATTTGCTCACATGGTCTTCGAAAGTTAGTCTCGGTCTACCTCGACACCTATATGTAAGTGAATACCTATACCTATAGAAAGTAATGAGTGAAGACCGAATGGTTAAGAAAACTTCACCCTTCGGTCTTCACTCATTCGCTCAATGTGCCCAAACCATCGGAGTACGCCCCTATCAATTTTTGTGATAAGGTCATCTTTCAATTCTGCCATATTGCGAATCTCTTCGTTTCGCTTTCGGTCGGCTATGGTAACGCCGCACATTTTACGAAGAGATTCCATCTCCACTGCATTCAACTTGCTTTTATGCTTCTTCTGGCATACCCAGGTTTCGGTGCCATATAACAAAGTCGGCACCAACACTGCGTTATGTATTGCAAGGCGTGCACCCTTTACTATGCCTTGCCTTTTGACTAACGCACCATTGACCGGCAGCGACACGCCTGTCCACATCTAAATGAAGATGAAGTAATTGACACTGTGCATGGTGTTAATAATATTGCTTTTAATGCATTATGTCAATGTAACATAACCATTCTACCGCATTCGAAAAATGCTAACGGTGTACAATTTTGTAACAAGGTTGTGGCCTACATTATCCCTCAGATAACAGGAGCAGGAGAAATCGATACGTCTGGCATAGTTGTTCGTTCGTAAAAACATTATTTTAGCAGATCCTCATTATAATCAACCTTCCCAAATCAATTTATTGTTGGGTGCGGATGTTTTTTGGAATGTGATAGGTAGTGAAAAAATAAGCCTCGATAAACACAAACCTATATTACTAAATACCATATTTGGGTGGTTAGTGGTAAGTTCTATCATGCTATGTAATATAAATACTTCAAATGCGACAGTAGCAAACTATGTATGCAACTCAATTTCGCAAGTGTCCAAAACTCAGTCTACAGACCAAATATTTTACATGGTGGTGTATTAATATCATAACAACAACTAGGCTAATCTCTTAATATTTAGTAAAGCTGCAACTATAAAGAATATAAAATGTAAAAAAATTAACACACATAACAATACAAATAGAAATAGAAACTTTTTATTCAATGTAGATTATAACAATACTTATTGATAGTCACTTTTTTAAATTACCACTGTTTCGCAAAAAAACCTGTCCTGGGAAGAACCAGCAAGAAACCCAACGGGACTATTTTTTTTTTCAATAATAGCTTACAATCATGTTTACAATTAACAACATAAGACAAATTAGAAATAGCTTGGTAGCGATCACCCTTCCCAGGGGTTATTATCATCCATAAATTCCTTAATATTATAATAACCCTTTTTATACAAACTTAAGAATAGTAATACTCGCTTTTGTATGTATTTCGGCAATTGCCCTTAGTCCGTTAACCCACTCTTGACGAGCTCTTGCATCTGTTGCTCTTAGCTTCAGCATATCACCAGACGCACAATTAATCGTGAAGGTACGAGAATCCTCATCACTGGGGCATATCACAGCAGCTGCTAGATGTGCCTGAAAGTAAAAAAAAAACATGGTGAATACATAATTGAATGTAACTTATAAATTTATATTAAGTAGTAATAATAATAATAACTCTTTATTATCAACAAAAATAAATCACAAAATTCTCTGACTCTCAAACTAGACGAGTCTGTATGTTAGGAATCAGCGGCCTCTCCCAGAGTTGTAATACAGGTAACACTAAGAGAACTATGCATGTTTTCATTATTACAGTGGAAACAAAAGAAAAGTAAATAATTTAAAATTTAAAAAAATTAAATAAAAAAAAATTATTAAATAAAAAAAATGTATTAAATAAAACACATATTGAATACTATACTTTATTATATATATATATATATATATATAATAATAATAATAATAATATCCCACAATTATCACACACAACGCCATCTAGTCCCAAGCTAAGCAGAGCTTGTGTTATGGGTACTAGACAACTGATAAACATACTTATATATTTCTAAATACATAAATATTATAGATAAATTACACCCAGACACAGAACAAATGATCGTGCTCATCACACAAACATTAGTCCTGGGTGGGAATCGAACCCACGGCCTCCGGCATAGCAGTCAGGGTTACTAACCACTAGACCAACAGGCCAGTCCTGTCAATACATACATACATACACATTACATAGATAAGGGAGTAAGTGAGACATCCTTTTAAGTAAATATATACTTGTGGCAGGATGTCCCGCTCTTCTATAGCTAGAATTACATTTTTTTGTTTATTATTTAACTAACTTTAATTACATTTACTATACACAAAAAAAATAGAAATAAAAAAATACAAGAAACTAAGTTTATATTTAATTAATAAGGGTTCTGTATAAGTGTGTGTTTGTGTGTGTGTGTGTGTGTGTGTGTGTGTGTGTGTGTGTGTGTGTGTGTGTGTGTGTGTGTGTGTGTGTGTTTGGATGCGTATGTAAAGTTTATTTACTAACTTTTAATAATGCCTCGACCTCATCATAGTTAAGTTTAAGAAGCCATTCTGTGACTATCTTTTTGAGCTCATTAGAATTCAGTGCATAGATGTTTAGTTTTTTATTGACTATGTTGTATAAATAACCAGCCTGTCTCTTAAATTGGTGACTAGCAAAATTTGTTTTAACTAGAGTTAATTCAAAAACTTTTCCTCGTCTATTACTACTTTTGCAGTTGTAGAAAGTTGTTTTGTGTATTGTTAGCAATAAATTTAAAATGTATAACTTTCTAACACTCAATAAACCGCTAACTGAGTAAAGTTCTTCTGTAGGAAATCTATATGGTTTGTTGTACATTGCCTTTATTAATGAACGTTGACCACATTCTAACTGTAAGAGTTTTGTTTTCGGAGCACCACCCCAAACTGGTATACAATATGTCAAAGTCGATTGGGCTAGTGCAGGATATATTTGATTAAAAGTTTACGAGTTGCGGCATGCCTGAGGGTTTTAAACATCCAAGTAAGTTTTCGTAACCCGTTATTAGTTGCTTCTATATGTGAGTACCATGTGAGTGTTTTATCAATTATAACCCCTAAGTATCTAGTACTAGTAACTTTTTCTATAGTAGGACACGTGCAATTGTTGCACAAATCACAGTTGTGTATTTTAATATTGCGTGTTGTAGGTTGTGTACGTGTACAAGCATATATATTTTGTTTTAAACGCATTAAGGGTAAGCAAGTTCATTGTGAGCCAATTCGCAATTTTGGACAGCCCAAATTCAGCTTTTTCATAAACTTCATCCCACGATTTACCACGATTTTAGTGTGAAAACGACAGCAGTGTCGTCCGCATACGAATAAATTTTACCATTATCAAGTTTCAATTTACCGAGATCATTAATATAAATGAGAAACAAGGTAGGGCCAAGAACACTGCCTTGCGGCACCCCAAAACTTATTGGGAGATCATTACTAATGTGATTGCCTATTCTAGTACTTTGCATTCTGTTACTTAAGTAATCTCTCATTAAATCTAGTTGGGCTTCTCTTATATCAATCTTTTCCAACTTCCAAAGTATGGGGACAGAGACGGTGTCAAATGCCTTTATTAAGTCTAAAAATACCGTAAGACATTTTTTATTTTGGTCTAGATGCTCGACTATATACATAGTTAGATCTATGACAGTGTTTTGTGTGTTTTTTCCTCTTCTAAAACCGTACTGTGTCTGCGATAGAATATTATATTTCTCTAAATATTGTATTAATCTGTTATTAATTAATTTTTCTAGGATTTTGGATAAAGCTGGTAAGATGGAAATAGGCCTATAATTATTTATGTCTTCTCTGTTTCCATTCTTGTATATAAGTGTAACTATGGAACGTTTAAGGAAAGTTGGAAATATACCTTTAGAAAAACAAAGGTTAGCCAAGTGACAAACTATCGGAACTAGTAAAGAACTTGCCAATTTTAAAAATTTTGTGGGTATGTTATCACAGCCTGGAGCGCTATCAGATTTTAAGTTCATTATTATATTTCAAACTTCGTCAGAATTAGTATCTAAGATGGCGAAAGATGAGAGTTGGTTATTAATTATGTGTGCTGAGATATGTCTAATGTGATCGTGTGCAGTATTCTTTTGAATGTCTTCGGCAAGTTTACACCCAACATTTGCGAAAAAATTATTGACTGCATTAACAGATTGAATAGGACTTGGTTCTATGTCTAATAATCCAATATTAGTCGTTTTGTTTTCCTTAGTGTGTGTAATATTTTTTAAATTACTCCATAATACTTTAGGATTTTTGTCTAATAATAATATTCTTTCATATGCACGTTTTAACTTTTTAATACAGCTGTTACAGTAATTGCGGTATCTTTTATATGTTATTCTCAAAATTTCATCAAAAGGGTTGTTTTTAAGTCGTTTTTGCATTTTATTTCTATTTTGCATCTGAGAATACCTATAGTTAGTTATCCATGGTTTAATGGCACGTCTATTTTTTGGAATACTGATAGTATTTGTGTTTTCATGTAAAGATTCTGCAATTCTGTTTATTAATATTTCTATAATTTTATTTTATTAGGATCATCACATAATAGTAAAGTAGATAAATTTTTATTAGCAAGGCTAGTAACCGCCTTATCAAAATCAATATACGTTTTTGTACGTGGAGAAGTTTTTATCTCTAGTTTTAGTTAAACTAAAGAACACCATATAGTTATCAGTGATAGATGTATTTATTACCGCTATATTTGCTTGTGTCTTTTTTCTATTTAATTTAAGTATAACATGATCCAGACAACTATTTTCCCTTGTAGCAATTGTATGTCCCGGTAAGCCGAAAGTGGAAAGAACCTCTAGATAGTTAAGTCTATTTCTTTGCTTGCTATTTAGTTCGTTAGGTTTTGGAATAAGATTTATGTTGATATCTCCAGTAATAATTATATTTTGATTGTTTTTAATCGTGTTGAGATGTTGTTGCAAAGATTCAATAAATTTCTCAGTATTTGTATGAGAAGGTGATCTGTAAATACCTAATATTACATGATTAAAGATTTCTATTTGTAAACATGAGGCATGCTCTAATTTTATTTCTTTTATTTTAGGTTTAAGGTTATTTTTATAGAAAACTGTCACTCCGTCATTTTGGTTAAGATGTTGTATGTACAAATGATGTGTAAATTGCAATTTGTGGCATATATATATATATATATATATATATATATATATATATATATATATATATATATATATAGAATGGGTCCCACATATATGCAATAAATGAAACCACAAGTAATACTAGTCCGTAGAAGTGTAGAAAAATTAAATATTTAATTAAAACCCGTAAAATAAAAAAGTGAAATTTTCAAACAAAATAAATATTAAAATAAATTCAGTAAAAGTGAACACTCTGTTTAGACAACGTACCTTGACCCCTTGGAAGAGTGACAACGTTGCACGCGGGTGGCACGCCGACAAAAGACACCGCTGTCGATATGTCGCAATACCAATAGTTTGCACTGCGTGGCAACGTCGCTTTTTAATGTTCAAGGATTCAAGTTCATTGAATCATTGACTTAGTGACCCAATTCTATAGAGTTTTCAAATTTGCTTAAAATTAAAACTCTACTTTTTGACCTAATTACTGGACCGATTACGTTCATTTTTTGTATATCGTCAGCAAAGGCGATAACAAGTATATGGTTTCATTTATTGCATATATGTGGGACCCATTCTGTATATATATATATATATAATTCATGATTCATAATGATTCAAATAATTCTTCATTGCATGTCACAAAGTATAAAGTTGGAACAATATATTTACAGAACATGTGACACCCTGTACGGGCGTAGCATATTATATATTATATAGGAATTCATTTTCATTTCATTCAAATTACAGTATTTATAGTACACATTATATAAATTATATTATAAAATGTCAGACTAAATAATACTTACACATTTACTTTAAAAATTAAATTTAATAAATATTGTCAACTGATCATTGTCGTTTATATTATGTAAAGTTTAAAAATTTTAATGAAAAATACTAACAATGTCAAATATGTAAATAGAAATAAAGAAAATTGTCAAATAATTAAAATTAATTTATAATTTATCATTAAAATATTCATTCAAACTGTAATATTTTTTACAATAAGCATTTTCTTGAGTACTATTTTAAGTTTACGACACTGGAGGGCTTTTATTGTATTAGGTAAATGGTTGTAAACCCTTATAGCCATGTAGTAGGGACCATTTTTATACAATGAGAGATGTATGGCAGGAGCAACCACATTATAACCTCGGCGTGTGCCGTAGCGAGTGGGTCTTTCTTCAAATCGCTGGAAATTATGAGGATTTTTCCTAACAAATCAGCATAATTCAAAAATGTACATGCTCGTTATAGTTAGTAAGTTATATCTGGGGAACAACCTTCGACATGAATCTCTTGGAGCTGCGAATGTGATAAGTCTAAGGCAGAATTTTTGGAGCATGGATACCACGTGTACCTCGGTAGAGATTCCCCAGAATATGATGCCGTATCTTATCCAGGCAGCTGCGTGGCTGTGGTACGCAGTAAGTGCGCACTGCTGTTAGTATCCTTACATATATATATATATATATATACAACATGAGCATACACATAATATACATATATACACATAAACAGGCACATACATATACATACATTCATACACACACATATATATATACACACAGCCTATGTAATATGTCCCAATGTTTAGTTTTTTTGCTCATTGCTGAGTGAGTGGGCTAGGTGTATGGCTAGCATGCTATAATAGCAGCACGGGCGAATAATTGACGATTATTACGATTAAAAGTAGGGTGATAATCAAAAAACTGCTAAAAGTTTTTAATTGATATAAAAAAATCTATAATACTTCCATTTTTAAAATATATTTCATGACAAATTCTCATCTCATAACACCATAATTTTTGTTCAATAATTTACGAAAGTAAAATAGTAGGTGTAAACTAAATATTTATTTAAAGAATGTAAGCAATTCTGAAAAAAGTTCGACTTTTATAAGTTAAATAACTTACTTAGTCACAATCGTCAAAAGGCAGATATCTTATACACTTTACATAGTTTTAGTTATTTTAAGCTCTTATTTTTACTATGTAAACACCAAATAAACCATCTTCATGATGATCACAATAATACATTTTTACAAATTTTAAGAATAAAATTCAAAAAAAGATCTTTAAAAGTAAACACATCAAGAAATTTACCTCTCCTCGTGCTGGCTGTCCAGGCTGAATTGTATCTCCTGGTCCATCAAAAAGGTAATAAGAAAGGACACCAGTCTCTGGGTCCACTGCAAACCATCTCTGCTGCCATCCCTTTACAACATTGGTATATTTATAAAGTTGGCCCGAAAGAGGCTTATGGGAGCATAATCCTGTTGCTTTCATCATTTTTGTTTTTCCAATACTCTTCCTTTTTACAGCATTATCGTGATAAATCAAACTGTTTTACGTAACTATGTAAAATGATTAATTAAAATTAAATTAGTAAAACCTCCAAGAATTACAATCACAGAACACTACTATACAATTTAGACATGACATGTGTCAATTATGAATGACTCGTACGTTTGAGCTGGTACTGGTACTGGTACACCTTTTTTTTTTTAAATAACTATATTATGGCCCTTGGTATTGTGATAATGTCACAATAATTCTGCCAATGTCCGGTCTTCGGTCTGACACATCTTGTCTTGAGGCTTTCCGGTGGAAAAGGAGTTAGTGGTTATTAGGTGAGAATGTGGATAAAAACAAAGCAACTAAATATATGAATTGTGGACCACACAATATAAAGTAAAAATTTAGTTATAGGAGGGTATTAGCCTGGACAGGGAATATAGAATTAGGTTAAGCTAAATTTAGTACACAATAATTACACTTTAATATTATACATTCGAATATATTTTGAGATTGTATTGACATAATATATGGTATCGGGGATAGTTTAAGAGGGAATTGATATTAACTGGTCGAGGGATTGTTTTGGGAAGGATGTCATATAAAGAAATTGGGTGATTTTGACAACTGAAGAAAATGTGATCTGGAAATGTCGGAAGGGAGAGTGTGAGGTGTATAAGTGTCGTTGTGTTTTTGGCTATTTCTTATTCTGAGAGCTGTTGATTTACGTTTTTTGTTTATTATTTCTGTTGGTGTTGGTTTTAGTAGTTATAAATCCGTAAGTGTTTAGTAATTGTGCTGTTTTATATGTAATTAGTTAAAATAAAATGGAGGAAGATCCTCCCGATCCCGACGGGGTTCCATGTGACTCTCATACTGGTACGAAAAAAAATAATAATATTCCTATCGAAATTGATCAGTCGAAGCGTAAAAGATTGCAAGCAACCAATAACTCAGGTCATCCTCAGAAAAGATTAATTACAGATCCATCTCAACCTGTTCCATCTATTCAGACCTCTTATACCCACCCTGACTACATAGAAAAAAAACATAAATATTCTAATAACGACAATGCGCCGTTTATTGTACATGTAAGTAAGAGAGTAGATGATTTATCAACTGGAGTAGTTTTAAAACCGATAAAGTTTGGTCATTTTCTCTACCATAATAATATTAAAAATGTTGTAAGTGAAGGTGTTAAGCGAGTAGGACGCAATAGAATTTCAGTCGAGTTTAAAAGTGCAGCTGATGCAAATTGTTTTATTGAGAACCCAGCCCTTGCAGGTGCTAAATATGATACTGTAATCCCTTCTTATAATGTCACACGCATGGGAATAGTGAGGCAGGTCCCTGTAGAATGGACATTAGAGGAACTCATCTCATCAATCGAGGTCCCAGCTGGTTTTGGCTCAATTATTAAAGCTCGCCGATTTAATAGAAAGTCAGTTAATGAAAACCAAAGCACTGTGTGGATTCCCTCTCAAACAATTGTTTTGACTTTTTCCGGTCAGAAACTTCCTTCTAACATTTATTGTTTTTTTACCTCAATGCCTGTTGAGCCCTACATTTTACCTCTTATTCAATGTCACAATTGTTGTCGTTTTGGGCATGTAACCTCACAGTGTAGGTCATCTTCCCGTTGTTTTGTGTGTGCTCAAAATCATGAAGGAATATCATGCACAAGACAGTCTCCCACGTGCTTATTTTGTTCAGGATCTCACACAGCTAAAGATCCTTCCTGCCCTGAACACTCTAGGCAGAGATCTATCAAACTTACCATGTCACAGGAAAATATTTCCTATCTAGAAGCATCTGCCCGTTTCCCTTATGTCCGGAGATCTTATGCAGATGCTGCTAGAATCCTTCCTTCGTATGATCATCAGAGTCCCTATCCTATTTCAAATTCCCCTTTACCTTCAGTTGTCCCCTCACAATCTCATTCTTACAGGAAGACTACATTTACTCCAAGACTTCCGCCAAATCCAGCATCAAGTCATGGATAAGATAAATCTGCCCACGAGGCAATAATAGATACCCCTTCTTCTTCAACTACTAATGGTTGTGCTTTAATAGGGCGGAGTATTTCCCCTAATGACAATCTCTGTGAGTTAATGATCTCCATGCTTATAAGTATGCTTTCCCGTTTCAGCGATATGGATCTCCCACTTGCCCTCCGCCAAAAACTTACTGAGCTCATCTCATTAACAAATAACCTTCCCTCCAATACTTCAGTGGAACTGCCGGAGCATTAATAATAAAAAAAATGAATTAATTAACCTTATTAATAAAGACCATCCCCTCATCCTAGCCATTCAAGAGACATGGCTTAAGCCTGGGTCCCATTTTAGGATTTCAGGTAATTCATGCCTCAGGAATGATAGGAATGATGGTCATGCTGGCTCTTTCATTCTTATCTCAAAATCAATTACTTATACATTAATTTCCCTTCCTTCTCATAGTCCTTCAATTAATGTCGTAGCAGTTAGAGCTCATAACACTTCTTTTCTTTCTATTTACATTCCCGAACCTAGTTTAAATATTTTATCAGAACTTACGAGGATCATATCCTCCATCCCGCCTCCTATGGTAATTCTTGGTGATTTTAATATGCACCATACTTTATGGGGCTCCCATTTTTGTGATCCCTGGTCTTCAACATTTTTAGACATCATTGATGATTTAGATCTCTGCCTCCTTAACGATCGTTCACCTACACGTAGAGTATCCCCCCTCCAAAATCCTAAAAGTGCAGTAGATCTGTCACTCTGTTCTCCTGCTCTGTCGTCCCTTCTTTCTTGGAGAATATTACCCTTTTCCCATGGCAGTGATCATTTCCCTATTGTTATCAATCAATATCATCAATCATCAATCCCCCTAGCTCCTATACAGTCAATGTTCCATTCAATCCTAGGTTAAAATATAACACATCCAAAGCAAACTGGCAACTATATTCCACAGTTCTAGAGGAAGAACTTTCAGCCCTTCCTCCTGTTCAGAAAGATAATGTTCTCCAGGTGTATGCTTCTTTTAAAAACGCTATTTTATCTGCTGCCAATAAGACAATTCCCATCAAAAAACCTTATAAAAATAATGCCCCTTCACCACCTTGGTGGGATCAAGATTGTTCTGTAGCGTGTAAGAAGAGAAAGGAAGCTGAAGTAAGATATTCCCACTCTATGAATTTTGACAACTATATTTTTTATAAAAAACTGCTGCTGAAACATTAAAATTATTATCCGGGAAGAAAAAGGCTGGATGGCTTAAATTCTGTGAGTCACTGTCGCCTAGAACTCATCCATCATTAGTCTGGAAAAATATAAAAAAATTCCGATGTTCAGTTTTGACCTCTGAAAACACAATTTCTAATGATCAGTCTTATTGGCTAGAAAATTTTGCTAGTAATCTTGCTCCTCCTTCAGTACCATCTTACAATGAATGTATAGCATTTCAATCACAGTCCTTGCACTATCAACACAGTTTTGACTCCCCTTTCTCTTATGAGAAGTTATATGCTGTTCTTAGTGTCCTTAAAGACTCTTCACCAGGAATTGATGGAATTCCTTATTCTTTTATTACTAATAGCAGTGAACCTATTAAAGTCCATCTTCTTTCTATTTTGAATTGTATTTACATGTCTGGTATTCCTCCAGAAGAATGGAAATCCCAAGTTATTTTACCTATTTACCAACCAGGTAAGCCTTACACTGATCCCTCAAGCTACCGCCCTATCGCTCTTTCTTGTACCATGGCCAAAATCCTTGAGCACCTAATAAAAAATCGTTTAGAATGGTTTCTTGAAAGCAAACGCCTTCTAGCAACAAGCCAATTTGGATTCCAAAAGGGCTTAAGCACCATGGATAGCCTTAGTACTCTAGTTACTGATATTCGTTTAGCTTACTCTAAACATGAATACCTTGTTGGAGTCTTCCTAGATATCGCGTCTGCATATGACAATGTACTTCTTCCTGTGCTCAGGCAAAAAATGCTCAATCTGAGTATTCCAGTGAGGATAGTAAATTTTGTCTCTAACTTTCTCTCTTCTAGATCCATTTATATTGATAGTCAACATTCTCTACTCCCACCAAGAATAGTATGGAAGGGTCTCCCACAAGGCTCAGTACTTAGTCCTTTGCTCTATTCTATCTATACTTATGATCTAGAGCTTTCTGTTAACTCATTCTGTAACATCCTCCAATATGCAGACGATATAGCTATATATATTTCCTTGGATAACCTCCCTGCAGCCTGTTCCCGCTTGAATTTATCAATGTCCTATTTACAAGATTGGTTAACTGATCATGGTTTGTCTTTGGCTGTTCCCAAAAGCAGTGTTGTGATCTTCTCTCGCCATAGGCAACTCCCTGAAATCAACATTCTCTATAATAATCAACCCATCCCAATTAGGGAGAATGTAAAATTTTTGGGAGTTATTCTTGACTCCAAACTAGCCTTTTCCCATCATATCAACCATGTTTCCAAAAAATGTGAAAAAAATATAAATATTCTTCGAGCTTTATCGGGAGTTTGGTGGGGCTCCCACCCATTGTCTCAAAAAATATTGTACAATGCCCTTATTCGTAGTCATTTGGATTATGGGTGCTTTGTCTTAGAACCCTGTAATAAGTCTTCCCTAAAGAATCTAGACAGGATTCAGACCAAAAGCCTTCGTATAATCATTGGGTCAATGAAATCTTCCCCAATAAATGCTCTTCAAGTCGAATGTGTAGATCCCCCTCTTTACCTAAGAAGACAATATCTTTCGGACCGATTCTTTTTTTAAATCTACCAACTCTCTTCCCACCCGCTCATTTCTAAATTACATCTTCTTTTGGAATATATTTCATCAAAGCATTACTGGACTCATAAAGAATCTCCCTGCTTATCTAACAGTTTGGTAACATTACTCCATCTACCACACCCAGTATCACAATGCAAGTCCTGTCCCATCTTTGATATCCCATATGATGCAATTATTTATCAACCAAATATCCACCTCGACCTTGGTATTGAGAAAGATTGCCCTATAGCAAATAGTAAACTAATTAGAGTCATAGATAATTTATGGAAAGGCTGGCTTATTATATACACTGATGCCTCCAAAAAGTCAGGTGAAAATTGCACTGGAACAGCCGTTTGGATTCCCAGATACAAAATAATCGTCAATTTTAAATGCCCTTCTATTTCTTCCACTTTTACTGGCGAGGCCACGGCAATTTATGAAGCTTTAATTTATATAGAAGCACACAACTTAAATAAGTCAGTTATTCTTACCGACTCCAAAAGCTGTTTGTTAGCAATTTTGTCAAACCAGTTCCAAAGTAAATATAAGATACCCTTGATCCTCAAAATTAGACACACGTTGTATACATGTCATCTCAAGGGTATTCAGGTTTCCTTAGCTTGGATTCCAGGTCATAGTGGCATCAAGGGCAATGAAACAGCTGATCTGATGGCTAAAAATGCAAGTCGAAATGGTTTGCCATTTAATTTAGTTTACTCTTCAGACATAGTGTTACTTTTTTTTTTTTTTTTATAGAATAGGGTGACAAACGAGCACACAGTCCACCTGAAGGTAAGTGGTTGCTGCGGCCCATAGACATCTACATCTATCTTCCATTACAAATCAAAATGCAGATGCGTTGTCACCCGTGAGGACTGAGATGGAATGCCTCATTTCCAGTAAAAAGGGTCTCCGGTTCTCTACACTCACCATACGAAATACAGCAGCATTAAGCTACTATTTCACGCTGGTATTCTGTGAGAGCGTGGTCCTTCCCCGGTCGAGCCGACCCATTCGTGCTACAACTATACTACTAATATAATTGCAGCATGGCTCTACCACGTATATTAACTTACTTGCAAAGAAGAAGTTAAATAATAATTGGAATACATTATGGAAAGCCACTCAAAATATAAAAGGTAAACACTATGCTGCTATACAAGGTGCCATTCCTCCAAAACCATGGTTTTTCAAATTTAATAAAGCTAACAAACAGTCAACATCAACTATCTGTAGACTTCGAATTGGCCATGCTTGTACACCAGTACATTTAGCCAAACTGAGGATTAGGGACAGTTCCCTCTGCGAATGTGGGTTAGATGAGGGAACTTCTGACCATATTTTTTTTAACTGTCCTAAATTATCTTGTTCACTCTATGATCATCTCCCTCCTGACATCCCTCGTCCTATAAATTTTGAGTACCTGGTTGACCGAGCTTTGCTCGGTATTTTTCGCTCGATTTTTTTTTTAATTCGTATGTTTTGGAAATTATATTTAGATACAAATTACATACTGATGAAATATAAATAATATTTTTTGATCTTAGCACCATAACAGAAAAAACGGAACTGGTTATTTGAATAAAAAATCATGAGTGCAATTATTTTAATTTAAATTTTCGTGTTTTTAAAAAATACTAAAAAAAGGGCTCGAAAAAATAGATTTTCTCAAAAAAGAAAGGAACATGAAAAAAAAATTAAAAAAAGTTGGTCGGTCGGTCTGGGCTCGAACCGGGGTTTTAAGCTTCTGTGACCGACCATTATACCAATTAAGCTATTTATAATCACTAACAATCCGTCAAAATTTACCTTCTTATTCTAACGATATTGTAGCAGTTTTTCATTGCCTAAAAACACGGACAAAAATACATTTTCTAAAAATAAATCCTAGCTACATCGATTTATTATCCCCGAAACTCCCTGGACACTAAATGTTATGAAAATCGTTGGAGCCGTTTCCGAGATCCCGATTATATATATATATATACAAGAATTGCTCGTTTAATAGTATAGGATTCACTTTTAACCTACACAAACACTCCTTATGTATATATTCTGTGTGATTTTATTAACACTAATAGTATAAAAGTTTAATGTTTGTCAATACTAATATACTAAAGTAGTTATAGCAACTGTGTTTGTCATTTGTCCTAGGTAATTCAACAGTACAACCACTAGTATTATAAGATAAAAAGGAAAATTTAATTGTTTAAATAAAGCAAGATACTTGTATTATCACAATCTTCTTTAGTTCATGGGCATAGTATTTGTAACTACTGAGCTTGTACTCAATAAACACTTCCATGCTCACATTGGCGAATAATCAAAAACCGCCATAAAAAAAGAAAGAAGAAGAAGAATGTGGTCTGGGGAACCTTCATCCAGACCACATTCACAGAGGGAATGATCTTTGATTCTAATTTTAGCTAGGAATACAGGAGTGCAGACATGCCCGAGCCTTAAACGGCAGATTGTAGATGTGATTTGTTTGTTCAGAAACCTAAATTTGAAAACCAAGGTTTTGGAGGAATTTGGGGTTGTATTTTACCAAAGTAGCTACCTTTACTATGTCTGGATAAGCTCCAATCTCTGTCCCAAGAATTCTTTAATTCAATTTGAGCTAATGATATTAAATCATGAGAGTAATTCATTAAATGAGAAGGGCAGCCAGTATCTACCGCTCCTTTGGCCCAGGAGTCAGCCTGTTCATTTCCTTCTATGCCACAATGACTAGGAATCCACACAATCTCTACCTCAAGCCCACTCTTATTACAATTTAGTATGAGTTCTTTAATTTTCAGTATCAATGGGGAGATGGATTTCATTTTAGATATATTGCTCTGTAACGACATTAGGCAGCTTTTTGAATCAGTAAATAAAACTGATTTAAGAATTTTATGGGAAAAAATGTAGGATATAGCCTCATATATGGCTACAGCTTCCCCTGTAAAAACAGAAGCCTGAGGAGGGCATCTATAGTTAAGGACAATTTTATATTTGGGAATCCAGACTGCAGAACCGACACATTTGAATGAAGAAAATTTGGAAGCATCAGTAAAAATATATAGCCAATCAGGCTATTTTTTTGCCACTAGGTTATAGAAAGTTCTGTTTGCAGTTGGAGAATTTTTATTAATGTTTAAATTCAGAGTGATTTTAGGATTTAGTAATATAGCATCATAGCTGGTTTCAAAATAGGGTAGAATTGGGGATGTAACACAAGGATACTCAATATTTTTTAATCTAATAAGAGATTTAAGAATAGGGGGCCAGCTTTTATTAGACCAATAGGAGTTGTTTACAACCAATAGTAGCAAGGATGCTAGTTTACGATGTAAGGGATGAGATGTTAGTTGTAGAGTTTTTGAGATAAATCTATCAGCTAGAAACTGTCTTCGTAAAGAGAGAGGGGGATCAACACATTCTACTTGTAAGGCATTTTTAGGAGTTGATTTCATTGCGCCTGTGATAACACGTAAACATCTTGTTTGGATAGCTTCAAGCCTACTAAGGGCCGATTTGTTGCTGGGCTCCAGGAGAAAAGACCCATAGTCGAAGTGACTACGGATGATGGCATTGTATTGGATTTTTTGACACATGGGGTGAGAACCCCATACGCCAGAGAGAGATCTAAGAATGTTAACACCTTTTTCACATTTGTCACTGATGTAATTAAAGTGAGCAGTACCGGTCATATGACAATCTAAGTAAATACCTAAAAATTTTACTTTGTTAACAACTGGAATAGATTCACCATTATATGAGATATCAATAGTAGGGATAACACGTTTTCTACTAAATGTTATTATTTTGCTTTTAGAAGGTGAAAGAGAGAGGCCATGGTCAGTAAGCCATTGATTAAGATAATATTGTTGTGTGAATAAGTCAACTAGCGCCATCTAGTGTCAGGAACGAGAGCGAGGGGAGCTTTGCAGAGAATGACATCACAGATCTCTCAACCGACAGCGCCACCCGAAGAACTAAGTTTCTAGAAAATCTATACTCGAACTCTCGGTACCCTGCGCGTGTTTACTTGAACATTCCGGATATTTTGCTAATTTAAATAAATAGGTGGCGCAAGATGCGATCGGGCAGAGTTGAACTCGGCGACAAAGCGAAGCTTCGGAGCGGAATTAAGTGAATTAGTGTGTTTAATTATTAGTGTTTTTAACTTTAATTTGTATAAAGTAAATGAAAGTGTTAATTTAGGTAATTCTATCGGCAATTTTTATTGTCACGAACCTCAAGCTCGTAACAATTGGTGTCAGAAGTGGGATAAAATAATGCCGATTTTACCTAAGGAGGAACAGGCCCGTTGGTTGAAAGAGCGACAGGAGGAACAGGCTCGCCAGCAGGAGGAACAGGCTCGCCGACAGGAGGAACAGGCTCACCAGCAGGCGGAACAGGCACGCTGATTGGAAGAGCAGCTGCGGGGCGGACAGGAGGAACAGGCCCGTCGGTTGGAAGAGCAGATGCTCCTCATGAAGGACCTTCACGCTACCTGCGGGAAGGAGATAAAGGAGGTGAAGGATAGGGTTGCTCAGCATGACAACCGCCTGTCGGAAGCTGAAACCCAAATAGCGAAAGCTGAAAACCGAATCGAGAAAGCAGAAACCCGAATCGACCAAGTAAAAAAATGGGGTTGACAACGTAATGGCTGACATGAAGAAATTACTGGACGAACTCAAACTTGGGGATGGAACTACAGCTCCCGTAGTAGTTGCAGCACCTTCGCTACGTGGATTCAAAGTGCCGCCGTTCGACGGGACCTCTTCCTGGTCGGCCTACAAAATCCAGTTCGAAGCCGTCATGGAGGCGAACGGCTGGAATAAAAGCCAAGCCATGACTGCACTCACCCTAGGCCTGCGCGACCAAGCCTTAACTGTGTTGGAAGCTCTCGGTAAGAAAGTGACCTATGAGCAGCTTCTTGAGGCCTTGGAGGCGAGATATGGTGACGCTCACCTGGAACACGTCTTTCGCGCGCAGCTTAAAGATCGCGTGCAACGCAGCAACGAAAACCTGCAGCAGTGGGCCCTTGAGGTGGAGAAGATGGTTCGAAAAGCATACCAGTCTGTACCTGCGCTCATTGGAGGGAACCTGGTGCAAACATTCATCGACGGCATCCGCGACCTGGAAGTCAGAGCTGCTGTGAGGCTCGGGCACCACGAGACGCTTAAGGACGCCTTGGCCCATGCACTGGAGGTAGAAGCCGTGCGGCAGGATCATCGTTCCCATCGCGTCAGGGAGGTTGCAGCAGCTACAGTTCGCGACCGCAACAAAGGATACAGCCCTAGGTGCTATGGCTGTGGGGAAAAGGGCCATCTTCGATCCAGCTGCCCTAAGCGAACCCTAGAAAGGGAAAGTGAACGATCCCAGGAGGGTAGTGCGGCCAACAGCACCGCCCAGCAGCAGCAGGGAAACGAGTAAAAGCCAGAACTGCGGGGCGGGTGCTGGCTGATGTTAAAAGAGCCCCAAGGATCTCGATCTCACAAACCCATGATGGGAACAGTCTAATCATCAAGGGCGAGGTCAATGGAATGCCGTGTAAACTGACCATAGACACTGGAGCCTCTCGTACGGTTGTTAGTTCCCAACTTATAAGTCAGTTCCTTGGGGACTCCGCATACAACCGAGAACGCATTAATTTGGTAACAGCCACCGGTCAGCGTATACCCGTCCGTGGAGAGAAGGAGATGGAGTTGAAGCTTGGCAACGTGATCTACCTGCATAATGTCATCGTGGCTGATATAATAGACGACTGCATCCTAGGCCTAGACTTTATGAGGAATAATTGTTGTGAGATCGACGTTAAGCAAGGTGTTTTGAAATGTGGACAGGAGGAACTTTTTATGGAAGGTGCGTTACCAGGGAACGTGTACAGCATTAAGAAGATTGTTCTTCCGCCGAGATCGGAAACGATTGTTCCGGTTAGTCTTCCCCGAAACGCTGGGCAAGCTCACCGTTGTGTACTTGTGGAAAGGGTAAACAATGACCTTCCATGGAAAGTAGCTCGAACCTTGGTCAGAACCACTGACATCTCAAGAATACGTGTGTTGAACCTTTGCGACCGGGAACAGATTATAGAAAAAGGCACACTGGTTGGCACTTGTGAGGAAGTGGATTGGTTACGTCGGTGCCAATATATATCGAGTGGGACCCCCAGCAAGGTTTCAGAAACGAGAGTGACCACACTTTTGGAAGACTGTCGCAGTGTTCTCTCCCCGAACGAATTGGTCAAGGCGAAGAAGTTGTTACTCAAGTACGCCGATGTATTCTCGTCAAACGATGCTGACATAGGTAAGACTGGCTTAGTTCAACACAAAATAAACACAGGAGAGGAATTGCCTATCCGTCAGCGGCCAAGAAGATTGCCGGTAGCACGTGAAAAGGAAGTGGAAACCATGATTGAGGGAATGGTGAAGGATGGTGTTATTGAACCTTCATCTAGTGCATGGTGTTCACCCGTGGTGCTGGTAAAGAAGAAGGATGGCAGCATGCGGTTTTGTGTTGACTACCGCCGTCTGAACGACGTTACAAAGAAGGACAGCTATCCCTTGCCAAGAATTGATGACACGTTGGACATGCTTACAGGAGTAAAATGGTTTAGCACGCTGGATCTAAAAAGTGGCTACTGGCAAGTTGAAATTGACCCTAAGGACAAGGAGAAAACTGCGTTCTCGACGGGAAAGGGTCTGTGGCAATTCAAAGTAATGCCGTTTGGGTTGTGCAATGCTCCAGCAACGTTTGAAAGGCTGATGGAACTTGTACTTACCGGGCTAATTGGCGACGCCTGTCTGGTCTACTTGGATGACATCATCATCGTGGGCCGTACGTTTGAGGAACACCTTCAAAACTTGGAACGCGTGCTCATGAAGATTAAGAGTGCCAACCTCAAGTTGAGTCCGAAGAAATGTTCACTATTCAAACGGCAAGTCAACTTTTTGGGGTATGTAGTGTCGGAAGAAGGTATCCGCACGGATCCAGAGAAAATTGCAGCTGTAAAGGATTGGCCGGTTCCAAAAGACAAGACGCAGGTTAGAGCATTTTTGGGTTTGTGCTCCTATTACCGGCGATTTGTGAAGAACTTTGCAGATATAGCCAAACCTCTGCATAAGCTACCGAGGAGAAGCGATATTTCTGCTGGGATGAAAGTTGTAATATCGCATTCCAGGAGCTCAAGGACCGTCTGTGCAAAACACCTATTTTGGGATACCCTGATGCAAGCAAAGAATTTATAGTTGACACAGACGCAAGTGATATAGGACTTGGCGGTGTGTTGTCTCAACGGAATGGTGACCAAGAGGTCGTGATAGCGTACTTCAGCAAGTCGTTGTCAAAACCGGAAAGGAACTATTGTGTCACAAGACGCGAATTGCTAGCTGTGGTAAAGTCGTTGCAGCATTTTAGCAAATATCTTCTGGGGCGAAAATTTCACTTACGAACTGACCATGCTGCACTAAAATGGCTATTGCAAATTAAAAATCCAGAAGGACAAGTTGCGAGGTGGATTGAACTACTGCAGGAATACGACTTTGAGATCGAACATCGCAGCGGGAAATCTCATGGCAACGCAGATGCATTATCACGAAGACCTTGTCCTGAAGATTGCAAACATTGTACTAGGCAAGAGAGTAAGGGAGTGGTATCCGTGAGGATGCTCAGGGCAGACCACCTCAGCAACGAGTGGAAGGACAGCTTACAACGTGCACAGCAGGAAGATCCGGACATCAAGCCGATCCTGGAATGGATGAAAGCCAGTGCTCCCAAGCCCAAGTGGAGCGACGTCTCAGCGATGAGTTCGACCACTAAAAGCTATTGGGCCCAGTAGGATAGCTTGCTGCTTCAGGATGGAGTTCTGTGCCGTAAATGGGAAAATGTTCGGGGAGACAGCTGTCATTTACAAATGGTAGTCCCTAAAGCTAAAGTACCGGATGTTCTACAGCTGTACCATAATGATTATTCAGGAGGCCATCTGGGAGTTAAACGAACTCTACTGAAGATCCGAGAACGGTTTTACTGGGTCCACTGTCGAAACGATGTCGAGGACTGGTGTCGCAAATGTACAAGTTGTGCGGCTGTAAAGGGACCTCAGACTCGTAGTAGAGGTGCATTGAAGTTGTACAATGTTGGTGCACCATGGGAGTGAATAGCCATTGACGTGGCGGGGCCGTTTCCGGAGAGTGAAAGCGGTAACAAGTATTTCATGGTTGTGATGGATTACTTCACTAAGTGGCCAGAAGTCTTCGCCATTCCAAATCAAGAAGCTTCAACAGTTGCAGATAAACTAGTTCATGAAGTCTTCTGTCGTTTTGGAGTACCTTTAGAGATTCACAGCGATCAAGGAAGGAATTTTGAGTCTCAAATATTCCAGGAAACTTGCCGAGTTATGGGTACTCATAAAACAAGAACGACTTCTTATCACCCGCAATCTGATGGAATGGTGGAACGATTTAATCAGACATTGGAGAGGTACCTAGCAAAAGTTGTAGACAATCGGCAACGAGATTGGGACAAGCACATACAACCGTTTTTGTTGTCATATCGAAGTTCTGTTCACGAAAGTACAGCAGTGACACCAGCTTTCGCAAACTTTGGAAGAGAATTACGGCTGCCTGCAGACCTGATCACTGGGATACCACCTGATGCCCCAAGCAGTATAACCGATTATGCATGTGACTTGCGGAACAAAATGAATGACATTTATGAGCACGTCAGACAATCGGGCCAGCAAATGTCTGAGAAAATGAAAACCCGGTATGACCGCAAAATGAACTATAAAGGGTTCAACGAAGGTTCATTAATGTGGTTGCACAATCCAGTCCGCAGCAAAGGGAAATCTCCTAAGCTTCAAGCTAAATGGGACGGCCCGTACCGGATTGTAACCAGGATCAACGATGTGACCTACCGGATACAGAAAGGCGCAAGAGGGACTCCTAAGATCGTCCATGTGGATCGCGTTATTATGGGACCGATAATGCTCGGGACGAGCATGTCTTAGGAGGGGGCAGTGTTGTGTGAATAAGTCAACTAGCGCCATCTAGTGTCAGGAACGAGAGCGAGGGGAGCTTTGCAGAGAATGACATCACAGATCTCTCAACCGACAGCGCCACCCGAAGAACTAAGTTTCTAGAAAATCTATACTCGAACTCTCGGTACCTTGCGCGTGTTTACTTGAACATTCCGGATATTTTGCTAATTTAAATAAATAGGTGGCGCAAGATGCGATCGGGCAGAGTTGAACTCGGCGACAAAGCGAAGCTTCGGAGCGGAATTAAGTGAATTAGTGTGTTTAATTATTAGTGTTTTTAACTTTAATTTGTATAAAGTAAATTAAAGTGTTAATTTAGGTAATTCTATCGACAATTTTTATTGTCACGAACCTCAAGCTCGTAACAATATAAGCCTCTGTTAAGATGATGGGAGGCAGTTAGAATATCAGGAGCCGTTACATAGATAGCAAGATCATCTGCATATTGTAATATGTCACAGAAAGACGAAATTGAATGTTCCAGGTCATATGTGTAAATATTGTAAAGAATAGGGCTTAAAACTGAGCCCTGTGGTAGATCCTTCCAAATTGTTCTGGGCGAGCTTAAGATTCCTTTATTGCGAATTTTGATAGATCGTCCCATGAATAGATTGTAAATGAAGTGAACAGTCTTCGCAGGGATGTTTAGATGGAGCATTTTCTGCCTGAGCACCGGAAGGAGAACACTATCATAGGCAGATGATATATCAAGGAAACAACACACCAATTATTCATTTTTAGAAAAAGCCAACCTAATATCTGTAGTTAGGATACTCGAACTATCTAATGTGCTTTTCCATTTTCGAAAACCAAATTGACTTTTTGCAATGATGTTATTATGTTCCAAAAACCATTCAAGTCTGTTTTTAATTAAATGTTCTAAAATTTTACAAAAAGTAGATGAAAGAGCAATTGGGTGGTATGAAGAAGCTGCTTTGGGATCTTTTCCGGGTTTAAGGATAGGTATAACAATTTGGTTTGACCAAGACAGAGGAATATTAGAAGATATGTAGATATTGTTCAGAATTTGGAGAAGAATTAATTTTCCCTTAAGACTTAATTTACATAAACATGCATAGGGTATGCCATTTTCTCCTGGAGCAGAGGATTTTAAGCCAGATAACACAGACTGTAGTTCAGACAATGAGAAGATTATCTCATTATTGTTGATGCTAGACGGGATTGAAATCGGTGGACATATTGCATTTTCATTAGGAACAAAAGGAGGAGCTAGCATATCAGAGAAGACTTCTAACCATGATAGAGAGTTATCAGAAATGTTGCTATCAGAAGGAAGAGATCCACGAATTTTTTTTATATTTTTCTAAACTATTGTTACTGGTGTATTAGGGGACATGGATTCACAAAATTTTTTCCATCCACTTTTTTTCTTTTTGGAAAGAAGTCTCCTTGTTTGAGCAGAGGTTTTTTGAAATAGTATAAAATTATCGGTTGTCATACAGTGATTGTAAAGTTTTTCTGCAGCTTTTCTCCTTTTAATCACAGTGGTGCATTCAGCATCCCACCATGGAGGGGAGGCAAGGTTCTTGCTGTAGGGTTTTTTGATTGGGATAAATAAGTCAGCTGCTTCAGTTATATATTGTACCAATAAAGAGTAGGAAGTTATTGGGTTGGTTGAGGAGTCAACCTGCATTTGGGTAAATTTAGAATCTAAGAATTTAGTGAAATTAGTCCAATCTACATTTTGGAGCTTATATTTAAGGAGGGGCGTAGTGGAGGGAAAAGGAATAACCGCATAGGGTTTGGTAATAAGAATGGGAAAGTGATCACTTCCATATGTTTGATTGAGAGTTTTCCAAGAAAGCTGAGGGGCTAGACTAGAAGAGCAAGCTGTTAGGTCAACAGCAGACCTTGGGTCTAGTCCTGGATATACTCTATGAGTAGGGGAACCATTGTTGATGATGCAAGCATTGATATCTTCAAAAATTTGAATAAGTTCTGAAGAGTGTACATCACAAAAATGTGACCCCCAAGATACATGATGTGAATTAAAATCACCGGTAATAATAAAAGGGGGAGGTAACAAAGAAAAGAGAGAGGATAGGTCTTGAATTAAGTGAGTATTTGGATGAGGGATATATATTGAAATAATGTTGATTCCTGCAATTTTTGCAGCTACAGCATTGATGTTTTGGCTATGAGGAGGGAGTGTAATTTGAGAAAATGGTAGCGATTTTTAATGAGTAAGCAACAACCATCATAACCATCATTTCTATCTTCACGGAGGCAGGTAAAGCCTTGCAAGCGAAATTTGGAGCCAGGAAGGAACCATGTTTCAGAAATAGAAGCAACCGAGATTGAATGTTTATTTATTAGGAAGATGAGTTCTGATTTTTTAGGGCGCAAGCTTCTACAGTTCCACTGTAGAAGATGGAGGTCTTTTGTTTGAGTCATTTATATTATCTATTAAACTAGCGAGATTAAAAATTTTTTCTGCAACGTTGTTCGGTAGTGAGTCTGACATTTTCAAAATTAAATTATTGAGGAGAGAAATTAGGCATTCAACAAGATTTTCATTTGGAGATATTTGATTGTGTGTATTGGATAATGCGCATCCATTTGGAGTAGAGGATGGGCAGTCTGCAACTATTCTTTGATGGGCTTGTTGGTCATATCCCTTGGGGATTCTAGGGATGGGGCGGGGAGATTGGAAAACGGTTTTTCTATATGCCTGTGACATGATAGGGAGGTTGAAGGAGGTAGGAGAAGTAGGTGAAGGCTGAGTAGAGGCCACTTCAGAATATGGTTTTTGAAGATTGTTCAAACGAATAGATGGGATTTTGGCTGACGCTTCTATATAGGTTACATTTTGTTCTGACATCATAACTTTGATAGATTTCTGTCTATGGTGTTCCGGACAATTTTTGTTATTAGCAAAGTGATTTTTGGAGCATAACAGACAAGTGGCTTCGCTTTCAGGAACAGAACAACTTGCTCCAGTATGTTCTTGGGCACAACGGAAGCAGCGTGGTTTAGAGCGGCATTGATCAGCTACGTGGCCAAATCGACAACACTGTTTGCACTGGATGGTGGGGAGTTGATAAGTTTCAACAGTAAGGGATGTGAAGAATGCATATACGTATTTGGGGAGTATCTGGCCTTCAAATGTCAAAACAATAGATTGAGTAGGAACCCATATTGGGGATGATGACCCTTCAGTAAAAGTTTTTCTCTGAAGACGGCGAGCTTTTAGGATTATACCACAACCAGGGGGAAGCTCAATAGCTTCTGCAAGTTCTTCCATTGACCAATCCACAGGGACACCGCGGATGACACCCATTCGAGAAACATTATAAGATGGAATAGTTGCAATCAATTTTTCTTTTGCGAGCATTGAATTATTAAGAAATTTGTTAGCCTCATCTGCTGAGCAGAATTCAATAGAGATGCGATTTCTACCAACACTTTTGACTCCTCCTTTTTTAATGTTTCCTATATTATTTTTAGACAAGCATAAATCTATTTTAATAGGTCGAAGTGATAGCCCAAATCTAGGGTCTGACGAAGACCGGGAGATGTGGACAATAAAAGGGCCTTGATCATTTGGCCCATACATTCTAAGATTTTGTTCTAGGCAGGGATGTTTATATATAGTATTTATTGATGCTGTTAAATCAACTACAGAATTCTTTTTATATAATATTGGATCATATGTTCGAGTCTCAGCATGTCTTTTTTTACCACGATCACAATCATTATTATCACTTAATCCAAAGCACATGTCTACATCGGGAGGGTCAGGGGGTTTCTCACGAGGAGACCCCGTTTCGTCACCCATAATTGAGTGTATTGTTTGAAATAACTATATCTTATAAACGTAATCTACTTACAACAGAGGAATCCACCACCACAAAATGAAGGAATTAAGGAAAATTAACCAAATACCGAAAAGCACTCACAAGTACCTGTTAACCATTCCACTGGTACACTTTAAAGCCCGCCTAAGGGTAAAGTAAAGTAAGTAAAATATACTTTATTGTACACCAAGGAACATATTACATTATTTATATATTTAAAGGGACATTGGTACAACAGGCGGCCTTATCGCTAAAACAGCGATCTCTTCCAGGCAACCTTAGGGCAGAGGATACTGTTTTAAAGATAGCGGAAGGGGTGTACAGAATATGATAAAGAAAGATAAATAGAAGAACATAAATGATTAAAGAAAAAGAAAAAAAAAATGAATGACGACAGGTAGTAACTTAAGAGGAAAGGTAATAAAGTTTTAATTTATTTTTAAATATAGGAAGAGATTTAGATTTTTTAATATGTAAGGGGAGAGAATTCCATAGTCGTATAGCGGTAACCGTAAAAGAATTAGAATAGAAGGAAGAGGAATGTCTAGGGGTACTTAGAAGGAGATTATTTTGAGATCGTAAACTACTTAAATATATAAATCGGTCTTTCAAATAAGAAGGAGTGGTCGGATTGAACAGAATGCAGTAAAGAAGATGAAGAATGTGAGTATTCCTGCGAAGACGAATCGGGAGCCACTTGAGCTTATGGCGGAATTCGGATATGTGGTCATACTTTCGTAACCCAAATATAAACCTTATGCAATAATTTTGAAGCCGCTCAAGTTTATTAAGTTGCTAAGGGTATTAGTGTTCTGTGCTTTAAAGCATAGAATACTATAATACAAAGTATTGATGGTTCATTCATCTGTTTTCGAATGAAATCACAAACATTGACGGAACCATTTTAACTCGTGATTGGGGATTCTGCCGTCAGACTCAAAGTGATTGGTGGTTACACGTGTTTTTGTATGGGAATAAGTTTTTGACCCTTTTTCGATTCAAATTGGTGTAAAATCTCTCAATTTTTCGTGTGTTGTCTCCGTGTGTTCTGTTTGTCTGATATGAGATCTGTGTGACGACGATGGAGGTTGACGGAGGAGATGCTGAACCACCGGATTTATCCGGTGATTCTGGCCCTGCTAAACGTAAACTCACGGATTCCTTACCATTACCCAACTTCCCAAAGAAAAAAATAGGGAACGAAGACCACCCTTCTGCCTCCTACCAAAATACTTACGTCCACCCTGACTTCCAAGATAAAAATTTAATTAAATTAAACATTTAACCTGTACGCCAAGCGAGCGCGCGCCATGTTACACTCCCGTTCACTCGGGACCTTTTTGGCGGGAAAATTTCTAGGTTAGGAAATTTTTTGCAATATTGCAAATTTTGCTATATTTTCACTTTGAGACAATATTTATGGATAAAACTTACAGGAAGTCTTGTTGAATGTATAAACTATCGAATAAAATTATTTTTGGTTGCTAGAAATTGTAATAAAGTATATAAATTACACTGTATAGCATAATAGTAGTATAAACTTCAATTTTAGTGACAAAATTACTACTAATTTGAATTCTACACCTTTGTTTTTGGAGAAATTTATATGAAATTGTTTGGAAATATGTATATTTTATGTTTTATGTGTTTCCATTCGTTACTCATACCAAAATATTAAAATATTAAAAAATTAAAAAAAAAAAATAAAATAATATTTTATCTGTGACATTTCGAACAATATTTCTAAAATATGTTCGTGTGAATTTGAAATAAATACAACGTCATGTTATTTCAAAATATGTAGGAAAACTATTTTTACTTACATTTTACACTAAAAATAAATGAGAATTTGAAAAATAACACATTTATAACCCGCCCGCCAAAACAGGCCTTTCGGAATTTGAAGTACTTTTGGCAATTTACTTTTCACTTTTTATACCACAAATTACATATCTACGTGTTGACTATATTACAAGGAATATAAAAAAGTATAATACTTTCGTTTTTAGTCCAGACACAAATATAAAATTCTATAAAAAAGACGGACGGACCTTCATCAAAGTGACACGTGGAACGCCGGAAGTTCAGAGTGATTTCTTTTTTTTTTTTTCTAAGAAACATTGCCAGGTTATGGTTTAAAATAAAAGAGCATATCTTTGTCTTTGATACTAATATCTATTGCATAGTGTCTTTGGTTTTGTTTAAAACGAAAAAATAGTTTTTTCATAGGTAGACATGTTTACATAATTCTGATCTAATTCGATCACTACTTGGCGGGCGTAAGGTTGGTATTGCGCGATCGAAAGTGAGCATGGCTTGGCGTACAGGTTAAGCCGCTCAGAACCTGATCCATCAGCAGGTTATACAATTAGATCTGTGAGAATTGGTCATATACTTACCCAAAATAAAGTGGCCAATATTGAAAAACAGGGTATCAAAATTTTAGGGCGCAACAGGGTTTCAATTGCTTTTAAAACTGCTAATGATGCTAATAATTTTATTGACTTTTTTTTTGATTTCTGCTGTTATTCCAACTTTTAATGTCACCCGTATGGGTGTGATCAGGGGTATCCCGACTGACATCTCTATGGATGAATTAGTGAGAGAGTCTGAGCTCCCTCCTGGCAGAGGAGAAATCATTAAAGCCAGAAGACTTAACAGAAAGGTCAAAAAGGGTGATGAAGTGGAGTGGGTATCAACTCAAACTGTTGTCCTCACCTTCTCAGGACAAGTGCTCCCCTCCCATTTATATTGTTTTTATGCTTCCATACCAGTCGAAACTTACCTTCTTCCTACTATCCAATGTCTAAAATGTTGCCGTTTCGGACATGTCAAAGCCCAATGTCGATCGAAACCACGATGCTTTAAATGCAGCAAAGAGCACACCGGAGATAATTGTCCCACAGATTCACCAACCTGTCTTTTCTGTTTGGCAAATCATATGGCTATTGAAAGAAGTTGCCCAGAGCACTCAAGGCAAAAAGCTATCAAAATAGCAATGTCACAAGAGAATGTATCATATCTTGAGGCTTCCGCCCGCTTCCCGGCTGTCAGAAGACCTTATTCTGATGTTGCATCTTCACAAATTCCTGTAAGCCATCTCCCATCAGTCTCCTTCTCAGTCCTATAGGAAAACTATTTATAAAGCCAAATCTGTGCCAGTGCAATCTACACAAGGATATAGTATGATAAAGTTTCACACTATAACATACAAGTACTCCTTCGTCCTCTCTTCCCAATGGGCATGCTTTACAAAGCAATATAATATCCCCTAATGATAACCTTCTAGAAAATCTTGTGGCCTCTCTTACAGATATTGTTGGCAAATTCGATGATTCCCATTTACCGTTCAACGTGAAAAGCAAACTAGATGTCCTCTTCTCAAGAATATATAAAGTTCGAATCCCTACCCCTCCTCCAGTGGAATTGTCGGAGCATCAGGAATAAAAAACCTGATATAATTCACTTAATTAATACTCATAACCCTTCTATACTAGCAATATCGGAAACCTGGCTTAAGCCAGGCTTTTCATTTAGAATTCCAGGCTTCTCCTGTTATCGTAGTGATAGGAGCGACGGCTATGGTGGCGCTCTTATTTTACTTAACAGGACCATTCCCTTATCATCCATTCCTCTTCCTCCTGTACAAGGCAATATAAATGCAGTAGCTGTTAAGGCTATGGACATCACAATCCTATCCATTTACATTCCGGCTCCCACTCCTTCTTGCATCATCATCATCATCATCATTACAGCCCTTCACAAGTCCACTGCTGAACATAGGCCTCCCCCAAGTAATGCCACAAAGCACGGTCCTGAGCCACCTGCATCCATCAACTTCCTGCATATCTTACCAGGTTGTCACTCCATCTAGTGGGGGGTCGCCCTACACTACGCCTACCGGTACGAGGCTGCTACTCAAGAACCTTTCTTCCCCAACGGTTATCGGTTCTTCGAGCTATATGGCCGGCCCATTGCCACTTCAGCTTACTAATCCGTTATACCAGAACTCAATTTAATTCTATCAAGCATCTCTCCACCTTACCTTATCCTCGGAGACTTTAATAGCCATCATGTTATATGGGGTTCTCATAAATCTAACTCTTTTTCTTATCTGCTACTTGATGTTTTTAATGAATTTAATCTTTGTCTCCTAAATGACGGTTCTCCCACCAGAATGGCCTACCCTTCGCAGAATTCTAGATCTGCAGTAGACTTGTCATTGTGCTCATCATTGTGTGTAGCATATCATGGAAAACTCTCCCTTTTTCTTTTGGAAGTGATCACTTTCCCATCCTTTTAAACCTAAGTAATAGATGTGTTCCTACTCGAAATTTATCACCCCTTCTTAAATTCAATCTGTCTGAAGCTGATTGGGATGTATTCTCCTCGGAAACAGAAATTAATATCAATAATCTTCCCCCTGTATCTCCAGATAACCTCCAGAGTGCCTATTCCCAATTTATAACCCTCCTGAATAATATAGCATACAAAATTTTCCCTTTGAAGAATTCCTCCACAAGTAAAATTTCTTCACCTCCATGGTGGGATGCAGACTCATCATTCTCTAAACCATTTCCCATTATCTGGGGTCGGCGCAGCAAATCTTCTTGTTCCATTCCTCTCTATCAGCCGTCATTTCCATACTTATGCAGACTGTTCCTCAATTATTAAAAAACGAAAGGCAGCAGAACGGCTATATTCCTTTAATATGACAATGGAAAATTTTCTTAATTATCAGAAAATAACTGCTCAGTCCAAAAAACTTCTTTCTGAAAAGAAAAAAAAAGGATGGCTTTCGTTTTGTGAGAGCTTAGCTCCTCGATCTCCTTCTTCTCTGGTTTGGAAACGTATTAAGCAATTCCGTGGCGCTTTAGTTGATAGCAATTCCCCTTGTGCAGACCCCTTCCATTGGTTAGAAGATTTCAGTAACCGTCTGGCTCCCCCCTGGGTTCTATTGGAGGAAGAGATATCTCCTTCCTCAAAACAATTCCCCCCTCACTGATTTAACTCTTTTAATAATCTTAATGAACCATTTTCACTAGCTGAATTGCAGTTAGTTCTTAGGCACCTTAAGGATTCCTCCCCTGGCGCTGATGGTATCCCCTACTCATTCCTTGTTAATATGGGTACTACGTGTAAGCAGTTCTTTTTAAGCATAATTAACATGGTATTTACAACCGGTTCTATTCCAGATGACTGGAAAACACATACTATTATTCCTATTCTAAAACCTGGTAAAGACCCCTCTTCCGCATTAAGCTATCGCCCTATTGCTATTTCATCAACCCTGTCGAAAGTCATGGAACATCTTGTAAAAAATCGCCTTGAGTGGATTCTCGAAAATAGAGGCATTATATCAAAGACCCGATTTGGTTTTAGAAAAGGTTTTAGCACAATGGATAGCCTTAGCATTTTAGTATCTGATATAAGACTAGCATTCTCCAATAACAACTTTCTCGTAGGTATTTTCATCGATGTTTGTGCAGCATATGATAATGTTGTTCTCCCTCTGCTCAGGCAAAAAATGCATCAGCTGAACATTCCCGAGAGAATAACAAATTTCATAGCAAACCTACTTTCACATAGACATATTAATTCGCTCTGAAGGAAGATTTCTACCAGCTAGATTTACCTGGAAGGGACTACCACAAGGTTCTGTCTTGAGCCCCTTGTTGTACAGCCTTTACACCCATGATATAGATATATCTGTAAATTATCTAGGTAATATATTGCAATATGCAGATGATCTAGCCTTATATGTATCTCATGCCTCTATTACTGAGGCTACCTCTCGTTTATCCCAAGCTGTCAACTTTCTTAATAATTGGCTATTGGAGCATGATTTATCAATGTCTCCTTTAAAATGCAGTACTGTGGTTTTCTCTAGGCGAAGGTATATACCAGAAGTGTCCATCTACATTGATAATACTCTAATCCCCACTGAAAATCAAGTGAAATTTTTAGGAGTAATCCTGGATAACAAAATGACAGGAATTCCTCACTTATCATATATTGCCTCCAAATGTGAAAAAATCTTAATGTTATTCGATCTCTATCAGGTGCTTGGTGGGGTTCTCACCCCTACTCACAAAAGCTTTTATACAATGCTCTATGTTAATGTTCTACTAATAATTGTTCCGGATCTGGATGTGTGTCCTAGTGCAATTTATGTTTGTAAACTGTCTCCGCGATTGAGGAGAAAATCTTAGTGTGTTTAACGTTTTTATAAAAGAATTATAAAAGAATAGTGAATATTAATGGGGCTGTAAATAGATATAGGAAATGTATGAAGTGCATATTGTCAGCCGTTACGCTGATATTTGGTACTAATAAGAAGTACTTTATTTCAGCCATGTAATATAAATCAGGGCTGTCATAAACGGGAATTTTATTTATTTATTTAGCTTTATTTATTCCTTACATGCATCACAAACTGGAATTAATTAGAACTTAACTTATTTTAAGGTTAAAGGAGTTATAATGGATTCGTCTATGTTTTAAAATTGGGTTTTGATTTTTAAGTTTAGCAAAAGATGTACTTGCTTTTCTATCAGACATTCGATGTTTATAAAAAACATCATATAATTTATTTGGTAATTTAATTATTTTTTGGGAAAGACAAAAACAAGCAATAAATATAATTAACACTGACTTAATAATAGGTACTAATTATAACTTTTTTTTAAATAATATTAACAATGCTATAAAACATTACTAATATTCCCCTTAACCTTAACTTATTAGAACATAAACGAAAAACTCATGACAAGGAAAGTGGCTCAGTACCATGCTTTGCGGCAGTCTGTGGAGGAGGACGTTCAGTAGTGGACTTGTGGCTGTAATGATGATGATGATCCGAAAACTTGCACGATTAAATTATAAGAAATCGACGTTTTTTTATATAGAAGAGGGGGCAAACGAGCATGCGGCTCACCTGATGTTAAGGGACGACCGCCGCCCATGATCAACCGCAACACCAGGGGAATTGCAGGTGCGTTGCCGGCCCTTTAGAAAGGAGTAAGCTCTTTTCTTGAAGGTCCCCAGGTCATATCGGTTAGGAAAAATCGCCGGTGGTAAACTATTCCACAGAGAGGTTGTAAGCGGAAGAAAACTCCTTTTGAAACGTACAGTGGTGAACCGCCAAGCATCCAGATAATGTGGATGGTATCGCGACGTTTGCCGCGTAGTGCGTTCACGAAATTTGGCGGCTGGGATTAACCCGAACAATTCCTCAGAGCACTCCCCATGGTATATGCGAAAGAAAATGCAAAGAAATGCAACATCTCTTCGCAGCGCCAGTGAATAGAGCCGATCGGAAAGCACTCGGTCGTCGTCGATTCGAGCCGCTCTGCGCTGGATGCGGTCAAGTGGAAGGAGCTGGTACTGGTGAGCCCCAGCCCAGAGATGGGAACAGTATTCAATGTGCGGCCGAACCTGTGCCTTGTAAAGTTGAAGGCGGTGTGCTGGCATGAAATACTGTCCCGCTCTGCTGAGCACGCCAAGTTTTTTGGCCTTCTCATCCAAGTGACCACGAAATACATCACTCGATATGTCTACGCCGAGGATTCCGATACTGGCTGAAACTGTGCCTTGAAACTGAGGAGATACGACAAAGGGGTCTTTTTAGCGGTTAACGCGCAAACTTGTGTCTCCTGGGGGTTAAACTGGACTAGATTAAGTCACCCCCAATCCGAGACTCTGTTCAGCAAAGACTCGACTTCAGGCACAAGTTTGTCCCGGTACTCGGAGACGTTTTCCCGAGAAATATTTTACCGGCCGGTGCAAAGAGCATTACCAGAGCTGTCATCTGCATAGCAATGAATGTTACGGGTATGCAACATATTATTGATATGCAGAAGAAACAGCGTTGGTGATAGCACGCAGCCTTGTGGAACACCAGCATTAATAGGCTTGTAATCGGAGCTTGCACCGTCTACAACGATCTTGATGCTCCGATCTGCAAGAAAAAGAGGTGACGGGGATCCAATCGCACAACTTCTCGTGAAGCCCATAGGAAGGGAGTTTCGAAAGAAGCGCTTTGTGCCGAACCCGATCGAAGGCCTTCGCAATGTCCAAACTAACGGCCAATGCCTCCGCCTTGGACTCTACTGCCTACGACCATCTATGAGTTAGGTAGACCAGAAGATCACCAGATGATCGACCACGGCGAAAACCGTATTGGCGGTCACTTATCAGCTGGTGATTCTCAAGATACCTCATGAGCTGGCAGTTAACAATAGACTCCATTGTTTTGGAGAACAAAGAGGTGACGGGGATAGGCCGGTAGTTTGATGGGTCTGAGCGGTCGCCTTTTTTAGGGATCGGGTGGACGAAAGCCGTCTTCCATGATTTTGGGACTACGCCTAGGGAGTAGGAGTACCGGAAAAGACGCGTTAAAGCCGGTGCCAACTCTGGAGCACACGTCCTCAGCACAATTGGTCGGATTCCGTTAGGCCCACTCGACTTGTGGATGTCCAGGGAGAGAAGTGCTTTGCAAACCGAGCGCTGTGTGAACTGCACTTCCGGCATGAAGCACTCACACCGCGGGATGGTCGGCGGCGTACTCCCCCCGTCATCGAGAGTCAAGTTGGACGCAAAGAAAGAGCCTAGCAGCTCGGCTTTCTCCTTCGCAGTATGGGCCAGTGAGTCGTCCTCCCTGTGCAGACATGGAAGAGATGACTGACAGAAATTCCCCTGGACAGCCTTGGTGAGCGACCAGAATGCACGGGTTCCAGAAGGAAGGCTGTTGTTTCTCGCCAATTCTGCCTATGTGCTCTGACTTTGCCTTGGCAATGACTCTTTTGAAGGACCTAGACGCGGAATTATACTTCTTTTTTAGAGCGCTGGTGTTTACATCCCGGGACGTTGATGCGTCAGCCCAGGCTTGGTAGCACTCCTGCTTATAGCATGATGCTATTTTACAGGAGCGACCAAACCATGGCTGAGATTTGCCTCCAATGGGCACCACAGAGGAAGGAATAAAAAGTTCCATACCCTGAAGTACCACATCAGCGACAGAATCCGCAACAACGTTGGGATCGTTTGGCGAGAAGCAAACCCGCCCCCAAGGGTAGGATGCAAAGAAAGACCGCATCCCATCCCAATCGGCTGACCTATAGTGCCAAACACGACGGCAGCCTGCAGAATGCAACTGCGATTTCAGCGTGAGTGGCACCACACTCCGGACAATAGAATGGTCCGAGGAGCCTAAAGGGGCGTCAATGGAAATCTGATATCCGTCCGGGTGAGAGGTCAGCAGAAGGTCCAACAGGGAAGGTGTATAATCCTCCACATATGGAATCCGCGTAGGCGAAGTAACCTGTTGTGTCGGACCATATGCCAAGGCAAAATCAAGAACAGATCTCCCCGCATGATCGGTTAAACGTGAACCAAGCTATTCGGCGTGATGGGGGTTAAAGTCGCCGAGGATCACGATCTCTGCGGAGGGGATCTGCTGTAGCAACGAATCTGTAGCCATTTGGACGTGGTCGAAGAGTCAGTCCGTGATGGCATTACCGCTATGGGACCTATAGAACGTAGCCAAAGGATGGACAGGTCCGAACCTTCAAGACTGCCGAGACGTCGAGAACAGATGTCCTCTCTGACGTAAACGCAAACTCGAGCCCGAGGCACAAAGGAGTGTACCAGTTTGTAGTCCGGGTAGAAGAGATACGAGACATCAGCCGGAGCGGACACCTGCGTCTCGGCCAGAAAGAGCAGAGCCGGCCTCGCCATCTCGAGATGGTAGTGGACGGCGTTTAGGTTAGAGTGAAGTCCCCTGATATTGCAGAAATTCACGGATAGCGTGGCAGGGGTCACCTTGGTCTTGTTGCTCCGTTTGCCCCGAGCAGTTGTAGTCTTGAGCGGAATTTTGCCCCCCCCCCCCCCCCTCCAGAATACTTGGGGCAGCCTGAGCACCCACGCTCAGGAGTGGTGAAACATGGTCGCGGATGCTCAGCGAGGGATTCTCCAGGGGTGCTGGTACCCTCCTGGGGTAGTCTATCATCATTTGATTCCGCTATCATGTTGATGGGGGGGGTGATTTGTGCCTCCCGCCACCTGCACTCACTAGACGAAACGCGGAAGCAGAGCTTCCACTTCACGCCGGTATTCTGTGAGGTCGTGGTACCACCCCGTTTTGAGCCGGCCCATACGTGCAACAGCAAAGCTGCCACGTGGCTCTACCACTTTATATGATAGGCTGACAAACGAACACACAGTCCACCTGACGGTAAGTGGTTGCTTTGGCCCACAGACATCTACATCTATCCTCGATTACGAATCAAAATGCAGATGCGTTATCACCCGTGAAGACTAAGATGAAATAACTCGTTTCCAGTAAAAAGGGTCTCCGGTTCTCTACATTCATCGTACGAAACACAGCAGCACTAAGCTAATATTTTACGCTGGTATTCTCTGAGAGCGTGGTCCTTCCCCGGTCGAGCCGACCCATTCGTGCTACAATTATACTTCTAATATAACTGCAGCATGACTCCACCACGTATAAACGACGTGCTTCATTTTTTTTTTAAATTGTTCTTGAAATAATCTGATTGTAAATAAATGTTCATTATTTTTTTTGATAGCTTATCCAACAAAAATAATTAAATCACGCTATTTAAGTAGTAGGAATGTCTAAAGTCGAAATTGGCACTAAAAGGCTGGTAATAGGGGCATCCACCCCACAAAGCGTGAATATAAATTTAAATCAGGTGCGTTTAATCACTCTGGGGGCTTGTAGCAAACTAAACACGCGCCAACGTGTGGATGCGGCGGCCAAACTCAGCCAATAATCCTCTGATATTTTCTAAAAAACCGACATCACACGGATCTCGCGCCAACTTGTGGGCCATCATCCCAATACATACCAATGAAGCCCAAACACCCGCTTTACACGATGGCCAATGCTAGTGGCCACTACATTCGCCACTGTATTAGCCAACGTGTAGAGCCGCCGTAATACAATTAGAATATTTTTTTTACGATTAGAATATTTTTTTATTAACTGGCTTTATCGCTCTGGGTTCTAGCCCTTCTGAGCCTATTAGAACAAATAATATACCATGGAGACTAGTTCACTAACCTCCATGTAATAAACCTAAGACTAAAGAAAAAAGAAAGGACATGACATACCTACGAAAAAACGTGTCTTGAGTTCTCTGTCTACGGTCTTGAGTGTCTTGAGTCTGGCACAAAGATGGCAGCTTGACGTAATGTTGCGCACTATACTTAATATCGATAATGTGGTGCTTTTTTTCAAAAAGATTCTTTCGTATGATTCGTCTCAAACACCCGAGTGTTCTTAGATAGGTTTTTTTTTAAATCGATATGACGGATGACAAATTGTAAGTCCTTAATTTTTTTTACTCAACCTATCGATAGGGATATCAAAATAAAGGAAATTAAAAGGACATTACTGAAATATATATATATAAGTTATACCTATGTTTTCAGTTCATTACTTTTAAGTAGTCATTTTTTTTGCTTTTATAATTTAACTATTTAAAGGAATTACTAAACAAGAAATACTAATAAAAGAATTTTTGTTTGTTTAATTAGACAATAAATTAGGCTCAGTCATCACAGTCACACTAATCAAACCATAATAAATGCAAAAGTTTGAATGATTGTTTGTTCCTCAATCACGCCAAAAGTATCAGACCAGTTTAAATGTAATAATTGGGCACACAAATAGTTTATTACCTGAATTAACACACATGATTAGAGGTCTCGAGAGATGGAATAAGAAGATACCTTGAGCGGCTTCATAATAAAACTGAAATTTACATTTAAAGAATATTTATTACAAACATAAATTACCCGTAATTACTCATTAGCAAATAATATTAAAATAATTTCGAAATGAAATTTTTTCTGTTAATTTTTCTTTCTAAATGTTATGTTTGTTTTTACAAAGTATTTAAACCTCAGATCCATATAGGTTTGGACTATGGATTTAATAAGTAAAAGTCTATGTGTCGTGTCACGTTCGCAGTTTGATTTAAACAAATTCGCTTCATCAAAATGTTCCATTAAAAATCTGAACACATGGAGGTAATATTGCTCAGACCGCAGTTGTTTCTGAAAAATACACTTTAAGATTTTTCCCACTTTAATTAGAGTGCGCTTCACGTCTGTTGATGGGTAAATCAGCCCACTCCTGTTCTTTAAAGTTATTAAACTTTTTTTGGTAGTCTTTGTGATCGCCAAACAATAAATTTGCGCAAATATCGCATTTTATAGACCGTGTCAAATTTCTTGATATAAAACCGGAAATATAAGTAACTACGCTGTCGGAATAGTTGGGTAGGTTTTTGTACATGCAATGAATAAATTCTGCGTACAATTCACTATCATCCTCAGGCAATTCAACAAATGAATTTCTTTCTGTCAAATCGTTTATGGTCGTGACTGGGTTAGTCTCACAACAGCAGGTTAGTATATTAATTTGCTCCAGGGGTACGCAGTTACCAAGGTCTGCATCCTTAATTTCAGCTCTTATCAACAATCTTTTAAAAGCAGCCCTAAATTGAACCGCGTATGGGTTATTATTGAACCCACCTCGTGCTCGAATAGCTGAAAAAACAACTCGAGGTGGTCCTGGCTGACCTTGTATGAAGGCAAGTACTGTTAAAGTTTGGTGCCCTCAATCAGATATTTATAGAGTTGAATTGCACTGATCGTGTCCAGAATAAGCCCTACAAAGCCGGTTTTTCTTCTGGTATCTACGAGTTTCTGCCCAGATGGCAACGTCAGATTTTGAAGGTAGCTTATAGCGCCTTCGAATAAAGCTTCCATCAAACCAATGTTCCCAGAGAAAATATCCTTTTTCCACCCCGGTGGTCTAATCGATCGGCTGTTCAATACATCGAAATCATTGTTTATTAACCTAATAAAGTTAATTGTGCCTTCACATCCTTGAAATACCGGTATTTTTACATTATTACAATGCTCCAAGGCATCTGCCACCGAGTCACTAAGAAGCTGCGTGACAAATCGTACCATCATTATTTGTTTTTGATAAAGTACGTGAGCTTTTATCAATTTCGTGGACGTATGCAGTCCTGGTAATTCCCGCAAATTTAGCAGATGTTCCAGATAGATGTAATTAATTTTGCTGCCATAAATATCACAAAACACTCTTTGTTCTCCGAAAGCATTTCGGACTAGTTTGATAGCATGGCAGAGATCAATAAAAGCGTGTACGATGCTGTTACTATAAGTAAAAGTCATCTTGCTTGAATTGAAATCATATCCTAATGTTGAAAACATGCTAAAATTTGCAGCTGAACCATCACAGGTCAAGCTCATAACTTGGCGCCTACTTCTTCACATTTGTGGATGCATATTTTTACTAGCACTGCTTTTTGTTCCCTAGACAAAGCTGTTATGAAAAAGTATCCCACAGGCAACTTCCAATTACCGTTTATACAGGTCAGAAGTAAGACACGGCACTCATTGGCTACTTCTAGTGAGTCCATATCACAGTCAGTGCCCACTTAAACTCTTCCATAATAAGTCTTAGTTTGAGGATCCCAGCAAATACACTTTCTGATAACCGTTTCATCTAAAACTAAAGAACATAGCACTGGCATCTCACTTGTTTGAGCTTTGAGTTTCAAAGCATTAAAAGCTTCTGTACAAAAACCAGGCTCAGCGTTTACATTCTGGTACCACCTACTTAAAGTTCTCGGATGTGGCAAACACGTATTGTAGGTACGACTCACAAAATCGTAGGCCTTTGGAGACAGAAAGTGAAGCGTCAATGCGAATTTCCGAACATCTTCGCTGTATTGCCTTTTCATAGGCAATCCTACCGATTTAGAAATTTGTCTCTTAAGAAATTCTTTGGGGCCTGCGCACTGCTCCAACACAGTCGCATGATCATCATTAATATAATTTTTGTCCTTTATATCCTTCATAGAAATTTTAAAATCAGCTATTTTCTTACTTTGTCTCCTCATTTTTTCATTTAGTCTTTTAATTTTTTTCCTTTGATGTTCACATTTCATCTTAAGTTTTTGGATTATTTTAAGCTGTTGATCCTGAAACCAAAAAAAAGATACATTTAAAAAACCAAAATGTTCTAAGTATTTTTCTATTAATTTTGTAAGTTTCAATAGAAAGAAAAATAGGCTATCTATCCAACTCATGATGAATATTTTACAAGAAGCAGTTCATCTACCTACATTTAATGTGTTTGGTTAAAATTCTTTAAGATTATATGTTATAAAAACATGTGAAAATAAAACACTCACCTCAATAAAGTAAGAAGTGCTGCAGACAGGTTTCTCTCCAAATACTTTGCGAGGAACAGTTTGTTACTTCTCACTCTTGTAACATGGGGCTGGTAACTGTTAAAGAAAAAAAACAATAACATATTTTAATATTAAGTGAATTTGTATTTAAAAGTCCAGATTCTATACCTAGAAAGTAACATAAATTATGAAATATCATACTAAAATTTACATAGCTAGAAATGCTGCAGTCAGGCGTCCCTTCTCGTACTATGTCAGAAACGGATTTTGGTTCTTCACACTTGTTAATTTGGGCAGATAACTGTAAAGGACAAATAAAGATATTAATAAATATTTTGTAAGTTTTTATTAAAATGTTGTCAAGATTTGTTAGTAACCTACAGCACCGCACCCTCTTAGGAAATGAGTATAATTTACCTCTGCATAGTTAGTTGTATATAGATTTCTCTACCAACACCTTGCGAGAAACGGATTCTTATTCCTTACAACGTTCGGTAACTATAAAAATACGAATATATGTTTGTAATATTTTTTGCTTGTTTTTAACCTGCAGCCATACTGCGTAAGCATTTTACCACTTAACAACAACTCGCTTGAAGGCAAAGCATCATCGCGCAGCCTTATAACATTTAAAGTTCGATTAAAACATTTTTCTTCAAAATGTATCGAACAAATAAAAATGTGTTAAGTTTTGGTGTTGAGATTTTCTACACCTAGTATATTCAGCCACTTTTCTTTTTGTTTGTCACACTTTGGTAATCTTAAACCACAAAAAAGAAATCGTCTTTAAATAGGTACTATTCATCTATCGATATATTGAATTGTTTTTCGATCACTAAACAATGATAGAAAAACATTAGATCATACTTAATGATTTCTTATATTTATGCGCACACTACACATTTAAATAACATTAATTTTTACGGATTTTATCGCGTAATTAACATTAGATCTTTATGGAAAAGAACTAGGTTACTCACCTATGCAAAGTAATATTTTGATATGTGTTCTTGTTTTTCATCCGGCAGCTTATTACACTGCATCTGCCCATGATAAATGCAGTCCTCTACTAGTTTTGAAATGCACAATTTTCGCATAAAACGCATAAAAACATTAAATTTTCTTAAAAATTTAAAAACAAAGAAAACATGGCGCCCGGCCGCAGCGAATAAATTGTCATATTCGGTAATGATAAAAGTAATAAGTAAAGCTAAAAAGAGACGCCGATATTTCGTTACATTCCTACAACTAACTATCTTTATGACATGTCCCTTCTTTTTTCTCTAGTCAAAGTAATAAACCAATAAACCAAAGAGTATAGTAACTGTCAACTATCATCGTCATCGTAGACAGACGTAGACAGAGAAACCTATAGACAAATTGACGCCTTCTTTCGCATTCGCACACGAAAAAGATAGATTTATGCATACGTCTTGCATAGAAATGAGACAGAGCAGTGTGATTGTGTGTCCCTTTCTCCGTGCCGGTTTTTTTGTTTAGCAAACTTTACTTTGCTAAACAACTTTGACAGTTTGTAGCGATCTAAGGAGTTTACAAGTTAGTTTAAGTAAGAAAAAAGTGTTTTGTGAGCTTAAGATTGGTGAATCTTGTTAAGTTCAGTTCTTAGAACAATAAAAAAATTATATAAATATGTTTAAAAGTCATAAAGATTATTGTATAACCTAAAACTACGTTATCGTCCTTTCTCACTCGAGGCCACGCTAATCATTAGTCTACATAGACAGAGAAACCTATAGACAAATTGACGTCATGATATACCGTCACTGACCTCTATTACAAGTACGCTGGACTGCCTATAGACGTGACATGATGAAGCGATTTGATTTCCGCCATTTTGGCGCTGACAGCAAAAGTGCACGTCCACGGAACTAATAATAGGGATAAGACAGTGCACCAAATTATATCGATAAAAATTCTATACCCTACCATACTTAAATAAATAGGATGGACTCTATGGTAGATGGACTCTACCCGTAACATCCATTATATTTATGTATCATATTAATATAATGCAATAATCATTAATCATCGTTAAAACCCTTCACAAGTCTACTGCTGAACATAGGCCTCCCCCAAGCTATGCCACAAAGCACGGTCCTGAGCCACCTGCATCCATCAACTTCCTGCATGTCTTACCCGGTTTTGACTCCATCTAGTGGGGGAACGTACTACACTTCACCTGCTGGTACGAGGCTGCCACTCGATAACCTTTTTTCCCCATCGATATTCGGTTCTTCGAGCTATATGGCTGGTCAATTACCGCTTCAGCTACCATTGGGCGATGTCGGTCACTCTGGTTCTGCTGCAGATATACTCATTCCTAAGTTTGAACCACTGAGCATAGCCCTCTTCATAGCTCACTGAGTGACTTCGAGCTTCCTCATACGGCCGTTAGTGAAAGACCTAGTCTCAGATTCATAGGTCAAAACTGCCAACACGCACTGGTTGTAAAATCTAGTTTTGAGGTATTCCTGACGAGAAGATGTGTTGTAATCTCCCGAATGCTGCCCAGCCGAGTTGAATCCATCGATTACCCTGTCGGTCGATGTTGAACTTACCTAGTCGGACTCCCAAGTAAAAATACTCGTCAACAACTTCAGCTATATGCTCCCAAAAACCACCAGCATAGGTGTGACATGGACATTACACATGACTTTTGTTTTGTCCATGTTCATCTTAAGACCTATCCGTTGGGAGACACTATTGAGGTCATTGAACAAAGTGCGTGGGTCCTCCAGTGATTCTGCCATAAGGACTATATTGTCGGTAAATCGAAGGTGAGTGACGTACACGCCATTGAGGTTAATACCATATCCTTTCCAGGCCAGTAGCTTGAAAACGTCTTCCAATGCATCGGTAAAGTATTTCGGGGATATTACATCACCCTGTCTTACACATCTCTACAGTTGGATTAGTTTGTACTATGGTTCTGTACTCGGATAGCCATTGTAGCTGTTAGACCATTCAACTAAAAAAATATTAAGATTAAACTAACTACACAAAATAAAAATACAAACATTATTTTTAAAATAATTTATTGTCAACCGTCCATTTAGTTCTTGTATTGTAAAGAACAAATCAGCTCCTATAATAACGCCTATTCTAATCAACTACAGGTCTGTCTATAGACAGTAAAATATTTTCTACTATATAAAAATTTATGTTTACTCGTACTTTCTACGATAACATGCCGTTCATCAGATTGCGGTAAAACTTTGTCAATAAAAGAGGAAAAAGAATTAGAAGAAAAAAAGAATTCTGGGAGACTTGACGTATCGCAATCCATGGATTCTTGATCGAACACTTGATTATCTTTGTCGGTGGATGTTGCGCGAGAGGAAGCTGCCATAAACCGTGAATGTAAACGATGGCAAGAATTTGTAAATAAGAAGGAAACTAAAGTAGGGCCACTATGAAGTTAAGGCACAAATTAAATTTTGAGACTCGAGAGATAATTAAATCTCTAGACTCGCACTTACTAAAACCCCATGGTGTTCTACCTCCGCCGCAAATTGGCAGTTCCACGGAAATGCTTTCATGCACATCCGCGGCCCCTTCGCCGTCAGCCGCCTAATGGCGGCCCCTCCTTAGTTGTTGACTTCTCCTCCCCGTTTTCATTCTCAGATAAGGCGCACCAGAAGTAAGCCACACTGCCCCTCGCGTCCTCTAACTCCACCTGCACTACGGACTCCCCGAGCCCGATATGTGAATGGAGCCAGGGATGAACGAGCACTTGAAAGCATCAAGTGGTGCAGAGTCACCAAAGTCGCAAAAGATAGTCGAGTGGCGCATCGCCAATCGCCATACCAACACTCTTCTTCCCTTACGACTCCACCTCGACTACAGCGGTACAGGGAGAGGAATCTCCTCTAGCCGCAGCCCACTAAAACACATACAACGTGGCTCGCCATCATCAGGTGACCTTTCGACACTTGGCTATGGCCCTTGAGTTTGGTGGAAAATGAGGAAAGAATAAATAAAAAAAACATTCGAAATAATAATCTAATACTTTTATACTGACTGGTACTGGTACTACCAGAAAATATTGTCAGTATACTGCACTTTTTCAAAGTGGTGTAGTTCTCATGTCTAATAAAACTCGTCTGTGAAATGTTTGGAACAAATATGATCGTTTTGTTTCGGACGCCAATTCACAATATTTATGCTTTTAAGCCATATTTTTAGTCTAGGTTCAATTGGAAACCTGTTAATTAATAAACATTTGATAATCAACTGTTGTTGGCGACTTTGTTTGTTAATAGATATGGGTAGGAAAGAACATCGATAAGTATTATAGTCAAGGAACTCGACAACCCTATTGAATTTTCTTGTTTATCAAACTCAGTAATAAATAGCCAAAGATGTTGTTATATGTGATATTAAGATTAGTAACAAATTTTTAAGTAATTATATTATCAAAATGGTTTTAATTTGTTTAATATTTGCTGCAAATTCACTTACTTGTGAAATGTTATACCACTTCCCTTTTGGTAACGAGTTTTACAGATTACCCACACTCTCAATATTAGTAAAAATAATAATTATTATGTAACTAATATTATACACAATGAAACAATATAAAATACTTTCGTTTTTTAGTTTAAAAGTTCAAAATAAGGACTTATTAAATAAGACAATATAAATGAGACAACAGACTTTGACATATTATGTCAATTTTATTTTTAAAGACATCCTTTAGTGGCGCTTCAAATTGGCACAGTCATTTTCTATGGTATAGCCAGTCCAGCGTACCTACTTGTATATATAGAGGTCAGTGTATACCGTAGACAGAGAATCAAAGATCAAGAATCAAGAATCAAGGATTCTCTGTCTATGATATACATTTGACTGTCATGATATACATTTTAAACTGGCTTTATGACTCTGGGTTCTAACCACTGACCTCTATATATACAAGTACGCTGGACTGGCTATACCATACAAAATGACTGTGCCAATTTGAAGCGCCGCTAAAGGATGTCTTGAAAAATAAAATTGACATAATATGCCAAAGTCTGTTGTCTTATTTATATTGTCATATTTAAAAAGTCTGTCTTTCGAACTTTTAAACTAAAAAACGATAGTATTTCGTGTTGTTTGATTGTGTATAATATTAGTTGCATATTAAAAATTATTTTAATAATAATGAGAGTGAGCGTAATCTGTAAAACTCGTTACCAAAAGGGAAGTTGTATAACATTACACAAGTAAGTGAATTTGCAGCTAATATTTAACAAATTAAAACTATTTGATAATATAAGTACTTAAAATTTTGTTACTAATCTTAATATCATATATACCAACATGTTTGGCTGTATATTACTGAGTTTTGATAAACAAGAAAATTCAATAGGGTTGTCGAGTTCCTTGACTATAATACTTATCGATGTTCTTTCCTACCCATATCTGTTAACAAACAAAGTCGCCAACAACAGTTGATTATCAAATGTTTATTAATTAACAGGTTTCCAATTGAACCTAGACTAAAAATATGGCTTAAAAGCATAAATATTGTGAATTGGCGTCCGAAACAAAATGATCATATTTGTTCCAAACATTTCACAGACGACTGTTTTATTAGACATGAGAACTGCACCACTTTGAAAAAGTGCAGTATACGACAATGTTTTCTGGTAGTATCAGTACCAGTAAGTATAAAAGTATTAGATTATTATTTGGAATGTTTTTTTTTATTTCTTCTTTCCTCATTTTCCACCAAACTCAAGGGCCATAGCCAAGTGTCGAAAGGTCGCCTGTCGATGTCGAGCCACGTTGGATGTGTGTTAGTGGGCTGCGGCTAGAGGAGATTGCTCTCCCTAAACCGCTGTAGTTGAGGTGGAGTAGTAAGGGAAGAAGAGTGTTGGTATGGCGATTGGTGATGCGCCACTCGAATATCTTTCGCGACTTTGGTGAGGCTGCACCTCTTGATGTTTCCAAGTGCTCGTTTTTCCGTGGCTCCATTCACATATCGGGCTCGTGGAGTTCGTAGTGCAGGTGGGGTTAGAGGCCGCGAAGGGCAGTGTAGCTTGTGTTTCTGGTGCGCCTTATCTGAGAAAGAAAACGGGGAGGAGAAGTCAACAACTAAGGAGAGACTACCATTGGGCGGCTGGCAACAGAGGGGCCCCGGATGTGCATGAAAGCGTTTCCGTGGCCCTGCTTGCTTCTTGGGACGATACCACGGAAAGTAGGACTGTATGATGATTTCAGTATTTTTTTTTAATATTGTAATTTTAATTTCGAAAATGACGTTGTAAATAACTGATAACTATGTAATTCAAAGTTTATTTTTTTATATTATCTTGCTAGTTCGTACCCTGCGCATTGCTGCCGCAGAAGAAATAATTGTGGAAATATCGTTAAAAATGTGGAACAGTTGTATTGTATAATTAGGAATGATAATACAATCATTGAAATATAATGATATATAACTTTCTATAACTTTCAAATAAATAGTAAGTATAATACGCACGCCACTTAGTGTCAGTTAATTGTACCATGCGTAAGTTTTAACGCAATCTGATGAACGGTATGGCATCGTAGAAGGTACAAACAAACATAAATTTTTATATAGTAGAAAATATTTTACTGTTTATAGACAGACCTGTAGTTGATTACAATAAGCGTTATTATAGCAACTGATTTGTTTTTCTTTATAATACTACAACTAAATGAACGGTTGACAATAAATTATTTTAGAAATTATGTTTTTTATTTTTATTTTTATTTTTATTTTGTGTAGATAGTTTAATCTAATAATTTTTTAGTTGAATGGTCTAAGGGCTACGATGACTATCCGAGTACAGAACCAGAGTACAAAACTAATCCAACTGTAGAGATGTGTAAGACAGAGTGACGTAATATCCCCGAAATACTTTACCGCTGCATTGGAAGACGTCTTCAAGCTACTGGACTGGAAAGGATACGGTTATGGAGTGTAGAAGTAAGGAGTACCAACTCCCATAGTAGAATAGTTGAAAAAGTGGCCACCTGTAAGCACTAAATAACAGTTCAAAAACTTCACAAGAGCGCTGGAGTAGCTACTGGGATGAAATGAACTTAGCAGTTATCAACGGTTTAAGTGTGGTGCTAAACTGCTCAGTTGCTCTAAAATCTAAAATAATTTTATTTAGTAAATATAACCTGAAAAAAGTCGTCTATCCCACTAATATTTTTCGATGCGTTCTTTAAAATTTACCCCGTAGTTATAGTGGCAGTACCCTTATTTAATGGTTTTTATGGACACTTTTTAATACACAGTCTGTACTCCTTAATTCTACACTCCATAAATACGGTATTAACGGCAATGGCTTGTACGTCATTTAGAGTTGTCGACAATATAGTCCTTGTGGTAGAATCGCTGAAGGACCTACACACTATGTTCAATAACCTCAATAGTGTCTCCCAACGAATAGGTCTTAAGATGAACACGGAAGAAACAAAAGTCATGTGTAATGTCCATGTCACACCTATGCCGGTGGTTTTTGGGAGCACTTAGCTGAAGTTGGTGACGAGTATTTTTACTTGGGACAAATAGTCCGACTAGGTAAGTTCAACTTCGACCGACTGGTCAATCGACGGATTCAACTCGGCTGGGCAGCGTTCGTGAGATTACAACACATCTTCTCGTCAGGAATACCTCCAAACTAGATTGTACAACCAGTCCGTGTTATCAGTGATGACCTATGGATCTGAGACGAGGTCTTTCACTGCTGGCCGTATGAGGAAGCTCGAAGTCACTCAGCGAGCTATGAAGAGGGCTATGCTCAGGGGTTCAAACTTAGGAATGAGGATATCTGCAGCAGAACCAAAGTGACATCGACCAATGGATTAGTACGCTGAAGTGGAAATTGACTGGCCATATAGCTCGAAGAACCGAATATAGATGGGGAAAAAAGGTTCTCGAGTTCCCCAATTCTTCCCCGGAAGTTCCCCAACTGGATGGAGTGAAAACCTGGTAAGATACAGGAAGTTGACGGATGCAAGTGGCTCAGGACCGTTCTTTGTGGCATTCCTTGTTTAGCAGTGGACTTGTGAAGGGCTTTAATGATGATTAATGATAATGGCATTATTTTAATATGATACATAAACAGAATGGACGTTACGAGTCCATCTATCCATAGAGTCCATTCTATTTATTTAGGTATAGGTAGGGTATAGAATTTTTATCGATATATTTTGTCACACTGTCTTATCCCTATTATTAGTTCCGTGGACGTGCACTTCTGCTGTCAGCGCCAAAATGGTGGAAATCAAATCGCTTCATCATGTCATGGTTTATAGCCAGTCCAGCGTACTTGTACATATAGAAGTCAGTGGTTCTAACCCTTTAGAGCTTACACTATACAGGAACAATAAACCTTCAATAAGCCCACAGACCTATAACATCTATAGTCTACCGAATCTAAGAAATACGTAGACAGAGAAACCTATAGACTAATGACTAGTGTGGCCTCGAGTGAGAAAGGCGATAACGTAGTTTTAGGTTATACAATAATCTTTATGACTTTTAAACATATTTAGATAACATTTTTAATTGTTCTAAGAACTGAACTGAACAAGATTCACCAATCTTAAGCTCACAAAACACTATTGTTCTCACTTAAACCAACTTGCAAATTCCTTAGATCGCTATGAACTGTCGAAGTTGTTTTGCAAAGTGTAGTTTGCTAAACAAAAAAACCGGCACGGAGAAAGGGATAAACAATTACACCGCTCTGTCTCATTTCTATACAAGATGTATGCACAAATCTATCTTTTTCGTGTGCGAATGCGAAAGAAGCCGTCAATTTGTCTATAGGTTTCTCTGTCTACGAAGAAATACCTTTTGATGTTTCACATTAATTATTCCGCAATAACTTTGCACAAGCGTAGTCAAACGATTTAAAATAACCTTTTACGTAAATCCGAAGGATTATGAAGTTATCTATATTTCACTACAACGTGTATAGTTTTTATCACTAATTGAAATTCGAATCTTTCAAACAAAGCAAAATATTAAAATTTGATAATAACCAGTATCAAGTTTTTAACTTAACGTCGATTCAATATGTTGTTATGCACCTTACCGAAGTGTTTGTATGATTAAAATTAATTTTTTTGCGAGTAATCGGACAAAATATTCAAATAATCGGTAAAAATATTCAAATAATCGAATCATTAATATTTTTAATGTATTATTTATTTAGTCAAATTTTTAGTTTTAAAATTCCTTAAATTACATGAATCATGAATAAAACAAGTTATTTTTTTTAACTTCAACGTAAATTTGTGTAGGCCAAAAAACTCATATACAAGGCCACGCCTGAAAAAACCACTATGTAATTTCAATCTCCTGCCATTTCGGGAGCTTACTGCGCGTAATTTTGCGATTTTGTGTTTGTCTTCTTATCTTGTGACTTGACTTTAACTTTTTGGCCTATTTTTTATATTTGTTGAAACATGTGTCCATGTCACAAAGAATGATTGGGCAAAAGTGGTAGATAAAACAAAAAAAATTGGTTATGGATAACATTGAAAGAGATATTAATTTTAACTGCATAATTGAAAATCATATAAAAATTAATCGAAACAACGACAACTAAAATAGTTGTTCCGAAAGTGATTGATTTTACATTTATTTTGGTATTATTCAAACCAAACTGTATATGATTACCAACTTTAAGTAATCGATTTCGATTTTTGCAGGAATCGAATATATATGGGAACGTACAGTTCCCATTTTTTGGTTGGCATGCTTGGTGCAATAAGTCCGACAGCTGTCAAAATGTTTTAATTTAATTAGATTTGAAGGATTTGGTAGACTATAGCATGGAGGCTAGAGAACAGGAGAACCATCGTTACGTGCTAAAGCATAGCCCGCATGTCGCTGAAAATTTGTAAAATTTATAGCCGTGCTGCCGTAAAGTAGTGGCCGGTAAGTAGTATCTGCGAAGTAATTTTTTTAATTATTGACAAAAAGAAACATTAAAAATGATGAAATAATATATAAATAACAATAATGATAATAATAATTAAAAATTTATATTTGTAATAATATATAATATTTATAATAAATAATTAAAATTATAAAAAAAACATAATTTATAATTTATTTATTAATAAATAATAATAATTTCGTTATCTTCCTTTTTTTTCTTTGAATGATATTATAATCATTTCAAACTTGTGCACAACAGCCCGCTTTTACTGATACAACTTAGCGATCGCATCGCCTCACTTATATTGTCCATATTTCTGGGACACTATTTTCTACAGTGATCGTTCTCCTGTTCTCTAACCGCCATGAACTATAGATTGACAACTAGCAAGTGGTGGTACAGAATGAATAATAGTAATACGTACAGAAGTTGCACTCTTTTGGTTATGAAGTGTAGAAATAAGGTACATAGAAAGTGTCCGTAGAATAGCGCTAAATAAGGGTGGCGCCACTGTAGCTACAGTGTAAATTTTAAAGAATTTTTATAATTTTTTTATTGCACAGACTTTCGCCATAATTATTTTTATAAAAAAATTTCATTGTCTTTAAAAATTTTATTTTCAGAATCACTCTCAACGTATTTTACGGCGATATTTCATACCCTGTATCTACTCGGACGCTGTTGTGGAGAGTTTTTGAACTGTTATTTACTGCTTACAGTGGACACATTTTCAACTATTCTCCTATGGGAGATTGTCCTCCTTACCTCTATACTCCATGCTCTTGATGTTGGCTGCTTGCCGACATACTACGTACAGAAGTTGCACTCCTTTGATGTTGACTTCTTGCCGACATTTAATAGCCTACATAATTATTATTAAATAAATAAATTGCGCATGCAAGCGAAATAAAACTTCATCGCTGCGCGCGAGTGTCCCTATTATTTTTGCATCTTTTCCTCTTCCTATGTCATGACAGACTTTGCGTGGTAACTAATGGCTGTCAATAAAGAGTAAAAAAATACATTGCGAAATGTTAATTAAGTTACTTAGGTGAAGCACCTATTTTAACTATGATCGACTGACCATATTTTCTTACCTATGTGAGTCCTGCGATGCCCAACACATGCAACTTGCAAGGCCATTCGTCGGGAATCACGATGCTTTACTCTGTAGAAGTTGGTAGATAATGTAAAAAGCAAATAAACTAGAAATACGATTCCTAACAGAAATGTGATTGTATTCTATTTAAAAATTTGTTATTAAACAAAGTTTTAATTTCAGTATTTTGTGTTATTAGAACTTAAATTATTTTAATTACAAAAGACAAGTATAGGTATGTAAGTAGATACTTGGATAGTGAAGTAAATTTCAGTTAAGTTTTGTAATAAAGTACTTAGGTATTACTTGTGTAGATAAGTTATTACTAAATTATTTTTTGCTATAAGTACCTACCTATCTAATAAAAAATGAAATAAATTCACCTTCCATAACTTCCCATTACAATCTTTCGGTAACTTAAAGAATGATATATCTGAAACATTTCGTTGGTAATTTAGCATCTATTCACGAACAACTATAGTAGGAAGGACGTTTTATCATTATAATTTATCAAATAGGTAATATACATAACATAATAAATATAATTTTTCAATTGCATTCAAACTTTTTGAACCATTTTATCCTGCAATCAAATATACTAAACAAAAATTACAATAAGTATAATTACAAAACACTATTTACGTAAACAGTGTTAAAAATTCATCAATCGCTTAGGACGCGCTAGCGCCGACTGCGTAAGTAACCTTGAGTACCTCGCGATTGTAGGTAATTACTAATTATTTCACGCAGGTAGCAAGAGTGACAGATGCCAGGTAGTGGCAACGTAATTGTTAGAAAAAGATGTATAGATACACTATGATATGTATATAGCCGCTGATATTTTTATTTTACTTTCCCAACTGTCAAAATTGGACATTTCTGGGCCAAGCACGGGATCGTAAAAAATAGTGCCTGTAACGGTGCGTTATTTTCAATAACCCACAGAGTACCGAGTATAGTTAGTTCTGTAAAGTTGAATAACCTACGGACATTATTTTGAGTTAAAATATACGTGTTAATGTGAGATATTGCTAGAAATAAGTCAAATGTGTTTTCTAAATTGGCGGTGGTAGTATTTTAAGCTCACAGTAAAAGAAAACAAGATGTATTCACCTGTTGCTGCACTAAAAGTATCGGGAATGGAATATTTCCACTGTTCGTGTCATATTAAAATCTTTTTAATTGAAAACTCCTTGGTTTTAAAAATCGAATACCATTTATTTATTTAAAAAAAGATTCTCGGTCTTGTCACAAGGCTTTGTCAAACTTGTTTAGTCGTTGAGAAAATGGAATTGACTCGAGAAAATTCAAGAGCGATGATTTATTATGATTTTCGAAGTGGTTTAACACAAAAACAGTGTGTTGACCGGATGATTTCTGCATTTGGTGATAAAGCCCCATCCAAAACCACGTCACCCAAGAAAACGTTGATGCTGTGCGTAAGCTGATTGAGGAAGATCGACATGTGACATACCGCGAAATTCAGGCAACTTTAGACATTGTCATGAGTCAAATTTTGCATGAACAATTAGGTGTTAAAAAGTTGTTTTCCCGATGGATACCGCATTCGCTCTGTGAAGAACAAAAAGCGGCTCGCGTTACTTGGTGCGTCAGAACTCGAAAGAATTCACGCAGGATACTTAAATGCTGTATACAACATCGTATCAGGTGACGAATCCGGGATATACGCGTACGAACCCGAAACAAAAAACCAGTCACGAGTTTGGGTGTTCGAAAATGAGTTAAAGCCAACAAAACTTGTTCGTTCAAGGAGTGTTCCAAAAAAAATGGTGGCCACGTTTGTCTCCAAAACCGGCCATGTTACGACTATTCCTCTTGACGGACTAAGAACGGTTAATGCAGAATGGTATGCTAGCATTTTTTGCCACAGGTCGTTTCTGAACTCCGTAAAGAGGACTGCAACCGCCGCATCATCCTCCATCACGACAATGCAAGTTCTCACACCGCACACAGAACAAAAGAGTTTTTAGAGCAAGAAAACATAGAATTATTAGACCATCCGCCGTACAGCCCCGACCTAAGCCCTAATGATTTCTGTACTTTCCCTGAAATAAAGAATAAATTGCGTGGACAGAGATTTTCATCACCTGAAGAAGCTGTGGATGCCTACAAAACGGCCATTATGGAGACCCCAACTTCCGAATGGAATGGTTGCTTCAATGATTGGTTCCATCGTATGGAAAAATGTGTCAAATTTCGCGGAGAATACTTCGAAACGCAATAAATACATTTTAAAATAGTATTGTTGTGTCACTTCCTTGATTCCCGAAATTTTCAGTGCCGCCCTCGTATATATTATGGACTGTAGATGTAAAAAGGTACCGTCTCTTTGTACTAAAAATATTCCACAACTATCACACAACGCCATCTAGTCCCAAGCTAAGCAGAGCTTGTGTTATGGGTATGAATGTCGGTAGGAAAGCGTTAAATAAACGGTAGCGCCACTGTAGCTAGAGGGTAAATTTTAAATAACTTTTTATACATTTTAATTGCACAAACTTTCGCCATAACTCCTTTATATACATATTAATAATTTTATTGTTTTCAAAATTTTTTATTCAAAATCACTCAATCTCAACGTGTTTCACGGCGACTTTTCTCGGTTATATTTACCATATTGTTTAGACGAAGTGAGTAGTTGAGGTTTTAAATACTGCAGTTTAGACATAGACATAGACATAGTTTTTATTAGCATCAATACACTCACAAAATATACATTTAAAAACAAATAAGAACATAAAAACATACAAGGTACAAGATGGTACCTTGTGTGTTTTTATGTTACATAATTAAATCTCATTGGATCTCACTCACTCATCGGCAAGAGTGAGTGATGTGATGCCAAAAAGGATTCCGCCTCAGCATTTGCTACCACAGGTACTGCAGCACCGCTGATTTTCAGCGGAGCCCTGAATAGTATTAATTCGATATTGCGCCCGCGTCGTTATCGGTGCTAACATTCCATTTAAAAAAATGAATCAACCATTCACTCAAAGTGTATATTTTTAAGAATAAACTACTTAAAAATGTACTGAAGTTTCATCAACTACTGTAACTAGTCGCCACAAATATTAAATTCCTCTACTCAGCACACTTCACTCCGTCGACAACTTCAAAGTTCATTTCATACACTCTAGCTACTATAGCGGTGTTGTGGAAAGTTTTTAAATTGATATTTACTGCTTACGGATACTTTTTCAACTATTCTCCATGTGAGACTGTTCTCCTTCCCTCTACACTTCATGGTATATAATATTGTTACTTTTTGAATATTCTCAGACTTTTAATTCCGTATTAATTTATTACCAACAAATCCTACTTTTGGCAGTACTTATTTTTTTTTTATAGAATAGGGTGACGACACTGACCTCTATATATACAAGTACGCTGGACTGGCTATAGACGTGACATGATGAAGCGATTTGATTTCCGCCATTTTGGCGCTGACAGCAAAAGTGCACGTCCACGGAACTAATAATAGGGATAAGACAGTGTACCAAATTATATCGATAAAAATTCTATACCCTACCGTACCTAAATAAATAGAATGGACTCTATGGATAGATGGACTCCACCCGTAACGTCCATTCTATTTATATATCATATTAATATAATGCAATAATCATTAATCATCATTCACAAGTCCACTGTTGAACATAGGCCTCCCCCAAGAAATGCCACAAAGCACGGTCCTGAGCCACCTGCATCCATCAACTTCCTGCATGTCTCACCGGGTTTTGACTCCATCTAGTGGGGGAACGTAGTACACTTCACCTGCTGGTACGAGGCTGCCACTCGATAACCTTTTTTCCCCATCGGTATTCGGTTCTTCGAGCTATATGGCCGGTCAATTACCACTTCAGCTTACTAATCCATCGGGCGATGTCGGTCACTCTGGTTCTGCTGCAGATATACTCATTCCTAAGTTTAAACTTCGAGCTTCCCCAGCAGTGAAAGACCTCGTCTCAGATTCATAGGTCAAAACTGGCAACACGCACTGGTTGTACAATCTAGTTTTGAGGTATTCCTGACGAGAAGATGTGTTGTAATCTTCCGAACGCTGCCCAGCCTAGTTGAATCCGTCGATTGACCCGTCGGTCGAAGTTGAACTTACCTAGTCGGACTCCCAAGTAAAAATACTCGTCAACAACTTCAGCTAAGTGCTCCCAAAAACCACCAGCATAGGTGAGACATGGACATTACACATGACTTTTGTTTTGTCCATGTTCATCTTAAGACCCATCCGTTGGGAGACACTATTGAGGTCATTGAACATAGTGCGTGGGTCCTCCAGCGATTATGCCATAAAGACTATATTGTCGGCAAATCGAAGGTGAGTGACGTACACACTATTGACGTTAATACCATATCCTTTCCAGTCCAGTAGCTTGAAAATTTCTTCCAATGCATCGGTAAAGTATTTCGGGGATATTACGTCACCCTGTCTCTCACATCTCTACAGTTGGATTAGTTTTGTACTCTGGTTCTGTACTCGGATAACCATTGTAGCCCTTAGACCATTCAACTAAAAAATTATTAAGATTAAACTAACTACACAAAATAAAAATAAAAACATAATTTCCAAAAATAATTTATTGTCAACCGTTCATTTAGTTCTAGTATTATAAAAAACAAATCAGCTGCTATAATAACGCCTATTCTAATCAACTATAGGTCTATCTATAGACTGTAAAATATTTTCTACTATATAAAAATTTATGTTTGCTCGTACTTTCTACGATGCCATGCCGTTCATCAGATTGCGGTAAAACTTTTTTAACTTATTGGTTGCACTTGTGCGAAGATTATATCTTGCTTAGTGTCAGTTAATTATACCATGCTTATTGGTTGCACAAGTGCAACCAATAAGCATGGTATAATTAACTGACACCAGGTGGCATGCGTATTATACTGACTATTAATTTGAAAGTTACAGAAAGTTATATATCATTATATTTCAATGATTGTATTATCATTCCGAATTATACAATATAACTGTTCCAAGTTTTTAACGATATTTACGAGCTAGCAAGATAATATATAAAAAAATATAAACTTTGAATTACATATTTTTCAGTTATTTACAATGTCATTATCGAAATTAAAATAACAATATTAAAAAATAAAATAAAAAATCAAAAGTCCTACTTTCCGTGGTATCGTCCCAAGAATGCTAGCTACGTGTCCTCTCTGAATGGCTATACTTAGCCTTTAAGCGAGGAAACAACAAATTAAACAACTTCTTATTACCAGCAGCGATGATCAGTCGCAGATGCAGTTTTTTAGGAATTACTCTTAAGCAGAAAAGGAAGTAAACTATTTTAATATTTCCTTATGTAAAAGTTGTTACTCCGTGTAGTGGTGGTGTAAGAATTTCCACTAGCCTATATCATCCCGAGAGTGTCGTAAGAGACGACAGAGGAAAACTGGAACAGGAGATGGCCAGCAACGTCTTCCTAATAACGACTAAAAATACAAAACCGTGGTTGTCAACCCGCTTGCCAAGCGTGGTAACTGGCAACTAAAACAAAATTCCCCATGAGACAATCTTCGAAGGAGGCCTGTTATCAGCAGTTGACTTTTATAGGCTGTAATAGAATGTAATATTATTATTATTATATCATTGACGAGCCCAAATAATTTGACGAGACAAAAAATTACGTACTTTATCGCCTGTAATGTACAGGGAATAAGTTTTTGTAGCTGCATACGGACGGATTTCTATATATTTGATGATAATATGTTTTACTAGAATGTGAAAGTGGCTAGTAAAATTATCTGAAACCAAAGTGTCCTTAAAATGGTATTGTAGATCAGGAAACAATATTTCCGTTTTAACTATAAGATCTTTTAGTACCTTTGCAGTTAATACTGCAGAAAAATTTTGTTCTATCGGAGGTTTACCATTATTATTTTTAACAGCATGGCGGAATAATGACTCAACCAATAAACAAATATTTACCACACTTGTAGAAGGCATAGTTAAACCGCCCCTCGTTTTTTGTACAACGAGAGCAATACCATTTCTGCGATTCGACACAGGATCTTGTGGTACAGATTCGCAAGCTATCAAGCAATCGTCACATCTAATTTTCTTTCGTATCGCTCGAATAACAAATCCTGCAATATATCCTACACACTGTTTAAACGTTTCGTTTACGTTTGAATCAGGTACTGCCCAAAACAGGTGTAAAAATTCACTTATTTCATCATGTAGGTTTGGCGAATCTATTTCTTCTAAACGATATTTTTTTATTGTACGTATATTTTTTTTTTGCATTACATTGCTATAGTCATCTACATTAAATTTGTTAATTTTAGCCCCTTTTGAAGAACTAGAAGATACAGCTAATATTGATAAGTCGTTTCCCTGGACATTACCCGTGGAATTAGTTATTTCATGGTGAATTAACAATTGCTTAAATGCGTTTACAAACTGAGCGGCAGTTGGATTTGGACACCAACCACCTCGGCTACGAATCGCACAAAAAAATAATTCCAAGTGATCTTGCCTTAACTTGTACGTCAACAAATATTTAAGTTCAGGCTTATCTGCTTTAACATAGCTGTCGTAAATATGAAGAACAGAAATAACTGCATTGTAAAACCCCAAAAAACCTGCTTTACGGCGTGATTGTACCACCAATCTATCATCATGTAGTTTTATTTTGCTAAGGTAATTAACTTCCTCCATTATTTTAGACCTCCACCTTTTCTCGTTTGTAGTCCTGAGTGGAATTTTATATCCACACCCCCATGGATTTCTTACATTCAAAAAATCAAAAATACGGTCAACTGCTCTTATAAATCTGACTGTTGAAGCTGTACCTTTAAATTCTGGAAGTTGTGAAATAATGTCGCAAAATTCAATTGCATCTGCTACACTGCTACTAAGTGTTTGAGCTGCAAGATAAACTTTCATTATCATTTTTTTATAATGTATATCCGAACTCCTTAGTCGATTTCCTAACCTCAGGCCCTCAGATTCCTGCAATGCTGCCAAATTTTCAATATATTCCCACTTTATTAAATTCCCTTCGTGATCCTTTAAAACCTTTAAGTCACCTAAACAATTTCTAATATTTTTAAGCATATGACAGGGATCAAATACTACATACTATATCTGGTGGTTCTTGTCTATTGGGTGATAAAAGAAAGGTTTAGTGTCGTTTCCTGCTTTCAACACTACCCCTAGTTTAGCTACCGTAGAAAAATGCTCGGGTGGTCCATCTAAAGTTATGGAGCATATTTTTACTGAAACATCGTGCAAGCGAATTAAAGCCTGTTTAATTAAGGCACTCTTTGTTTCAGCAGGCAACCCATTAATAAAAAATAGGCGATTGGTATTTTCCAATGGCCTTTTAACGGAACAATCATAAAAACCAATGCGTCCTTACAATCGGGTAAATCATTACATTCGGAATCAATGCCAAAATCAACATAACCACGCGTTACACCGTCACGGCTGCGAGAGCAACTTTTCTTTAAGCTCATTTCGTCTATGATCAAAGCACAAATTAGTGTTTCTCCATTCTGTTTTGCTTGGTTACTTTTAAGTAGTAAAGCATTAAAACTTTCAACTAAGAACCCCGGATTCGAATCTATAGAGCTATACCAGGAGCGTATTACCCTTGGATGTGGTAATGCTATATTAAACTTTTTTCTGACGAAAGCGTATGCTTTTGGTGAGTAAAAATGGAGAGTTATAGCAAAAGCTCTTAATTCCGGGGGATACTTAGCATGGCTGACATTTTTACCAGTATTTAATATCATCCTTTTAAACAATTGTGGCTTGAAGTCGTCATACAGATGTAATAGATTTGCACAGTCATCGTTAATTAATTTTCTTCTCTTTAATTCAATAATTACATTTCTTAAACAAGTAATTCTGACCTTTAATCGTTTCACATGTTGGGATAGGACTTTTATACGAGCTCGTGTGTTTTTCAAAGATTTCTGAACTCGTTCCAATGTCTTTTTGGATGATCTAGGGGAGTATTCATAACGATGATCATGCTTGATATTATTACGGACTTCAGAAATAGACAAAACCTTCTTTGAAGTGACAGTCTGTTCCCGGTAGCAACTTGTGATCTGACCTGTATACCAAATTTATATTGATAAATAACACGAAAAAACAACAATTAAGAAAATTACACGTGACATGTGCCACGGTTTGTTTGTAATAAAAAAGAAAAGAAAAATCAAGATACCAACATAAAAAAGAAGAACTTTCCAGGCTCTCAATCTCGGGCAGCTCCATGTATTCTGGAGGCAGCAACGTATCTACTTCCATAGTTTTGAGATCAAAATACGGATCACCTTTATCGGCGCATATTGCACTAGCTCCTAAGCTTTCCAGCTTCGGCAGTGCCACGTATTCTGGGTGACTTGACGTATCGCAATCCATGGGTTCTTGATCGAACACTTGATTATCTTTGTCGGTGGATGTTGCGCGAGAGGAAGCTGCCAAAAACCGTGAATGTAAACGATGGCAAAAATTTGTAAATAAGAAGGAAACTAAAGTAGGGCCACTATGAAGTTAAGGCACAAATTAAATTTTGAGACTCGAGAGATAATTAAATCTCTAGACTCGCACTTACTAAAACCCCATGGTGTTCTACCTCCGCCGCAAATTGGCAGTTCCACGGAAACGCTTTCATGCACATCTGTGGCCCCTACGCCGCCAGCCGTCCAATGGCGGCCCCTCCTTAGTCATTCTCAGGTAAGGCGCACCAGAAACAAGCCACACTGCTCTTCACGTCCTCTAACTCCACCTGCACTACGGACTCCCCGAGCCCGATATGTGAATGGAGCCAGGGAAAAACGAGCACTTGAAAGCATCAAGTGGTGCAGCCTCACCAAAGTCGCAAAAGATAGACGAGTGGCGCATCGCCTATCGCCATACCAACACTCCTCTTCCCTTACGACTCCACCTCGACTACAGCGGTACAGGGAGAGGAATCTCCTCTAGCCGCAGCCCACTAAAACACATACAACGTGGCTCGACATCATCAGGTGACCTTTCGACACTTGGCTATGGCCCTTGAGTTTGGTGGAAAATGAGGAAAGAAGAAATAAAAAAACATTCGAAATAATAATCTAATACTTTTATACTTACTGGTACTGGTACTACCAGAAAATATGGTCGGTATACTGCACTTTTTCAAAGTGGTGCAGTTCTCATGTCTAATAAAACAGTCTTCTGTGAAATGTTTGGAACAAATATGATCATTTTGTTTCGGACGCTAATTCACAATATTGATGCTTTTAAGCCATATTTTTAGACTAGGTTCAATTGGAAACCTGTTAATTAATAAACATTTGATAATCAACTGTTGTTGGCCACTTTGTTTGTTATCAGATATGGGTAGGAAAGAACATCGATAAGTATTATAGACAAGGAACTCGACAACCCTATTGAATTTTATTGTTTATCAAAAATCAGTAATATATAGCCAAAGATGTTGTTATATATAATATTAAGATTAGAAACAATTTTTTAAGTACTTATATTATCAAATGGTTTTAATTTGTTTAATATTTGCTGCAAATTCACTTACTTGTGAAATGTTATACCACTTCCCTTTTGGTAACGAGTTTTACAGATTACGCACACTCTCATTATTAGTAAAAATAATTCTTATTATGTAACTAATATTATACACGATGAAACAACATAAAATACTTTCGTTTTTTAGTTTAAAAGTTCAAAATACGGACTTATTAAATAAGACAATATAAATGAGACAACAGACTTTGACAATTATGTCAATTTTATTTTTAAAGACATCCTTTAGCGGCGCTTCAAATTGGCACAGTCATTTTCTATGGTATAGCCAGTCCAGCGTACTTGTATATATAGAGGTCAGTGGGTGACGAGCACACAGTCCACCTGATGGTAAGTGGGTGCTGCGGCCCATAGACATCTACATCTATCCTCCATTAAAAATCAAAATGCAGATGGGTTGTCACCCGTGAGGACTGAGATGGAATGCCTCGTTTCCAGTAAAAAGGGTCTCCGGTTCTCTACACTCACCATACGAAATACAGCAGCATTAAGCTACTATTTCACGCTGGTATTCTGTGAGAGCGTGATCCTTCCCCGGTCGAGCCAACCCATTCGTGCTACAACTATACTACTAATATAACTGCAGCATGGCTCGACCAAGTAAAAATCAAAAGCATCCAAAAAACATGTCAACATGTCAACATACATAATAGAGATCAGTGCCACAAATTAATAAGAAGTGTCATTTGACGTAAATTAGTGATTTTTTTTCTGTATGCATATTACAAGATATCCCCATCAATTGTGAACCGATTTTGATGATTCTTTTTTATAAAATAGTTTCAGGTCATCAGAGTCAGGGTGCAGAAATATTTATAAGACCATCCTATAAATATTTAGTGAAAAAATTTGAATCCTAAGGACGGAAAAATAGGGAAGAAGTTTTAAATATCACTATTTAGACAATATTGAAATTGTAATATTCCTTAGTCAATGATTTCAAAAGGAAGGATAGGCCCATCCAAATATTTTACTCATAACTTTTTCGTACAAGAAAAACTAGCGCATCTGTCATAATACGAACGTTATATCAAAACACGACGTAACCAGGGTCGGATTTCGTAGTATAATTATCGTAATTGTACCATTATTTCATATTTTGTAGTATATAGTCAATGTATATAGTATCGTAATAATACTAAGCGAAAATACCATAATTTTACCTAAAGGTCGACTTGTATTATTATTCGGTCCTTTTACATTTTAATATTAACCCTACGATATCGAGAATTTCTGTATTGTACATGAGTACTGCTATTTTTAAATAAAATTAGAATTAGCTTCCTTTCTGGTCAATCGATGCTTGATCGATGCATTTGTGTTGCATCCTTGATACAACTATGATGAGGGGCTACCACGATAAAACTCTATGCTCCAGAAGCAATCGGTTTGAAAACAGAATTTCAAAATATTTTATGAATCAGATTTTCAGATTCAATTAAGCAGATATGGTTTCTTTTGTACTCTTTTTGTTTTACCCCTATTGAATATAAAATATATTAGGTACCAGTATTCAAAATTTTACTTACACATAGTTCTTTAGACAAAAGTTAAACAGAAATAAAAATAAAACCGTGAAAAAACGAAACGCGTCTAGTTTATAGAAACTAGACGCGTGACGCCAAAATCCCGGCACATGGGAAAAAGGAAACATGAAAATTCAAATTTGATACAATTTTTTAAAATTAGTATAATATTATTTTCCATCCACAATATTTTTGAGGGTCTGAATCCAACCCTGGCCTAATATTGGTAACGTAACTAAACTAACTGTAAAATAAAACATTTAAAATGCGTTTGTATAATAATTTAGTAGTAATAAAATTAATATAAAGTTATTTACCGATGATACGAAATCCCATGTTTTTTTAAAATCTTTGTATCGTAATTTTTGCATTCTTTTACCATGCAACTATAGTCAACGAAATCTAAGAAATACCTTTTGACGTTTCACATTAATCATTTCGCAATAACTTTGCAGAAGCGTACTCACACGATTTAAAATAACCTTTTACGTAAATCCAAAGTATTATGAAGGTATCTATATTTCATTACAACGTGTACAGTTTTTTATCACTAATTTCAATTGGAAGCTTTCAAATAAACCAAAATATTAAAAAAATATCAAGTATCAACTTTTTTACTTGACGTCGTTTCAATGATATGTTGCTATGTACCATACCGTAGTGTTTGGGTGATTAAAATTCGTAGTTATGCGAATAATTGGCAAAAATATTTAAATAATCGGTAAAAATATTCAAATAATCAAATCATTATGTTTTTAATGTATTATTTGTTTAATAAAATTCTTATGTTTAAAATTCCTTAATTACATGACTCATGAATAAAACAAGTTTATTCTTTTTTACTTTGTCAACGTAAATTTTTGTAGAGAAAAAAGGTCATATACAAGGCCTCGCCGAAAAAACCACTACGTAATTTTTCAATATCCCACTATTTCGGTATCTTACTGTTTTTTTTTTGTGATTTTGTGTTTGTCTTTAAATTTGTGACTCGGCCCTGTACGCCAAGCCATGCTCACTTTCGATCGCGCAGTACCAACCTTACGCCCGCCAAGTAGTGATCGAATTAGATCAGAATTATGTAAACATGTCTACCTATGAAAAAACTATTTTTTCGTTTTAAACAAAACCAAAGACACTATGCAATAGATATTAGTATCAAAGACAAAGATATGCTCTTTTATTTTAAACCATAACCTGGCAATGTTTTTTAGAAAAAAAAAAAAAGAAATCACTCTGAACTTCCGGCGTTCCACGTGTCACTTTGATGAAGTTGCTCTGTCTTTTTTATAGAATTTTATATTTGTGTCTGGACTAAAAACGAAAGTATTATACTTTTTACATTTCTTGTAATATAGTCAACACGTAGATATATAATTTGTGGTATAAAAAGTGAAAAGTAAATTGCCAAAAGTACTTCAAATTCCGAAAGGCCTGTTTTGGCGGGCGGGTTATAAATGTGTTATTTTTCAAATTCTCATTTATTTTTAGTGTAAAATGTAAGTAAAAATAGTTTTCCTACATATTTTGAAATAACATGACGTTGTATTTATTTCAAATTCACACGAACATATTTTAGAAATATTGTTCGAAATGTCACAGATAAAATATTATTTTATTTTTTTTTTTAATTTTTTAATATTTTAATATTTTGGTATGAGTAACGAATGGAAACACATAAAACATAAAATATACATATTTCCAAACAATTTCATATAAATTTCTCCAAAAACAAAGGTGTAGAATTCAAATTAGTAGTAATTTTGTCACTAAAATTGAAGTTTATACTACTATTATGCTATACAGTGTAATTTATATACTTTATTACAATTTCTAGCAACCAAAAATAATTTTATTCGATAGTTTATACATTCAACAAGACTTCCTGTAAGTTTTATCCATAAATATTGTCTCAAAGTGAAAATATAGCAAAATTTGCAATATTGCAAAAAATTTCCTAACCTAGAAATTTTCCCGCCAAAAAGGTCCCGAGTGAACGGGAGTGTAACATGTCGCGCGCTGTCAGAGCGTAGAAGTTAACTTTGTTGGACTGTTTCTTCTATATTCGTTGAAGCATGTGCCCATGTCACAATGGATGATTGGATAAAAGTGGTAAAAAAACAAAAAAAATTGATTAAAGAAGATCAATTTGAAATAGACATTAACTTGATGGCATTATTGAGAATCAAATAATAATTAATCTAAACAACGACAGATCAACTAGGTGTATTGAAAGTGATTGATAAAATTTATTTTTTAATCTAGTTTCAATCTTAAATTTTTATAACTTTGTCTCTAGTAAATTAGCAATAACAACAAATACGAAGAAACTGATAAATCTTGTGTTTTAAATTTATTCTGGTATTATTCAAACCAAAACTGTAAATTATTACAAACTCTTAATAATCGATATCGATTTTTTTAGGAATCGAATATTATACGTTCCCATTTTTTGGTTGGCATGCTTGGTGCAGTAAGTCTGACAGCTGTCAAAATGTATTTCTTAAATTTGGTTGACTATAGACATATTTATGACAGGCAAATCTTTCCTGCGCGCGCACCACTGTCGACCGATTCGCGTTGGCCCTAAACTGTAATTTTAGGGTCAGCGCACTGGTCCGTTTTAGTTATTCGGTCGAGCCGGTCCTTACGCTAGTAATGTATAAGTTAATGTCCTTAGTTCACTCAAAAGTAAAAAAATTACTTTTAACAAAATGTGGTGCTAAGATATATTATGTGAAATTATTTTATTCCGTTTTCTCCTTTGAAATAAAATTTTACTTTTGTTTATGCACCCTAAGTTTGTCGTGAAAGTTTTCGTAAACGATGACAATAATCAAAGCCAATAGAAATAATAATGACATTGCTTATATAACAAAGATAAGTTTAGTTAGGTTTAAGGTAAGGATTTTCTCCTGTATCGTTGAGACAGTTTACAAACATAAATTGCACAAGGATAACATCCAGACCCGGAACAATAACTCCGTGTGGGATTCAAACCTGCAGCCCCCAGCGCAGCAACTTATTACTAAGCTACTGCGCCACGCTTTAAGTTTAAAAATGCATATAAATTAAATTTGCTTTGTTCCAGACTTGTATCAAAGTTTGGCAAAAGGAAAGCTATCCAAACCACGCGAACAGTATGACTGTGTGATATAATTCTGCAGCGCGCGTAGCTTGCTACATATTTATTTATCTATGGCGCGCATTTACTGCTATGCACTTCTGACGTCCGGACGCCATATTGTGGTCGCCGATGTAGTGAAAAGATATTAAAGTTCTATAAGATTTTTTTATGTATAAATAGAATTTTAATAATTTAATAAAATCAAATTTAAATGTGTTTACGTACGTATCGAACTGTTACGGTTTCCCAAATGCTAAGGAAAATCCTTAATCACGAATAATAATTGATTACATAGATTACCTCTAAATATTCTTGTCATCATTTAAATGCAACATTGCATCCCACTTCCGGGGGACGAGTTAGTCTCTTCCCGACCGCTGAATCCCTAACATCTCTGTATCATCGTGTGCCAGTTTCGACTCCTGGCCAATTAAATATTGTAATAAATTGTATTCCTAAATAACACTGTTTCCGTTGTGCAATAAAAGTGTTTTTTTTAAACCTAGTTTACGAAGTACCGTATAACAGTACGTTTACTCCGCGAGAAAGAAAACTGAACTGGGAAATGGGTAGCAGCATTTTCCTGATAACAGCTTAATAAAAATAACTAACTGGTAACTATGGCAAATAACCCGCCATGAAGTACATCATAGTGATTCAGCAATATCGTTGAAATTATCCGGCGAGAAGCAAATTAACCCCAAAGAATTGGACGCAAAAGAAAGACAATATCCTATACCAATCGACTGACGTATATAGTGTCCTACACGGTGGCAGCCTGCAGAACGCAATCGTAATGTTAGCGTAAGTGGCACCACACTCCGGATCCTGCAATGGTCCCCGAGCCAAGAGGGGCGTTGATAGAGCCAACGGGGAAGGTGCATGATCGTCGCATTTGGAATCCTGGTAGGCGAAGTGTATGAAATAGCATGCTCGGTTAATGTAAATACAGTGACGGATCATCCAAAAGGAAAACTAGGTACGTGCGCAAGGTAACAATGGGGCGCGTGGGGAAATATTTAAACGAAAAAAAAGTAAGTATGGCTCACCTGATGGTAAGTAATAACTGTCAAGCATGAATATCTGCCTTACCAGGAGAGGGAATTGCAGGATCGTTTCCGGCCTTTTAGAAAAGAGTAGACTCTTTTCTTGCAGGTCCTTAAGTCGTATTGGTCCAAAAACCGCTGGCGACAGCTAACTCCACAGTATAGTCGTTCGAGGCAGAAAACTCCGCATAAATGGCACAGTAGTAGACCGCCAGCCATCGACATGATGATGATGGGATTTCGAAATATTTTGCAGTGTAAGATGGTGGAATTGAGCAGATGGAATTAATACGATCAATTTTTCTGAGCACTCCCCGTGGTATATGCGTAAAAGATGCGTGGAGATGCTACGTATCTTCGCAAGCTCCATTAAATATGGTCAAGTGGAATGAGCTTATATAGGGGCCCCCGGTCCAGAGATGAGAACAGTATTCCGTATGAGGCGGAACCACAGATTACCCCCTAAAAGATACCGCATCATTGAATATTCGTTTTGTTTCGATTTCACCAAATTTGGCGGCATGCAAATATTGCGGGGGACGAGTCAAATGCGCTGTGATCGGATATTTCAAAGTATATACTAGCCTGCCAGGCAGACGTTGTTCTACCCTTTTCTACGACCCCGTCATGTCCTATTAAGAATCCTTAAATTCGCAAAAAATAAATTGTGGGTTAGTCATGGGCAAAAAAAACTATCCTATCTCTCAAGTTGGACCAAACTGCACACGGTGTGCAAATTTCATTAAAATCGGTTAAGTAGTTTAGGAGCCTATCGCGGACAAACAACGTGACACTTAATTTATATATATTAAGATAATCCACAAAACGGCATATTTTCGCATACCTTACTTAAGTAGCAACCATGGAGGTTAGAGAGAAGGAGAATGTCCGTGGAGTTTTTATATGTTTTGTTTTTATTTTAATTTTTTAAATAATTTTTAAATAATAAAAAAGACAGATGTCACAAATAAGTAATTTGACAAAACACGTCATCGCTAACGTATTGCAAAAATGTAAATTGCTTTATTGAGACTTTTTTGTTTTTTAAAGGAACCGTTTCAGACGTAGTGTGACGGCCCAATATTATTATTAAGAATTAAATTCAATATAAAGGGGCATCAAAAATAGTCTTAATATATATATATATATATATATATATATATATATATATATATATATATATATATTCAATTTATTAGTTAACCGATTACGAACAGCTTCTAAAAACAAATTATCGAGCAATAATATTCTAATAAGAAAACACTTAGTTGAATCTTAAAGAAATACCGAATTAATGATTGGAAGGTCTTGGGTTCGATTCCCAGGCCGGACTAGTTTGTCGTTTTTTTAGTAATATTTTCTTAATAAATTCATATAAGGAATTTTTAAGATATAAATTATGTTTCCGGGTTCAGTTCCCCGGTTGAAATCACCTTTCCAATAATGTTAATTTAAAGGAATATTAAAATAAAGTTAGAGACCAGGATTTGTTCCCCGGTCGAAATGATCACTTTGTGAATAAATAGAATTAATGGAAATTAATTGCATAAGTATTATCTTATATGAGTTTGATACGTTATGTATGAAAACAAAATGTTTGTTTTCAATGTTTGATTCATAAAATATTTTGTCTATGTTATCTGATAAGAGACGTGATAACTGATAAAAATCTAGTCAGAAATAATTTTCTACAATTTGGGAGTCGTGTAGAATCAGTTGTTCACCTAGTATTGGTTGATAGCCGTGTGTGCTAAATTTGTCATTTTTGCCGACAATTGAAAGTCGTGTGAGAATTAGTTGTTCAAATAGCCTGAGTTCATAGCCGCACATTAACTTAGGAGGTCAAAATAAGTAGAAATTTAAATATTTGCAAATTTCAGCAATTTATGTAAAATTGACTTGTAAAGTATTTCAGATTGACTGTATGAGCAAAATAGGTGAATTCTGTGTTATTTTTATGTGAAAATTCCTTTGGATCAGTGAAATATTGATAGTTTTGTGCAAGAAATTTAAAAGTGTTTTAGATGGTAAAATGTATAGGAAAAATGTAAATTAAACTATTGTATTAGTTAAGATATTTATATTTTCAAGTGAAGAACGTTGTTTCAACCTTATATGTTAGATATTTAAGAATTCTAACTTGGTGCATATGTTGTAAAATAGGCATATTTTGTTGAATAAATAAATGGTTTTTTGTGATATAAAAATGTAATGTATATCATAGTATAGATATTTTTTTGTGCTATCTTTATGAATAAAATGTATAAATGTATGTCTTATACAAATAAATATATTGGGCAAACCGTGAGAGAGTGATGGTACAAATTGATGTAATTAAGTGGTGTAATCGCACAGAGGGCGCGGCTCTCTTTCGCGTATAGTTTTGTGGTAGCTCAGTAAGCGAGTTTTCTTACAAATCGTTCGGGAAACTTCGGGAAAGTTCGGGAAACTTCGGGATAGTTTGGGACAGTTCAGGACCAGCAGAATATATAATAATCAAGAAAGAAAAAGTGCATAGGGAAGTGATAGTGAAAGTAATTTAAAATTTAAATAAATTACTCTCCCAAGGAACGGTTTGAAGATAATTACTGTTTTATTCCCAAGGAATCCTTTAAAATACAGTCCACTGTGTCGCTATTGCGGCACATATTGAAGAATTAAGGCGTTGGGACCGGGACGACTTCGGAAGACCCGTAATCCCCGCCTGAACCAATTTGAAGAAAAGGAAGAGGTCGACGCCCTTGTGTGTTACTCCGTTGCGGGGTTCACATACGTTGTTCCCGATCCCAACGTAGGTGTCATAGGAGGTTAGGAAATCCGCTGCTGAATCAGCCGGATCAAACGACCTCTCTGTCCCGACTCTGGTTCCTTTTCAAGTGGTCCTTCGAGAAGCCGGATTTAAGGAACCAGCTGTGAACTGCTGGATACCATTCAACAGGACCTTCGGAGCCGAGTGAAGATCAGCGACCGAAGGAAGCCGGAGGTTTGAGCTGAAGCAGCAGGACCAAAGGCAAGAAGACCAGGCCAGCGCAGTAGACCCATCATGGCTTAGGCAGGACCGGACCTGGAATACTGGTAGCTACCGGAAGAAAGTAAACCGGGATTGCGGCTTGGGGTATGTGCTCGCATGGGGCACGTATCGCAGCCAGGCGCAGGTGCCTTTTGAAGGCGCTCATCGTGGCCAAGCAGGGCTTGGCATTTTTTCCTGTCGGGCAAGCATGCTCGGCATTTTCCACTGGACGGCCATAGTTGGCATTTCCTGTCGGATGACCGTGTCCGGCATTTCCTGTCGGGTCTTCAGGCAAGGGTGCAAGAAAGAAGAAGAAGAAGCATCCACCGCTGCTGCTGCCAGGCGAGGGTGCTCGTGTGGGTACCTGACTGCATCGCGGCCGGAGGAGAGCGCCTGGACGAGGCGTCACCGGCGACTGGGCGGCGAGCACAGCATACATCCCGACCTCCTAACGGTGCCAAACCGGTCGGGCTCTGGCACAACACCTTCGGGTGGAGCAGTTCTCTCGAGAGAGACTGCGCTTGCACTACTAGCTCGACTGTTTCACCATATTCCTTGGCGGGACAGTTCCTAAACCTTTCCTCCATTCCATCTCTGGACGGCTCACCACGGTAGGCCCCCGTCCAGGATTGATAGGGCTGATAGGGCTGTTAGGGTGGTAGTAGGGTTGTAGGGTTGGGAGATAAAGGGGGGAAGGGGTAGTGGAGTTAGGTTGGGGTGTAGAAGGGTTATAGGTAAGAGGTTGTAGGGACCATAGGGACAGTTAGGGACCGTAGGCCAATAATCACCTTCCTGCAGGATGAAGAAGGCACAAGACCAGACAGAGAGGAGCGAGGGAAGCAGGACAAAAACAGGGCTCTCAAGAAAGGCTAAAGAGGTGGAATCATCTGGAGCGACCACAGCTACTGCTTCGAGTGGGGCAACTCCTTCAAGCGAAGCCACCACCGATACGTCCACATGCACGTGGGACTCAGGGACGTCCGTCGCAACGACAAGCAACAGGACGGACACCAGTGGTACGCAGACCAGCACCGCACAGAAATCCGTTATATCCAGGAGTGAAACGATAGTCGAAAAAGTAGGTCAAAGGACCGAAGAAGCGGCATTGTTAAGAACAGTAATCGGGCACACTAGTGACAAAGGGTCACAGAGAGGTAGTAGGTCATCGCGATCGGCGAGGCTTGAAGCCGAATTAGAGGCGCGGATTAAATTCGAACGCTCAGAGCTCGAACGAGCACAGGCAGCAGCTGCCTTAGCCAAGTCTCAATTGGAGTTGGCACGTCTCAACCGAGAAGGGGAGATCGACTCGAGTGAGGGTGATGAAGAGCGGAATACTCAGGTGGAACCTTTCATGAGGAGTTGGGTTCAACAGACAATAATAAGCGCGCTGGTTAGTGTAACGCAACCCGACATTACTGAGAAGGGAGCGTGTAATGGATCACGCCGCAAAGGGGCGGAGGTCGAGCGCAACCTAGGAAATGCACAGAAAGCACACCCGTGTGAGGTGTCAGAATTGACCGAAGCGATTGTGAGTGCAATAAAGATAGCGGGTAAAGATAAGTCTTCCCAGCTTCATTTCCTCCAGAAATTACCGGTCTTCGATGGAGACCCGGGTGAATGGATAATTTTCAAAGCGGTGTTTGAAGACACAAGAAGCCAATTTTCAGGGGTGCAGAATGTCGCACGCCTTAGGAGGGCATGAAAGGGCACCGCTAAGGAAGCGGTTAAGTCAGTGTTGTTTACTTTGTGTGAACCTGAACAAATAATGAACGCTCTCGAAAGAAGATTCGGTAGGGTTGAGGTGCTCATTCTAGCTGAAATCGAGAATGTAAAGCGTATACCAAGATTGGCGGAAGATTGCCGAAATATAGGTTTTTTTGCAAGTCGCATTACAAACGTGGTTGCTGTAATACAAGCGTTGAACCAACCACAGTATTTATACTCACCGGAGTTAGTAAACCGTATTGTGGAGAAACTTGGAACTATGATTAAATTTAAATGGTTCGAATATCGAGCTCAGCATCCTTTGGATCCAGAGTTACAGAAGATGGCCAAATTTTTGAATTCATTGAGTGAACAATTTGGAACGTCCTTAAGCAATGAAAATGTGCCTGAAAAGCGGAAACATCCTGAATTCAGGAAGCAAACTGTACACACTGCAAAGGGGTATGTCCGCAACCGTTTTAAGAGCGAGCGTTATGAACGCCGAAATAATAAGGGACACAACCGACAAGTGGCTATGATAACCCAGGATAAGCCTGTAAGTCGGGTAACACATAAGTGTGCTATATGCAACAAGGAACACTCTATAGTGAGTTGTTACAAATTTAAGGATATAAATAATCGCGAAAAATGGGAAGCGGTTAAAAAGGCGAAAGTATGTTTCCACTGTTTGTCACCTAACCATAAGAGGTTAGAGTGCAGAGCGAAAAAATATGGTGTAGAAGGATGTAGAATGGCACATCATCGAATGCTACATCGATACCCCAATAAAAATACCTCGCCGCAAGGAGACGAGGGGGGTAAAGAGGCTCAAATTACAACTGTTAGTACATATAGTGAATGTACTGGCATGTGCATATTTAAAAATTATACCGGTCGAGTTGTATGGACCTAGAGGAAAAAAAACCACAGCTCTTCTGGATGAAGTCTCAACCATGACACTCATAGAGGAGTGGATGGCTCAGAAGTAAGCACCTCGCGGACGCAAAGAAGAATAACGTATTGAAGCCGTAGGAGGTAAGCGAATTAACGACGACAGTTCGTATCGCTTAAACGTTAAAATAAAAGACTTTTTCTCGAAAGACATAGAGGAGATAAGTGTACCTACAAACAATTAAGTCACTTAACCTTTAGTAACCTCAGTAGGCCGAGAATTATTGCAACGCTGTTCTCATTTGACACCGATTAAGGACGAGTTGATTTATGAGAGGTCCAGACCTCCATATTAATTGGCCAGGACAATTGGCATCTCATAGTTACTCGTGAATTAATTTCAGGAGGTAAGAACCTACCTGTAGCATCGCTCACCAAACTTGGATGGGTTTTACATGGTCACATTTCGGGTGGCATCAAACCAATCAAGATTGTTAACCACATTTCCACCAAGAAGGAGGAGGGCATGGAGAAGGAAATCAAGGATTATTTTAGTTTGGAATCTCTGGGAGTGTCTGCGCGAAAGCCCGCGAACGACCCAGAAGAACGATCTTTAAATTTTTGAACAAAACGGTACGTCGTATACCTAATAATAGGTACGAGACTGCTTTGTTATGGCGCACAGATAATGAGTGCATGCCGTCAAATAGAGCGCAGGTTGAAAGTCGCCTGTTTAATATCGAAAAGTAGCTCGATAAAAATAGCGAGTTGAAAAAAGTATATGAGAAGCAAATTGAAAATCTCATCGTTAATAGTTACGCAGAGAAAGCGAACCATATTTCCATTTCCCCACGCACGTGGTATCTTCCTCACTTCGCAGTGACTCATCCACAAAAAGGGAAAATAAGAATAGTTTTCGACGCCGCCGCAAGGACGGGCTGACGTTGTCTCAATGATGCATTGTTAACCGGACCGGACTTATTGAAGTCGTTATTTGGCGTTCTGCTATGATTCAGAGACGGAAGCGTGGCAGTGATGGCAGACATTAAAGAAATGTTCCTGCAAGTGAAAATTCGGGAAGAAGACAAGGACAGCCTTCGATTCTTATGGCGGCACAATCATGACGCGCCACCGGAAGAGTATAGAATGACGTCACTCATATTTGGAGCGGCATCATCACCATGCATCGCTATATAATAGAAATGCGCAGGACAACGCACATATCTATCCAGAAGCAGCTTCCGCGACGGAAAGCAATTTTTATATGGATGACTATCTACAGGCATTTCCCGACGTGACGATGGCCGAAATGATAGTAAACGATATGTATGAATTACATAAACGTGCTTCTTTCCAACTGAGGGGATGGGCTAGCAACCGACCCGAGGTTTTATGTAAAATGGAGAATAAATATAAGAGCGACAGTGCTTCACTGGGAGATAAGGAGCACACAGAACGCACTTTAGGTTTGATCTGGAATATCAAACGAGATATAATAAGTTTCTCCATAAGTCTTCGTAACACACCGGAAGAGGTGATGGAAGGTTTACGACCGCCTACTAAGATGGAGATAGCTAGCGCTGTGATGTCAGTCTTCGATCCTTTAGGACTCGCATCACCCATAACGATTCAAGGGAAGTCGCTAATCCAGCAAGTATGGAGGACAGGCATCTCTTGGGATGAAGAAGTTTCACACGAAATACACGTGTTATTTTGTAAATGGATAACGGAAGTGAAGAAATTAGGTCATTTAGAAGTACCTAGACCCGTTGCTGAAGGCGTCGGCAAGGGAGAGTTACACATTTTCACGGATGCTAGTGAAAAAGCATACGCTGCCACGGTGTATTACGTCACCACGGACGAGCTAGGAGAAAGGAGGATTACGCTGATCACCGTTTGCGGCAAGAGTAGCGCCGCTGAAACCAATTTCGATTCCAAGGCTTGAATTACAAGCAGCTCTTATGGGCAGCCGACTAGCTGCATCAGTTAGTGAAGAGAGCAAGTACGAGATATCCGAGCGAATATTTTGGACGGACTCACGTACAGTGTTAGCGTGGATTAAGTCAGATACTTGTGCTTTTAAACCATTCGTTGCTCATCGATTGGCTGAGATCGAAGATCACAGTAAACCATGTGAATGGCGATGGGTTCCGACGTCACAAAACGTGGCAGACGACGCCACTAGAAGTTTTCCTTCCACCTTCGATGTAAGTCATCGCTGGTTTCAAGGACCTGATTTCCTCAAGACAAGTCCTGATTTATGGCCCAAAGAAGTGGACACCATAAATAGCTTAGAAACGGATGAAGAAAAATCGCCGCAAGGCGTAAACGCGCTAAGAAAGCAAGAGCCGTTAAGTCTACCCGACTACGGACGATTTAGCAGCTTTAAGAAATTCCTTGGGGCAACTACACGCACCTTACAAGCGGTAGAAAAATTCAAGAGTTTAAGAAAGTCGGTTAAAGGACCCGACCACACAGCCGAAAAGTCGGTTATGTGTTCCAACGAAATTTTAGCAAAGTCGGTTAAAGGACCCGATGGCGCGTTGGACATAACGCTCTTAAAAAGAGCTGAATTATTAATTTGGAAGTTCGTTCAAGACGAGTGTTTCCATTCGGAAATAAAATGCTTGAAAACAGGCAAAAGCGTTGAAAGAAGTTCACGCTTAAGTAAATTATCTATGGAAATAGGAGAAGATAACTTACTCCGTTTAAATGGACGTTTACCTTTCAATTCTAATTTGACTGAGGAAAGTAGAAAACCTGTCGTATTAGACGGTAAACACGAAATCGTTAAAATGATGATTAGAGAAGTTCATCATCATTTTGGACATGCCAATCACCAGACAGTGATGAATGAGGTGAACCAAAAATTTTATGTCTTGAACTTGCGTAACGTAGTACGAAGTGTGTCACATCACTGTCAGTGGTGCAGGACATACAGGTCAAAGCCGCAGAACGTGCCACAAGGAAATCTTCCTCTGGAGAGAATGGCTCATCATGAACCCCTTTTACATGCTCAGCCGTAGATTATTTCGGACCTATGAGTGTGACTATAGGAAGGCGACACGAAAAACGTTGGGGTGTTTTATTCACGTGTCTGACCACCAGAGCAGTACATCTGGAATTAGCAGCCTCATTGACACCAGCGTCAATGATAATGGCGTTGAAGCGATTTATCGCCAGAAGAGGAAAACCAGCCGTTATATACAGCGATAACGGGACGAATTTCATAGCTGCACATAAAGAATTATTGCAAGCATGCGAAGAGTGATATGAGGGCATGAAAAACGAGTCATTTAGAAAATACATTAAATGGAAATTTATACCTCCGGGAGCATCGCACATGGGTGGCGCTTGGGAGAGGTTAGTAAGATCGATTAAAATTGCGTTGACCGCTACGCTCAAAGAAAGGAGCCCGCGAGAGGAGGTTCTGCATACGTTGCTTTTAGAAGCAGAGCATACTGTAAATTCCAGACCTCTGGTAACATTCAGTATGGATAGTCCTGAAGAGGGTTTGACACCCAATCATTTTCTTCTCGGACGCTCATGTGGTGATCGACCACCTGGATTGTTTTTAGAGCAGCATCTGACGGGTCAACTCAATTGGAAATCCGCCTAGAGGTTAGCCGACCATTTTTGGACGAGATGGCTGAAAGAGTACATGCCTACTTTAATACCTCGAACGCGTAATAACGGAAGGTTCATGGAACCTAAAGAAGGTGATATTGTCTTGATAATAGATCATTCGTTGCCACGAAATACGTGGCCAAAAGGCAAGATTGATAGGACGCTACCGGGACCAGACGGTCACACCAGAGTGGTTGACGTCATTACTAGTACAGGTATCTTGAGGAGACCTACATCCAGAATAATAGTCCTGGTACCCGCGACGCCTCTCAAATGATGGTGCTGATGCACGGGGGGGAGGTTGTTGGCGACGCGTCTATAAGAATAATTCAATTTATTAGTTAACCGATTACGAACAGCTTCTAAAACAAATTATCGAGCAATAATATTCTAATAAGAAAACACTTAGTTGAATCTTAAAGAAATACCGAATTAATGATTGGAAGGTCTTGGGTTCGATTCCCAGGCCGGACTAGTTTGTCGTTTTCTTAGTAATATTTTCTTAATAAATTCATATAGGGAATTTTTAAGATATAAATTATGTTTCCGGGTTCAGTTTCCCGGTTGAAATCACCTTTCCAATAATGTTAATTTAAAGGAATATTAAAATAAAGTTAGAGACCAGGATTTGTTCCCCGGTCGAAATGATCACTTTGTGAATAAATAGAATTAATGGAAATTAATTGCATAAGTATTATCTTATATGAGTTTGATACGTTATGTATGAAAACAAAATGTTTGTTATCAATGTTTGATTCATAAAATATTTTGTCTATGTTATCTGATAAGAGACATGATAACTGATAAAAATCTAGTTAGAAATAATTTCCTACAATTTGGGAGTCGTGTAGAATCAGTTGTTCACCTAGTATTGGTTGATAGCCGTGTGTGCTAAATTTGCCATTTTTGCCGGCAATTGAAAGTCGTGTTAGAATTAGTTGTTCAAATAGCGTAGATATTTAAGAATTCTAACTTGGTGCATATGTTGTAAAATAGGCATATTTTGTTGAATAAATAAATGGTTTTTTGTGATATAAAAATGTAATGTATATCATAGTATAGATATTTTTTTGTGCTATTTTTATGAATAAAATGTATAAATGTATGTCTTATACAAATAAAGATATTGGGCAAACCGTGAGAGAGTGATAGTACAAATTGATGTAATGAAGTGGTGTAATCGCACAGAGGGCGCGGCTCTCTTTCGCGTATAGTTTTGTGGTAGCTCAGTAAACGAGTTTTCTTACAAATCGTTCGAGTCTCGTCCGGACCGCGCCAACGAGCGGTCACGTCCGCCGGTCGTCGACTCCCGCCCGGGTGGGAGAGGTACAGCGCGTCGCTTCGCAGTGGGTGCGCGCGCTGTGGGGCCAACTCGGCTTGGTGGGCCTTGACGCCCCTGACCCCACCCGGGATGAAGATCACCCAACGCTGCGCATCACCTACACGCTGGGAAGCGAACTCCGAAGGCCCGGCGCGCCCAAGTGCGCGCGCCTGTTGGTGACTTCGGCTCCACGTCGAGGTGCTTCCCCGCGGGACCTTGAGGTTGTGACCCTTCGGCCGATTCCCTTCCCAGAGGCGCGAGACACGCCAACTTTTTGCCTAAGGGTACCAGGCCTTCAGCTAGAGCCAGGAAGGAGCACTGGAGGCCCGGAGCAGCTGGAACGCCCTCCTGTCGGCAAGATTGGCCCTGCGTCGACTCCTACCCTCGGGACTCCGCGGGGCTTCGAGACGGCCGACCCTCCGGTAGCACCGACCTGGTGGCGCGCAATACGCCAACCAAGATAGCCAACAATGCCGTACTGGTACGGCTCCCAAGACCGGCTCATTGTTATGAGCCGTGAGGATCATCCGGGTAATGGGGGACTCCCCGAGGCCCGAAACCTGCATGGGATGAACAAAAGTAGTCCCATAGCAGACGACAATCAACAATACAAATCGTTGGACCACTTGAGCCTGGAGCAGCTCCAGGATCTTTACAACATCGACGAACTCCTCTATATGAGAGGGGTCGTCATCGAGGCCTGGCAAAGAAAAGCAGGACCAGCCCAATGCCACCGATGCCAGGCCTTCGGGCACGCCTCTGCCAACTGCTTCAGGCCAGTGAGATGCGTGTGCTGTGCCGGGGAGCACATTGCAAGCCTTTGCCCTCGGGGTAGAGAGGAAGAACCGAAATGTGCCAACTGTGGTAAAAGCCACACAGCAAATGACCGCCGCTGCCCAGTCCTGAGGAGGACTGCTAGGAGGCAGGGAATAACCTTGCCGGGACTACTCCCGGAGGCTCCTAAAAAGGCCCCCCAGAGTCGCCCGAAAGCCGTTACTATTCAGCAAGACGGGTGGACCACCATCACGGGGAAGGGCAGGCAACCAGCCCCCCCCCCCCCCACCCGTAACAACCCAGGAAACGGTGGAACCCACAACGACCAGGGCAACCACCGGGGCGACTCTACAGCCTCCCGCCAATCCTGCCACAGAAAGGCAATCCTCCAAAAAGAGGAGGCGGGAGAGAAGTAGGAAGAAGTCGCAGCCTCCTCAGGCTGTCACCTCTACCCCGACACCAACCGTACCAGTAGCCTCGCAAAAGGCGTAGATTACTCGGGAGACAACCAGAAGCGTGGGCAGAGTGCCAGAAAGGGCACTATCCGAACATAGAGCCCGCTCTACTGGCAGAGCGCGCCCTGCCCACAAGCAAAGAGTGCAAAACCAGGAGCCCCAACACCCGAGACAATTGCCAACGCCTTCTTATAGGAAAACACCATCCACCGGCCTCGAAACAGCAGATGCAATCCAACGTCTGGTTGGTATTGCCATCGAGGTCGGCACACAAGTCCTGGCAGACATAAGAGCCGGGACAGACCCAGTGACAGCGATAATGAAGGCGCTGGCAAACCTTCTAGCCCGGCACTACGGAGGAGAGTAATCTGCGCCTCCTCTATTGGAACCCGGACGGAATACAGCAGAAGCTGCATGAACTCCGCACAGTCGCCCAGCAACAGGACTTGCACATCATTTTGCTGGGAGAGACGAAGCTGAATCCAAAGACGCATATAAAGCTGCCGAATTACCACATCTACATGAGGGACGAGGTCACTGCTCAAGGGGCCACCTATAGAGGGACGGCGGTCCTAGTGAGAAGGGACATCGTCCATCAAGAGCTGGAACTGCCACCTTACCAGACTATGCGCTCTATCGGCATAAGAATGGAGGCGGCGGGCGAGGAACTTAGGATCTACGCAGCATACCGCCCGCCAGGGACTCCATTCTGCTCCTCAGACATCCGGACGGTGATGGAAGGCGATACACCCACAATCATCGCCGGGGACCTAAACGCTAAACACCCGGCGTGGGGGTCCAGAGTGATCACCCCGCCGGGTATTGAACTATACGACGACGCTGAAAAGAACTTGTACGAACGGTTACTGAAAGGAACCAACGCACGTTCCTACCGATCCTCGGAGGCATCCGGATGTGTTAGACATCGTGCTCACTAGGAACGTCAACTACCCAATAGTGGTAGAAGTGCTGTACGACCTTTCCTCACAGCACCTCCCGTTACTGATAACCCTTGGCCTGAAGGCGGTGACTACGCCGCCCAGAGCGTTTAAGACACGTGTCGACTGGAGGCTCTACTGTCAACATCTGCAGCAGAGACCTCCAGCACACCAGCCGATAAGTACAGCGGACGACGTAGAGGCCGCTGCAACTAGGATCACCAATAACATCAAGGAGGCCCTTCACGCGGCCTCTACGATCGTCCCGATCACAGCTAGGCGAGACGATCTGCCGCGTGAGATATGCGTGCAGATCAGGCGCAAGAGAGCGCTGAGAAAGCTCTGGGCGCGTACTCGCTGCCCTAGACTAAAGACTCAGCTTAACACCATCTCGGAGGAACTGTCGGTTGCAGTCCAGGCCTTTAGAGGCGACGCTTGGGATCGGCGCATCAGGAAGGCAGAAGAGCAAGATGCGTCGCTCTATAAACTGAACCGACAGTTGACCAAAACAAAACCTCCCGTTTGCCCGCTGACCAACAACGCGGGCAAACGTTGCTACGATGCCAAGGGCAGAGCGGATATCCTAGTCGAGCACTTCGAGGAGCAATTTATGCCGAATCCAGCAAGTGCGGAGTTCATGGAGCTTCATGCCCGGAAGGAAAGCCGCGTACAGGAGTTCCTGTCGTCGCCCGCGCCGCCTCTTGCAGGAGAGTGGTTCATCTCCCCCGCTGAACTGCGGAGGACAGTAACCCGCCTGCAACCGAGGAAGGCGCCGGGGCACGACGGGATTACCAACGCTGCACTCCGACAGCTGCCCAATAGAGTCATAGTAGAGCTTGGTCGACTCTACAATGGGATATTGCGGACATCCCACTTCCCGGAGGACTGGAAAAAAGGCAAAATCATCGTCTTGCCGAAACCCGGGAAGGACAGGCGTAGAGCTGCCAGCTACAGGCCGATCACGCTATTACCACACATAGCTAAACTGTTTGAAAGATTGCTGCTGAGACGTCTCCGTCCGTGCATCCAACTTCGGGCGGAGCAGCACGGATTCAGGAGGGGTCACTCTACAGTCACACAACTAACTAGAGTGCTGCACCTGCTTGCGGCTGAATACAATCGTAGCCGCATATCGTTGGGCGTCTTCCTCGATATCGAGAAGGCGTTCGACCGGGTGTGGCACATAGGATTATTATATAAACTGGAAGAACAGACCAGTGTCCCTCCTGCTATGTTGCGGTTAATGGCGTCTTTCCTGGAAGACAGGAAGTTCTACGTCTGCGTAGAGGACGCCGAGTCCGCAACAAGGACCATCAGAGCCGGCGTTCCACAGGGCAGCTGTTTGTCACCAGTCCTGTACGCGGCTTACACCAACGACATACCTACTCTGGCAGGCAGGCTCCAAGAGTGGGAGGACGACGTCGAGCTGGCGCTATACGCGGACGATAGCGCCGATTTCACTTCGTCCAGAAGAGCCCACATAGCCACTGCCAAGATGCAGCGTCTGCTGGACCTGCTGCCACAATGGCTGGATGAGTGGAGGATGGTCGTCAACGTTGGTAAGACGACCGCTCTGCTCACTCGCCGTCTCAGGAAGTTTCCACCTCCGCTGACCCTCAACGGCCAGAAGATTGCGTACCAGAAGGCTGTAACTTACCTTGGGTGCAGGATCGACAGGACGCTGCGCATGACCGCGCACGTCGACTTCGTCGTCCGCCGGGCCCGATGTGCGCGGGCGACGCTCTTGGCGGTCCTAACATCCAAGCTGCCTATAAAAACTAAGCTCCGGATATACATCTTGTATCATCACTTACGCTGCACCGGCCTGGTACGCACTTCTGAGCGACCCTCTGACGCGGCGACTGCAGGCCCAGCAGAATCTGACATTAAGGACGATCGTCGGAGCAGGTCGCTACGTCCGGAACGACGTAACAGCGGCGGATTTGAAGATCGAGAACGTCACCGACTTCGTGGCCCGGCTAGCGCGCGGCATGTTTGACCGCGCCGGTAACGGGCCACATGAACACCTCAACGGCTTTGCGCCGTTGCACACCCGGCCACCGGACGGGCGACCTCTTTCAAGAGAACTCCTCTCTATATGTGATTATAGAGTTGAGTAACAACCCACAATGCCGCTGAAAGGCCAACTTTGACTATTATTTGGATAACCTCTTTTTTCCCGTAATTAACCAATTACGGGAAAAACATCACCGTTTACGGACAAATCCGAAACCACTACAGTATGCCTAAATAGGCTATAAGGACTGGCCCATAGTGATGGGCCATGAGGAACATCCGGGCAATGGAGGCATACCCCGAGGCCCGAAACCTGCATTGTCCCTCGGGACATTGTGGACGACATCACATAGCTCCATCGTGATGTCGTCTGTCGACAAATCGTTCGGGAAACTTCGGGAAAGTTCGGGAAACTTCGGGATAGTTCGGGACAGTTCAGGACCAGCAGAATATATAATAATCAAGAAAGAAAAAGTGCGTAAGGAAGTGATAGGGAAAGTAATTACTCTCTCAAGGAACGGTTTGAAGATAATTACTGTTTTATTCCCAAGGAATCCTTTAAAATGCAGTCCACTGTGTCGCTATTGCGGCACATATTGAAGAATTAAGGCGTTGGGACCGGGACGACTTCGGAAGACCCGTAATCCCCGCCTGAACCAATTTGAAGAAAAGGAAGAGGTCGACGCCCTTGTATGTTACTCCGTTGCGGGGTTCACATACGTTGTTCCCGAACCCAACGTAGGTGTCATAGAAGGTTGGGAAATCCGCTGCTGAACCAGCCGGATCAAACGACCTCTCTGTCCCGACTCTGGTTCCTTTTCACATAGTAAATTAAAGGCAAAAATATTGTCTTCCATAGTAAATAAATTTATTATGAAAACTTCTAAAAATATTTAAAACATGATAAACAAGTTGAAAATATTATAAAAGTAAAGATAAATAACGTTTATAAGATAATTAGAAAATTTGTTAAAAATTGTCTAAGTTGTGGAAGGAGTTCATGTATAAAAGAAAATTTTCCTAAGTTATGGAAGGTGTTCACATGTATAGATGTCTTGTATGGAGGAGCTGCCGGAGATACATGCCTGCAGTTGTACATATATATGAGGTGGTCGGGAGCCTGACTGCTTGAAATACTGTAGCACAATGACTAGTCTTATACTAGGGACTTATGATAATAAACTCAATGATACAAAAGCAATACTATAGAAGGTCTCCATGATGAATTTGCATTACAATAGTGGGGTCGTGGGTTGAAGTCCTATATATTAATGACTTATGAAAGTAAGGTCTATGATACAAAAGCAATATTATAGAAGGTCTCCTTGATGCATAAGCATTGTATGGGGTGGTCGGGTGACCGACTGCTCCTAGTACTGTAGCAAAATGACTAGTCCTTATTAGGGACTTGAAAAGTAATATTATGGTAGCGTGTATGCTGCTTCACGAGCAATTAGTCCGAGGTAAACTTGGACTCGCTAACCGATGTGTCCTAGACATATCATCTTAGTGCTGGTGGTAAGCGGGTTTGTTGTAGCAATACGGCTTTCCCGTGGACATCGCATATCCATACCGTTTGTGGGTGGCGTCGCAGCGCATAGCGATGCGTCGTCTATCTTTCGGATTTTGAAGATGAGTGTGTTTGGTAGCACTTTTAAGTGTAACATGCATACTCAACTTCATGTCTTAGTGCATTAGCGCTATGATACGTGGAGTTTCGTTCATTGGCGTCTTAGTAGCATGCTACTATGATACGTTGGTGATATTTTTAGTTAACAACAATACAAACTTTGTTACCAAAGTCGATAGGGATCATGTAGGTGTGTTGTGAGGGGGCGTCACCCGTATGATAGTTGCATTGATGCTTACTGCTACTTGCGGTATTGCGTCTTGTGATGGATCTGCGGGTGTGCTGCGCCAGATTCGACGCATTCTTGTGGTTCTGGTCGATGGAGGTATACAATTATCATCTTAGTGCCGGTGGTAAGCGGGTTTGTTGTAGCAATACGGCTTTCCCGTGGACATCGCACATCCATACCGTTTGTGGGCGGCGTCGTAGCGCATAGCGATGCGTCGTCTATCTTTCGGATTGGAAGATGAGTGTGTTTGATAGCACTTTTAAGTGTAATAGGCATACTCAACTTCATGTCTTAGTGCATTAGCGCTATTATACGTGGAGTTTTGTTTGTAGCGGCGCTGTCGTCGCGCCACTAGCACACCGAAACACACCGACGCCTAAATCGCGGTATTAACATTCCGAATCATAGACAGTATATATAGAACTTCTTGCATTGGCCGCTCCCCGGGCAGAACACCTTGCCCGGCGGGAGATCTCCCCTGTTCCTTCCATGGCCACAGTGGTGACCCCGACGTGATCTGAACACGCAACCAACAACCTTCGGAAACTTCAAGCTTCATCATCGTCATAGAATACCCCATTCATTCGCTCCCGAGTAGATATCGTCTGCAGTCTTCATATCCTGCAAGCCATCTAGCTTCACAAGGTTCATCGCAGCACTGGAATAATAATGCTTCCTGTTCCTTCAAGCTACTCTCTGCGCTATACAGTGTTCGGCACAGCTCTGAGTCTTACTGCTTGCCTCTGCTTAACGGCACTCTCGCAGATTACTTGCCTTCTTCTTGACTCACCACCGACTACGAAGCAATCTCCTGGCACTTGCACATTCGTCGACAACGAGACTTCACTATCGACCGCCGGTCTGAGCAGGGGGGTGATGTAGCGGCGCTGTCGTCGAGCCACTAGCACACCGAAACACACCGACGCCTAAATTGCGGTATTAACATTCCGAATCATAGACAGTATATATAGAACTTTTCCGAACAATCACACGGAGCGTTGGCCGCTCCCGGGGCAGAACACCTTGCCCGGCGGGAGATCTCCCCTGTTCCTTCCATGTCCATGGCCACATGTTCATTGGTGTCTTAGTAGCGTGCTACTATGATACGTTGGTGATATTTTTTAGTTAACAACAATAAAAACTTTGTTACCAAAGTCATAAGGGTCATGTGGGTGTGTTGTGAGGGAGCGCCACCCGTATGATAGTTGCATTGATGCTTACTGCTACTTGCGGTATTGCGTCTTGTGATGGATCTGCGGGTGTGCTCCGCCAGATTCGACGCATTCTTGTGGTTCTGGTCGATGGAGATATACAATTATCATTTTAGTGTCGGTGGTAAGCGGGTTTGTTGTAGCAATACGGCTTTCCTGTGGACATCGCACATCCATACCGTTTGTGGGTGGCGTCGTAGCGCATAGCGATGCGTCGTCTATCTTTCGGATTGGGAAGATGAGTGTGTTTGATAGCAATTTTAAGTGTAACAGGCATACTCAACTTCATGTCTTAGTGCATTAGCGCTATGATACGTGGAGTTTTGTTCATTTGTGTCTTAGTAGCGTGCTGCTATGATACGTTGGTGATATTTTTTAGTTAACAACAATAAAAACTTTGTTACCAAAGTCGATAGGGGTCATGTGGGTGCGTTGTGAGGGGGCGCCACCCGTATGATAGTTGCATTGATGCTTACTGCTACTTGCGGTATTGCGTCTTGTGATGGATCTGCGGGTGTGCTGCACCTGATTCGACGCATTCTTTTGGTTCTGGTCGACGGAGGTATGTGGGTGGTGATGTCTGCTAGGATGTATGGGGGGCCTTGGGATGGTGTAAGCCCGACGATAGTCGTATTGATGCTTGTTGCGCTCTGCAGCATTGCGTCTCTACGATGGTTGTTAGGTGGGACGCTATTCTCAATGGCACTCTCTGCGTCTTGGTTTGACTCACACCTAAGTAGCTTTGCCCAAGTCGGGTCCCTTCATTACGGGGCTGCAGACTGTCTGCCCTCCACGATGTTTTATATAACAACATAATAATATATCTCTGTAACTTTCCCACCTTTGAATGATTGAAGGCAACTTGTTGGTGGGTGAGACAAACATGATCGAAAATGCATTTACTCAACGTCAGTGATACAAAACCTTTCTGATGGCAAATTATTACTAACAACTTATAACTGCCTTTTGGCTATATCTGCCGTTGTATTGGTTGGTGGAGCATATGTGTCGAGCTCATGCGGGTGGTAGCTGGCGGGAGGATCTGAGGAGACTCTCAAGGCTGCGGCCGAAAGCCGCACAACGTGGGACCCCATTCCCTTGAGGTGAGCGGTAGACTCATGACACGCTCTGCGCATGCTGAAAAAGGGTAAATTTATTATATAGAATATATTTAATATTTAATATATTCATTATTATGAGAGGGGGGAAGCGTTACAGTAACATTGACGCATGCGCAGTACGAGTACGTACTGCGCATGCGTCAATGCGCTTAAAAGCGTATTGTATTGTGACTGTCAAATTATATACACATATAATTTGGAATAAAATAATACTGCGAATATGAATTGAAATGTAAGCTATCCTATCTCTCAAGTTGGACCAAACTGCACATGTTGTGCAAATTTGATCAAAATCGGTTAATTAGTTTAGGAGTCCATCGCGGACAAACAACGTGACACGTACTTTATATATATAAAGATATATATATATATAAAAGTAAAAGTAATGTTACAGCCTATATACGTCCCACTGCTGGGCACAGGCCTCCTCTCATTTCTGAGAGGGTTTTAGGGCAAGGAAATGTCCGCCGCGCTGCCCCAGTGCGTGTTGGCGGACTTCACATGTGTTCGAAATAATTTTTTTTCTTATTTCTCAGACATGCAGGTTTCCTCACGATGTTTTCCTTCACCGCCGAGCACGTGGTAAATGAGTACTTAAAATTGCAATTAACAATTTCATTGGTGCCGGCGGGGATCGAACCCGGTTTGCTTGCGTATTGTGAAATTTACAGCGAGCGCTAACCATCTGAGCTACCACGGCTCATATATATATATATATATATATATATATATATATATATATATATATATATATATATATATATATATATATATATATATGTATATATATATAAAAATAACATAGCAATTTTTTTTCGTACAGCGTAAAATGACATAATTTTTTGTTGTGTTGCACCAGCACCAGTATTATCGATTTTGATCCTTGTATCGCGATTTATGGTTCATAAAAGATAGCTTGATCTCTGCGACAGCTGTCGGTATAAATCACGCCTATGAAGTCCTGAATTTCTTAATAGTACATACAGTACCTGTCAATGTCATACTTTATGGGCATACCGACCTAATTAGTGCATACCCATAAAGTATGACATTGACAGGTACTGTATGTACTACTAAGAAATTCAGGACTTCATAGGCGTGATTTATACTGACAGCTGTCGCAGAGATCAAGCTATCTTTTCTTAGTTATGCTACGTTAAACAAATTACTTGTCGAATTGCGAGATGAAACAAATTTTGAAGGTGGGCGTACTACACTATGGAATATATTAAAACGACTCGGATATAAATACAAAAAGTGTCAATCAAAACGAAAAATGTTACTGGAACGAACAGATATAGCTGCTACCTAATTGTGTGATTGTGATGGACAGTGCACCATATGATAAAGTACAAATAAATAAAAGCCCTAATATGGCAAGCCTCAAAATAGATATGGTAGAGTGGCTTTAAAACAAGGGACTGTTGTTTTCACCAAATTTTGCCAAATAATATTTTATGTGAATTAATAGAAATAAATAAACCAGAGCCCATATATAAAGCTGACGAATTAATAAAATCACATGGTCATAATATTTTGCGACTGCCCCCCTAATCTTGCAGATTTAAATTCAATTGAGCTAATATGGAGTGTTATGAAGAGACGGTTCGAAGAGAAAAAAGTGGGCCAGAGAGATGATCAAGTGGAATCCCTTATAAAAGAAACGTTAAGCTCAATAAGCGAAGAGATTTGGAAAAAAAGAGTGCTGAGATAGTATAAAAATTGAATACGAAAAATAAAATAATAAATGAAGTAAGTAATCGCTTTTTATTGTGGGTTGGCATTCTAACCTCCATGGACAGTGACGAAAGTGATAGTGACAGTGAGTGTTCAAGTAACATTGAAGAAGTTATTATCCCTTTACACCTTATTGATCATAATTATATAAAATGATGCTTTTTAACCCTCTCTTAATAAATTTATCCCGAATGTTCCTATTGATATATGAATTATTTCAGAGAGTACACAATAACACTTAAAAAGTCACATAAGTATAGTCATCAGCACCATATCCATATCCATAATGCCTTTCCCTGCATTTTGGGAACGCTATTCACATTGAAACATGCAACACTGTAAATTACAGTGCTGCCAATCGGATTACGCGTCAGGTTACGATGAACGGACAATACACCCGCAATTTTTAATCGTTGGAAATATTTACTTTAGTACAGTATATTTCAATTGGTATAAAATTCGCACATTATTATTATACCAGATAGTTAATTCATTATGGTTACTTTGATTGTAGCTGAGCTTTCTTACCAGTCCGAATGGGGAAAAATAAATAAAAGTATCAATGCGTCACTTAATGCAAAAAAAGAAATATCCTATCTCTGGAGCTCTGGAGAAAAATAATGAAGACTAAAAATATCGGCATGCTTGCAATATGAACTGGCTCAGATTATGCAGTAAAAGTACTTAAAACCTACAAAGACTACAAATTTTGGATTTTGAATATGCTAGCCAAGTTACAAGTGTTTTATAAAAAGTGTGTACTCCCTGAAATTATTGACTCTATCGAGATAAGCTCGGCCAATGCCGTTGCGGCAAATATTTTTATAGCATAAGATAAGGTTATTACTAGCTGTTCCCCGCGACTTCGTTCGCGTGAAATTTATTACGATTGAATTCCATGGATTTGAATTTTTTTCTAAAATAAAAATTAGACTAAGCTACTCCTTATACCACAAGCTATCTGCCAGTGAAAGTCCTGACGAAATTGGTGCAGCCATTTCGGAGAGAGAAAAATTTTAAAAATTGTTTTATGTTTTGAAAATATTTTATATAGCTGTGCCCCGCGGTTTCATCCACGTATATCACGTGTATGCACCGCGCGACATGACATGACACCTCGCTCATTTGGTTCAATCATTTTAACTAAAAATTGGCAAAATTAATGTAGTACTTTTATCTATCGGCGTATGTACGTTATACAGAAAAGTAAAATTTTATCTACTCTCTCTCCCCTCCTGGATGAACGCCTCAGAATGTGCCCCCAAAACGCAGTTTTTTCCAGTTTCAAAGATAACTGTACACGGTACATGAAAAGTGTACACGATCCTTGATGAATTTTCTATCAATCTTTTATACATACGAAAGCGATATCATTTATAGTTTTTGCACAATCTGGCACAAAATATAAACATTTCTTATCTTTAATCGATTTTTTTGCTCAAATTTTAAGTTTGGTAAAATTTCCAACTTTACCACCAAAATATGTATAACCAAAGTAAAGAATAGAATATACTTTTTAAAAAGAGGTACAAATTATTTCTTAACTCTTTCACTATGATAAAACTATTTATTTGAATAGAATTAATACTACGATACGACTGTAACCGACTTTTGTTACGACCGGTGATCTAATTAAATTTTAGAACACAAAAGCTACTGTTGTGACTTAATAATGATAGTTAGATATATTCCTTACGTGGACTTTTTTGCTGGTAATAATGAGTACTTTAATCATGTAGCACATAATTTTTATGTATCATCAAGTTGTCAGCGCACGCCAAATAATGAATTTTATAGGCAAAATTTTGCTACTTTGGGTTACAATTTTCTTAAAGATCTCCAATTTTTTTGAAAATAAATTATATAAATAAAATAATTACTCTGTGATAATTTAGCTTTCTATTGGTGAAAAAAATATTATAATCGGTCTAGTAGTTTCGGAGCTTATTCGGTACAAACAAACAAACAAAAATAATCTTTCTTCTTCATAATGTTAGTATAGATAATGAATTTTTTGTTATTATTTTTTACTTTTTATTTTATTTTTTAATGTTGATTATTTTTTTATTAGAAATATTATATTATTAGGAGTGCTTTCAGCCGGGATGGAAGATGTGATTTAGATGTGGATAGGCGTGTCGCTGCCGGAAACAAAGTCAATGGTGCCCTGAATTCATTAGTAAAAAGGCAAGGCGTGGTGAAGAGTGCACGCCTTGCAATACATAACGCAGTGTTGGTACCGACTTTGTTATATGGCAGCGAAACCTGGGTATGCCAGAAGAAGCATAAAAGCAAGTTGAATGCAGTGGAGATGCGATCTCTTCGTAAAATGTGTGGCGTTACCATAGCCGACCGAAAGCGAAACGAAGAGATTCGCAATATGGCAGGATTGAAAGATGACCTTATCACAAAAATTGATAGGGGCGTACTCCAATGGTTTGGGCACGTTGAACGAATGAGTGAAGACCGAATGGTGAAGAAAATATATAGAGCGAAAGTAAATATTAAAAGGTGTCGAGGTAGACCGAGACTAACTTTCGAAGACCATGTGAGCAAATTGCTCGAAGAGGGGAGGGTCAAGAGTACTCGGATACCTAGACGTGCAGTTAATGAACCTGAAAGAAGCGAAAGAGGTATGTAAGGATCGTGACACTTGGCGATCTGTTCTCTCTGGCTACCCCGTTAGGGATTGTGCGTGACGATAAGTAAGTAAGTAAGTAAGTATATTATTAGTAAAAGGATAATATCTACACATAAGCCGTTAAATTTATTAGTTCAGAGCTTCCCTGTAAACGATATTTGATGTTGTTTTATTTTGTGGCAGCAAAATATCCTCTGTATATGAGGTAGTTGACCAGCTGATAGGCTGGTGATGATGGTCGCTACAGTTAAATTTTCCTTCAATTCCTTAATAAGTATCCTCATCCCATTGCACATCCTCATTGGAGCCATAAGGTAGACGATTACAAGCATGCTTTGAAGATATCTGCTCGCGTACCTCTGTTAATGACGGGAAGAATCTGTCGGAAATCTCCTACAAATACATAAGTGATCCCGCCCATTAGAGATTAGAGATTAGAGGAGTTTCTAAGATCTTTAAAGGTTCTGTCCACGGTCTCTATATGTGCTCTATGGCTCATGGTGCATATTTTGGCGAAGCTCATCCAAGGTTGAAATGGGGTTTGAGTAAACCCTGTCTTTGAGACAACTCCAGTAGAAGAAGTCCAGGGGGTTTAGAAATTAATTATAAAGTTATTTAGTTTATAAATTAATTATATCATATATATATATATATATATATATATATATATATATATATATATATATATATATATATATATATATATATATATATATACATATATGATATAATTAATTTATTATAATCTATACTACGGCCAACGAGAAGCGATACCAAATGTAAACAAAACCAATACAAGGTTATTAGGAGGAGCAGGGGTGCGTAACTTTTTGATAGTTAGATTATATATTTAAGTAGACAATATAGTTTAAAAAAATGTGTGGCAAACCAAAAAAATAGACTTTTTATAAATTTTGTTATAATTTGAATTATTGTATAATGTAGATTTAAATTAAATAAATGCTTTCTGCGCCATCTCTTTGCTGTATGGGTATTTATCATTAGGCCAAGTTTCTTTAACATAATATTTGTAGGTATTAATAACCATATTGTTTTCATTTTTAATTTTTTTTGTATTTTTTTTGTATCGGCAAAATTAGTAGTACTGCTATCTACAACAATCCTTATAAATCATCGAAAAACCGACATTTAAAGCCCCATTTACATTCAGCCACTGCCACTGCTCCTCGCGCTGCCGGCAATACTTCCCTAAATACTGCCGTAGCAGGATCGCGGGAAGTGTGTATTCACACTCTGCCCTACCACTCACATCGCTTTCGGCTTTCGACTATGGCGGACGTCGAAATAATTACAGCGTCCGCGCTGTGTCTTCTTGCAATACAAAATTATGTTAATGGGTGAAAATCATTTAAAATGACCATTTTTATAAAATAATTTGTCCACGGGCAATATTTTATGATAAAATTCATTTAAATATGTGAAAAGTGCTTATTATTGTCCTTTGCTATATTATCTAGCTTTATAATACAGCTTTATATATTAATTACCAATAGTAGAAAAATACTATTCGTTTTTTCGTAACCAAGTCGAGTATTATCCATACAAAATAATTTGTCCTCTTCACGAGCTACGTTACAAAAATCATGAAAATAAATACACTAGCTACATTTATTAATTATTGGTGAATTTTTTGCTAAAACATAGTAAATTTCCATTGATTTTAATAAAAATTATTTTATTTGAATTATTTTTAATATTATAATTTTGGTAAAAAATTAATGTCCATTATTTTGTTCATTTTTGTTGTTCATTTTTCTAACAGTAAAATTTGGCAATAATTGGTGATTAATAAATGGCAGCACTGCTTTTCTAACGAGCCAATGACATACAAGAAACGAACATGTGTCGACCATTTTGTTCTCCAGTGAAAAAAGTGAACGACGCGTATTCCTTTATCGACGAGTAAAATTCCAATTTTAAATTATCAGTTTTGTTTAGTTTAACAAACAACGCAGGTAAGTGAGTACTTATATTTCTTCGATTATTTAAAAGGTTACTACTGACCTTCATTGAAATGCAAGGTTGTTAGAACTCATTAAGGTTTCTGTTTGGCTTAAACATTTTGGCATTATTTTCAAAGTACGGTGGTTCATCATTTTTGTTATGATTTGTTACAATTTTTGGTTACGTTACAAAAATGATATAACAAAAATGAACTAAAGCCGCAATTACATTGCTGGTTTATATTGATAAGCAATTCTTTTATTAAAAAAAATTAGGTTATGGGGATTTATTATTAGAGAGTGATTTAAATGTCTTTTAATTTTTTGTGCAATAAAGTTCAATAAATAAATAAATTTCTGTAGGTAGGTATGTACTTGAAATGTATTATTTTTGTTCAATATGTCGTTCCATTTTCTTATATTCCTGTTTGTTGGTATCACTGTCATTTGTTTGTCCATTAGTTGTTTATTTCATAGCCTATCAGTAGTAACACTAATATTTGTTTGCCCATGTTAGAAGCGTCCGTAACCCAGTGCAACTAAAGTAGCCTCGGTCGCTGATAATTTAACGAATGTTACACTGTTGACAGGTTTCTTTAGGTCACGATTGACACTAGTCTCACCTGATGGAAAAAAATGACAAGGTTTATGGTGAAACACGCTTACCAGAACATGTCGTTTTGTTTTCTAGTCTATTTGATTGTCTGCTGCCTGTTTACATTTTTCCTTCACCTAGTTTGATTTTATGTCCAGTTGACTTTTTGTTGGTCCATTATTCTTTCAGTAACTTTGTGTGTCGTCAATCGTCGTCTTCGTTTTCATAGCTCTCTGTTCATTTACGAATATTTTTTCTATCTTTAATTGTTTCTGTGCCGGTTTGTGATCAAAATATTTTTTTTCTTTTTAGGATGCCAATGACAGGAGCTGAACGTCAACGGCTATATAGGCAACGTCTTAAAGAATTAAACCCAGAAAAGTTTGAAGAAATTCGTTTAAAAAATTTGAACAGAATTAAAAATAAATACGTGTCAGTTTCTAAACTAACAGAAAACCAAAAGTCAATAAGAAGAAGTAACTGGAGAAAGCTGAAGAAAAATCAAATGAAAAAATATGAATCACAAGTTAAAACCAAAAAGAATATAAAAGAATATCAAAAATACTATAAGAAGCTAAAGAAAGAAAATGAAAAACAAAAACATATAATACAAACACAAAGAAAACAAATACAAGCACTAAAAAAGAAAATCTATCGACAAAAATTCCTTTTTAATTGTCAGATGTCTGCCTCAGAGCAGGAAAATCTTATAATTCACGCAAAGCCTCAAACGCAAAATTCAAAATCAGAAGCATTCGTCAAAACTATGACTACTCCTTCAAACGAAGATAAAATGAAAATTAAAAAAGTTCTTCTAGAAAACCTCGTTATGACTGAATCAATAAAGCAGGAATACAAGAATAACAAAAAGGCGAAGAAGATTTTAAGGAATATTCTTACATCACCGATTGTGAGAAAGTATAGAATGCATTCGCGATTGAGATAGGTCATCGGTTTAAAAAGTAGAATCCACAATTATGCAAAATTTGGCTCTAGGAGAAACAGTGAATTAGCGAAAAAAATTCGGAACTTTTACCTGCGTGATGATGTAAGCCGAGCTACAACGGGAAAGAAAGAAACTAAGACTTTAAAAAAACAGAAACGTCGGAAACGGTTTCTTCTTGACAGCATTACAAATTTACGTAAAAAATTTAGGGAAGATACTGGTATTAACGTGTCCATTGCCACTTTTCGTAGACACAGACCTTTTTATGTAGTTACACCTCGACTGTCAAATCGTGAAACATGTGTTTGGAAAATTCATGCAAACTTTGAGTTCAAATTTATGGCACTAAAAAAGCTGAAGATCTTTGATCCGGGTATGAAATTAATAAATATATTGGAAGAAACAGTATGCGACACAAAATCGAAAGAATGTATGTCTTCTGAATGTAATATTTGCAAAACGACGTCTCCAACCTACAATTTCACTAAAGCTAAAAAATATGACAACGTTACCTGGGTAGAGTGGATCATGAAAGACGTTGAGTATGAAAAAAATTATGAAACTAAGAAAACTAAGAAAGTGGTAACTGAATCAAAAAACGAAAAACTGGAGATTCTTATAAATCTTTTTGAAAAAGAACTTACAAAGTTTAAAGAGCATTATTTTAATATTTGGCACCAATATAACGTATACAGAAATCTCAAAAGCAGTCTTCAACACAACGAGGTTATGATTCACTGCGACTTTTCTGAAAATTACACATGTAAAATGCATCGGCAAATACAGTCAGCCTACTTTGGGACGCAGAATCAAATATCATTACACACAAGTGTCATATACGTTAAAAGTTCAAAACCTCGAGCATATTGCACACTATCTGACTCAACAGATCATTCACCCGCAGCAATAGGGGCACATCTGAGACCAATTTTGATTGCTATAAGAAAAAAGTCCCTCAAATCGTCAACGGCTATATAGGCAACGTCTTAAAGAATTAAACCCAGAAAAGTTTGAAGAAATTCGTTTAAAAAATTTGAACAGAATTAAAAATAAATACGTGTCAGTTTCTAAACTAACAGAAAACCAAAAGTCAATAAGAAGAAGTAACTGGAGAAAGCTGAAGAAAAATCAAATGAAAAAATATGAATCACAAGTTAAAACCAAAAAGAATATAAAAAAAATATCAACATCAACTGTACACGTATTTTCGGGTGGCCCCGCCACTCAGTATAAACAGAAAAAGAATTTTTATCTGTATAAATTATATCTTGAGGACTTGAATTTTGAAAAAGGGACTTGGAACTTTTCAGAGTCTTATCATGGGAAATGTGCTGCTGATGGTATAGGAGGAGGATATGCTAAAGTATCCCATGGAATAGACGTTTCAGACACCTCAACAGCGTACTCTCTACTGAAAGAAAGTACTACCGTAAATCTTTTTTGTGTTAATGCGTCGGATATTATCGAGATAAAAAGTAAAATCAAACAGCTTTCGAAAGCCTTAGTGCCTGTTCCTAAAACAATGAAGAATCACCAAATACAAGTCGAAACAGAAAACCACTCTAATGAAATAAATTACCGAGTTTTAAGTTGTTTTTGTAACGGCTCAAGCATGAGAGGTTTTTGCGACTGTTTCAACATTAAAAGACATTGTCTGCTAAAATCTCGCCCCAGAAAGCGAACTCGGCTAACATCCGATTCAGATGACTGTCTGCCTTTACCGTTTAAAAGAACAGCACATACTACCAACATTTCTGCTGCTATCTCCAAGTCCGAGACTAAAACACCACCGGTTTCTTCAAAAAATATACCAACTGTACCAATAGATATTTTTGGTGCTGTTGACTGTGATTCAGACTCCTCAGATATTTTCGATTTGCCACTTACTAATGGTACTACTAAAACTTCTAAGCGTAAAGTGCGGAGCAATCCAACGCAAATTACGACGCCTGTGATTGCAGACCACACCTATGCCGCCGTGACAAATAAAGAAAATGTCGATCATCAGCATAAAAATACCTGGAAAAATATTAAAAATGCGGGAGCTGTGACTATATTATCCGATGTTAAAGTAAACTATGCAATTAGTTATTTAAGGAAAATGATCAGCAATACAAAGCGGCAAAATGTGTCTTCTTGTGAACTCAAAGTAGATTTTTCTGAAATTCTTGAAAGTTCAACAACTAATTCTGTATCATTAAAGAAAAACAATTTTTTTTTAGTTCAAGTGAAAGTAAATAGTGTTTCATATTGTTATTTTGTTAAATAGTTTTTGATACCTCTATAGTTCCTTAAAAATTCATAACGACAGTAAATAGATATAATGTCTGGATATTTTTAGTTCCTATTGCAATTATTTTGATAACCTTAATATTATTTTTTTAAAGGAGGTTATTATTAAAAAGTCATCATAGCTTTGATGTATGTAGCTTCATTAATATTTGCATTGATATTGATAGATGATATTTGTATTAATTTTGACATTATACAGATTAAAAATGTCTGCACATATAAAACTACTGCGCATATAAAACTTAATAATGTCTGCATACGATTGTGTTAGCAAAGAGGTAATATGGAAATAGATTGTAAATTTTTTACCCTTTTTCCCAAGTCTGTAACGAAATGAATGCTGTTGACAAATGTCTACTTTTTGTATCATTAATTTGTTTATGATAATTTTATCTAAGAATAATATTCTCAAAATGTAACTGATTATGTTGAAGTATTTGATCTCTTTTTTACTGTCCCGAAAGAAAAAATAGGTTTATAAGAGATACAATGTTTCTTATGATCTCCTTTAGTTAATAAAAGAAAATAATAAAAGCATTATAAAGTGGTTTATTTCATAAATCTTGTACGTGATTAATAAATTAATAGTAATCCTTAGAGGAACTCGGAATTTCGCCAGCTGCCAATGGGCGCGTATGTTCGTGTTGCTAAGTGATAACCAGTGTATATTGTGAAAACACCCTAATATTTCGTTTTTGTTGTTTTTTGTTACGTGTTTCATTTTTGTCACAATGGTCAATTTACATGATTTTCACCCTAATAATTTAAAAAGATATCAAGTTCAAAAGAAGATAGATAGATAGATAGAAAATTTATTTGCTTAAAACATGGTACATAAGATGATCAATGACGTGGAACTGACATGTTTTGCCATAATTGGCATGCAAAAATGATATGAAATACAGCTAATTACACAAACCCAATGTTACGTTTTAAAATTATTGCATTGCTTAAAAGTTAGGTACAAACATTCTTTTTGAATTCAAATATTATGTACAATTAAATACTTAGTACCCGGTTGACCGAGCTTTGCTCGGTATTTTTCGCTCGATTTTTTTAATTCGTGTGTTTTGGAAATTATATTTAGATACAAATTACATACTGATGAATTACAAATAATATTTTTTGATCTTAGCGACATAACAGAAAAAACTGAACTGGTTATTTGAATAAAAAATCATGAGTGCAATTATTTTTATTTAAAAAAATACTAAAAAAAGGGCTCGAAAAAAATATATTTTCTCAAAAAAGAAAGAAACTTGAAAAAAAAAATAAAAAAGTCGGTCGGTCGGTCTGGGCTCGAACCGGGGTTTTACGATTTTGTGACCGCCCATTATACCAATAAGCTATTTATAATCATTACCAAACTGTCAAAATTTACCTTCTTATTCTAACTATATTGTAGCAGTTTTTAATTGCCTAAAAACACGGACAAAAAGACATTTTCTAAAAATAAATCTTAGCTAGATCGATTTATTATCCCCGAAACTCCCTGGACACTAAATTTTATGAAAATCGTTGGAGCCGTTTCCGAGATCCCGATTATATATATATATATATATACATATATATACAAGAATTGCTCGTTTAATAGTATAGGATACAGATCCACTCTATTTGAATTCTTATACAGTAAATTGTTCATAAATTATTAATTGAATTATTACATTATTGTTACATAAATAATATTAAATATTATATGAGATTAGTTAAGCTATTATTATTTTAATAATTACACTACAGTATAAATTAATTCGTAATTATAATTATAATAAAATTATAATTTAAAAATCTCAGGCTATTATGCAAATATTACCTTTTAACTTATTTTCATTTTAATTAATAAATAATCAATATGAGTTACTAATCGTTTTTAGAAATAAAATGTCAATGTTTATTAATTCCTTAAACTAAATTTTATATTAATATAATAAATTTGACGAATTTATAATTAATTATGTACATAGGTATTATGTTATCTCAAGAAAATTCGTATTCGTAGAAGGTGATGAATTGTCGTTATTATCGTTGAAATCCCATATAGTTTTTTCTGATTCCAGCAGTTCTAAAAACTTTATTGGTTTTTCATTATTCCACTCGAAAGGCATTTTGGTAGATCGTATTTATTTAATAACAAGACGGCACGCACGTCCGTTCATCCAGGCGCTTGTCGCGAAGTGAGCGATGGAGCTGAATGTGAACACTCACTGCCGCTCGCGCTGCCCGTCCTTTGACTTCCGCACGAAAAACTGACATTTCGGGCAGTGGCAACGGCAGCGCCAGTGTCAGCGCGAGTAGCCTGTTTACATACTGCCCTGCTCACTGCCCTGCTCACTTCCCTGCCCAACAGGGCTGAATGTAAATGGGGCATAAGCCACGGGCCGAGAGCGACATCGTTGATGACGTCACGATTTCCATCTTCGTGCGAGCGACTCGACGCGCACTTAGGAAATCAAAACATTTACTCAAATGTGTCCGTCGTTCGCGGATCTACTTGCTATCTATTCTCTATATCTATCTATTAAATATTGTGCTGTGCCTCAATGTAAAAATACGGCCACAAAAACACCTGAAAAGTTGTTATTTAATGTGCCTAGAACTAGAAACCCTACCATCAGAAAAAAATGGACAAATGCTATGAGAAGAGCACATATTTAGGACCAAACACGGTAGCATATTGTTGTGAGGATCATTTCGATGTAAGTAAGTATTCAAATAGTAATAACCTTCACATGATAGTTATTGCTAGTAAATGCTTTCTATTAGGCATGTAGGTACCTACCTACTCGAGTCGCAGTGTTTAAGTAATTAACGATTCATTGAACCTTTCGACGCATAATGATCATAATTTCAAGAAGAAACAATACCTAATACCTACATATTTAACTAAAACTACTGCAGTGTAAATAAATATCCAAACATGGGTAAAGTACTTACCTATGTAATGTAGATAAGTCAATGACCTGTCGTGAGTTCGTAAGTTTAGATACCTACCTATGTTTGCAGCAAATTTTAAAATGTTTATAATGCATATAAACGTTAAGATATGGAATATGTTCATTCATTCATTCATTCTCTAAACCATTTCCCATTATCTGGGGTCGGCGCAGTAAACCTTCTTGTTCCATTCCTCTCTATCAGCCGTCATTTCCATACTTACTCCTTTCATTCTCATATCACTCTTCACACAATCGATCCATCTTTTATTCGGCCTTCCTCTGCCCGTGTGTCCCTCCACATTCATATTCAACACTCGTTTTGTGACATGACTTTCATTCCTCCGCATCATATGCCCAAACCATGCCAATCTGCTTCCTCTCACCTTTTCTACCACTGGCGCTACTTTCAGGCTTCCTCTTATATACTCATTCCTTATCTTATCCATCCTTGTCACACCACACATCCATCGTAACATTCTCATTTCATTCGCATGCAGTCTATTTTCATCCTTCTTCTTGACGGCCCAGCATTCACTTCCATACATGACGACAGGTCGGATGATCGATTTGTAAATTTTCCCCTTCAGCCTTATTGGCATTCGGGGATCGCACGTTGTGGCTGTGACCTGTCGCCATTTCATCCACCCTGCGTTAATCCTATGCTGCACAGCTCTATCTATTCCGCCGTCGCCTTGAATGAGGGAACCGAGGTACTTGAAATCTGAGCAGGTAGGCAGTATAGCGCCATCCAACGACATGGGTACAGGACTGGAAAGACCGCCGAAATCACAGCACAGATATTCGGTTTTGAATCTGCTGATCTTCAAGCCAACACTTTCCAGCCTCTGTTGCCACCCCGTCAGTCTGCTCTGTACCTCGATGCCTTCTTCCCCGACAAGCACGATGTCATCGGCAAAGAGCATGCACCAGGGTGCCTCATCCTGCAGGTCCGACGTCAAAGCGTCCATAATCAGTAGAAAGAGGTAAGGGCTCAATGCCGACCCTTGGTGCAGCCCTACCGCCACATCGATACTGCCCGTAGTTCCCGCGGCAGATCGTACACATGTACGGGATGCTCTGTACATAGCACGGACTAACCTCACATACTTCCCAGGCATACCTTTCATGTTTAACGCCCACCACAAAACCTCACGGGGAACCCGATCGTACGCCTTTTCAAGGTCGACAAAAACCATGTGCAGATTTTTATGCACGCGCTTGTACTTTTCGCACAATTGGCGTAATGCGAAAATGGCATCTGTCGTACCTCGACCGGGCATGAATCCGAACTGGTTTTGTGTTATCTCACACTCTTCTCTCATTCTTCTCTCTATTATTCTTTCCCAGACTTTCATCGTATGTGACATGAGTTTTATTCCCCGGTAACTGCTGCAGTTTTGAACGTCTCCTTTGTTTTTAAAAATGGGGACCAGTATACTACTGCACCATTCCTCAGGTATTTGTTCTTCCTGCAACAATTTACTGAAAAATAAACTCAACCACTTCCATCCATCCGCACTCAGCAACTTCCACACTTCTACTGGTATTCCATCTGGGCCGACTGCCTTCCCATTCTTCATATTCCTAACAGCCATTTTTACTTCTTCCACATTAATTTCTCTAACTAAGCCCATATTCACTGGTGGGTTTTCAAGCATACCATTCCATTCATTCTCCTCATTCATCAATTTCTCAAAATACTCCTTCCATCGCTTCTTTATACTTTCATCGTCAGTCAAAATCCTTCCAGAATCATCTTTTATACATTTCACATGTGAAACATCTCTTCCATTCCTTTCTTTTTTTCTTTTTTAAGATATGGAATATGTTAACAAACGTTTTTATATTTTTACGATATTTCGAGCAAAAACTAAACACATCGCAGAGCTGTTCAACCTGCATACTTTGCGGGCCAGAAATAATGGAAGAAGTTTGATTATGAAGTGGAGCACTTAAATTTTTTTTCGTGTTGTCCTATTTTTATATATTACATAGTTTATACGATACGATATTTTAAATATTGATGGAATACAAATTACGAGATTCCTTTTTTTATAGACTAAATAAGTTTGTATTTTGTTCTAGGTCGAAAACGATATGGAAAACTACGTGAAGTGCAAACTAGTTCGTGCTCCCCCCAAACTTAAAAAAGATATTTTGCCTCACAAGTTTGCTTGTCACAATCGGTATACAGAAAAATCACAAAGATGTTTACTATCAAAAATAAATGCCAAATCTAGGTCAGAAACAGTTGCACATGCGATTGCCACTACTTCACAGGAAATTGAGCATAGATATGTTGTCGATCCTGTTACTACTCTAGATGATAATATTGACATTGATCCCTTGCCTGAAGAATATATAACTACGATTTTTAATCATAATAATAATGCAACCCTTTTTCCATTAATATTGAAAACATCTGATTTTAGATAAAATCATTTTTTTATACACCGAAGGTATATTTGTAGTAAATTTCTTTATAAACAACAGGAAATTTTTTTAACCATAAAAACCACAAAAAGGTCAGGGTGCACTTAAGAAGAATAAGAAAACAAAACTAGTTAGAGGCAGATAGTAAGTAGGTAGTGAAGGAATGTTCACGTATTTTTGTTATACCTATTCTTATCACTTGCAAATGAAACCCAGAAGTATTAATGTAATAATGGGTACCTAGGTTATAAGAATATTATCTTATTTTTATGCGTATTTCAGTCGCGACAAAATCTTTGTTTCTTAGAAAATATTCCGCCACCATCATGTTACGGACTATTGGAAGTTTGTCAGATTGACCCTTTTGAAACCCTTCATCCATCATTAAATACTTAAAAACACCAGAGCGCACGAGGGCAAACAACTCACCCGCGAAATATTACTACAAACGTATGATCGGCGCGCTGGAACGGTATGGCAGCGCGGCCGCATGGAATCGATGACGTCACGCGCTACTTGCGGGCACGTGCGAGATTTTAAAAATCTACGTACACTTTCCACGTTATAACTTCGGTAATAGTGCACCGATCGATGTAATATAAAAACTAGAATTATGTGTTTGGTATAGACTTTCTACCTACGTACTTAGAAGTCTAATATTGTAACCTTGTTATCTTCTCCATTGCCTATTCACCGAGCAAAGACGAGTAGGCAAGAGTACGAATATGTAATTTCCATGTTCGGGTGTTCTCGCTACACGGCCCGAGTATACGCCTATTCTCCAATCGATGTCGGTTTTTGGGCACGAGTAAATGGACTGCTCGTAGGTATTCATATCGCTGTTTACATACTCGTCATTATACGTTTGTAGGGTTACCACCCGTACTTTATAAAAAGTATTGATCAATGAGTCAGTGATACACAACGAATTAAACAGGGTTATTTTTAATAACAGGCCAAATTTGCGGAAAAGGTTCAGAATAAGTAATATAGACAAATGGTAAAGAAAAATTAAATAAAAAATCTTAGACGTTTTTTCCTTCTTGTCTTCTATTTTCAAAATGCGTGGTAACGCACTATTTTAACAGATTTTACTTTTTACACATTTGTAAGGGTAGATCGGTAGGCAAAAACGTTGTTGCCTATAAAACACATTCAATTTGAGATAATTTCAAATCAAATTAGAAGCCTTATTTACTCACATTTTCTTTTTTTTTTTTTTTGTACTTAAATTTAAAATTTGGCGACTCTTTAAAAATAACCCTGTATATAAGTTATGTGTGGCGCAACAGCGTAATTTTTTCCTTAAAATAGGCAACTCTAATTGTGACATTCGCATTCGGTAGCTTACATTTTTTCGACAACTAGTCCATCCAAAATTGAACGAAGAAGATCTAGAAAAATTCTGGGCCAAAGTTTTTAGCATTGTGGATACAGATCGAAATTTGCTATACCTCACATTAAAAGAATTTATCCGGAACCTTTAATATTTTCATCAATTAATTTAATTAAAACCAAGACAAGAAATAGCTTGAACACTGAGACTATCAAAGCATTAATTTTAACCAAACAGCTAATTAAAAATAAAAATAAATATTGTTACTTTTTCTCTGCAGACAAAACTGTGTTGGATAAAACTATCAAAGAAATATATAAATCTAAATAAATATTTCTATAATTTTAATTACTTTTTATTATCACATCTTAACTTACATAGGTCAAAATCTTTTGCTTTGATTCCTTTCTACAGACATTTTACAGAATTTTTACACTAGCAGGACAGAGTCATACAGATTTTATTTGTTCCCTTTCTACATAGGTATATTTACAGATTTGACATATGGCAGCCTTGATCAAGCCTTGATTGCCGCCACAGAGTACTTTTTTATATAGGGAAATTGACGCAAACAAACACGAAACGAATGAAACGTTTTCAGTTTTCTGTTTATTTGAATTATTTTAATATACCTATTAGCTAATTAGCTATTCCTAAAATCTAAATTGGTGTAAAACTTTTGTTCTTATAATTAAATAAATTAAAAAACAATTCAAAACCTCTAAAGTAATTATTTAATAAAAAGAGAAAGTCCGAGTGTGATAAGGAAATTAGGGAATTTTAATTTTCCTTGTTTCATTTACACTTACTACGTCTTTTGCACCTTTTGTATGGTTTTATAAATCTGGATTCTTGATTCAGAATGTTTAAATTAGTACGAATTGATGACGAAAACCATCCCGAGATTCCATTGTTGGATGGAAAGCAAGTAATTGGGCGGTGTCAATTTGATGTAAGTGTAGTTATTGTATTTTGAATAAACCTTGTGGTACCGGCATGTAAAATTATTTATTAAATCACCTTATTATACCAATTTTGATTTTCTTAGGAATCGGCAAAATCTATTTTGTTACACCTAGCACTGTCTTCAATATGCGAACTATGATTATAACGAATTAGCTACATAGAACGAGTTGTCAAGTATAAAGAAGTATAATTTAAAATGTTAATTATTATAGCATATATTTAGTTATCACTTAGAACATTAAATTCTATTACTTCACTTCAATAAGATTTAACTTTCTTTTTCTTAAAATAATTTGTTTGCAAAAGATTGTATATTAAATATGACAAACATGTCTCACATTGTAAAAATGTGTGGTTACCCTGTAGTAATTATAAAATACTATATTTATGATAACATATTGAAGTCATACTGTGTACATTGTCACAATTATTGCTTTAACATTGCAGTGTGATGACAAAAGGATCTCCAGAAACCATGCAGAATTAGAGACAACAACTGATTCAGTTATTATTAAAGCTGTAAGTATTATTACTAAAGCATGTGTTGTTATTTTTATTTAATACTAGCTGATACCAGCAACTTCGCCCTAGTTGCTTAATATATTAACAAAGAAAACACATCACGGAACACTTAGTGCTTATAAAGTGTTGTTTTTAAAACTTATAATTTTATTAAAGTAAAAAATAATTAAATGAAGATATCGCAATAATTATTCTTATATATATGGGCCAAGTGTCTAAGAAATAAAAATTTTTGGAAAAATTAGAAAACCTGATTAAAATTTATCCAGTAGTTTTTCCGTGATGCACCCACTAGTCTAATCTACATCAAACTAAAAATAAACCTATATTTTGGATTCAATTATTTTTTTTACTGATCATTATATAAAAAAAATTAATTAATAGATTACTATTGCTGACATAGAAATAAGGCTAGTTTTTTAACCATCATTATTTATATGTAATAATTTTATAACGGGATATTATGATATTTTGTTTTTAGTAAGATTATAGTGTTTTTCTACATTAATAAACAGTTATTTCTATTATTAGTAAATTAAGTATTGTTTGTGAATATGTTTATTACCATCATATATATAGTTCTTCTATACATGTGTTTGTCAAAGAAATCCTAAAGGGCTGGACCGATTTTGATTAAAATGTTAGTGTGCGTTTGAGTGGGTTCCTAGATGGTTTAGATTCACAATTGGGGCCAGTGGTTGGCGCTGTTGTGGAGATACAGAAATCACTCATGTGAAGCCTGGGCAGATTGGTAATTCTTATCATAAAAAAATAGATTTTGATTTTATTACAAATAAAATTGATGGGTTTGGATGAAAAAATCATAATCGAAATTGAATTATTTTTAATTGAAAATTTTGCTATTTTATTCAATTTTAATCTCATCAACAAAATAACATTTGTACTATTATGCAATTTTTTAACTTTTATTTTGTTAACAATTATAAGAAAAAATACACTGTATTTATATCAATAAGAGTTTATTATGAATTTCGAACTACGTATTTAATTTATTCATTTATTCGGAAAACCCTCAGCTGACAATAAACAGAAAAGGTAGAAAGTAATCAAGCTATGGGAAACCAATTATGGTTTTGTATAATAGTAACATTTGCATGTGGTTAATTACCACAGTTACTAGGACACTATTGTATCAACCAACCGTAAGCTTTGCTAGCTAACATCCCACAGTAACTAACCAAACTTTACAGAATAGCAAAATAAAAACAAAATAATCAGCTGGAGTAAAAAATGACTTACTTAGAACTCGTCTTGTGGAACTGACACTTGTGTTGTATAGGTCTAAATCCAAAGATCTAGACACAATATTAATGTGCTGCATTGTGCTTTTTATATGTCTTGGCCATGGGTAGCAATAATAGAACCTTTTTAAAAATTTTATAAAATTTTTTGGAGTCTTAATGTTTAATTTCGAAAGTAGACCTGGACAGTCGATTAATATTAAAAATATGTGATAAGAATAGATATAATTATTTTTCACATAAAATGGTTTAAATATCTTAGTAGGTATTTAGGTCATTCTAATCTTTGAAAAAAAAATTGGGTTCTGTCAATATAATGATAATAATCATAATGTGATTTCATAATAATATGTAATTGTATTTCTGGGAATATTACACATTAATTTCTTTGTTAACTTATTTTTGTTTGTATTTTAAATAATGGCAAGATTTTGAAAATATCTCTTTTATTAAATAAAATGAAAAAAAAAAATATTCTAATATAACCTTAGTTATCCTCTTGTGTTGAAATAATACTAGCTTTTATGGAATTTATCGCGTATATTTAACTTTTTAAATATCCAACGAATCGAGCGCTTTACAGCACCCATGGTCACGGGGGGGACTGAGATGTTCAACGTCCAGATGTCATATTTAACTGCAGCTACCATAGATTAAAATTTAACTTTTGTTGTAACTTACGGTATCTTGAAGTCTTGCAGTTATATGCTTGGGTTGGGATTTAATTTTATTTATTATAGGATCCCAAGCAGATGGTAGCACCCAGCCATCTTCTCTATTGAAATTAGGATGTTTTTTGATTTCAATAGCCTCGCTAATCATCCTTGGAAGGAATCGGTGTTCTTTAGCGAGGATTTGTGGTCTATCAAATCTGATGTAGTGACGGTGGTGATCCGATCCTGTATGTGTTCACAGACTGCAGACTTCCCAGGGCGTCGATTCTTCACATCAGCTAAATGTTCTTTAATGCGGGTTTTAATTGATCTTTTAGTTTGTTGTTTGTTGTTGTTAGTTGTAGTATTATTTCAATGTGTAGTGTTCGCGTAAATATAAGAAATCATTATCCTCTTGTGTACTAGCATTTTCAGTAGACTTGTATAAATGATTAGTAGAAGTAACTCAATTTTAAATATAAGTAAAACTAATGTTTACATTTTATACTTATTTTAAAAATATGGGCTATCTTCAATGATCCTGGAAAACTGCCATAGACCTAAATCTAATTAGGAACTATAAAATTGAAGAACAATCCCAAAATTCATCATTATGAAATTGATATTTTTGTCTCATACATTAAGAGTGTGAAATATATATAATATACTTTTGCTGTTATCTTCTGTATAACATTGAAGTATTTGCAACATATATGGGGTATGTTCCAAAATACAAACCAGTACACTGGCAAATGCAAATGACGTCATGAATCGACGCTATACTGGTGATTCGTTCTAAAACATAGGACAGTATATGACGTCAAACATTTACGCCATATTGGAAAAGTGTTTTGTCATTTTGTTCTCCAAAAATCATTATATCTTTCTAATGGAGATACCAGCAATTATTCTATAATTTTTTGTATTTGAATAAATAAAAACAAATTCTGATATGCTTCAATTGATGCCGTCATTTGCATTTGCCAGTGTACTGGGTTGTATTTCGGAACATACCCACGATAGTCATATCACATTGATATTAAACAAAGCCAGTCTGTTTATACTATTTTATGTTTTATCAAGCACCATATGTTGTTATCTCTAACTACGTTCTTATCAAGCACTTGTACGATAACAGCACAGGCTAATCTACCTCGTCAAGTACAGTTTTTAAATAATAATAATATTTCATATTAGGTTTTATTCATTGCTGTGCTGCCACAGATTTCGAGAGTGTCTTCTTTTTATCAGATTTATCATCTGTCAATTTACTTCTGGACATGGACCTCTCCAGTTGTGAGTTTTGCCTTAAACATTGAGCTTGGCAAAATCCAAACAACATGTTTGGATTTCAATTTTGACACTGCTTTTGGATTTTGTATGTCTAGCTTAAATGAGATGATTATCACCATCGAATAATCGGACGCTTTATGATATTTTTAAGAGATGATATAGGGTGATAATTTTTACTGCCGGACATTAGCTTACTAATTTTAAGAAGGATTTTTGTCAGTGGTATGGCGATCGTAATAAGAAACATATTTTGGACGCTGCTCCGTGTATTTTATGTCTGGCATATACGGGATTGTTTGCCATTACTGTATAGTGGTGGTTACCGGTGACAGGGTAATAATTTCCACTACCCAATACCGACCTATAAGTGTCTTAAACGGCGACATAGGGAAATTGAAAAGGGGATGCGCAGCAGTATCTTCCTGATAACAACATAAAATTAAAAAAAACTGCGGTCACGAGTGACAATGCATCTACATTTTGATTCGTAATCGAGGATAGATGTAGATGTCTATGGGCCACAGCAACCACTTAACATCAGGTGGACTGTGTGCTCGTGTGTCACCCTATCCTATAAAACCTTAAAATATTATAATATCGTATATCTGAAGTAGCAATTTGCCGAAAAATCATGAGAATGATTCTCGAGTGTCAGCGCCATACCGGTATGCGAAGTGGCGGTCCTCCTCTGGGTGTGATGAGATGCAAAAAGTCGATGAATACAGGTGGCTCAGGTTCGTTTTTTGTGGCATTCTTTGTAGTGATGATGATGATGATTTAATATGGATCTGGATGGGTGTTGCTGCTATTTTAAGCTGGTATTGTGTGGAAGTGTGGTCCTACTACGGTCGAGCAGACCCATTCGTGCTCCTACAATAATATAGCTAAATCATGGATCTACCATGTGTAAAACATGTTCTATTTTCCATAGTCGCTATTTACGAACGTAAACACTTAAAAGTTCATATCAAGTTTCTATATCACCTTGCAATAATAAAATACTTGTTTTAAAATTTCTCAGAACGCTTACTACAGTCATTTGATAACATTCAAAAACAATATCAGTTAGATAGGACTATCGCAATGTACTTTTATGGAATACTAGCGATGCGCCCCGGCTACGCTTGGGGAGATTTCTGAATCTCGACAACAGCGCCACCTACCGGCTCGAATTGTGAATCTAAACCATCCAGGAATCTGCTCAAACACACATTACATTTCATATGAATCGGTGCAACTGTTGAGGAGTAGTTCAGTGATAAACACACGTACAGAAGCATACTTGTAGTAATAATTATTAAAAGTCATTGGTACATTTACTACTGGGTTGGATAAAAACTTCTGTCCTCGGAAAACCCAGGAAGAAACCCAGCGGGACCTTTTTTAAATCAGTAGTACTTGACTATTGCCTACACGTGTGCGTCACTGTTCGTAGAGATGAACGCGGATGTTTTTTTTTAAATAGGATAAGTGTAACAAAATACCACACAGTTGAACTGATGGTAAGTGGATGCTGTGGCCCATATACATCTACATTTATCCTCGATTACGAATTAAAAATGCAGATGCGTTGTCACCCGTGAGGACTAAGATGGAATGCCTCGTTTCCAGTAACAAGGGTCTCCGGTTCTCTACACTGAACATACGAAACACAGCAGCATTAAGCTACTATTTTACGCTGGTATTCTGTGAGAGCGTGGTCCTTCCCTGGTCGAACCGACCCATTCGTGCTACAACTATACTACTAATGTAACTGCAGCATGGCTCTACCACGTATAATACTAGTTGCGATATAAAAGTATATAAACATGAAGAGAATTATTTTAACCACGAACACAGAATGTTCATGTTGCACCGGACTACTTTTCCCGCTATTCGTTTATGACGTCATCAGGGTGTCGTCTATCCTTGACCACGGCGCCCAATGAACTGATAATCGATGAATGCGCCAGAGTTGAGAGATATTAGATTTATTATGCGAAGTTGATTTGATGAAATTTTCTTTTATTCATGTAGCTGAGGATAGTTTTATGTTTCTTACCTTTTGTTTTAATCAAATATCAATAATAATTTAAAAAATAATACGTTTGTGTTTAATTTTGAAAAGTTTTCAATAAATCTATGCCTAACGCATTACAACACTAGCGGAATGTAGAATTAACATACCAGTAATAACTTTTCTGTATTTTATATTTAATATTTTTGTGGACCGGTTTTTTGTCGACTATAGATGTCGTTGGCGCACAGGTCCCGCAAGTGCTGGTCCAGTATAGGTATCTTTGGCGCTCAAAAGGTTAAATCAATAGTATCAATAGTACTTGACTATTGCCTACACGTGTGCGTCACTGTTCGTAGAGCTAACCACGGATGTTTTTTTTAAATAGAATAATAAATAAAAATATATTCGTACTACAACCATAATATATTAAGCATGGCTCTAACAACTTTAAATATTAAGTATCGTTGAAAAACTGACTGACACTAGACTAGACGTTTAATACTTTTACGGCGTGAGGCATAATAGGTGTAATACGATATTTTGGATCCGTTGTTTCAGATTGTGTATCTACATGTGCGTAAATGGCTTAATTAGAAAGTGGGAAACTCGCGGCTTTAATTGCTTGGGAGGTTACAAGACAATCTGGCTTTGCATAAGATAAACAATATGTTTTTTTTTTTCAGTTGCATACAAATCCATGCTTTTACGTTAATAAAAATATGCCGGGTGCAAAAACAATATACCAAAATTCCACTGTATGTGGAATCGTTGGCGATAAAATTGGTTTTCTGCCTGACAGACTTTGGTTTGAAATCAGGAATAAGGACATAAATGGTGACAAACCGGTAGATATAAGTGATATTCAACCTCTTAGATATCTCATACAGAAGCCTAAGGATATATTGGAAACGAGTAAAAATGATAATTCTGAAAATGTGTCTAATAGGAGTGCAGTTACAGAAACTATCACAGTCAAGAAAGAATTAAATGAATCAAATGTACGCTTAGATCCGCCAAGTTCGCCGTCGATATTATGTAAGTTCGAAATTTTTATTAAATATTCTAAATAATAAATATAGGAATGTAAGTCTTAGTTGGCTCCGTATTAGCTCGAACCCTGGATACTGTACGATACTGGGTACTGATGCAACGGAAGTGTCAAAACAGAAGTCAAAAGTAAATTTTAGCTGAAACAGAAATGGACACGGATGCAGAAGCGGAAGTGTAAATACAATGTAAAAAGTACACTTTATGACAAATATTTTTTTTATTAGATTAACATTTAAAATTAAGTAGCGGTAAGTTATATTTAATGACCTAGAAATTTGTTTCGGTGTTTTTCATGTATAATAATAGCTTTGCTAAATAATTGCTCACTGGTGACGCTGTTTGGAGGAACTTAAATATTGGCGAACTAACTGCAAAGATTAAGATATTTGTGTGCATTTCATTTCCACCACATTTTTACTTATTATAAGCCAGTGCTTGAGCACAATTCCACCTGGTGGTAAGTGGTGACGCAGCCTTAGATGGTAAACCGCACTGTCTTATCGTAACAAATGTCTATTCACTCTTACCTTGAAGACGCCCAGATTGTATTCGGACGGAAAGATAGACGCCGGCAAATTATTCCACTCCTTTGCTGTACGCATTCAAAAGTCGAAGTAAACCGTTTGGTTCTAATGCGTGGAATATTGACAAAAAATGGGGTGAAGACCCGCCGACTGGCTGGTTGTCCGATGGTGGTAAGGAGAGCCAGGAATTAAAGCGTGCAATTCCTGCGCACACTCCGAAATGCATCCTATAACGAGAGGCTGGGTACTCTGCGCCTGTGCACGAGGCTACAAGGTTGGTTTCAACCAAATCAAGGTCACCAACGAGCCTCTTAGCACGTCTCTGCACTGAGTTCAACGCTTCCAAGTGGCATTTTTTAGCACCGGTTCATATGTGACAGCAGTACTCCATACACGTCCGGACTTGCTCTTAATATAAGGTAAGGAGCTATCCCGGGGTGAAGTACCGCCGCACCCTTGCAAGAACACCAAGTTTCCTTGCGGCTGCTTTGAGTCTGGACTCAATGAACCGCCCATAGTTGAGTTTCGTAAAAAATTCGACCCCTAACAACTGAAGGCGGTAAGTGTACTCCAAGGATACAATCCGGAAAGTAGGAGCCAGGATTAGTGGGCTCCTTTTTGCGGTGAAAAGACAAGCTTGTGTTTTGGAGGCGTTGCATCTCACGAGATTGGCATCGCTCCAATCGGAGACTGCCTGTAGTGTGAGATTCACACGCTCAATCATAGCCTCTCTTTCGGACTGGATTTGATCCCGACTGGCCCGAGCACTTGGTTAGTATCTCTCCACAACTGTGCTATCGTCTGATATACCCATAGATACCGGGTATAAGCAGATCGTTAATATGCAGCAGGAAAAGAGTTGCGGAGAGAACAGACCCCTGAGGAACACCGACTACGACGACCCAGAGAGACCGTTCACTTAGGAAATTCTTTGTCCATTCAATCAGACCAAGGGATAAGCCGTACGCCGGAAGCTTACCCAACAAGGCTAGCGTGCAAAACTCTATCAAATGCCTTCGAGACATCAATGGAAACGGCAAGTGCTTCCTCACTGTTCTCGAGTGTCTCGCCCCCATACGTGTGTGGCATACACTAGAATGTCCCCAGCTGACCAATTTCGCCGAAACGTATAGTAATGTTCTAGATATGCCATTAAGCGGGAGTTCAATAAACGCTCCATAATCTTGCAGAGTATGGAGGTAATTGAAATTGGTCGATAGTTGGCAGGGTCGATATGGCTACCTTTATTAGGTACGGGCTGCGCATTGGCCAGCTTCCAAGGTTTGGGCACTATTGCAGTCCTGAATGAGAGGCGGAACAAGCGCGACAACACAGGAGACAACTGAGGTGCATAGACCGTATTTGGGTGGGGAATATAACGACACAGATTTCATCAGACAATGGTCAGAAGTTCCCGAGGGTGACGTAACCTGAACATGGTATCTGTATGGCTCGGTCGTAAGCAGAAGGTTGGCTATGTGCCCATCCATATTAGGTACCCTAGTTGCTTGCTGTACCAGTTGGGAGAGTCCCAGCGACAAGGCAAAGTTCCACGCCTCTCTCCCAGCGTGGTCGGTCTTCTAGTATGGGAACAGCCAGTCCTGATGACATGCATTAAAGTCCCCCAGAAAAACCAACTGTGCATTAGGGTACTGATTGAGAGCCACATCAGAGGCTTCACTGAGGGGTTCAAATAGCCTAATTGTCTCCTGGTCACCGCTGTGCGATCGATAGACACAGGAATAAATAATTTTATCAATTCCTGTGTCTATGTGGTATGCAAAAATAAAAATCGTAGAGAAAGTGGTGCTTCAAAGTGACGGAGACGCTTACAGCAGATGTCGTTGCGGATGTAAACACTGACTCCGGCGCGCTGATGGAAATTATGCTCAAATATGTACCCAGGGTAGCCAAGGTACGCCGCAGGCTACATACTCTTGAAAGGTGGATTACGTCTTTAAAAGAGATTTTCACTCTTGTTACTGATGCAACATGGATTGTAACATTTGTAATGATAATTCATCATTGATGATGATGAAGGTTGTGGACTTCATTCTCAATTTGAGATCGGCACCTTTGGGGAAAGGCATGCCATCATCAAAATTCCGATCAAATTTCCGTTATAAAAGTTGCGAAAACAGAAGCAGAAACGGAAGTTAAAAAGCGTGTAGAACTTCCGCAGTTGCGGATACAGAAGCAGAGGTCTGTTGCATCACTAGTACTAGGTACTGAGGACTGCTTCGTTAGTCTAGTGGCCGTAAGCGCGACCTTAATGGCAGCTCGGAGTTAGGAAACTGGCGGTGTTTCACCCCCTTGCCTCGGAAAGTACGTAAAGCCGTTGACCCTGCGCCTTATTTCTCCGGTTGTGTTGGATATCCCTTCTCAATGGACTATGAGAGAGAAATAATAAAGTGTATTTGTGCTTGCACACACTTGTGCACTTTAATCTCGTTATATGCAGATTACTAGTCTCCATTGTGACAGGCTTTCGTAACCGAAACTTCTTTTGGAGTGTGTCACAGACTTTGGGTTCAAATGTCAACTAAGATTATTATTAATGCAAAACTACACAAATTACAAATAGAGACAAAGGAGATGTGACCCTGCCTGTACTTTATTATATGTATATTTTTCGTTATTGACTTGATTCTGAACTGGCGGAAGTATGTCTCGAAAATAAAATGATAACGACTTCGGACCAATTTAATTAGACATATTATTGCATATGAATTGAATGTTTTAATTAAATTCTCACCAAATCTACCCACACTATAAATTTCCCAATTCAATCAAGCCCATTTTATTACATTTTTATTTTGTTAACAGCTACAGAAAAAACGCAAGTATTAACACAATTAAGTGAGCAAGAGGAGTCAACAAATCAGACACCTGGAAAGAGATGTTTGTGTAAAGAAGAACCCGTTAGCCCTTTTGCTTTAAAGAAAGTGAAAAAAGAGGAAAATACGGAAAACGACAAGCCCAAGTGTAGTGATAGTGAAGCGGTAAGTGATAGGTTACTTTTCATTGCCTCATGACTGTTAAATTAGTACATATTTATGATTCAGTAACAATACTATCACTGCAGCTAAATTGTGGTTGTAGCACAAATGTTGATAAATAACCTCTGGGAATGAGGTGGTTGCTTCCAAGCTATTTCTAAAATAAATTGTGTAGTTTGTGCAACCTGTCATATTGTATAATTCACTTTTAAAAACAGTTCCGCTAGTTTTTACCAGGACAGGTTTTTTCGGAACCAGTGATAAAGTAAAAAATAACTTTCAATAAGAGAAATTGTAATCTATATTGAATTAAAAAAATTCTATTCTATTCTAATGGATCTGCTCAACCGTGGAAGGACCTCGCTTTCACGGAATGCTAGCGTGAAATTATGAATCATTTTAGATAAGGTTTACAATAACAACATTGTGATTCATTTTCGTTTTCTGCAATATTACAAAATATTATGTTGAAATATGAGTATAATATACGACGGGGACGGGTAAATCACTTATTTTATAGAATAAGGGTGACTTACGAGCACACAATCCACCTAATCCGGAGACCCGGAGACCCATTTTTACAGGAAACGATGCATTTTTTTTATAGAAGAGAAACATACAGTGGTGGACCGCCAAGGATCCAGATGGTACATGATGGTATCGGGATGTTTGCCGCGTAGTGCGTTCACAAAATTTGGCGGCTGGGATTAATCCGAACAATTCCTCAGAGCACTTCCCGTGGTAGATATGAAAGAAAATGCAACATCTCTTCGTAGCGCCAGTGAATCGAGCCGATCGGAAAGCACTTGGTCGTCTACGATTAGAGCCGCTCTGCGTTGGATGCGGTCAAGTGGAAGGAGCTGGCACTGGAGAGCCCCAGCCCAGAGATGGGAACAGTATTCCATGTGCGGCCGAATCTACGCCTTGTAAAGTTGCAGGCGGTGTGCCACTCTCTCTGCTGAGCACGCCAAGCTTTTTTGAGGCCAATTTGCATTGACTTATATATTACTAGCGTAAGGATAGGCCCATATAAATAATTTACTCATAACATTTTCATACAAGAAAAAGGAGCGCATCTGTCATAATTCAAATGTCATAACACGACGTAACCAGGGTCGGATTTCGTAATATAATTATACAATTTTTCCATTATTTCATAGTATGTAGTATCTTAATAAAACTAGGCGAAAATACCGTAATTTTATTTTAAGGTCAACAGACTTGTATTATTATTGGGTCCTTTTACTATTTAATATTAACCCTACAATATCGAGAATTTCTTATTGTGCGTGAATACTGCCTTGCATAGGTCGACGACATAACTTTGTATATACATACAGGATTTTTTATCACATTTTATCGTAGTTGGTTAGTATAACTCAGTTACAAGCCGAGAGAATTAACAGTATTTGCTATAAGTTCAATTCCTGTGTGAATCCAGGTTCGCCGTTAATGGAGCTATACCTATAACAAAGAGTACAATCAAACCTATGAAGTAATACATGTTCGCGTCCGGTTTATAACACATAACTAACAAGTCTTTATTAATTTACCATTTAGTCAAGGTTCTTGAGTGAGGAAGACAACAATAAAATTTTCGCCGTACATATTTATAGGCAGATGGAGAGTAAAAATTTAATGTCATAGCAAATTTTCGAAGGGCGGGTGGATAAGACGGTCGCTTTGTTTTTCTTGGCTTGTATCTATTTCTACTCTATTTATTTGTAGTCTGTAAAACTCTGTTATTTCGGCTTTTGTTCCAAGAGCAGACTCAATTTCCACTGTGATATACTTCTCCTGTTTCAAATCTTTAATTATATATAGCAGTGACTTGTTTTTCTTTTTTAACCTAGCATTCTGTTTTTTTTTTAATATTTTTTATTTTCTTAGCTGAAACCCTTTGACGTTTTTCTAACCTATGAATTCTTTCTTTTAGGTGTACTTCCCTTGGAGTGTCAAATATTGAATTGAGATCGGTTGAAGGCTGGAGTTTTTCGTTCTCACAAACCTGTAAATAATTTATATAGATAGGGTTCTGAATATGGAGAACAAGTAAACAAAATTTATTTTACTGTAGATAAGTAGGTATGCATGAGACCAATACCTCAGTCTCCAATCGCGGTATAGCCGATCCTTTCAGCCTTCGTAGTCCGGCTTTTGAAATATCAACATCTTTGTCACCAAAATGAGCAGAGCATACTCTTGCGTTTTTATGAGGCTTGAAATAAGGCTCTTTTCGTTGTTCCCTAATAATACGACTCCAAATCTCTTTACGTGTTGAATCATTTGGAAATCTGTAATTTATAAATTATTTGAAACGCAATTTGTCATCGCACATGTATAAACATTCTTTATAAGTCTTCGCCTATCCATTTTTACCAGAAGCTTGACGACGGCAGCAGCTTCTCTAAGTTTGCGTGTTGAAAAGAAAACAGAATTTTAAAAATATTTTATGAATCAGATTTTCAGTTTCAATTAAGTAGTTATTGTTTCTTTTGTACTTCTTTGTTTTACCCCTATTGAATATAGAAAAAATTAGGTACCAATGTTCAAAATTTTACTTACTCTAACTTCATACAAAATAAAACAGAAATAAAAATAAAACCGTCAAATGTCGAAACGTATAGATTATTCGCGTGATGCCAATATATCGGCGCATGGGAAAAAGAAACATGAAATGTTAAACATGGTATAATTTTGGACAATAATATTTTGAAAATAATATAATTTTATTTTCTATGTACAATATTTTTGAGGGTCTGAATCCAACCCTGGCGTAATCATGGTAACGTAACTAAGCTGACTAACTGTAAAACTGTGTGTTGAAAATTTAATTATAACAAAATTAATGTAAGGTTTACTTACCTATGATAAGATATCCCATGTTCCTTTTTTTCCTTGTATCGTAATTTTTGCATCCATTTACAACGCAACTAGGCATACTTATGACAAGATGACAGTCAAATCTGTCCTGCGCGCGCGCCACTGACGAACGATTCGCATTGGCCCTAATTTAGGGCCAACGCACTGGACCGTTTTAGTTGTTCGGTCGGCACGGTCCTTACGCCAGTAATATATAAGTCAATGCCAATTTGGCCTTTTCTTCCAAGTGACCACGAAACTGCAGGTCACTCGATATGTCGACGCTGAGGATTCCGATACTGGCTCAGGCAACAAGAGGAGTGCCTGGAAACTGAGGAGATACGACAAAGGGGTTCTTTTTAGCGGTTGACGCGCAAACTTGTGTCTTCTGCGGGTTAAACTGGACTAGATTTAGTCGCCCCCAATTCGATACTTTGTTCGACTTCAGGTACAAGTTTGTCCCGGTACCAGTGCTGTCATCTGCATAGCAATGATATGTTACGGGCTTGCAACATATCATTGATATGCAGAAGAAACAGCGTTGACGATAGAACGCAGCCTTGTGGAACACCAGCATTAATAGGCTTGAAATCGGAGCTTGCACCGTCTACAACGACCTTGATGCTCCGATCTGCAAGAAAGCTTTATAGTGCCAAACACGGCGGCAGCCTGCAGAATGCAACTGCGATTTCAGTGTGAGTGGCACCACACTCCGGACAAGACAATGGTCCGAAGAGCCTAGAGGGGCGTCAGCGGAAATCTGATATCCGTCCGGGTGACAGGTCAGCAGAAGGTCCAATGGGGAAGGTGCATGATCCTCCACATCTGGAATCCGCGTGCGCTGAGTAACCAGTTGTGTCAGACCATATGCCAAGGCAAAATCATGAACAGATCTCCCCGCATGTTTTTCTTATATTTTCGCAACACATTTAAATGAAACTAGTTTTTTTATGATTAAACTAAATTAATTTTACGGATTTTATCGCGTTTAATTTTAACTTTTTAATTCGCGACGTTTCGGGTGCTTTACAGCTCCTGATCCGCGTGGCGGGAGATTGTTTTTATATTTTTTAATCCGATAGAAAAACTAGTTTAAAATTATCAATATTTAATATTATTTCACTGTCTCCTTACAGAGTTCATCGGGCACAAGCACAGCCAATGATGACCAGTTTACACCGAAAAAGGTCCTGCCGAGGCGAGAGAGATGCATGTATGGAGCAGATTGTTATAGGTGCGTATTTATTTATTACCTCGACAGTAATCTGTTTTCGGATAGAAAATAATTATAAAAGTAAAATTACAGCCTATATACGTCCCACTGCAGGGCAAAGGCATCCTGACACTTCTGAGAGGGTTTGTAGAGCAAGGAAGTGTCCGCCGCGCTGCCCCAATGTGAGTGGGCGGACTTCACATCTTTGAAACATTTTTTTTATTTCTCAGACAGGTTTCCTCACGATGTTTTCCTTCACCGCCGAGCACGTTATAAATCAGCACTTAAAATTGCAATTAACAATTTCATTGTTGCCGGCGTGGATCGAACTCGAGTTGCTCGGTTACTGTGAAATTTACAGCAAGCTCTTAGCCCCCCGAGCTACCACGGCTCTTATACATACATAATACATAATACATAAACACTCACGCCTGTCACCCAGAGGGGTAGGCAGAGACTACGGACTTCCATTTGGCACAATCCTGACATACCTCTTTCGCCTCCTTTACATCCATATATCTACGCAAACATGCTCGTCGGTTAAGGGTACTTCTAACGTGGCCCATTTTCAAAATATCGCCAATTTGGTCGATAAACTTTTTCCTAGGGCGTCCCTTCCCGACTCGGCCGTTCACATCTGACGTATAAATTTGCTTTGTTACTCTTTCCTCATTCATTCTTTCCACATGACCAAACCACCGAAGCATTCCTTTCTTAATCCTGGTCACAACATCATCTTGCATACCACATTTATCTCTTATCACGCAATTTCTCACCCTGTCATTCAGATTCAACCCTAGCATATTCCTTAAAGACCGCATTTCTACAGCATTTATTCTACTTTCGTGCTTCTTCTGCCACACCCAGCTTTCACTACATTAAAGTAGGGACTAACACAACATTATGAATTACCATACGTGCCTGTTTTGACACATTCTGGTTCTTCATAATAGAGTGTAGTGCCCCATTCACTCTATTCCCTGCATTTACTCGTCGTTCTATATCCCTATCATATCTACCATCCCTGCTAAATACACATCCCAAATACACAAACTCATCCACTTGCTCAATTAACTCTCCTTCTATTCTTATTTCACATACCGTTTTGTTTTCTTCTCTTTCAAAAACCATCACTTTCGTCTTACATGCGTGCACTTTCATTCCCCTTTCTTTTAATTCCCAGTTCATTAATGTAACCATCATTTGCAACTCAGCCGCTGATGATGCAAATATGACTTGATCATCGGCATACAAAAGGCATTTGACGGTTAACTCGCCCATTCTTAACCCACATTCTTCATCTTTCAAAGTTTGCAAACACCGGTCCATAAATAGGTTGAACAGCCATGGGGAAGCTACACAGCCCTGTCTGATACCTTTTTGGATGCCAAACCAGTCCGAGTAGACCCCATTGATCCTGACACAAGCACTAGAGTCCCTATAAAGAGACCTTAATGCCTGTATCAAACCAGCGCTCAACCCATATGAGTTCAGTGTTTGCCATAACACATTCCGGTCCACTCTGTCATAAGCCTTTTCCAAGTCCATGAATGCACAAAAAACTTTCTGGTTTTTGGCCAAAAACTTCTCCGCAATCATGCGCATGGAAAAGACTTGATCTGTACACCCCATTCCCTTTCTAAAACCCGCTTGCACATCCCAAATTTTTCCATCAGTTTCTTTCATAACTCTTTCAATTAACACCTTAGCATACAGTTTACCCACAATACTAAGCAAGCTGATACCGCGGTAGTTTTTGCAGTCCTGCTGTGACCCTTTTCCTTTATATATTGGTACTATAACTGCTTTACACCAGTCATCCGGTACCCGTTTTAATTCCCAACATATTGGTTGGGCTGAAAAGTTCGTATCATCTCTATGAGATGGCACCACTAGAATAAAATCCATATCATTTTTAGGTAGTACCAACCTTCAAAAGAAACGTGTATAAATTTGACAGCTGTCTGATTATTAGTTTGTGAGATACAGCATTTTGAGTGAAGCAACTTTTGTTATTTTGAAAAAAATGGATAAAAAGGAATTTCGTGTTTTAATGAAACACTATTTTTTGATGAAAAAAAGTGCTGCTGATACCAAAAAGTGGCTTGATGAGTGTTATCCGGACTCTGCGCCGGGCGAAGCAACCATTCGTAAGTGGTTTGCCAAATTCCGTACAGGCCATATGAGCACCGAAGACGATGAACGCAGTGGACGTCCAAAAGAGGCTGTTACGGACGAAAACATAAAAAAAATCCACAAAATGATTTTGGAAGATCGTAAATTGAGGTTGATTTGTATAGCTGGCACTCTAAAGATATCAAAGGAACGTGTTGGACATATCGTTCATGAATATTTGGGTATGCGAAAGCTATGTGTAAAGTGGGTGCCGCGCGAGCTCACAATCGACCAAAAACAAGAACGTGTCGATGCTTCAGAGCAATGTTTGGAGCTGTTCAACCGCAATAGAAGTGAATTTTTGCGTCGATATGTGACAATCGATGAAACATGAATCCACCACTACACTCCGGAGTCCAGTCGGCAGTCATCTGAATGGACTGCACGCGATGAACCGAATCCAAAGCGTGGAAAAACTCAACAGTCGGCCGGTAAGGTTATGGCGTCCGTATTTTGGGATGCACATGGAATAATTTTCATCGGCTATCTTGGAAAGGGAAAAACCATCAACAGCGACTATTATATAGCGTTATTGGAGTGTTTGAAGGACGAAATCGCGAAAAAACGGCCCCATTTGAAGAAGAAGAAAGTGTTGTTTCATCAAGACAATGCGCCGTGTCACAAATCGATGAAAACGATGGCAAAATTGCATGAATTGGGCTTCGAATTGCTTCCGCATCCACCGTATTCTCCAGATTTGGCCCCTAGCGACTTTTTCCTGTTCTCAGATCTCAAGAGAATGCTCGCTGGAAAGAACTTTAAAGCTGATGAGGAAGTAATCGCCGAAACAGAGGCCTATTTTGAGGCTAAACACAAATCGTACTACAAAAATGGTATTGAAAAGTTGGAAGATCGCTATAATCGGTGTATCGCCCTCGATGGCAACTATGTTGAATAATAAAATCGAATTTTGCCAAAAAAATGTGTTTTTCTATAAAACGATACGAACTTTTCAGCCCAACTTAAATTAAACAAGGTGTACAGCAGGCCTGCCACCACTCCCTCTCCAGCCCTTAGCATCTCGAGTGATACTCTATCATATCCAGCTGCCTTACCTGTTTTCATGCTTTTCATTGCTTTCATTATTTCATCTACACTTATCTCTATACCCCTTTCCACTTCTTTCGGAATTTCTAGTTCATTTAATTCAGACGACTCTTCACTCACAAATACGCTTTCAAAGTATTCCTTCCATCTGTTTAAATTCGAAACTTCATCATTCAGAATACATCCATTCTCGTCTCTTATAGCATTCATTATAGGCTGTTTTGTATTTCCCCTGGCAGTTCCTACGAGTTTCCAGAACATTTTTATGTTAGCCTGAAAATTATCAGATATCCTTCTATCATTCTTATCCATTCTTTCTTTCTTTTTCCTTTCAACAACTTCTTTTACTCTCTTATTTAGACGTCTAAATTCTGCCTTTTTTCTTTCAATCTCATCATTCATACCAGAAGAATTACCAGCTTTGGTTGCTAGTAAATCTAACCATGCTTTCTTCTTTGATTCAACTGCCACCCGTACCTCATCATCCCACCATAACGTATTACTTTTCCTTTCATTTGTTCTCTTACACCACATACTTCGGTGGCGGTATCCACCAAACCTTTCTTAATATTATCCCACACAGTATTCAAGTCTAAATCATTCATACACAACTCATTCAAACATCTAATATTTTCTCTCAATCTACATTTATACTTCTCTTTCACATCTTCATCTTGTAACTTCTCTATTCTTATACGCTGTAACGCAGTGGTAGACACAGATGTCCGACGCCGCCAACGCTTGAAAAGACCATTAATTCGACGTAAGACCAAGTAATGATCCGTCCCTACATTGGACCCCCGGTAAACCCTTGTATCTACGACTGCGCTCCTCATTCTTTCATCCACAATTACGAAATCTATCATGCTTCTATCATCACCTCTTTCCCATGTATACATGTGAATCTTCTTATGACGAAAAAAAGTATTCGTCACAAAAAGATTCTTTTCCGCACATACGGTGGGGAGGTCTTCACCATTCTCATTTATACTTTCATCACCAAACATTCCCAATATCCTTTAATAACCAGACCTCTTCACCCCAACCCTTCCATTAAAGTCTCCTAACATAATAATATTTTCATTTTCCTTACATTTTGTCAACACCATCCTTACCGTGTCCCAAAACTGCTCTCGGATGTAAGTGGGCTTAGACATGTCTGGGGCGTACACCCCTAGCAGGAACAGCTTCTTTAAGCCCACTTTCATTCGTATCCATAGCAGCCTCGGGCTTACACATTCATACTCTTTCACACATTGACCCATTCTTTCTGAATGGATGAAACCGACTCCCTGGCATGCCTGTTCGGTCTCGTCTACACCAGCTCTCTTATATTTAACAGAAAATAATTATATTATTGTTTATTTATTGTAAATATGTGTTATTTTAAAGAAAATAGTGCAGATAGGATTCTTTGTCTTTTTTTTTATAGAAGAAGGGGCAAACGAGCATGCGGCTCACCTGATGTTAAGTGACTACCGCCGCCCATGATCAACCGCAACACCAGGAGAATTGCGGGTGCGTTGCCGGCCCTTTAGAAAGGAGTAAGCTCTTTTCTTGAAGGTCCCCAGGTCGTATCGGTCTGGAAAAAGCGCCGGTGGTAAACTATTCCACAGAGAGGTTGTACGTGGAAGAAAACTCCTTGTGAAACGTACAGTGGTGGACCGCCAGGCATCCAGATGGTGTGGATGGTAAAATGTGGATGTCTCAGTGCAGACGTATAATTTTCGGGGATATTAAAAGTTAAACTTAAAAAATACATTCGATAAGTACCTAGATACTCGTATTATCTCTAAAATATTACTATACGATTATTATTATATTGAATGAAATTAATTCTATTTCTATTCCTATACCGCTCACACCATCTGGTGCTCTTTCTCTTCTTGCTTCTTCTCCTTTTGCATTATACCTTATACATTTATCATTTTGTTATGTTTTATTAATTATAATTACATAATATTTTAACATCCTTAGGCATGTGCGTACTTATACGTAGTAGAGCCACGCTGCAACAATTATGGTTGTAGCATGAATGGGTCGGCTCGACCGGGAAAGGACCACGCTTTTACAGAATACTAGCGTAAAATAGCAACTTAACGCTGCTGTGTTTCGTATGGTGAGTGTAGAGAACCGCGGACCTGTTTTACTGGAATCGAGGCATACCATATTAGTCCTCAAGGGTGACAAAGCATCTGCATTTTGATTCTTAATCCAAGTTAAATGTCGACGTCTACGGGCCACAGCATCCACTTACCATCAGGTGGACTGTGTACTCGTTTGTCATCCTTATCCTGTAAAAAAGCGTACTCGTCGACGTTGTAAGTACGTTGTTTTGTACGCGAAATGAAGATTCCAACGGCTTTATCATTTTATTATATTTATTGATAATATTAAGGATCAGATAAATATATTGATAAGACTATGTGTACTTTTTATCTTAGGATTTACTGTTATCTATTAAAGTGGCGTTATTTGGATCTAAGATAAACATCAAAGACCATTATTTTATCAAAATCTATTATTTCGCAAAAAAATTTTGTCTAGATCACTCCTGGCATTGCTCTCTTGGGAAGTTTCATTGCTGATAGCATTCGTCCATTCCGAACAATTAGCTCGGACAGAAGGAGGGAATTTAAAAAATGGTTATTGGTGTCAATATATTTAATGTAATACGATGTCTCGTTTTTCGAACTATTGTCCAACTATGACCAGTGCAATTTCACTTGCTGTCTTTGCATTGAATGATGATGATTGGTATGTAGTAGTAGTATGTAGGTAGGTAGGTATATTTGTATCCAAAACTCATTTGGAGTCGCCTTGTACCATAACCTATACGAAACCCCGTTACAGCCTATTAAAGTACACTGCTGAACGTAGCCCCCCCCCCATAGATTGCCTCATAGAGGGGATATTTGCCATAGTTGCCACGCTTGGCAAGTGGGTTGGCAAACGCAGTTTTTTATTTTTATTCGTTATTAGGAAGACGTTGCTGCTCATCTCCTGATTTGTTTTCCGCCTTTCGCTTTCGTCTCTTACGGTAACCTAGATGATATGGGGTAGTGCGGTGCATATTCTTAACTTAGTGATAATATACATACTATTATATAATATGGAATAAATTATTAATATATATGTTAATAAATATTTAATATATTTCGGTTTCGATTATATTAAATTATTTTAAATAAAACAAACGACCGCAACGTCGGGAATTAAGAATAAGTTAGTTAAACGCGATAAAATCCATATAAGTAAATGGTTTTATTCAATGTGTAGTGTTTGCGTAAATTTAAGAAATCATTATATCTAATATATTTCAAATTAATATATAAATATTAAAAAATAATAAATATATTTATATATTACATTATATTGATTAAAGTTATATCAGGGTATTCCCAGTAATATTACTAAAATAATCTTATTAGTGAAATCATTAGGATTTTTTTTTACTAAGTAAAACTAACTAACCCTTCGGTAGAAAATAGTCATTAGTCCAGTAGATTCCAATTTTCATCAGTACCTAACCTAATTTAATTTATTTTTGTCATAATAGTCTCTGGACTTTTTTTAATAAATGTAGGAAAAGTACTAGGCAAGCATAAACGTGAAAGAGTATATCGGTCACCGCGGTCAGTACCAACGGAGTGTTCGAATCCTGAGGAAAGGAAAGGAGAGTTCGAATCCTGAATTGGACCAAAAATGCGAAATGCAATGGGTTTTTCTGTTAAAGAAATTCTCAGTAGCAGCCCGACCGCTCCGGTCGTGTCCCATAGAACTATGACACTGAGGGAATAGAGAGTTTATCTGTGATTGCGCATACATTATGGCACTATAATCTTGTCTCGCACAGATCTAGTCTCCAATCAGGAAATTCCCAATAGTCTTACCAGTAAGACTACTGGAAAGTGTCCAGTCCAGTAAAAATCATTTAACATTAGGTATAGTAGTTATAATCAATGATAGTGTATATTATAAAGGAGGTAGATGACGCATGCTGATACTTCACGTCTTTCTAAACTTGTTCCGTTTTGAAGTATACATACTTATTATATCGATACACGTGGCTTTTTCAAACGACTGCGAAGGAGTATACGAATTGTACGCGCGGGAAGAGATAGTGTATACATGACGTTATGATGTTCAAGTTAATGCTATCCCTTTTACACACATTTAAAATTGTGTACTCTGTCCTTTATTTACAACAAAGTAGAGAACGTAATAATTATTAAATTTAATGTAAAATGATCTAAATTTATGATAATTTTGAACAAACCTACGTGTGATACGAAACTCCTTTGTATTTTTTTAATTTTGGAATAATAATTTTTACACTTCCATTTCAAAAATATTTTTTTGCGTTAGCACGTGTGATCCAGGTCGCGGTTTCTGCGCCACTAAATAGAATTCTTACAAATTGTGTGAATTTGAGTTCAACACATTCCGTGAGCATAGGTATGCCTCATCTACCTTAATATACACATACTACATTATCACTGGTTATAACCCTTAACCACGGTTTTATACTGTGCATAACACTATGTTTCATTTTTGGTAACAATTTATAACATTGTTAGTGAGTAGTGCTCATGTGTCAACATTTATTTTTATTTGACGGCTCCGTGGCGCAGTGGCTAAGCAATGAGTTACAGCGCTAAGGGCCGCGAGTTCGAATCTCGCACGGAACAAGTTTTTGCACGGCCTACAAATAATTGTTTCGAGTCTGGATGCTTGTCCTTGTGAAATTTATGCATGTAAACTGCCCCCATGATACAGGAGAAATTCTTAGTGTGGAGTTAAATTTAAAAAAAAGTAAATTAAAAAAATTCTACATGTTTGTACAAGTCTGCTAGTTAGGTACAATTCTTATCACTGTGCCACATCCTCCATGACGGGAACTCGCTTGCATTACTCAGGGTATAGGTCAGAGCGTTATCGTGTAGTGTAATAACAGTTAATCATGTATTATTGTTTTAAAATATATACAAGGAAGGACAAGTCTCTTTTTACCGACTTGAAAAAGGAGGAGGTATTCAATTCGACGGTATGTGTTTTTATGTGTCACCTTAGAACTTTTCTTTGGGTGAACCGATTTTGATGATTCTTTTTTATCTGAAAGCTAGTACTTCTCGTGTGGTCCCATACAATATTATTTATTTATAATATTTAATCAAGATCTGACTAGTAGTTTTTGAGTTATCCTTAATAATGCATATTTAATTGATTGTTGTTCTTATTTTAACTATATTGGAGTCGGTTGCACAAAACTTTTTAATTTTACCACTTGTTAAAATTAATCCTAAGCACCTCTATATATATAGAGTCTCATGTATTATAGAAAGTATTTAACATGCATTAAAATGCACATAAAAACATTGAAGATTCGTAACAAGTATTGTAAAAGTTACAAATATTTCTGCTTATTCAAACATATTCAAACGCTTTACCACAGCGGTTAGGGTTGTCAGGTCGTAAACCGAAAAGACAGACAGACCCTCGAGCTCAGCCGGACATTTTGGTTAAAAAGTCCAGAGAGCCTTAATTTTTTGTTCTTAGTAAAACGACAATTTTTTTTAAAGTAAATCAATGCTTTTTATCATTTATCATAAAATCTTCTTAAATTCTAATGAAATAACAACAATTGAATAAATCAGTCTTCTTTATTATTAATCATTTTATTCATTACAATATTGATTTCAATAATGGCAATAGTTTGTAGGTAAAGTAAAATTAAAAGTTATAGCCTATATACGTCCCACTGCTGGGCACAAACCTTCCCTCATTTCTGAGAGGGTTTAGGGCAAGGAAGTGTCCTCCGCGCTGCCCCAATGTGGGTTGGCGAACTTCACATGTCTTCGAAATATTTTTTTTCTTATTCCTCAGACAAGGAGGTTTCCTCACGATGTTTTCCTTCATCGCCGAGCACGTGGTGGTAAATCGACACTTAAAATTGCAATTAACTATTTCATTGGTGGCGGCGGTGATCGAACCCGGGTTACTCGCGTTCTGTTATATTTACAACGAGCGTTAACCATCTGAGCTGCCACGGCTCTTATAGTATGTATGTAAGTACATGAAAAATGTAAAAAAATTGTATAATTGAAAAAGCCCGACAGGCCAGACACCGTCTTATTTGACCGGACACGTAACCAAAAAGCCTGACTGTGTCCGGTTTAATCTGTACGCCTGACAACGCTAGCTGCGGTTTTGAATTTTTAAATGTTTCTTTCAATTTTTTCGACAGAATTGTGTAGTCACTGAACTCTTCTTCCCAGAATATGTATTTTCTTTTACTATTCTAATCCAATGTTAACTATAACCCTACCTGATGGTAAGTGGTGTAGCCTGAGATGGTAAAGCGCACTGACTCAACAAAAGTCTATTCAGTCTTGTTTTGAAGACACCCACATTATAATCGGATAGAAAGACTGGCAGAAGAAGATTTTACTCTTTGCTGTATAGACGAATGACGAACGATCTCGCAAACCCTTTGGATGCATCGTTTGAATTCGTGGTGGTAAGTCAACAACGAAAGGATGGAGACTGACCTAATGTCTGGTTGTCTGATGGTATAAGGTACAGGGAGGAAATTAAGTTATGCAATTCCTGCGCACATTCTCCGAAATGCATCCCGTAGAAAACCGAAAGGCTGGCTACTTTGTGCCTGTGTTCGAGACTGGTAAAATTGGTTCTAATCAGATACGGGCTAGCAATAAGCTTCTTAGCACGCCTTTCCATTGAGTCCAAAGGAGCTAGGTGGCATTTTGCAGGCATTTACAGTAATGAGACCGATAATTTTTCGTTCTTTATATTGTGTTACCTAAGAGGTATCTTGGTATAAGATAATCTATTACCACATATCATTCACGGGTGTTAGAAAAGGCGACAAAAAGAAACTGAAACAGGATTTGAGAAGCAGCATCTTCCTGATAGCAACTCAAAGTAATAATTTAAACTCAAAATTTTTCATTAACCTTTGTTAAGCGGCAAAGTGGAACATATACATGGTACATATGAACAAGTGGTGAAATAAAATATAATGTACAACCGACTTCAGTATAAATAAAATGTCGACAATTCGACTGTATGTTTTTTATGTGTGTACAATACAATACACACATAAAAAACATACAGTCGAATTGATGAACTCCTTTTTTTGAAGTAGGTTGATAAAACTTAAGTGTCTGTTTTTGGTATCGACACTGCCGTATATTAAGCCCTTTAGAGTTATTTGTATGCGTATAAGACATGAATATCCATTTTCAAAATTTTTGCCTGTCAGTTCAGGTTAGTCATCGGAATGACAAAACCTATTGTAATGAAACTTGACAGAGCAATGCCCGGAGTGATATTTTTTTTATAGGATCGGGTGACAAACGTGCACACAGTCCACCTGATGGTAAGTGGTTGCTGCGGCCCATAGACATCTACATCTATCCTCGATTACAAATCAAAATGCAGATGCGTTGTCAGTTGTTTTTGATCAGCTGGTGATCTTCTAGTCTACCTAACTCATAGATGGGCGGAGGCAGTAGAGTCCAAGGAGGAGGCGTTGGCCGTTAGTTTGGCCATTGCGAAGGCCTTCCTCTCCTATAATAGTAAATGAATAATGGCACCTTATTAGATTTTAATCAATCGAAGCGGGGTTGCTAGTTAAAAATAAAAATAACGTGATAAGTTCGCCTACATGTATAATAACAATTCGGCAAACTCTCGTGCTCCAAATTTGTAAACCTGTAATCAGCTTTTGGACATACGTGTGCTGCTACTTTACTTTTATCTTATGGTCTTATGACACAAGAATTTTGCAATAATTCCACAATTAAGGGGACAGAGTAAGTCAGCTCAAATTCTAATTTCGTTCTCACTTGCCCGCGCGTCGTATGCTATGTACCGACATGTTTGTAATCACTAATACTGTAAGTAGAAAGGTCGTTAGACACTTATTTCATTAGGTTTCTCATATTTATGCCTGTTTCTTAACTCCAAGGCAGTCGCTTCTTATTTTTATTACGGTAATTTCCCATTTTAATTTTACGTCGTCCTGTTGCGTAATGTATATTCTGATCGTAAGCGACACAACCTCCCCGTTCAAAGGCCGAAGCGAAGTGACCGTGTGGCGGGAATCACGCTTCAAAAGGCCGATAGTTTGAGTAATTTATTTTTACAGTGAAAATAATGGTATTTTAAAAAAAGTAAATAACATAAGCACTGCTTTATAGTTAGTTCAGTTAGTATGCAAAGTTTCATGATCTTATTTAAAGTATTGTTGTGTGAATAAGTCAACTAGCGCCATCTAGTGTCAGGAACGAGAGCGAGGGGAGCTTTGCAGAGAATGACATCACCGATCTCTCGACCGACAGCGCCACCCGAAGAACTAAGTTTCTAGAAAATCTATACTCGAACTCTCGGTACCTTACGCGTGTTTACTTGAACGTTCCGGATATTTTGCTAATTTAGATAAATAGGTGGCGCAAGATGCGATCGAGACAGAGTTTAACTCGGCGACACAAGCGAAGCTTCGGAGCGGAATTAAGTGAATTAGTGTGTTTAATTATAGTGTTTTTAACTTTAATTTGTATAAAGTAAATTAAAGTTTTAATTTAGGTAATTTTATCGGCAATTTTTATTGTCACGAACCTCAAGCTCGTAAAAATTGGTGTCAGAAGTGGGATAAAATAATGCCGATTTTACCTAAGGAGGAAACGGAGGGTGTCCGTACCCGAAGTCAACGCCAGCAGGAGACGGACCAGAGGAGATTTGGTGGTGCAACGCCGCAGATGTCTGAGGGCCAGCCGCCGGCCACGGAAGCCGGTCCGTCAGCAGCTTCTACGTCTGGGGCACCTGATTTAGGTGCTCTGATGGTGACGCTGCAGGAGCAGGCTCGCCGACAGGAGGAACAGGTCCGTCGGTTGGAAGAACAGCTGCGGGGCGGACAGGACGAACAGAGCCGCCGACAGGAGGAACAGGTCCGTCAGTTGAAAGAGCAGCTGCAGAGCGGACAGGAGGAACAGGTCCGTCAGTTGAAAGAGCAGCTGCAGAGCGGACAGGAAGAACAGGCCCGTCGGTCGGAAGAGCAGATGCTCCTCATTAAGGACCTTCATGCTACCTTTGGGAAAGAGATAAAGGAGGTGAAGGATAGGGTTGCTCAACATGACAACCGCCTGTCGGAAGCTGAAACCCAAATCAAGGAAGCTAAAACCCAAATCGACCAAGTGAACAATCGGGTTGATTACGTGGTGGCTGATGTGAAGAAAACACTGGACGACCTCAAACTGGGTGATGGAACAACAGCTCCCGTAGTAGTTACAACACCTTCGCTACGTGGATTCAAAGTGCCGCCGTTCGACGGTACCTCTTCCTGGTCAGCCTACAAGATCCAGTTCGAGGCTGTTATGAAGGCGAACGGCTGGAATAAAAGCCAGGCCATGACTGCTCTCACACTAGGCCTGCGCGACCAGGCCTTAACAGTTCTGGAAGCTCTCGGTGAGGAAGTGACTTATGAGCAACTCCTTGAGGCATTGGAGGCGAGATATGGCGACGCTCACCTGGAACACGTCTTTCGTGCACAGCTTAAAGATCGTGTGCAGCGCAGCAACGAAAACCTGCAGCAGTGGGCTCTAGAAGTGGAGAAGCTGGTGCGAAAAGCATACCGGTCTGTAGCTGCGCTCATTGAAGGGAACCTGGTGCAGACATTCATCGACGGCATCCGCGACCTGGAAGTCAGAGCTGCTGTGAGGCTCGGGCACCATGAGACGCCTAAGGACGCCTTGGCCCATGCACTGGAAGTGGTGGCAGGATCATCGTTCCCATCGCGTCAGGGAGGTTGCAGCAGCTACAGTTCGCGACCGCAACAAAGGATACAGCCCAAGGTGCTATGGCTGTGGGGAAAAGGGCCACCTTCGATCCAGCTGCCCTAAGCGAACCCTAGAAAGGGAAGGTGAACGATCTCAGGAGGGTAGTGCGGCCAACCGCACCGCCCAGCAGCAGCAGGGAAACGAGTAAAAGCCAGAACTGCGGGGCGGGTGCTGGCTGATGTTAAAAGAGCCCCAAGGATCTCGATCTCACAAACCCATGATGGGAACAGTCTAATCATCAAGGGTGAGGTCAACGGAATGCCGTGTAAACTGACCATAGACACTGGAGCCTCTCGTACGGTTGTTAGTTCCCAACTTATAAGTCAGTTCCTTGGGGACTCCGCATACAACCGAGAACGCATTAATTTGGTAACAGCCACCGGTCAGCGTATACCCGTCCGTGGAGAGAAGGAGATGGAGTTGAAGCTAGGCAACGTGATCTACCTGCATAATGTCATCGTGGCTGATATAATGGACGACTGCATCCTAGGCTTAGACTTTATGAGGAATAATTGTTGCGAGATCGACGTTAAGCAAGGTGTTTTGAAATGTGGACAGGAGGAACTTTTTATGGAAGGTGCGTTACCAGGGAACGTGTACAGCATCAAGAAGATTGTTCTTCCGCCTAGATCGGAAACGATTATTCCGGTTAGTCTTCCTCGAAACACTGGGCAAGCTCACCGTTGTGTACTTGTGGAAAGGGTAAACAACGACCTTCCATGGAAAGTAGCTCGAACCTTGGTCAGGACCACTGACATCTCAGAAGTACGTGTGCTGAACCTTTGCGACCGGGAACAGATTATAGAAAAAGGCACACTGATTGGTACTTGTGAGGAAGTGGATTGGTTACGTCGGTGCCAATATCTATCGACTGGGACCCCCAGCAAGGATGCAGAAACGAGAGTGACCACACTTTTGGAAGACTGTCGCAGTGTTCTCTCCCCTAACGAATTGGTCAAGGCGAAGAAGTTGTTACTCAAGTACGCCGATGTATTCTCATCAAACGATGCTGACATAGGAAAGACTGGTTTGGTTCAACACAAAATAAACACAGGTGAAGAGTTGCCTATCCGTCAGCGGCCAAGACGATTGCCGGTAGCACGTGAAAAGGAAGTGGAAACCATGATTGAAGGAATGGTGAAGGATGGTGTTATTGAACCTTCCTCTAGTCCATGGTGTTCGCCAGTGGTGCTGGTGAAAAAGAAGGATGGCAGCATGCGGTTCTGTGTTGATTACCGCCGTCTGAACGACGTTACAAAGAAGGACAGCTATCCCTTGCCAAGAATTGATGACACGCTGGACATGCTTGCAGGAGTAAAATGGTTTAGCACGCTGGATCTAAAAAGTGGCTACTGGCAAGTTGAAATTGACCCTAAGGACAAGGAGAAAACTGCGTTCTCGACGGGAAAGGGTCTGTGGCAATTCAAAGTAATGCCGTTTGGGTTGTGCAATGCTCCTGCAACGTTTGAAAGGCTGATGGAACTTGTACTTACCGGGCTAATTGGCGATGCCTGTCTGGTCTACTTGGATGACATCATCATCGTGGGCCGTACGTTTGAGGAACACCTTCAAAACCTGGAACGCGTGCTTATGAAGATTCAGAGTGCCAACCTCAAGTTGAACCCGAAGAAATGTTCACTATTCCAACGGCAAGTTAACTTTTTGGGGTTTGTAGTATCGGAAGAAGCTATCCGCACAGATCCAGATAAAATCGCCGCTGTCAAGGATTGGCCGGTTCCAAGGGACAAGACGCAGGTTAGAGCATTTTTGGGTTTGTGCTCCTATTACCGGCGATTCGTGAAGAACTTTGCAGATATAGCCAAACCTCTGCACAAGCTAACCGAGGAGAAGCGACATTTCTGCTGGGATGAAAGTTGCAATATCGCATTCCAGGAGCTCAAGGACCGTCTGTGCAAAACACCTATTTTGGGATACCCTGACGCAAGCAAAGAATTTATAGTTGACACAGACGCAAGTGATATAGGACTTGGCGGTGTGCTGTCTCAACGGAGTGGTGACCAAGAGGTCGTGATAGCGTACTTCAGCAAGTCGTTGTCAAAACCGGAAAGGAACTATTGTGTCACAAGACGCGAATTGCTCGCTGTGGTAAAGTCGTTGCAGCATTTTAGCAAATATCTTCTGGGACGAAAGTTTCACTTACGAACTGACCATGCTGCACTAAAATGGCTATTGCAGTTTAAAAACCCAGAAGGACAAGTTGCGAGGTGGATTGAACTACTGCAGGAATACGAATTTGAGATCGAACATCGCAGCGGGAAATCTCATGGCAACGCAGATGCATTGTCAAGAAGACCTTGTCCTGAAGATTGCAAACATTGTACTAGGCAAGAGAGTAAGGAAGTGGTATCCGTAAGGATGCTCAGGGCAGACCACCTCAGCAACGAGTGGAAGGACAGCTTACTACATGCACAGCAGGAAGATCCGGACATCAAGCCGATTCTGGAATGGATAAAGGCCAGTGCCCCCAAGCCCAAGTGGAGTGACGTCTCAGCGATGAGTTCGACCACTAAAAGCTATTGGGCCCAGTGGGACAGCTTGCTGCTTCAGGATGGAGTTCTGTGTCGTAAATGGGAAAACGTTCGGGGAGACAGCTGTCATTTGCAAATGGTTGTCCCTGAAGCTAAAGTACCGGATGTTCTACAGCTGTACCATAATGATTGTTCAGGAGGCCATCTGGGAGTTAAACGAACTCTACTGAAGATCCGAGAACGGTTTTACTGGGTCCACTGTCGAAACGATGTCGAGGACTGGTGTCGCAAATGTACAAGTTGTGCGGCTGTAAAGGGACCTCAGACTCGTAGTAGAGGTGCATTGAAGTTGTACAATGTGGGTGCACCATGGGAGAGAATAGCCATTGACGTGGCGGGGCCGTTTCCGGAGAGTGAAAGCGGTAACAAGTATTTCATGGTTGTGATGGATTACTTCACTAAGTGGCCAGAAGTCTTCGCCATTCCAAATCAAGAAGCTTCAACAGTTGCAGATAAACTAGTTCATGAAGTCTTCTGTCGTTTTGGAGTACCTTTAGAGATTCACAGCGATCAAGGAAGGAATTTTGAGTCTCAAATATTCCAGGAAACTTGCCGAGTTATGGGTACTCATAAAACAAGAACGACTTCTTATCACCCGCAATCTGATGGAATGGTGGAACGATTTAATCAGACGTTGGAGAGGTACCTAGCAAAAGTTGTAGACAATCGGCAACGAGATTGGGACAAGCACATACAACCGTTTTTGTTGTCATATCGAAGTTCTGTTCACGAAAGTACAGCAGTGACACCAGCTTTCGCAAACTTTGGAAGAGAATTACGGCTGCCTGCAGACCTGATCACTGGGATACCACCTGATGCCCCACGCAGTATAACCGATTATGCATATGACTTGCGGAACAAAATGAATGACATTTATGAGCACGTCAGACAATCGGGCCAGCAAATGTCTGAGAAAATGAAAACCCGGTATGACCGCAAAATGAACAATAAAGGGTTCAACGAAGGTTCATTAGTGTGGTTGTACAATCCAGTCCGCAGCAAAGGGAAATCTCCTAAGCTTCAAGCTAAATGGGACGGCCCGTACCGAATTGTAACCAGGATCAACGATGTGACCTACCGGATACAGAAAGGCGCAAGAGGGACTCCTAAGATCGTCCATGTGGATCGCTTGGCGCGTTATTATGGGACCGATAATGCTCGGGACGAGCATGTCTTAGGAGGGGGCAGTGTTGTGTGAATAAGTCAACTAGCGCCATCTAGTGTCAGGAACGAGAGCGAGGGGAGCTTTGCAGAGAATGACATCACCGATCTCTCGACCGACAGCGCCACCCGAAGAACTAAGTTTCTAGAAAATCTATACTCGAACTCTCGGTACCTTACGCGTGTTTACTTGAACATTCCGGATATTTTGCTAATTTAGATAAATAGGTGGCGCAAGATGCGATCGAGACAGAGTTTAACTCGGCGACACAAGCGAAGCTTCGGAGCGGAATTAAGTGAATTAGTGTGTTTAATTATAGTGTTTTTAACTTTAATTTGTATAAAGTAAATTAAAGTTTTAGTTTAGGTAATTTTATCGGCAATTTTTATTGTCACGAACCTCAAGCTCGTAACAGTATTTTATGAATAACAGCGGTTTATTGTTTATTTTGGAGATAACTTTGGATTTTTTTTTCTATCGAGATAATTTTACGAAATCGACTTTTCGTCTAACATAATCCTTAACATTAATCCTCAACTTTACCATATATTTATTTCAAAATTAATGCTGCAATATTTTCGGCATAACGAAGGATCTTGCTAAGCCATTTGAGATTATATTTCCCTTGAAGTACTCTAAATATTCTCTGGGTCTGGGTCTGGATGTTTGTTTTTTTTTTTTTTTTTTGCGCCCGAAGCAAATATGGGCAACCCTCCGGAAAGCGGGGGAGGGAGGTGGTGAATGCTCATAGCATACCACGCAGCCGGCTGCGTGGTTATGTGGCGACTTTTACCCACTAAACACCACCTTTTAGGAAATGGCTTAACGATCTGACTGGAGATCTCTAAGCCGTATACGAACGCGACCCTCCTTGGCAGAAAGGAGGGCGCAACCGGGATGTTTGTCCTTGTGCAATTAATATATGTAAACTGTCTCCACGATACAAGAGAAAATCCTAATGTACCTAGTGCACCCGTTCAAGTTAGATTAAGTTATTAAGGTACAAAGTGAAATAAAGTACTTAATCATTGTATACTACAGGAAAAACCCTCAACACAAGGCGGAGTTCAGCCACCCCAGTGATTCTGACTGGGGTTCGGGGCCGCAAGCGCCGTGCCCTTACGGTCTGGCCTGCGCGCGTCGCGACCCGCGACACTGGCGCGACCACACGCACCCCGACGGCATGCACCCTCCGCCGCCACCAGGTATATATATACCTTGCACGTACACATACACACTTGTATACATACATACAAACACATGTACTGCAAGTATACATACACACGTATTGCGGGTATACATACACACGTATTGCGGGTATACATACACACGTATTGCGGGTATACATACACACACACCCGTACTGCAGGTATACATACACATACACGTACTGTAGGTATACATACACACATATACTGCAGGTACACACACACGCGTACGGATTGACTGCGCGCATCGCGACCCGCGGCACTGGCGCGACCACACCCACCCCGACGGCATGCACCCTCCGCCGCCACCAGGTATACATACATACATGTACCTTGCACGTATACATACATACACACACACACACACACACACACACACACACACACACACACACACACACACACACACACACACACACACACACCTACTGCAGGTATACATACACACGCACGTACTGCAGGTACAAACACGCACTCCGATGATATATACATACACAAACGCAGTCTAGAGTATACGCACCCTGTAGTTACATTCTTTTTACAATGAGAAAGGGCCCGTGTCCGATAGTAGACTTATACGAGATGATAAAAATGAAGATTATAGATAAAGATTACAGCAGGCTGTTCAAGCAAAATTGTATTGTCACGAAAAACCAGGGTTATTGTAAAAAGTTATTAGATACGTTAGATTTGATTTGTTTTTATTTTTATAGAATGGAATGAAAAAGGAGCACAGTCTATCCGATGGTAAGTAGATGCTGTGGCCCATAGACATCTACGTCTATCCTCGGTTAAGAATCAAATGCCGATGTTTTGTTACCCCTGAGGACTAAGATGGAAAGCCTTGTTTCCAATTAAAAGAGTCTCCAGTTCTCTACACTCACCATACGAAATACAACAGCGTTAAGCTGCTATTTTACGCTGGTATTCTGTGAGAGCGTGGTTCTTTCTAGTTCGAGCCGACTTATTCGTGCTACAACCATAATATACCTTCATCATGGCTCTACGACGATGAAATGATATAATAAATATCCAGTAAATATGTATATTCGAAAATTTCACTACTGGTGGCCAGTTCTTATTCCTTAGATGGTTATGGAGCGATAAGCCCGCATCGCTACTCCAGTGCCTATTAGCAGATTTTACATCAAATATTTTACTGCTCAGACCTGCAGGTTTCCTCAGGATATTTACCAACCTACACCGCCAAAAACGCCTCTACACATCCTAACTGGTTGCGGACCCTTAATGCGCAAACGTGACACTCATCTGGGAAACTATCTACTCCGCCCAGAAGAAGTGAAATTGCTCACGCCTAAGTAACTCCTATTCGTTAAAGACATAGGGCTTAGCCGTGAACTATAGCCATAGCAGCGATCACAATAGATCTTATAGGTCGCAGTGATACTGGTCTCTTTCCCTAGACCAGCATAACTGCTCGTATATTAAAAAAAAAACCTTCACTGCATGTGGTAACCGTTACGACTCATCAAGAGTTCACTACTGAACATACATAGGTTCGCCCCATAGATTGTCTCAATGGGGGGATCTTAGCCGTATTAAGCATGTAAGACGTAGGTCCTGTGCCTGATCTCCCTCCGGTCGTGTCGGATTACTATCCCATCGGACAGGGTGTGAGGGAATAGAGAATGCACCTGTGCTTTTGCATACACTCTGGCTTATACTCGTAGTGTCAGTCCTGTCCTACGCAAATGGCTGGTTTTCATTGAGACAGACCGCCGTGACCGAAATTCGGTCTGGAGGGCATTACTATTAGCCATAGTTGCCGGACAGATGAGTTGGCAACTGCAGTTTCTTTAGTTTTATTCAGCTGTTAGAAGGAAGATACTGCTGCCCATCTCCTGGCGCAATTTCCCTCTGTAGCCTTTCGGATATTTTAGACCACACATGCTAAATCACCAATTAACCATTTCTATCGTAGCCGGTGGGGATCGAACCGCAGTTTTTCGCGTACTGTGCAATTTAAGACCAGCGCTTAATCTCTGAGCTACTTATTAATAACTATTAATTAGTGAAATGATTTTGAACAAAACTAACTTTACTTATTAAATCGCGTTTACTTAATAAGTAATATATATGGTCGTTAAGCGACCATTGGTGCTGTGAAGCACTAGAAACATCGGGAAAGACGACTTTGTCTGCCACTGGGGCGGCACCATTTTGTAACGACGTGAAACATTCGAGACATTTCATAGCGGATAAGTTAATTTGATGTAAATGTGCAGTGATTAATGTTTCTTTCTGAAATATCAGTTTTATTTCTTATTGGTTAGATTAGAAATGGATAAAACATACTACGGATTTACTCGAATACTCCACATGGCATAAGGTGTTTGGTCTAGATAGATCGGACCAAGAAATTAATATGTAAAAGTAGAAGGTAGCCTTAGTTAACTATAACATCGGGACGTCAAACAGCTCACCCCCCTGCCCCCCTCCCCCGTGACCATGGGCGCTGGAAAATGGCCGAAACGTCAGGGATCAAAAAAGTTAAAATTAAACGCGATAAAGTCCGTAAGATTAGTTTTATTCCATACTACGGATGTTCCTAGAAGTAGAAGAATTAAAAAAAAGTTATAAATGTCTAAAAAAGAACACAGCATTGAGGCATCGTTTTCCTACCCGGGGTACAAACTGGAACACTCCTTTGTGCCTCGAGCTGGAGTTTGAGTTTACGTCAGAGAGGACATCTGTTCTCGACGCTTCGGCAGACTTGAAGGTGCGGACATGTCCAGAACAGACCGACTCTTCGACCACGTCCAAATGGCGTGATTCCAGATGTGGAGGATCATGCACCTTCCCTGTTGGACCTTCTGCTGACCTCTCACCCGGACGGATATCAGATTTCCGTCGAAGCCCCTTTAGGCTCCTCGGACCATTGTCTTGTCCGGAGTGTGGTGCCACTCACGCTGAAATCGCAGTTGCATTCTGCAGGCCGCCGCCGTGTTTGGCACTATAGGTCAGCCGATTGTGATGGGATGTGGTCTTCCTTTGCATCCTACCCTTGGGTGCGGGTTTGCTTCTCGCCGGACTATCCAACGTTGTAGCGGATTCTGTAGCTGATATGGTACTTCAGGGTATGGAACTTTTTATTCCTTCCTCTGTGGTGCCCATTGGAGGCAAATCTCAGCCATGGTTTGGTCGCTCCTGTAAAATAGCATCATGCTATAAGCAGGAGTGCTACCGAGCCTGGGCTGACGCATCAGCGTCCCGGGATGTAAACACCAGCGCTATAAAAAAGAAATAGGTATAATTCCGCCACTAGGTCCTTCAAAAGAGTCATTGCCAAGGCAAAGTCAGAGCACATAGGCAGAATTGGCGAGAAACTAGTTCGCCTTCCTTCTGGAACCCGTGCATTCTGGTCTCTCGCCAAGGCTGTCCAAGGGAATTTCTGTCAGCCATCTCTTCGATCTCTGCACAGGGAGGACGACTCACTGGCCCATACCGCAAGGGTGAAAGCCGATCTTCTAGGCTCTTTCTTTGCGTCCAGCTGATTAGTGACCGCCAATACGGTTTTCGCCGTGGTCGGTCAGCTGGTGATCTTCTGGTCTACCTAACTCACAGATGGGAAGAGGCAGTAGAGTCCAAGGGGAGGCATTGGCCGTTAGTTTGGACATTGCGAAGGCCTTCGATCGGGTTTGGCACAAAGCGCTTCTTTCGAAGCTCCCTTCCTATGGGCTTCCCGAGAAATTGTGCGATTGGATCACCAGCTTTCTTGCAGATTGGAGCATCAAGGTCGTTGTAGACGGTGCAAGCTCCGATTGCAAGCCTATTAATGCTAGTGTTCCACAAGGCTGCGTGCTATCGCCAACGCTGTTTCTTCTGCATATCAGTGATATGTTGCAAACCCGTAACATTCATTGCTATGCAGATGACAGCACTGGTGATGCTCTTTACACCGGCCGAGCCAATATTTCTCGGGAAAACGTCTCCGAGTGCGGGGACAAACTTGTGTCTGAAGTTGAGTCTTTGCTGAACAGAGTTTCGGATTGGGGGCGACTAAATGTAGTCCATTTTAACCCCCAGAAGACACAAGTTTGCGCGTTAACCGCTAAAAAGAACCCCTTTGTCGTATCTCCTCAGTTTCAAGGCTCTGTTGCCTCAGCCAGTATCGGAATCGGCGTTGACATATCGAGTGACGTGCAGTTTCGTGGTCACTTGGAAGAGAAGGCCAAATTGGCCTATAAAAAGCTTGGCGTGCTCAGCAGAGCGAGGCAGTATTTCATGCCGGCACACCACCTGCAACTTTACACGGCGCAGGTTCGGCCGCACATGGAATACTGTTCCCATCTCTGGGCTGGGGCTCCCCAGTACCAGCTCCTTCCACTTGACCGCATCCAGCGCAGAGCTGCTCGAATCGTCGACGACCGAGTGTTTTCCGATCGGCTCGATTCACTGGCGCTGCGAAGAGATGTTGCATCTCTTTGCGTATTTTATCGCATCTATCACGAGGAGTGCTCTGAGGAATTGTTCGGATTAATCCCAGCCGCCAAATTTCGTGAACGCACTACGCGGCAAACGTCCCGATACCATCCACACCATCTGGATGCTTGGCCGTACACCACAGTACGTTTCAAAAGGAGTTTTCTTCCGCGTACAACCTCTGTGGAATAGTTTACCACCGGCGATTTTTCCGGACCGATACGACCTGGGGACCTTCAAGAAAAGAGCTTACTCCTTTCTAAAGGGCCGGCAACGCACCTGCAATTTCCCTGGTGTTGCCGCATGCCGCATGCTCGTTTGCCCCCTCTTCTATAAAAAAATACATTAGAACCTACCTATAAAAAAACTAAAAACCGAAAAGCATTTATTTAAATCAATTATGGCACTGCGTGATAAATAATTTCGCCTAGCGACATCTGGTGAGTTTAAAATAAAAAAGTTATAAGAATCGGCTAAATTAGTATTAATCAATGTACATATAGTATTCGCGTAAATATAAAAAGCAATTATTGTAATGTATTTGTTCCAGGTATGAAGAAAAGAAACACCCATATCGTTCAAAGGCACGGCAAAATAATCTACGTAAACGCGAATACAGTCAATTTCTATGACGACCACTTCGAAGCCGAGGATTCGGACGGAGAGAGTGTCGATTATGATTATGAATTCGATTAAACCTATTTAATATAATGTTGAAAAGTTTTAAAGTTTAGGTTTAAAAAAATTATGTTAATTAAACAAACGTTATTGTATTTAGTATTTTCTTTGTTTATACCCCATTAGTATAGACGAGTTAATTACGTGTCTTTGATATCTTTGTGGTTTTGATACTACAGCTTATCAGAAGTGCACTACTGAAGATTGGCCTCCCCCATAAATTTCATCATACCTCCAAATTTGCCATAGTTGCCACCAGTTGCCACGCTTTGCTGACGAGTATTTTTACTCTTTAGTTAGACGCTGGTGTCTATCTCTTGATTTGTTTCCCTGTCGGTGTCGCCTCTTACGACACCCACCAGACGATATGGGGCAGTGGCACAGAAATCTAAATATACCTTGTCGCCGCACGTGTGACTCGTAGGCCACAAGCGCGCGAGGAGCGTTTGTTTCGGTCACCAGTACTGTTTCGTACGCAGAGACGTAAAAATGGTGTTTTGAAGCATATCCAACCGCGGAAATTCCTCCACAACTCGCAAATTTTCAAATAAAGGGATAACATTTCATAAATAACTGAGTATAAATAATTTAATAATATTTTATATCGTTAACCGTTTATCGGCGATTGTCTGTTTGTTTGTACTTTTAAATTACTTGATAAATTTTTAATCAGTTATATTGTAAGGATAAGTAATTATATTGTATGGATAGTAGTCTTAATTCGATCTGTAAGAAGCCGTGAAACCGAAAAGTAGCAAACAACATAAAGTCAGTTACAGATCTTTAAAACTAATAAAAAATGATAAATATGTCACACATACATATATTTATTAGTTTGCTGTTTGTGTAATGTTGTATTCATTTAATTATACATCTGTTTATTTAATACAATGCTTTTATTACAAGTTTCCAAAAGATCCGGTTATTAAAGATAAATGGATATATTTAATCTTAACGTATTATTATTTTCCCTTTTTTTCTAATTATAAAACGTCTAAAAGCTAAAGCTAAGACTAAAAGCGTCTATTACTGAGACAATTTCAGGTAATTAGTTATATCTTGGTGTGAGACTCCTGGAAGATCAACGACGCTTAATAGAAAGTTATCGAAACGTGCGTTGCGCTGAACTATGCCCAAGTGAGAGCGAGCGCGCAATGTTATTCTCTGTTTTTCGCACACTTTAATTATTGGACCGAGTGTCTACGCCTCCTGACATTTTGCGTTTTTATAAAATATTCCTTAACGCAATAGTTTATAGATTAATCATTGTTGCATGAATGCTAGAGATATTTGTAGGCGTAATTGTGTATTTATTGTTTGTCTATGTGTGAGAGCTACGGCCTGGCGACACGCGTCCCGATATTAAAAGACAGTAGAAGGCATTTCTATTGTTTCATTATTTGGATTTCTGTGGGTAGTGGATATTCTTACATCTCCACTACACGGTCAAGGCATGGTTGTTTCGATTATGAACCTTATGATAATACAATACGACATCATTTTAATAATAAAATTGAAAATTGACGGGATTAGTCAATATATAAAATAGGAAATAGGCGTACTAGGTATATTTATTTTTTGTAAATTGTTTTTTTAACGTTACACTGGGATTTTCTCCTGTATAGTAGAGGCAATTTACAAACATTAATTGCACAAGGGTAAACATCCAGATCTGGAATAATTAAAAACATGCTTTAGTTACCAACAGTTATTCTGTTATTGTTTTCCATATTATGTTATGCATCATGTGATTAATCAGGGCACCATTTATAATGCTCGGGCAATACGATTAATGATAAGTCAAATCGAGTCAAACCTTACCTAACCTAACCTAAATTATTTTTTTACTCTGCCTAATAATTAACGGACTTCATTCTCAAAGCTCGTTCGTCTTTTTATCATAATGCGTACTCGTATTGGGCATTTATATACGTAGTAGGTGCTGCAGCTATATTATGGTTGTAGCAGGAATAGGTCGGCTCGACTGTGGTTCTGTTGTGTTTCGTATGATGAACGTAAAAAAAATCACCATCAAGTGGGATGCGTGCTCGGATGACGCCTTTATTCTATATAAAAATGTTCACACTGTCTAGATATTACGAATAATGTCTTATTAAAATTGAGTAGCGTTTGAATACTTGGGCATCTATATTCTTGTAAGAAAATTGTATCTGCGGCAGGTAAAAGGAAAAACAGAGTGAAGAATGACACTGGCAAGGACTCACCAGTAGAAGAACTAATCGTAACCGGAAAAAGAGCACGGAAAACTGTGCAAAGAGAAGTGTGGAGTGGAAGTGAGTCTGAAGAAGAAGATCCATATCATACCGACGATTCCGATGACTGGAACCCTCCGAGCGACGTATCCGAAAGTCAAGACTATTCACAGATTATTGATTAAGTTTTTTTTTTTGATAAAATATGTTTTGAATATTTTATTTTTCTTTTATTTCAACTTCCTTGTGGAATCGACTACCATAGATTTTTCCGGACCCGTACGTCTTAGGGACCTTAAAGAAAAGCGTCTACACTTTTTTAAAAGGCCGGTAACGCATCAGGGATTCCCCTGGTGTAACAGTTGTTCATGGGTGGCGGTAGTCACCATCACGTGAGCCGCATGCTCGTTTGCTCATATAAAAGAAAACTGTGACACATAATCATAACAGATTTGATATTTTTAATATTAATAAAATTATATTTAAAGCAAAATAAAAATATGAAACGACAAGCCTGACGGTAAGATGCGGACTTTTAACTCATAGAGTCGTGGGTTTGCATTCGCCATTCGACTACTATGGTGGACCACTTCTACTCTTGACACAAACGGTTGGTTAACGGTAGTAGGTAGTAATGTTAATAGCGTTACTTGAAAGTAGTATATTCTCTTTGCTAGTAGGTATCTTTTTTTAAATATCACACTGATCATGACCTGTGATGATTCTTGGCAGAATACTAGGTACTATGATCTAGGATAATCACAGCTCATACGTCCGCAACATTTTAGACTAGAAAAGAGATTTCCAGAAATAGGTGGAAACCGAATTGAAAATTCCATTACATTCATACATTACATACAAACTGATACATATCAAGTTACCTATTAATGAAGGCAATTTTTCTAACAATATTCAAAGTCTAGAGACTAGCGATCTGCACAGAACAGCCCGAGCGTATGCGTGCTCATATACTCTGGCACTATATTCCTGTTCTGCACTCATAACTAGCCGCCGTTGGGGCCTTCTGTCGTGGTTGACATTCCGACCTCCAGACCGACCGAAATTTAGTCTGAATCTAAATCAAGTCTTTACATTTAAGAAACAACATTAAGAATACTTATAACATTAAAATGACTTTGAGTATAATCAATAGAGAAACTGGCAAGATTTTATTTACTTAGATTACACAACTCAAATTTTGAATTAAATGTTAACAATAATGCAACAAAATCAGACCAAGACGTTGCAACAGCTTTTGAAAAACATTTAAACAACATTCACATTCATTACAAAGTCACTGAATTCCTCCCCTACTGTCGCCGAGTCAAACAAAATGTAGAAGTCAGAACAAAATGTAAAAAACAAATTTGCATTTTATAAAATATCAGAAATTATTGTAAGATATTTCAAAACTATTGATGTTAAGGAAAACAGCAGATCGATGAGGTATTTCTGTCAAAATTATTGCGTCTATAATAGATGAAATCGCACCCCACCTTGCTATTATTTTCATCTATTTTTTACCTAATGACCCGAAATACAGGTTCGTCGCCTAGTTTAGGTATCAGTCTATCACATTACTTTGTGCCTTTTTTTGTCAAAATTCGATATTGTTAATTTAATGTGAAGAGAAAAATAAATTATTATGATTGTTGCGCGCTATAATTAGCGCCTGGTATGTGGCGGCTGATTATTAGCGCCATCTGGTATCAAGCAGCGGAAAGAGGAGCGTCAAGATCTTTCTAGAACTCTCCCACTAGCGCCATCTAGTATCGAATGGAAGAACTAAGTTTTCTAGAAAGCCCCACACTCGAACTTTCTACACCTGATCGGTCGGAGCCGGTATTTGCTGGAATATTCTGGATGTTTCGGTGGAAGAAGCCTTGTAATGTGATAAAAATTAAGTAAGCAATAAAATAGTCCCACGGCTGTGGAAACGTGGACTCGCTCCCATGGACGTGTAGAATTCGGCTTACGCAGCAATCCCCCCTTCGCGTGTGAACTGTATGTTAGTACATAAATTCCAACTTGTTTTTCTGACAATATACTTTAGACCATCTTACGAGTAACATGCCTTTTATTTGAACACCTGAAGAACCCATCATATTACATGGCGACAATGCCAGGCCCAAGAAAGAAGTCCTAAGAAATCAAGAAAGGAGGCTCAAGTAAAAAAAAAAACAGAAGATGGGAAAAAGCCAATCTAAAGAACAAGTAGTCATAACCCAGAACGCCAACGGAGCAGCATCAGCCATAACCAAACTACAACGTAAGATTTAAAATACTACACTTTGGAAACCCCAACAATCATCTTCGTCCCTCTGGTAGCTGCTGCCATCATGTACTACGCCATAAAAAAGTGCTGTCAAGCATCCATCAGTACATTGAGACGAGAATTGAACGCCATCTCAATGGACAACTTAAACCGCCCAGCCCGCATTTAAGCCGCACCACGTACATCAAGAGGTGTCCAGGGAAAACCCGGCCCACATCAAGAGGTGTCCAGGGAAATACCCGGCCCAATTCAAGAAGATGACAGCGTAACCTGGAGCCCCAACGACCAACTTCGTGCCCGGCCCGTACTCGAACCGCACCGATGCACACACCTCGTCCCATAGAAATCGAATAGGTTAACCAAGTAAGCCGTACTCTGTCCTTTTACCAATAAAATAAGATAATATTTTTATTATGTCTGCTAGTGTTTTAACGTTATGTCCTTGTTAGAATTGGAAAAAATACAAAATGATTTAGAGGAAATTGGGAATTATTTAGTTAAAATCGGACCCGCTCGTGGAAAACGTTCAGAAACTGCTAAAAATAAAGTTACTACAGCAACGAAATTGTACAGTAGTTTGGAGCTTTGGAGTATATTTCATCTCAAATTAAGGTTAAAATCGAAAATTCTGTGATAAGCAATGAGAACTTGCGGCACATAAATAAGTGTATGGAAAACATACATTACACCTTTAGGAAAATTATTCTTTTATTGCAATTTTTTTTCAGCCAATTGTCACAATGGATACTGAAAGCTTTGATTTGGAACCCGCAATTTCCTTACTTCCGATTATGAATAACCAGGAAAACGTAACTAACCAATTGATACCTAGGCTGCACTAAAAGTATCGGGAATGGAATATTGCCACTGTTCCTGTCATATTAAAATCTTTTTAATTGAAAACTCCTTGGTTTTAAAAATCGAATACCATTTATTTATTTAAAAAAAAGATTCTCAGCCTTGTCACAAGGTTTTGTCAAACTTGTTTAGTCGTTGAGAAAATGGAATTGACTCGAGAAAATTCGGGAGCGATGATTTATTATGACTTTCGAAGTGGTTTAACACAAAAACAGTATGTTGACCGGATGATTTCTGCATTTGGTGATGAAGCTCCATCCAAAACCACAATTTATCGCTGGTTTGCTGAATTTCAACGTGGACGTGTCAAGCTCAGGGATAATCCCCGTCAAGGTCGTCCAAAAACTGCAGTCACCAAAGAAACGTTGATGCTGTGCGTAAGCTGATTGAGGAAGATCGACCTGTGATATACCGCGAAATTCAAGCAACTTTAGACATTGGCATGAGTCAAATACAAATAATCGTGCATGAACAATTACGTGTAAAAAAGTTGTTTTTTCGATGGATACCGCATACGCTCTGTGAAGAGCAAAAAGGGGCTCGCATTACTTGGTGCGTCAAAACTCTCGAAACATTCCACGCAGGATCCTCAAATGCTGTATACAACATCGTATCAGGTGACGAATCCTGGATATATGCGTACGAATCCGAAACAAAAAACCAGTCACGAGTTTGGGTGTTCGAAAATGAGTTAAATCCAACAAAAATTGTTCGTTCACAGAGTGTTGCAAAAAAAATGGTGGCCACGTTTGTCTCCAAAACCGGCCATGTTACGACTATTCCTCTTGAGGGACAAAGAACGGTTAATGTAGAATGGTATGCTAGCATTTGTTTGCCACAGGTCGTTTCTGAACTCCGTAAAGAGAACTGCAACCGCCGCATCATCCTCCATCACGACAATGCGAGTTCTCACACCGCACACAGAACAAAAGAGTTTTTAGAGCAAGAAAACATAGAATTATTAGACCATCCGCCGTACAGCCCCGACCTAACCCCTAATGTTTTCTATACTTTCCCTAAAATAAAGAATAAATTGCGTGGACAGAGATTTTAATCACCTGAAGAAGCTGTGGACGCCTACAAAACGGCCATTTTGGAGACCCCAACTTCCGAATGGAATGGTTGCTTCAATGATTGGTTCCATCGTATGGAAAAATGTGTCAAAGTTCGCGGAGAATACTTCGAAAAGCAATAAATACATTTTTAAATAGTAATGTTGTGTCACTTCCTTGATTCCCGAAATTTTCAGTGCCGCCCTCGTAGACAGTATTCTATTGTACAGTAGTATGCTTAATAATAAAGGTAATGAGCAGCTAATAAACTTTGTATTACAAACCAGGCTCTTAGACAGTGCAAAGCTGCGTCTTCAAAATAATTATAAACACGTGAACTTTCTTGTTACGGATATGCGTAAATACCTGCTTCAAAAAAAATCTGCAGTAGCCTTACAAACACAACTTTTTAGCACCAAACAGGGTCGTAGGTCTAATAGTGGTTAATATAGCGCATAGCGCCATATTGTAGCGCGCTATCTCTCCATAACACATAGCGCGTGCTATGTAAGTAGTCGCCACAACGCTATTGCGCTATGGCGCTATTAAGTATAATTGCCGACATAAGTCGTGAGCACACTTTTTATTGGTCGATACGACGTTGACCACGCGGACGTTCAACGTGATTGGTCGATCAGTCGATTCTCGTCGTCTATTGGTTTTCAAACATATCATTCGGCTTCCGTACACTTCAGAGCAATAATTTAAGCGATAACTTTTTTAATTAGTTTATTTTCGTTAATTGTTTTTGTTACCTCGTTGTTAATTGTTTTTTGTGTATTCCTTGTTATTAATTGTTTTTGTTATTACTTGTCTTTAATTATTTTTGTGGTTATAATTTGAGTGTTCAGATTTTGGTTTAAATATGCAGAGAAAGAAGAATACGGTGTTAAATAGACAATCCCGACAAATGGTCTATTCAGTGTTTAGTTACATGAAAAAATTAGGTACTGCGAAAAACTTCATAGGTGTATATACGACTGCTGAGGCGACTAATGTCTCAGTAGCTACTGTACGGCGCACCGCAAAACCAGATTGTATGGAAGGCATATCACCTCTTTCTTCTTAATAAAATAATCAATTCTAACCTCTAGGTATACATTAAATACTTTATGGCAGATAATAAAATAACGGACACGAATATCTGTAACATTACTGTATCAAAGTAAAAGTTGATGTGTACGAGTAAACATTTTCAGAAAAGTCGGCGCAAAAATTCAATTACGAATTGAAATAATAAAGGCACCCAATAATTTTGCCCGACAGTGTACCTACCTCCCACCACAGTTTATCTGTGCTCACGACTCGTGTCGGAAACTATATTAATATCTCGCGGCAACTAGTTCTAGCAGCAGCGCTGTTGGGAGAGGACGTGTGACGCAAATTTCATCTAGTAGCACGCTGTTCATCCCGCGCGACCTAATTTAGTGTTAGACGTTATTTAGTTAGTGTATACAGTATATTTATAAGTGATCGCAGGACACAGTTGTCTGCTATAAAAGAAGCCTAACTAATGTTTTTAAATGTAAATAAAATATAGATACAAAAATGTATATAATAGTGTGTGTAAATAGTTGATTTTTACAAATACAATCAATAAACTTTTAAATATCCAGTTATTTGGTTTATAATTTATATTAAGGTTAAAATAACGTTTACATCAATTATAATAAAAATATTATAGAAAGTCGTAAGCCTGAAAAGTACGAAAAAGCGTTCATTGGTTTTTCTTTCAGCTTTATTTTATTTTAGTCTAAAATGCGACTTATTCCGAAATAATGTTATTACATAGCACGCGGTCTATCCAATAAACGACATGTAATGTAACGTGCTACGAAATTTATATTTTATAGCCTGTAGCGTGCTATTGATTTATAGTCGTTTTGAACAACTTTACGTAGGTCCATTGAAAAATTCGGCTTCGAAATTGAGCAACTTTTCGTCAATTTAACATTAGCTCAAGCCGACTGGGAGGACGGGAAATATGATACCTTACGTCCATTAAATGAAAAAATGGCTATAAAACGTTTTTCCAACGGTCTGTCCGATGCAAGATTGAGCACAATCATCGCATCTCGTAATTTCGTTTCCCTCACAGAGGCCATTCAAGCACCAGTCGATGAAAACACAATTAGTTTTAGTGGTGAACAGGTGATGAATTTTAGGCAACTCGGTTGCAACCGATTTAGTAATAGGCGCGGTCGTGCTAATTCATACAGAAATAATTATAATCGGAATTACAACCATCATGGTCACCCTAGCAACTCGAATACTCGTAATCATAATAATACGCCTCGTACAGAGCTACTTCGAGATAGTTTTCGCGGTAAATTCCAGCGTGGAACCCAGAGTGGTCGGCATAGAAATCGCTCATCCTCTAATTCATACTCAGGACGTGTTTTTCACAGTCAGAGCCCGCGATAGAGAAGGAATGTACTCAAAACGCACCGAATAGCGCGTTTTTTCGTAGAGAATAGTGATAAGTTTCTTTTAAATTACAATGTAAATAGTGTCGCGCGCCTAAAGTTGACGTCTGGTACCTAGCACTAGCGCCATCTAGTGTCGGGTAACAGAGCGAGGAGAGCTTTCCGGAAAATGCCATGACTAATCTTTCAACCAACAGCGCCATCTAGTATCGAATTGAATAACTAAGCTTTCTAGAAGCCCAACACTCGAACTTTCTGCGTCTAGCCGGTCGGCGTCCGTATCTACGGGAATATTCTGAATGTTTCGGTGTAAACGTGTATTTAAAGCCGCTGCATGCCACGATCGGGGCAGTATTGAATTTAGCGAGACAAGCGAAGCTTCGGAGCGAAATAAAGTGAATCAGTGTGATTAATTATTAGTGTCTTTTAACTTTTAATTGGTGTTCGGTAATAAAAGTGTAAATTTTGGTAATTCAATCGGCAGTTTTTATTGTCACAAACCTCAAGCTCACTAACTAACAATTGGTGTCAGAAGTGGGATAAAATCATGCCGATTTTACCTAAGGAGGAAACGGAGAGTGTCCGTACCCGAAGTCAACGCCAGCAGGAGACGGACCAAAGAAGATTTGGTGGTGTAACGTCGCAGACGTCGGAGGGCCAGCTGCCGGCTGCAGGTCCGTCAGTAGCTCCTACATCTGCAGAACCTGACTTAGGTACTCTGATGGTGATGCTACAGGAGCAGGCTCGTCGACAGGAGGAGCAGGCCCGTTGGTTAAAAGAGCAGCAGGAAGAACAGGCTTGCCGGCAGGAGGAACAGGCTCGCCGGCAGGAGAAACAGACCCGCCGATTGGAAGAGCACCATGGGGTGGAAATTTCACTTACGAACTAACCATGCTGCACTAAAATGGCTATTACAGTTTAAAAATCCAGAAGAACAAGTTGCGAGGTGGATTGAACTACTGCAGGAATACGACTTTGAGATCGAACATCGCAGCGGGAAATCTCACGGCAACGCAGATGCATTGTCAAGATGACCTTGTCCTGAAGATTACAACCATTGTACTAGGCAAGAGAGTAAGGAAGTGGTATCCAAGTATCGCAAGTACGGAAAGATAAAAACATTGCTGTGGCCGCACGCTGCTAAACGGGGGCCGCACTGCACATTCTGTTTTAAAACTCCCTCTAAATCTAGCCCAGGAAGAATCGCCGATCTGCAACTTTAGCAAAAATAGTGCACGAGGTATAATGCTACGAAAATGCAAACTTTAGTGTGGGACGAAATTACAATGTCGCATAAAAAAGCTGTAGAAGCACTAAATCGAACGCTCCAGGATTTGCGTAGCAATACCGATGTAATGGGAGGAATGGTGGTTTTACTTTACTGGCCGGTGACTTTCGCCAAACTTTACCTGTCATTCAAAAGGGCACACCTGCAGATGAAATTAAAGCATGCCTCAAGTCGTCTATTTTATGGAACAAGGGGACAAAATTCAGTTTAACTACGAATATGAGAGTGCATTTGTATAATGATAACAATGCTGGAAACTATGCTGACGCACTATTAAAAATTGGCGATGGGCGGTTGGAAACGGATGCTGAGGGCTGCGTTAAATTGACGAGAGATTTTTGTAATTAAGTACAGAGTCATTCCGAATTAATTGCGAGCGTTTATTCAGATTTAACGAACAACATGCATGAAGACAAATGGTTACGTGAAAATGCGATTCTTGCACCAAAAAATGAGAGCGTTAACAAAATAAATTCAGACATATTAAGCGAAGTAGCAGGAGAAATAACAGAGTATTTGTCAGTAGACACAGTTATGGACACAGAACAGAGTACTTCATGTCCCGCAGAGTTTTTAGAAACTCTGCGGGACATGAAGAATTCTCTAGAGTTGTCAGGTGTGCCCTCACATAAGCTTCAATTAAAATTAGGCGTCCCAGTCATGCTAATGCGAAATATAGATGCTCCTCGGTTATGTAACGGGACAAGGCTTCGTGTGACAGACACATCTTGGACGGAACATGATCGGTGCTACAATTTTGACAGGCGTAGGAAAAGGTGAAAATATTATTATACGACGGATCCCTATAATTCCCACAGATCTTCCTTTTCAATTCAAAAGGTTGCAGTTCCCTATTAAGCTCAGTTTTGCAATGACAATTAATAAAGCGCAAGGGCAAACGTTACAGGTAGCGGGGATTAACTTAGAAAAACCGTGCTTCTCTCATGGTCAGCTGTATGTAGCATGTTCGCGTGTGTCAAATGCCTAGAATCTCCACATTCTTTCCCCAAATGGAAAAACATTATAACAATACAAAACATATAACATTGTGTACAGTAGCATCTTAAAATAGCGTTCAGTTAGTTTTTTTTCCAAAATTCCCATAATCAATTAATCAGAATTCCCATAGATCTTCCCTTTCAATTCAAAATTTCCTATTTATCTCAGTTTCTTTTCAATTCCAAATGCTGCACCTCTGACGGACCTATTAAGCTCAGTTTCCTATCAACTCAAAAGGCTGCATCTCTGACGGATCTTTTATTTGGCTCAGTTTCCTTTCAAAAAATATTCCATTTTCATTTGGAATAAACAGGCTATTTACATGCTTTCCTATACGCTGCGTTTCAAAAGATTTAAATAGGCTGACGAATCAATTTTGCTCAGTTTCCTTTTAATGGCTGCATCTCTGACAAATCTATAACACTCAGTTTTCTTTCAATTCAAAAAGCAATGGATAGTTCATTTCCCAGTGACCATGCGGGCGAAGCCGCGGGTAACAGCTAGTCCATAAATAATTTTGACGTTTGTCATCTCCAAAAGGAGGACAAATCTGTACAGCGAGTTAAGACGTTGTTTGAATTCCTTGACCTCAGTTACTTAAATAAAGAAGAAAGGCAAGGTATCGAACAGATTTGTGCTAAGTGCGTAGATGTGTTCCACCTGCCAGGAGATTCTTTATCAGTAACCAATTTAATGGAAATTAGTAATTGACAACCGCTACCAATTATTACTGAAATTTTAGATTCACTTGCAGGCAGTATTTATTTTTCTAAATTAGATCTTCCTCAATCATACTACCAGCTCTCCTTAAATCCTGATTCACGAAAGTACACTTCGTTTAGCTGGAATAAGATGTATCAACTTTCTTTGGACGATGAGTCACGAAAATATACTACATTTACAGCTGGAAATCAATGCCAAATGAAGCGCTGCCCAATGGGGCTAAAAACTAGCGCCAGCGTTTTTCCAGACTATTAACTATAGCTATAGCAGGACTCAATTATGATAAATGTTTTATTTATTTAGATGATTGTGTCTTAATTGGGAAGTCAGCTTCACACCATAGTAAAAATGTAATCGATGTATTAAGTAGGTTGAGAAAAGTGAACCTTACATTAAACCCGATGAAATGTGAGTTTTTACGTAGAGAAATAGTTTACCTTGGTCATAAAATAACACCAGAAGGAATATTCCCCGATCCAAGCAAAATTGGCGTAATAAACTATATTACCCAACACCGACTTCCGCGGACGAAGTCAAACGATTTGTCGCGTTTGCAAATTATGGACGATTTATATCCAGTTTTGGGAATTTAGTATTTCCGTTAAATCAATTGTGTAAAAAAGGCAAAATATTTGTATGGTCTAACGAATGCGAGAAATCTTTTCAAATACTAAAAAATGCTTTAACGAACCCCCCTGTCTTAGACTATCCAGATTACTCGGAAACGAACATTTTTACATTACAAACAGACGCATCTCAAACAGGTTTAGGAACTGTACTATCTAATGGGAATGGAATACCCGGGAATCAAGATACCCGGTCATAGAATTAGAACTGTTAGCAATCGTCTGGGCGGTACGTCATTTTAGGCCTTATTTATATGTTAGGAAGTTCAAAATTTATTCTGACCATAGACCTTTAGTTTATTTATTTCGATTAAAGGACCGATCCAGTCGTTTAACCAAATTTCGCCTGTACTTAGAAGAATACGACTTTACCGTCGAATATTTTCCAGGTCGAAATAACGCAGCTGCAGATGCCTTAAGTCGACTCTCGGTGACGTCACAAGACCTAAAAAACATGCACGGAAAAGTCGAGAATATGATATCGGTTTTGACACGGGCACAAAGTAGAAAACTCAGGGAAAGTACTGACTTAACAATTGAATCTTGACCAGCTGACCGGCCTGATCAACCTGTCGCTGTTGAAGTACTCAAAAGACCTGACGATATAACTGAATTACGTTTTTCCGAAAAACCGTGTGAAAGATATAGGAACGATTCGAGCATAATTATTTCCGAGGCTAATTTTTGCTCATACGTACCATCGCAATCAGCGATTTTTCTATATTCTATCATTTCTATATTATATCATAAACAAGTATAACATCACCTATATAAAAAATATATAATACCTACCTACACCTATATATATATATATATATATATATATATATATATATATATATATATATATATATATATATATATATATATATATATACATAGTACCCGGTTGACCGAGCTTTGCTCGGTATTTTTCGCTCGATTTTTTTAATTCGTGTGTTTTGGAAATTATATTTAGATACAAATTACATACTGATGAATTATAAATAATATTTTTTGATCTTAGCGACATAACAGAAAAAACTGAACTGGTTATTTGAATAAAAAATCATGAGTGCAATTATTTTTATTTAAATTTTCGTGATTTTAAAAAATACTAAAAAAAGGGCTCGAAAAAAATATATTTTCTCAAAAAAGAAAGAAACTTGAAAAAAAAAAATAAAAAAGTCGGTCGGTCGGTCTGGGCTCGAACCGGGGTTTTACGATTTTGTGACCGCCCATTATACCAATAAGCTATTTATAATCATTACCAAACTGTCAAAATTTACCTTCTTATTCTAACTATATTGTAGCAGTTTTTAATTGCCTAAAAACACGGACAAAAAGACATTTTCTAAAAATAAATCTTAGCTAGATCGATTTATTATCCCCGAAACTCCCTGGACACTAAATTTTATGAAAATCGTTGGAGCCGTTTCCGAGATCCCGATTATATATATATACATATATACAAGAATTGCTCGTTTAATAGTATAGGATATATATATATATATATATATATATATATATATATATATATATATATATATATATATATGGCACCACGCTATTATGTTATATATATATATATATATATAACATAATAGCGTCACCACGGTTTTTAATGACTAGAAATATTAAACGCGTTACAGATAAGGACGAAATTACAATGATATTAGACGATTTTCATATATTACCCACTTTTGGACATGCAGACATTAACCGCATGATAAATAACATTAAAAAATATTATTTTTGACCAAGAATGTCTAATGACGTATCTAATAAGTTGCGTTCATAGTTGTAAAAGTTGCCAATTACAAAAGTTCTCAAACAAAAATGTTAGAGAACCATTAACTATTACTTCCACTGCTGATTCAGCATTTGAAAGAATAAGTTTAGATTTAATGGGCTTAACCTTAACAATGCGACTTAAGTAAGTTTGTAGAGGCGTATCCTTTACCTCGAACGGACGCTGAAACTGTTGCGCGATCTTTCGTAAATAACTTTATTACGTTACGGTAAATTACGTTACGGTATTCCAAAACAGATTATCAGTGACAAAGGCATAGAATTCACATCTTCTATCATGACAAAAATTTGCAAATTATTAGGCATAGAAAAACTAGTTTCTACACCATATCACTATGAAACTCCCGGTGGACTCGAAAACACCCATGAACAACGAAACTAAAACTTAAAGCTGCATACCTCAGAATTCAATGCGAAAATAATAAAACCGATTGGAGCGATTGGATTCCATTTTGGTGTTTCTCATTTAATAACAGCGTACATTCGGAAACGAAATGTTACGAGCTTGAGGTTCGTGACAATAAAAATTGCCGATAAAATTACCTAAATTAACACTTTAATTTACTTTACACAAATTAAAATTAAAAACACTAATAATTAAACACACTAATTCACTTAATTCCGCTCCGAAGCTTCGCTTGTGTCGCCGAGTTCAACTCTGCGTCCGATCGCATCTTGCAGCGTCTATTTATATAATTAGCAAAGAAGCGTCCCGAACATTCACGTAAATGCGCGCCAGGCAACGAGTATTCGAGTGTAGATTTTCCAGAAACTTAGTTCTTCGGGTGGCGCTGTCGGTAGAAAGATTTGTGATGTCATTTACTGCCAAGCTCCCCTCGCTCTCGTTCCTGACACTAGATGGCGCTAGTTGTGTCGTCGACTGGAGCGCGTAACACTGCCCCCTCCTAAGACATGCTCGTCCCGAGCATTATCGGCCCCATAATAACGCGCCAAGCGATCCACATGGACGATCTTAGAAGTCCCTCTTGCGCCTTTCTGTAACGGCTCCGCAATGTCAAGGGATGTCCTATCCCGTGGTGCACCAACATTGTACAATTTCGGTGCTCCTCTACTACGTGTCTGAGGTCCCCGCACGGCCGCACAACTTGTACATGTACGACACCAATCCTCGACATCGTCACGATAATGGACCCAGTAAAACTGTTCGCGGACCTTCAGTAGAGTTCGTTTAACTCCCAGATGGACTCTTGAACGACCATTATGGCACAGCTGTAGAACATTCGGCACTTTAGCTTTAGGGACAACCATTTGCAAACGACAGCTGTCTCCTCGACCATTGTCCCATTTACGGCACAGGACTCCATCCTGAATCAGCAAGCTGCCCCATTGGGCCCAATAGCTTTTCGTGGTTGAACTCATCGCCGAGACGTCCCTCCACTTAGGCTTGGTAGCACGGGCCTTCATTCATCCCAGAATCGGCTTGATGTCTGGATCTTCCTGCTGTGCATGTCGTAGGCTGTCCTTCCACCCGTTGCTGAGGTGGTCTGTCCTGAGCATCCTCACGGATAGCACTTCCTTAGTGTCTAGCCTACTACAATGGTTGTAATCTTCAGGACAAGGTCTTCTTGACGATGCATCTGCGTTGCCATGAGATTTCCCGCTGCAGTGTCGAATAGTAAAGTCGTATTCCTGCTGCTGCTGGGCGGTGCTGTTAGCCGCACTTCCTTTCTGAGACCGTTCACCTTCCCTTCCTAGGGTGTGCTTAGGGCAGCTAGACCGAAGATGGCCCCTTTCCCGACAGCCATAGCACCTAGGGCTGTATCTTTTATTGTGGTCGCAAACCGTAACTGCTGTATCCTCCCTAGCGTGAGGTGAACCATGATCCTGTCGCCGCCAGGCAGTGCCGTTAGCTGCACTACCCTCTCGAGATTGATCAACTCTCCTTTCCACGGGTCGCTTAGGGCAGCTGGATCGAAGGTGGCCCTTTTCCCCACAGCCATAGCACCTAGGGCTGTATCCTCTGTTGCGGTCGCGAACTGTAGCTGCTGCAACCTCCCTGACGCGATGGGAACGATGATCCTGCCGCACGGCTTCTACTTCCAGTGCATGGGCCAAGGCGTCCTTAAGCGTCTCGTGGTGCCCCAGCCTCACAGCAGCTCTGACTTCAAGGTCGCGGATGCCGTCGATGAATGTCTGCACCAGGTTACCTTCAATGAGCGCAGGTACAGACCGGTATGCTTTTCGCACCAGCTTCTCCACCTCTAGAGCCCACTGCTGCAGGTTTTCGTTGATGCGCTGCACGCGATCTTTAAGCTGCGCACGAAAAACGTGTTCCAGGTGAGCATCGCCATATCTCGCCTCCAACGCCTCAAGGAGTTGCTCATAAGTCACTTCCTCACCGAGAGCTTCCAGAACTGTTAAGGCCTGGTCGCGCAGGCCTAGTGTGAGAGCAGTCATGGCCTGACTTTTATTCCAGCCGTTCGCCTTCATAACAGCCTCGAACTGGATTTTGTAGGCTGACCAGGAAGAGGTACCGTCGAACGGTGGCACCTTGAACCCACGTAGCGAAGGTGTTGTAGCTACTACGGGAGCTGTAGCTCCATCTCCAAGTTTGAGTTCATCCAGTGATTTCTTCATGTCAGCCATTACGTTGTCAACCCGATTGTTTACTTGGTCGATTCGGGTTTCAGCTTTCTCGATTCAGTTTTCAGCTTCCGACAGGCGGTTGTCATGGTGAGCAACCCTATCCTTCACCTCCTTTATCTCCTTCCCGAAGGTAGCGTGAAGGTCCTTCATGAGGAGCATCTGTTCCTCCTGTCGGCGGGCCTGTTCCTCGTATCGGCGGGCCTGTTCCTCCTGCTGCTCTTTTAACTGACGGGCCTGTTCCTCCTGTCCGCCCCGCAGCTGCTGCAGCATCACCATCAGAGCACCTAAGTCAGGTGCCACAGACGTAGAAGCTGCTGACGGACCGGCTTCCGTGGCCGGCGGCTGGCCCTCAGACATCTGCGGCGTTGCACCACCAAATCTCCTCTGGTCCGTCTCCTGCTGGCGTTGACTTCGGGTACGGACACCCTCCGTTTCCTCCTTAGGTAAAATCGGCATTATTTTATCCCACTTCTGACACCAATTGTTACGAGCTTGAGGTTCGTGACAATAAAAATTGCCGATAAAATTACCTAAATTAACACTTTAATTTACTTTACACAAATTAAAATTAAAAACACTAATAATTAAACACACTAATTCACTTAATTCCGCTCCGAAGCTTCGCTTGTGTCGCCGAGTTCAACTCTGCGTCCGATCGCATCTTGCAGCGCCTATTTATATAATTAGCAAAGAAGCGTCCCGAACATTCACGTAAATGCGCGCCAGGCAACGAGTATTCGAGTGTAGATTTTCCAGAAACTTAGTTCTTCGGGTGGCGCTGTCGGTAGAAAGATTTGTGATGTCATTTACTGCCAAGCTCCCCTCGCTCTCGTTCCTGACACTAGATGGCGCTAGTTGTGTCGTCGACTGGAGCGCGTAACAGAAATATACTCTGTACAAATTAGTTTTCGGGAAAATTTGTAATCTACCTAGTAACTTATCGAAGACAATTGATCCTATGTACAACTTTGATGATTACCCGAAAGAGTTGAAATACAGATTACAGATAGCGCAACAAGACACTGAGAATAATTTATTTAAGAAAGACGAAATACGATTAGAAATGTAGCAGTGTTAGTTATAATCCAGGAAACTTGATATTGTTAAAAAAAACGGGCAATAAATTAGATTATATGAAGGTCCATTTACAGTGGTAGAGGACCTATCACCTAATGTAAAAATAATTAAGAATAACAAGGAGATAATAGTACACAAGAATAACACCAAACCCTTTTATTCTTAGTTATTTCCCCTATCATTGAGTTTTTATATAGTTGAACATATTAAGTATGTAAAATTAAATTTTTAAGTTCCTTTTCATAAAAATGTAAGTTTGTATTTTTATTAAATATTACTTTGTTTTTCTTTTTCATAAAAATGTTAGATAGTATTTTTAAGATATAAAGTTATCTTAAAAATACAATTAATAATATTTTTTTTGTAAAAGGGCGTATGTACCCTATACTTTTCGGGGGAGCTGTAATGTGATAAAAATTAAGTAAGCAATAAAATAGTCCCACGGCTGTGGAAACGTGGACTCGTTCCCACGGACGTGTAGAATTCGGCTTACGCAGCAATCCCCCCTTCGCGTGTGAACTGTACATTAGTATATAAATTCCAACCTGTTTTTCTGACAGTATACTTTTGACCGCCTTACGAGTAACATGCCGTTTATTTGAACACCTGAGGAACCCATCATATTACAGCCTATATAAAGCCGTTGAAAGCCGCGATCGGGGTAGTATTGGCTTGACGATACGATCAAAGCTTTCGGAGCGAAATAAAGTGTTTAATGTGATTAATTATTAGTGTGATTTAATTTTTAATTGGTGTTCGGTAATTAAAGGACGAAGGACGACACGGAGGGTGTCCGTACCCGAAGTCAGCGCCAGCAGGAGATGGACCAGAGAAGATTTGGTGGTGCAATGCCGCAGACGTCGGAGGGCCAGCTGCCGGCCACGGAGGCCGGCCCTTCAGCAGCTCCTACATCTGCATCACCTGACTTATGTGCTCTGATGATAATGTTGCAGGAACAGGCCCGCCGACAGGAGGAACAGGCCCGTCAGTTGGAAGAACAGCTGCAGCGGGGGCAGGAGTTGAAAGAGAGGCAGGAGAAACAGGCCCGCCGACAGGCGGAACAGGTCCGCCGACAGGGGGAACAGGCCCGCCGACAGGAGGAACAGGCCTGCCAACAGGAGGAACAGGCCCGTCGACATGAGGAACCCGTTTGGAAGAGCAGCTCAAACGCGACAAGGAAGAGCAGATGCTCCTCAGGAAGGACCTTCACGCTACCTTCGGGAAAGAGATAAGAGAGGTGAAGGATAGGGTTGCTTAATATGACAACCACCTGTCGGAAGATGAAAACCGAATCGACCAAGTGAACAACGTGATGTTCGACATGAAGAAAACGCTTGACGACCTCAAATTTGGGGATGGAACTACAGCTCCCGTAGTAGCTACTAAACCTTCGCTACGTGGGTTCAGAGTTCCGCCGTTCGACGGGACTTCTTCCTGGTCGGCTTACAAAATCCAGTTCGAAGCCGTTATGACGGTGAAAGGCTGGAATAAAAGTCAGGCCATGACTGCTCTTACACTAGGCCTACACGACCTTAACTTTTCTGGAAGCTCTCGGTGAGGAAGTGGCTTATGACCAGCTCCTTGAGGCATTGGAGGCGAGATATGGCGACACTCACCTGGAACACGTCTTTCGTGCGCAGTTTAAAGATCGCGTGCAACGCATCAACAAAAACCTGCAGCAGTGGGCTCTTGAGGTAGAGAAGCTGGTGCAAAAAGCATACCGGTCTGAACTTGCGCTCTTTGGAGGGAACCTGGTGCAGACATTTATCGACAGCATCCGCGACCTTGAAGTCAGAGCTGCTGTGAGGCTCGGGCACCACGAGACGCTTAAGGACGCCTTGGCGCATGCACTGGAGGTGGACGTCGTGCGGCAGGATCATCGTTCCCATCGCGTCAGGGAGGTTGCAGCGGCTACAGTTCGTGACCGCAATAAAGGATACAGCCCTAGGTGCTATGGCTGTGGGGAAAGCGACCATCGTCGACCCAGCTACCCGAAGCAAACAGCACAGCAGCAGGGAAACGAGTAAAAGCCAGAACTGCGGGCGGGTGCTGGCTGATGTTAAAAGAGTCCCAAGGATTTCGATCTCACAAACCCATGATGGGAACAGTCTAATCATCAAGGGTGAGATCAATGGAATGGCGTGTAAACTGACCATAGACACTGGAGCCTCTCGCATGGTTGTCAGTTCCCAACTTATAAGACAGTTCCTTGGGGACTCCGCATACAACCAAGAACGCATTAATTTGGTAACAGCCACTGATCAGCGCATACCCGTCCGTGGAGAGGAGATGGAGTTGAAGCTAGGCAACATGATCTACCTGCATAATGACATCGTGGCTGATATAATGGACGACTGCATCTTGGGCCTAGACTTTATAAGGAATAATTGTTGTGAGATCGACGTTAAGGAAGGTGTTTTGAAATGTGGACAGGGGGAACTTTTTGTCGAAGGGGTGTTACCAGGGAACGTGTACAGCATTAAGAAGATTGTTCTTCCACCGAGATCGGAAACGATTGTGCCGGTTAGTATTCCTCACAATTCTGGTCAAGCTCCTCGCTGTGTACTTGCGGAAAGGGTAAACAATGACCTTCCATGGAAAGTAACTCGAACCTTGGTCAGATCCACTGACACCTCATGAGTACGTGTGCTGAAACTTTGTGACCAGGAACAGATTATAGAAAAAGGCACACTGGTTGGTACTTGTGAGGAAGTGGATTGGTTGCGTCTGTGCCAATATTTATGAAGTGGGACCCTCAGCAAGGATGCACAAACGAGAGTGACCACACTTTTAGAAGACTGTCGTAGCGTTCTCTCCCCGAATGAAATGGTCAAGGCGAAGAAGTTGTTACTCAAGTATGCCGATGTATTCGTCAAATTATATATTATATCGTCAAACGATGCTGACATAAGGAAGACCGGCTTAGTTCAAAACAAAATAAACACAGAAGAAGAATTGCCTATTGGCCAGTGGCCAAGAAGATTGCCGGTAGCACGTGAAAAGGAAGTGGAAACCATGATTGAGGGAATGGTGGAGGATGGTGTTATTGAACCTTCATCTAGTCCATGGTGTGTAGTGTTATGCTTATACATACTTACATATCATTTTACACTATTTTAAATTTATTTTTCCATTCTGTTTTTGATGTTCTGCATTCGCCTCAAAACTTGATATTTTGCATCATCTTTATTTCCATAGGATCCTGTAATATTTTTAATTCATAAGAACACAATATCAAATCATTTTCACTTCGTATTTTTCATGCTATCAGCACTTTTTAAATCGGTGTCAATGGAGTCTACCTTTTTCGGTCTTTTATTTGGTTCTCCGTAACTCTGCAATTTCGGGTTTCGTGCGAGCTGTTGCGCTATTTTTTTTTTCTATATAAATAATATCTCATTTTTCACTTAAATCTTGCCGTTTCTGTATTACGAGCCTAAAACCAAAATTTGACATGTTTTGACATCGTTGTTTATCAGGTTGTCATGGCAATTTTTATTCAAATATCGTTACCGGCCTGATGTTTTTACTTCAAAATACTCCTTTCTTCTTGGCCATTTACAAGAATTTGCTTTTAATTCAAATAATTTCAAATTTAATGAGAATAATTTTCCGTTCTTATGCCAGATCCGTCAAAAAGGAAAAATAAGCCGAACAATCGGCGAATGGGGGAGTCTGACTTGAGCTTTGATACTTGAAGCATCTCCTAAAGGCCTTTTCCGCACTGCCTCGGGATCCTGCAAGCCTCTGCCCGCTCCTTAAGTCGTCGTCTAGCCACGCCTACGCCTCCGCCTACTAGTGCGCGGTGTTTGCCTACTTCAAGCGCCGCGTGTACCTACTTCAAACGCTGCGTGCCTTCTCCAGACGTTGCGTGGACCTACTCCAGACGCTGCGTGTCTATTCCGGACGCTGTGTGTGTCTACTCCGGAAGTTGTGTTTGCCTACTTCAAGCGCCGCGTGTACCTACTTTAAACGCTGCGTGCCTACTCCAGACGTTTCGTGGACCTACTCCAGACGCTGTGTACCTGCTCAAGACGCTGTGTGTGTCTACTCCAAGCGCTGCGTGTACCTTCTCCAGACGCTGCGTGTGCTTTCTCCAGATTCTGCGTGTACCTAGAGCAGGAGCTGTGCACCTATCATAGGCATAGCCTGTGCATACTTCGTTGCAGTATCTTTATCTTTGTTATTTTTTTTAATAATATTGTAAATCACCATCTTCATTACAACCCATCATCACCTTCATACCTTTTTTTATAAAAGAAACTGTAAAATTTTTCAAATTTTTAAATAATTTATTTTATTTTGGTTGTTTTCGTTGTAGTTAAGTTAGGTTCTTTAGTTTTTATTGTCGCTTCACGACAATTTGGCGCCCTACGTAAAGTTCTTCTTTTCTTCACCTTAGCTACGCCTTATCCATTTCCTTTTGATTGAATTGCTTTCTCTTTCGTTCTTAACTCTTTATTTACTCATCCTTATCATATCTTCCAAATTCTAAAACAAAACTTCATCTAGTTTTTCAACTTATCTGGATTATATTTAGACCTACATATAACACTTCACTTACATTCATCACTTTAATATTTTTATTCTAGAGGTACAATTTTTTATTAAATTTTTATTTCTTAAACTTAACACTTAATTATAACAATGAAACGGGTTATTAAGTACGAATTCCTTAACAAGGCCGAACTCGAATACGAAGTGAAGATTAGATGTGAGGAACCAGCTAATACTGTTTTGCTTCTAAAAAAACAGGTTTTGCGTTTAGTTGAGAATTCTCATCCTGAAGATATTCTGACTTCTCCAATTCCGATCGAGGATGACTTGTCTCAAATTGGTTCTACTTTGACTTACCTGGACTGTAAAATTGAAAAATTTTTACAAGGTGAAACCAAATACTTACGATTAATAGAAACTTTTATTAATCATGTTTTTTACAGATTGGAGCGAATAGATACTGACTTATATCCAGACTTTAAAACTATTTTCGATACTTTGAAGATGAAATTTGACGCTATTACTAAACAATTCGAATCCTTGACTCCACCTCCAACTGAAAAGGACTCTCCATCACTTGACCCTCCTGTTGACCCGACTGTCATGGAACCTCCTCTTGTTTCTCAAACATCTGTTAAGATCCATACCCCGTATCCTTCACCACTACCTCAATCTTTTTCTCCAACTAACGTCTTCAAAGATCTGAAAAGACACACCTTCAATGGTAAAAGCTGTCCAAGATCCTTTCTTCAAAAACTTGAAGAATACTGCTTAGCTCGTGGCTTACCCAAAGACTTGTTGATTTCTCAAGCGTTTGAAATTTTCACCGACAATGCTCTTCATTGGTTCAGATTTAAATATAATCAGAATCCAAACTTAACTTGGAACGAACTTTCCTCTTTATTAATCAAAGACTTTGGTGGTTTTGATTATGATTATAAACTTCTAGAAGCGATTAGGAACCGAACTCAAGGCCGTGATGAACCTATCGTTATCTATATTTCCATCATGTCTCGAATGTTCACTCGTCTTTCGAAGAAACTTTCTGAAACAGAACAATTGGAGATTATTTTGAGGAATATTCGCCCATGTTATTCAGTCTTCGTAGCTCTAAAAGACATTGACTCTATCGACTCTCTTCTGGCTACTTGCCAAAACTATGAAAAGTTCCTTGACAGAGACAAACAATTTAAAGAACCAAATGTACAACAAAGTCCTCTTATTTCTGAATTCAACTACAAGCATTCCACTTCAAGTTCAGTTGGCTCTTCAAATTCTTCTAATAACTCACAACCTTCTCCTCCCTTTATGAATAAATTCACTTCATCCTACAAATACCCTTCTAGACAAGTTAATAGTCTGTCTCAAACTAAAGCTCCTCAAGAAAGCTCTTTTTGTGTTCGCTGTCGTAAACAAGGTCATACTTTGAACACTTGTACTCAACCACGATTCGTGATTTGTTTCAAATGTGGTCTTAAAGGTTTTAAAACTGCAGATTGCCCTACTTGTTCTCCCAAACCACATACTAGTTCAAAAAACTAACTGCTGACTTGAAAAGTAACTTAAACTTTGATAATGACGATTGGGCTAGTTGGATTAAAACAATTCAAAACTTCTTTTCTTGTTACAAAATCTCTTCTACACTCTACTCCAAAGAACAAGATCTTAATCGTCCATTCGTTAATGTCAAAATTTATGACTTAACTTTATCTGGTTTACTAGATTCTGGCAGCTCAGTAACTATTCTGGGTAATAATTCTCATTTGGAAATTCTTAAACTGGGCTGTAAACTTTTCAAGTCAGATCTTATTACTGTCTCTACTGCTAATAATCAAAAAGTTAATTCCTTGGGTTATTTTGACTTACCTGTTCATTTCAATAATCAAACTCATTTGATTAAAGCTTATGTTTTTCCGGAAATATTTCCTTCGCTAATACTAGGTATTGACTTTTGGAGAAAATTTAATCTGTTACCTAGTGTTTTATCTTCTCTTAACTTTACAGAATCTAAATGCTCTGCTATCGAAACTAAAGATATTAAAGTTTTACCTTATGAGCATTTAACTCCTAACCAAAAGGACATCGCTAACGACATCATCCAACGCTTCAAGACAATTTCTTTTGAAGAAAAAGGTATCCTGGGGAGCACACACTTAATCACCCACAAGATTGATACTGGTGATTCTCTTCCAATCAAACAAAGATGTTACAGACTGTCTCCTGAAAAACAAAAGGCGTTAATTAATGAAGTTGATAAGATGCTGGGATGGAACGTCATTGAACAATGCGAAAGTCCTTGGTTATCTCCAGTTCTCATCACTCCGAAGAAGAATGGTGAATGGCGTTTCTGCGTAGACAGCAGGAAGCTTAACTCAGTTACACGTCGTGATGCTTATAGTCTGCCACTAATAAGCGAAATTTTGGACAACCTGAAGAATGCCAAATACTTATCAAGCATCGACATTGCGAAAGCATTTTGGGAGATTCCCTTGAATCCTGCTGATAAGGATAAAACTGCATTTTATGTACCTGGAAGAGGTATGTTTAGATTCAAGGTAATGCCTTTTGGTCTCTCTAACTCACCTGCAACTCTACAAAGATTAATGGATATGCTTTTTACTCCTGAATTTGAGAACAAGGTATTTTGCTATCTGGATGACATCGTTATTATTAGCGAGACTTTTGATGAACACATATCGCTTCTCATGAAAGTTCATGAAAAACTTTCATATGCTAATCTGACTATTAACTTTGAGAAGAGTCAATTCTTCAAGAAAGAACTGAAATACCTTGGTTTTCTAGTGGACGAGTATGGTCTACGTGCTGATCCAGATAAAATAAAAGCTATTTTAGAATATCCTGTACCTACTTGCAGAAAAGAAGTACGTAGATTCATAGGCACCTGCAGCTGGTTCAGAAGATTCATTCCAAACTTTAGCACCATTGCCTCTCCACTCAACCAACTAACCTGTTCCGGGAAGAACGCTCCTAAATTTTTATGGAATTCACAAGCTGCAGCTGCTTTCCAGAAACTTAAAGAAGCTTTGGTAACTGCTCCTGTTCTTGCTTGCCCTAACTTCGAACTACCCTTCTCTGTACATTGTGATGCATCAAATTATGGCATAGGAGCAATGCTTACTCAACATCAAGATGACAAAGAAGTCGTGATTGCTTACATGAGTAAAGCACTAAACAAAAATCAACAGAATTACTCAACTACTGAAAGAGAAACATTGGCTGTAATAACTGCGTTAGAACATTGGCGATGTTACCTAGACAATGGTAAAGAATTCACAATATATACTGACCATGCTGCACTTAAATGGTTTCAGAACTTATCAAATCCATCAGGAAGACTTGCTCGCTGGACTTTACGCTTATCATGCTTTAATTTTGTCCTGAAACATAAAAAAGGAAAGGATAACGTTGTTCCAGATTTATTATCAAGACATAAGAATCAAGAACGTCCTGATACACGAGAAACTTCACCTCAAGGCGTACATCCTATTACGATTGAAGAACCACCTAATCGTGAATTTGAGCACTACAACAAGATTTTTCTCGAATGCTCTAACAACCCAGACGCATATCCCAACTACACTATCAGGGATAACAAACTTTACCGCTGCATCCATTCTCTCGATCGTCTAAACGATGACTTTATTTGGAAAGAAGTTCCACTACCTCAAGATAGACATGCACTTATTGAAGTTAACCATGGTTCCCCTTCAGAACTCCATCTTGGTATCTTCAAGACTTTCAAGAAAATATCTTTAAAATACTATTGGCCTGGTATGTTTAAGGACATTGCCAAATTAATTTCGTCTTGTGAAACCTGCTTAACCTACAAACACCCTAATCATTCTCCCTATGGTCTTATGGGTAAACCCAAACTTTGCTCCAGACCTTTTCAAACTATATCCTTAGATCTTATGGGTCCATTACCTATGACTCGTAGACGAAATCAGTATATTCTAGTAATTAACTGCAATTTTACTAAATATACTATGATTTTTCCCCTTAAACGTGCTACTTCAGCTAATATTATTAATCTTTTGGAAAATTCAGTTTTCCTAGTTCATGGCATTCCCCAAACTATTATAATGGACAACGCGGTTCAATTTCAGTCGCGAGAATTCCAATCATTCTTAAATTCTTATAATGTTCCTTGTATTTTTCACACAGCTTTATATTGTCCTCAGGTTAATCCTACGGAGAAGTTTAATAGTACAATTATTACAGCTCTAGCATCTCTAGTAGGAGACGATCATAGATCCTGGGACAACCATCTTGCTAAGATTCAGTACGCAATGAACAGCGCTACAAATGTGGCTACTGGCTTTACTCCAAACTTTTTAGTCTTTGGTAGGGAAACAATACCTTGTGGTTCCTTCTATACTCCAACTCAGAACCTCGAGGAATTGATATTTATGCCTCGTGATATTTACGCGTCTAATGCTGGTCTCCTCTCATCTATTTTTCACAAAGTTCAAACTAAACTGCACATAGCTCACGCTAAAAATAGCGCTCGCTATGATCTTCGCCGGTCTTTTAAAGAATTTAATGTGGGAGACACTGTTTGGCGTAAAAACCATGTTTTAAGCAATGCCGGCGCTTACTTTAATGCTAAACTTGCCCCTAAGTTCATTAAGTGCAAAGTGATAGCTAAACTGTCACCACTAGTCTATGTGCTTGAAGACCCTAATGGAGTTAGAGGCAAGTGGCACATCAAAGATGTAAAATCATAAATTTTTTTTTAACTTTTATTAACTGTATATATGTATAAATATCACCATCATTCTCACCTTATTATTTTTATTTCTTTGTTTGTTTGGTGATCCAGTGTTCTTCAACACATCTTGCTTTAGGACCTCGAATTTTCGTTGGTTAATCTTCACTTTTTGTTTCAGACACATCTCGTTAGTGATGTTGCTGATCTCTGGCTTTGAGCCCTACCGCTCTGGCCGTTCTTAATCTTTACTTAAGTCATAGCGACTAAAGCTTGCTTAAGATTAATTTCTTTATCTTTATCTTCACTCAGGAGCGGATGACAACTCCTTAAATAAGCCTGGATGTCCTTTCGAAATGTTTTTTCCACGCAGGAGCGGATGACAACTCCTTAAATAAGCCTGAATGTCCTTTCGAAAACACACTTTTAGAGTGGTAGTCATTGAATGTGAACTCCACCCTTACCTGAATGCAGATGATGAATGTAAGAGATAGTATATCTGATTTTGCCTGTTGATGTCTGTTTCTGCAAAGCTGTGTTTTATGGTTTATTTTAGAATGTACATGTCAAAATTTTTGCCGAGTCAAAAATTTTCCAGGTTCGGGGGGAAAATGTAGTGTTATGCTTATACATACTTACATATCATTTTACACTATTTTAAATTTATTTTTCCATTCTGTTTTTGATGTTCTGCATTCGCCTCAAAACTTGATATTTTGCATCATCTTTATTTCCATAGGATCCTGTAATATTTTTAATTCATAAGAACACAATATCAAATCATTTTCACTTCGTATTTTTCATGCTATCAGCACTTTTTAAATCGGTGTCAATGGAGTCTACCTTTTTCGGTCTTTTATTTGGTTCTCCGTAACTCTGCAATTTCGGGTTTCGTGCGAGCTGTTGCGCTATTTTTTTTTTTTCTATATAAATAATATCTCATTTTTCACTTAAATCTTGCCGTTTCTGTATTACGAGCCTAAAACCAAAATTTGACATGTTTTGACATCGTTGTTTATCAGGTTGTCATGGCAATTTTTATTCAAATATCGTTACCGGCCTGATGTTTTTACTTCAAAATACTCCTTTCTTCTTGGCCATTTACAAGAATTTGCTTTTAATTCAAATAATTTCAAATTTAATGAGAATAATTTTCCGTTCTTATGCCAGATCCGTCAAAAAGGAAAAATAAGCCGAACAATCGGCGAATGGGGGAGTCTGACTTGAACTTTGATACTTGAAGCATCTCCTAAAGGCCTTTTCCGCACTGCCTCGGGATCCTGCAAGCCTCTGCCCGCTCCTTAAGTCGTCGCCTAGCCACGCCTACGCCTCCGCCTACTAGTGCGCGGTGTTTGCCTACTTCAAGCGCCGCGTGTACCTACTTCAAACGCTGCGTGCCTTCTCCAGACGTTGCGTGGACCTACTCCAGACGCTGCGTGTCTATTCCGGACGCTGTGTGTGTCTACTCCGGATGTTGTGTTTGCCTACTTAAGCGCCGCGTGTACCTACTTTAAACGCTGCGTGCCTACTCCAGACGTTTCGTGGACCTACTCCAGACGCTGCGTACCTGCTCAAGACGCTGTGTGTGTCTACTCCAAGCGCTGCGTGTACCTTCTCCAGACGCTGCGTGTGCTTTCTCCAGATTCTGCGTGTACCTAGAGCAGGAGCTGTGCACCTATCATAGGCATAGCCTGTGCATACTTCGTTGCAGTATCTTTATCTTTGTTATTTTTTTTAATAATATTGTAAATCACCATCTTCATTACAACCCATCATCACCTTCATACCTTTTTTTATAAAAGAAACTGTAAAAATTTTCAAATTTTTAAATAATTTATTTTATTTTGGTTGTTTTCGTTGTAGTTAAGTTAGGTTCTTTAGTTTTTATTGTCGCTTCACGACAGGTGTTCACCCGTGGTGCTGGTAAAGAAGAAGGACGGCAGCATGCGGTTTTGTGTTGACTACCGCCGTCTGAACGGCGTTACAAAGAAGGACAGCTATACCTTGCCAAGAATTGATGACACACTGGACATGCTTACAGGAGTTAAGTGGTTTAGCACGCTGAATCTAAAAAGTGGCTACTAGCAAGTTGAAATTGACCCAAAGGACAAAGAGAAAACTGCGTTATCGACGGGAAAGGATCTGTGGCAATTTAAAGTAATGCCGTTTGGATTGTGCAATGCTCCAGCAACGTTTGAAAGGCTGATGGAACTTGTACTTACCGGGCTAATTGGCGATGCCTGTCTGGTCTACTTGGATGACATCATCATCGTGGGCCGAACGTTTGAGGAACACCTCCAAAACCTGGAACGCGTGCTCATGAAGATTCAGAAAGCCAATCACAAGTTGAGTTTGAAGAAATGTTCACTATTCAAACGGTAAGTTAAATTTTTGGGGTATGTAGTATCGGAAGAAGGTATCCGCACGGATCCTGAGAAAATCGCCGCTGTCAAGGATTGGCCGGTTTCAAAAGATATCAAAAGATATCCGATTATCGGCGATTTGTGAAGAACTTTGCAGATATAGCCAAACCTCTGCACAAGCTAACTGAGGAGAAGCGACATTTCTGCTGGGATGAAAGTTACAACATAGCATTTCAGGAGCTTAAAGACCGTCTTTGCAAAACACCTATAATGGGTTACCCTGATGCAGGCAAGGAATTTATAGTTGACACAGACGCAAGTGATACAGGACTTGACGGTGTGTTGTCTAAACGGAATGGTGATCGAGAGGTTGTGATAGCGTACTTCAGCATGTCGTTGTCAAAACAAAGGAACTATTGTGTCACAAGACGCGAATTGCTAGCTGTGGTAAAGTCGTTGCAGCATTTTAGAAAATATCTTCTGGGGCGTTTCACTTACGAACTGACCATGCTGCACTAAAATGGCTATTGCAGTTCAAAAATCCAGAAGGACAAGTTGCGTGGTGGATTGAACTACTGCAGGAATACGACTTTGTAATCGAGCATCGAAGCGGGAAATCTCATGGCAACGCAGATACATTGTCAAGAATACCTTGTCCTGAAGATTGCAAGCATTGTACTAGGCAAGAGGGTGAGGAAGTGGTATCTGTGAGGATGCTCAGGACAGACCACCTCAGCAACGAGTGGAAGGACAGCTTACAACATGCAATGCACAGCAGGAAGATTCGGACATCAAGCCGATTCTAGAATGGATGAAGGCCAGTGCTCCCAATCCCAAGTGGAGCGACGTCTCGGCGATGAGTTCGACCATTAAAAGATATTGGGCCCAATAAAAAAAGGACAGCTTGCTGCTTCAGGATGGAGTTCTGTGCCGTAAATGGGAAAATCGTCGGGAGACAACTGTCATTTGCAAATGGTTGTCCCTAAAGCTAAAGTACCGGATGTTCTACCGCTGTACCATAATGATTGTTCAGGAGGCCATCTGGGAGTTAAACGAACTCTACTGAAGATCCGAGAACGATTTTACTGGGTTCACTGTCGAAACGATGTCGAGGATTGGTGTCGCAAATGTACAAGTTGTGCGGCTGTAAAGGGACCTCAGACTCATAGTAGAGGTGCACTGAAGTTGTACAATGTTGGTGCACCATGGGAGAGAATAGCCATTAACGTGGCGTGGACGTTTCCGGAAAGTGAAAGTGGTAACAAGTATTTCATGGTTGTGATGGATTACTTCACTAAGTGACCAGAGTCTTCGCCATTCCAAATCAAGAAGCTTCAACAGTTGCAGATAAAATAGTTCATGAAGTCTTCTGTCGTTTTGGAGTACCTTTAGAGATTCACAGCGATCAAGGAAGGAATTTTGAGTCTCAAATAATCCAGGAAACTTGCCGAGTTACGAGTACTCACAAAACAAGAACGACTTCTTGCCACCCGCAATCTGATGGAATGGTGGAACGATTTAATCAGACGTTGGAGAGGTACCTAGCAAAAGTTGTATACAATCGGCAACGAGATTGGGACAAGTACATACAACCGTGCTTGTTGTCATATCGAAGCGCTGTTCACGAAAGTATATCAGTGACACCAGCTTTCGCAAACTTTGGAAGATAATTATGGCTGCCTGCAGACGTGATCACCGGATACCACCTGGTCACAGTTTCCACGAGCTTCTCATTCGTATCATCCACTGCATTGCAATCTTCTAGGAACTGAAAGCTGTTTTGTAACTCCAGTTTGTAACTCGAGCTGAAAGGTTTCGGCATTTTGGATTAGAGCATGAGGGGGACGGAGCGTTGACGAGACCTCTCCAACTTAACGTTTAGGTTCAGTGTGCTTCTAAACATTCGATGATCGCCCTCTTGGCTCCTCGGACCATTGTTTAATCCGGAGTACGGTGCTACTCACGCTCCGGTTGCGTACTGCAGGTTGCCGCCGTGTTTGGCATTATAGGTCAGCGGATTGGGACATGGTGCGGTTTTTTTAACATCCTTCCTCTCTCTTTGCGTCCAACTCGACCCTTGATGACGGGGGCACATATCGCCGACCATCCCGCGGAGTGAGTGCTTCATGCAGGATGTCCTGTTTACCCAACGCTCAGTGCGCAGAGCACTCTTATCCCTGGACGTCAACAAGTCGAGTGGGCCGAATGGCGTCCCTCCTATTGTGCTGAAGAGAAGTGCTCCGGAGTTGGCACCGGTTTTAACGCATCTTTTCCGGTACTCCTACTCCCTAAGCGTAGTCCCGAATTCATGGAAGACAGCCCTCGTGCACCCGATCCCTAAAAAAGGTAACCGCTATCTGATCCCGCCAACTATAGGCCTATCGCTATCACCTCCTTGTTCTCTAAAATACCTAATGGAATCCATTATTAACAGCCAGCTCATGCGGTACCTTGAGGATCGCCAGCTGATTATCGACCGCCAGTACGGTTTCCGTCGCGGTCGCTCGGCTGGTGATCTTCTGGGTTACCTAACTCATAAATGGGCGGAGACAGACAGAGTCCAAAGGGGAGGCGTTAGCCGTTAATTTGGACATAGCGAAGGCCTTCGATCGGGTTTGGCACAAAGTGCTTCTTACGAAGCTTCCTTCCTATGTGCTTCCCGAGAAATTGTGCAATTTAGTCACCAGTTTTCTTGCTGATCGTAACATTATGGTCGTAGTAGACCGCGCATGCTCCCGATTACAAGCCCATTAACGCTGGTGTTCCACAAGGCTGCGTGCTATCAACAACGCTGTTTCTTCTGCATATCAATGAAATGTTGCAAACCGGTAACATTCATTGCTTTGCAGACAACAGCACTAGTGATGCTTTATACACCGGCCGTGTCAATATTTCCCGGGAAAACGTCGCAGAGTATCAGGACAGACCTGTGTTTGAAGTCGAAACTTTGTTGAACAAAGTCTCAGACTGGGGGCGACTAAATCTAGTCCAGTTTAATCTCCAGAAGACACGAGTTTGCGCGTTTACCGCTAAAAAGAACCCCTCGTATCTCCTCAGTTTCAAGGCACTCCCCTTGTTGCCTCAGCTAGTATCGGAATCCTCGGCGTCGACATATCGAGTGAAGTGCAGTTTCGTGGTCACTTGGAAGAGAAGAGTAAATTGGTCTCTAAAAAGCTTGGCGTGCTCAGCAGAGCGGGACAGTACTTCATGCTGGCCCACCGCCTGCAACTTTACAAGGCGCAGGTTCGGCCGCACATAGAATACCGGTTTCCCGTGCCAGCTCCTTCCATTTGATCGCATCTAACGCAGAGCAGTTCGAATCGTCGGCGACCAGCTTTTTCCGATCGGCTTGTCTCTCTGGAACTGCGAAGAGATGTTGCATCTCTTTGCGTTTTTACCGCATCTACCACGGGGAGTGCTCTGCAGCACATCGCGACAAAACGCGCGCTCTGGTTGACTGGCGGTCCACCACTGTGCAATTTAAAAGAAGTTTTCTTCCTCGCACATCTTCCTTGTGAAATCGACTACCACCGGAGATTTTTCCGAACTAATACGACTCGAGCTCGAGGTCCCTAACCTTCAAGGGGAGCCTACTCCTATTGAAAAGGCCGGCAACGCATCTGCATTTTCCCCTGGTGTTGCAGTAGTTCATGGACGGCGGTAATCACTTACCATCAGGTGAGCCGTAGACTTGTTTGCCCCCTCTCCTATATAAAAAAAAATATTTTTATCATACCTTGATCAAAAGTTCGTATTTTGACCCCACTTTTAGGGACTTAAGTTCCACATTGCCTCCCGACTCATGACTTATTAATTTAGTACGCATTCGTCAAATTTCTAGCTCTTTTGTTTTTAAACGTCAAAGTATATGTCATAATACACTTTAAGGCACATTCATTTCGATCAAGATAATACTAAAAAATAGTATATGCACAAAGGGAGGAAAGTATGACATCACAACCCGCGTTCTCATCACCCTCGCCTTTTGGATAATATAGGTCTAATCAATACTATAATCACTCGCTGTCTTTGAATTGCGGAAAATTTTAGTTTCCTTAAAGACAAGTCCATGGCGCAGTGGCTTGGCATTTAGTTACGGCGCTGATGGTTGCGGGTTTGATCCCGCATGGAATTTATACGTGGTAGAGTCATACTGCAGTTATATTAGTAGTATAGTTGTAGGACGAATGGGTCGGCTTGACGGGGGTTCGGACCACGCTCTCACAGAATACCAGCGTAAAATAATATCTTAATACTGCTGTGTTTCGTATGGTGAGTGTAGAGAACCGGAGACCCGTATTACTGGAAACGAGGCATTCCATCTAAGTCCTCACGGGTGACAACGCATCTGCATTTTGATTCGTAATCGAGGATAGATATAGATGTCTATGGGCCGCAGCAACCACTTACCATCATGTGGACTGTGTGCTCATTTGTCACCCATTCTTATACAAAAAACAAGTACTTGTATTGAATACAAATAGTTGTTAAGGGGCTGGATGTTTGTCCTTGTGAAATTTATGTAAGTCGACTGCCCCCAAAACACAGAAGAAAATCCTAGTGTGGTGATAACATTTAGAAAAACTGTACACCAAAATAAAACGCAAAACGTCAGACTATTGGTTTATTAAGCTTAAACAGGTGGTTGTGTTTAGTAGAAGCCCTCGTCTTCATCGTGGTGGTGGCGCGCGGGCACGTCCCAGGGCTCGGGCGCGGCGGCCAGCAGCGCGGCGGGAGCCTCCCCTCCGCGCACGCGCAGCGCGTACGCGGCCCCCTCCACCTTTTCCACGTTGCGCCGCGTCGTGCCCAGCTTGCGCACCAACTCGCGCCCGCACCCGCACACGCCTGCACCGACACAACAGAATACAACTCAGTAAACGAAATGTAGAATGTGAAGCATCAAAACACTTCTATGGTAGGGCAGACAAGATTATGTGGAATCTACCTATCTTATCTATAATACTCGCTCATTCTTCAGTCCGGTAAGTAAGCCAAAGTCCGAAGTAATGCAATCAAATCAAATCCACAACCAAAGCTAAGATCAAATAGCCAACCCGAAATTATTGTTCCAGGTCTGATGTTTTTAACATGTAATTTATGCATGTAAAATGCTTCCACAATATGTAAGACAATGCTAATCCTATACCTTTAAACGAGGAATTCTTGTATGTATGTATATATATATATATATATATATATATATATATATATATATATATATATATATATATATATATATATATATATATATATATATATATATTTAATCGGAACCTCGGAAACGGCTACAACGATTTTCATAAAATTTTGTGTCCAGGGGTTTTCGGGGGCAATAAATCGATCTAGCTAGGATTTTTTTAAAAAAATGTCGGTTTGTCTGTGTTTTCAGGCGATGAAAAACTGCTATAATATAAGGTAAATTTTGACACTTTATTAATGATCGTAATAGCTCAAGTGGATATCGGGCCGTCGTGAAATTGTAGTGCCCTAGTTTGCGTCCTGTCTTCTGTCTGACTTTTTTTTTCAAGTTCCCTTCTTTTGTGAGAAAATCTATTATTTCTAGCCTTTTTTTAGTATTTATTTTAAAATACGAAAATTTTAATTAAACTCATGATTGATTCAACTCTTGAAGTCATGATTTATACTCATGATTTTTTATTCAAATAACCAGTTCAGTTTTTTTTATGTCAATAAGATCAAAAAAATGTTATTCATGTTTCATCAGTATGTAATTTGTATCTCAATGTAATTTAAAAAAAAAACAAGCAAAGCTCGGTCATCCAGGTATTTTGATTTATTTTTGAAAAAAGAAATAAAGTGAGAATTAAGTAAAACTATTACCTATAAAGCCTGTATACAGCTCTCTGACATTCTGACAACAGTTAAAGCATTCGTCACTTTCTCCACTGGAAATACTATTGATAGCTCTCCTCATTAATTCACCAGTCAGGTCAGCTAAGCCAAGCATATAATCACTTTGTGTCAGCATGGTCACAACAGTCCTCTCAGGTTCATCCTTAGCTATATCCTCAACTGTATATATAAACTCATTCTGCACTTCGCGCCAGGTTATTATAGACTGTCTTTCCATTAAAGAGCACAGTGTTCGTGCCTCAATAAACTCCTGGAAGCCTGCGGTAACAGCATGGGAATGTAAGTACGCTGGAACATTTTCCAGCTCTAACCCTATGCTCTTGATTGGGCCTTTAACCAACTTCTGCAGTCTTTCATTTGCTTCTGAGACAGCTTTTTCACATGCTTCTTTGCTATAATTAACAAAGTATGTACAATATAGGTAAATATAAAATAATCTGGGTGGTAGGACTTTGTTCTGACTAGGAGTCAGTCTGAACAGGTACCACCCTCATCTATTTTTGCCGCCAAACAGTAATACATGAACAGCTATGTTCTGGTCCGAAGGGTATTGAGAGCCAGTATAATTAGAGGCTGTGAGGTGAACCATCTTATTCCTCAGAGGTGACAATGCACCTGTAGACTTCTTAGTTAGTTGCAAGTGTGCTGCAGTAGCTATTTACTATCAGGTGGACTATAAGTTCGATTGTCACTTATCTAATATATAAAAATTAATGTTTGTTTGTTCGTATTTTATGTGCTGCCATTTCATCAGATTGCGCAAAAACTTTGTCAACTTATTGCTTGAGCTTGAGGGAAGGTTATAAGTATAATAATAATAATAATAATAAGCCCCCTAAACAACCACACGACCTGATTGACCATCTAATCACGTGGGGGGCGGACACACGAATAAGAAATTACTGGCGTGGCTAACGTGGCTCTGGAAACCCATAAATAAAATGGAGACTCGTTCTAAAAGTAAACGTATAGGGCCGCTGCCCGGGAGCGATCGCCGGGGTGCACCTGGAGTTGACGCTGGGTGTCACAGCATGCGATCCGTCAGCGGTGAGGAGTTGAACAGGCGGGCTCCCACCCACAAAGATACTACAGCCGAACTCATTGACGATGGTGACAGACTGACGGACAGGACAGACACCCCTGTAGAACCATATAGTCCAAGCACAGTAGCATACACACCCTCGAGGCCAACATCACCATCCATACCATCGTCACCAACACCTCCATCACCCCCTATTACTGGTTTAAATACAGTTCCACCTACTCCGACCTTGAGTGCTGCGCGGGAGGTATCTACCTTCTTACCCGCGTCCACCAAGGCAGGAAAAGCAAGAGTTCGAATGAAATGGAGTAAAGAAGTAAATCTATTTATCATGAGAACTTATCTATACATTACTAAACTAGAGACGTACAGACAACAATTACACGCACATTTCACTAGACAATATCCAGAAATTTCTGTTTCAGAACAAAGAATCTCAGACCAAAGAAGAACCATAGTTAGAAATAAACTTCTATCCCAAGAAGTTATAGATCAATTAAAAGAAGAAGTATGAACACAATTAATTCAAGAAGAAGCGACTAACAGCTATGTAGAAACTAATATCACACAAAACACAAGTGAAAATGATCGCCAAGTACAACCACAATTGCTCAGTCAATCACAACTCATTTATACGCAATCTCAGCCATGCGACCATTCACAAATCTGCACACAAATATCACACTCATCCACACAAACCGAAACCGTAATCCTAACGCTAGAAAATGACATTGAGACCATAGTTGTCCCAGATCAACACCTAACAACAGATACATATATTCAAAAAAATCAATGAGAAATTTAGAACAACAATAACGTTATACTCTGGGATGGATCCCGCAGCGCGACCAAGATTACCCAAACTTAAGTACACACCTAAACTGTTTCGACTGGTTAATTTATTTAATTAAACTATACTCACACAATATATATCTGATGACACACAACTTATAGACATACATTTACTTATAAACTGCACAACGGTAGTAATATCCGAAGAATTGAGCTTTAAAATCACAGACAATGCAAGAACTACAAGAACAAGACAAAATACAGAACCAGCATGGCAGCAGAGACTAGAAAAAGACATTGAAATATTAAGAGCAAACATAGGTAGACTCACTCAGTATATTAACGGTTGTAGATCTAATAAACTAGTCAAAAAAGTAGAGGTCATATTTAGGAATAATGCTACGCATACCAGACACGAAAAGAGTAACACAAGACCTGAGGAATTTTTAGACACGTTAAAACAAAAGTTAGCACTTAAAGTTCATAGGCTCAAAAGGTATAAAAAAGCACAACAGCGCAAAAAAGATAACGTCACATTTGCCACGTCACATTTGCCACAAACGAAAAATTGTTTTATAGGAACTTACACAAACCACAAACAGACACAATCGATAAACGTAACACACATACACCTAACCTACCTACAAAAGAACAACTAGAAGAGCAAAAACAACATAACGACAAAGCATCTTGGATAATTGAAGGGGAAGCAAAATGGAGAGATATTGACGAAATGAAATTCGAAGAGGTAACAGAGTTAGACATAACACTCATTACAGCTAGGTTACATAATTGGAAATCACCTGGTATAGACAAAATTCATAATTTTTGGTACAAAAAATAACCAGATATAATAACAGGACAACAGCACACTCCCGAATTTATTGCAACAGGAATTACTTATATGCTACCTAAAACAAAAAATTCACCTCAGCCTTCCCAATACCGAACAATTACATGCCTACCCACAATTTACAAAATATTGACATCTGCAATCACAAAGAAAATTCAGTCGCACATTGAACACCACAATATAATAGCAGAAGAACAGAAGGGATGTAGACAGGGCCACATGGGATGTAAAGAACAGCTGATAATTGATTCCACTATTCATAAACACGCCACCTCTATACATAGAAATTTACATTGCACCTATATTGATTATAAAAAAAGGGTTTGACAGTGTTCCTCATTCATGGTTATTAAAAATATTAGAAATTTATAGAATAAACCCGAAAATAATCAATTTCTTACGCCGAATAATGTTACAATGGAAAACAACACTACAAATAAATTGTAACCAAAATACTGTCACCACGCGACAAATTTCAATCACAAAAGGCATCTACCAAGGTGACTCCCTGAGCCCACTGTGGTTCTGTCTCGCCCTAAAACCTCTGTCTCATTTGCTGCAGAGCTGCGGGGCCGGATATTGCCTCAAACTTATCCACAACAATATCGCATCTTATATACATGGACGACATCAAATTATATGCAAAAACAGACAAGGATATGAAGAAATTAATAGACATAACAACAGAATTCAGTAGCGATATTAATATGCATTTTGGTTTAGATAAATGTAAAACACTTCACATTGTAAGAGGCAAAGTAAGGCCCGGCGACTATGTAGTAAATGAAACGGAGGCTATTACAGCAATGGAATCGACTGACTTATACAAATATTTAGGGTATGTCCAACTTAAAAGTCTTGACCACGTACGAATTAAAAATTCTCTCACTACGGAATACAAGAGAAGACTTAACGCCGTTTGTAAAACTCAACTTTCAAGTAAACATCTCATCAAAGCCATTAACACCTATGCCATCCCCATATTAACACACTCATTCGGAGTTATAAAATGGTCCAAAACTGACGCAGAACAATTAGATCGAACTACACCTACAACACTCACGAAACACAACAACCTTCACCCTAAATCCGCCATAGAGAGACTAACAATAAAACGAGAACATGGAGGGAGAGGCCTAATAGATATCCAGCACCTATGGCGGAAACAAGTTAGTCGATTAAAATCATTCTTCTATACAAAATCCCATACTAGCAATATTCATAAAGCCATCGTAACAAATGATATTAACTACACTCCACTTAACTTAAGCAATCAGATTGAACCCCAAAACACTGCCAGTGATAACCCAGAGACACACAAAATTGACGAATGGAAAAAGAAAGTTCTCCACAATCGGCACCCTCATGACTTAGAGCAATCCCACATAAATAAGTTAGCTTCAAATAAGTGGCTGAAAATAGGCAACTTATTCCCAGAAACAGAATGATTTATAATAGCTATTCAAGACCAGATCATAAACGCAAAAAATTACAGAAAATATATAATCAAAGATCCTACAGTAAATAATGACAAATGTCGCAAATGCCACACACATCCAGAAACCATTCAACACATCTCAGGCGCATGCACAACTCTTACACAGACTGACTACACTCACAGACACAACCAGGTGGCCAATGTCATTCATTAAAAACTAGCACTCAAACACGCACTCATTCAAGATGCCAACATTCCGTACTACAATTATACACCAAAACCTACTCTAGAAAACACCACACATAAACTTTTTTATAACCGCGGCATTCTCACCGATAGGACAATCCACTATAACCGACCAGATATAATTCTACAAGATAAAATAAATAATATTACTTACCTGATAGACATTGCAGTCCCCAACACACACAACTTACAGAAGACGATAACTGAAAAAAATTGTAAGTACGCAAAACTTAAAGATGAAGTGACTAGAATCTGGTAACAAGAAAAAGTATATGTGGTCCCTATAGTTCTCTCCACAACAGGTGTCATCCCAAATCATCTCCTCCGTAGCTTAAAATTATTACACCTAAAAGAAACTCCATATATTACACTTCAAAAAGCAGCTATATTAAATACATGCAGAATAGTTAGGAAATTCATGCAGATAGAAGAAAACGAAATAGGACCTCATCAAATCACATGAACTACACACCACATGCTGCATTTGCTTTGGCTTCGGCCCGTAAATGTAGTTGAAATCCAGCCTAGAGCTGAGAAGTGAAAACACTTACCATAATAATAATAATAATAACTCTTTTATTTACTATGACACTACACTACAATGACGTCCCATAGGATGCATCATCCGAGATCGTCGGTAATGAGGCTGTACTTGGCGCGAAAGCATGGTGGGCGTGGCTTCTTGAGCGCGCTCACCATGCATAATCGCGAAATGTGCAGCCTCCGTCATTACTTCCTGGCGAGATCGGATTATCCATTCTAAAATAACGTCATTTCTAGTGATAAAGGACTTACCCCTCTATCCTTAGCCAACGAGCAATGGCAGGACCCGGCAGTACAGAGCATTTCCGACCGGGAGACCGTATGGAAGGAGAAGGAGCTCCACGGGAGGTATTACAGGGCTCTACTTGAGCCCCACGTAGATACAGCCGCCTCCCTCAACTGGCTACATTTCGGTGACCTCTTCGGGGAAACCGAGGGTTTTGTCTGTGCAATACAGGATCAGGTTATTAAGACCAACTACTATCGGAGATACATCCTAAAGGAGGCACTGTCGACGTCTGTCAAGCTTGTCGCCATCCCGGGGAGTCACTTAGGCATGTCATCTCCGGTTATTCGGCGCTTTCTAACCCTGAATACTTGCACAGGCACAACCTAGTAGCTAGAATTCTACACCAGGAGCTCTCTCTGAAATACGGTCTCGTGGACCCGAAATTGCCGTATTACAAATACTTGCCGGAAGCCGTGCTCGAAAATGACCGCGCCAGGCTATATTGGGACCGGGCCATCATCACGGGCAGGACTATTCTTGCGAATAAGCCTGATATTGTGCTGATGGACCGGGCACAGTCAAGGATATTTTTGGTTGACATTACCATTCCGTATGATGAGAACCTCATGAAAGCCGAAACAGATAAACGAATAAAATATCTGGACCTGGCTCACGAAGTGACTGACATGTGGGGTGGTATGCCGGCCGAAATTATTCCTGTAGTCGTCTCTGTGAATGGGCTAATCCCAGTCAGCCTCTCGGGACATCTGAGGCGACTGGGACTCTGTGACGGACGGACGGACTCCGGGCTCAAATGCAGAAGGCGGTGCTCCTCAGTACTGACCGCATCGTCTGTCGATTTCTTTCACTTTCCTCCTAACCCTCGGCCGTTTGGTCTCCCCTGCCGAGGGCTTCCATCTGGTTGGGCTTTTATTTATTTATGTATTTTTGTATTTATTTTATTTTAATTATATTTATGTATATTTATCTTTACATTTTAATTTATAATTATATATTTATAGAACCCAACCAGATGAGAAAACTATAAACTGTATAATGAAAGAGTTATTATTATGTGGGGTATCTATAATACCCCACATAATAATAACTCTTTTATTTCAGACATAGATTCATATAAGTTGTTAGTAATACATTGCGCACCTTAAATACTAATGTTAGTTCCTTAAATATGTGTAATCACTTTTTAACATATTGTTCCAATAATCTAGCATATGCCTGTCACATCTATAGTACAATTAACTTACAGTATGTGACATGCGTATCATTCTGTAAAGTTCTGCGAAGAAGTTCTAACTTCAATAATGTTTGGAGCAGAGTCGCAAGATGCTAACTAATATAATAAGAGAAATATTGGCCAATTTTTGAGTAAATTTATCCCTGACATACTCCTTATTTATTTAAAAGTTATATATCATTCAACATCAAAGAATGTATTTTCATTCTGAATTAAACAATGTAAGCCTTCCAAATTAAAAATTATATTTTTACAACTATTAATTATTCTGTGGCAGCAATGCGCCTGGTACCAGCTAATGTTATATTTTAAAAAAAAGTAACAGCATATTAGATTATACTTCCAGGTACAGGCTTTCTCTCATTTTTGAGATGAGCCATGCTACTTCAGTGCATGTTGGCAGACTTTACTTGCGTTTATTTCCAGGCATGCAGGTTCCCTCAAAATGTAGTCGTTTATTCAAAAATATTTACTAAAGAAGGGTTCTTCACAATGAAGGAAGCAATATTAAATTCATAGTATATATTTTGTTTATAAGTATAAACTCACGTAATAGCAGAGTGTAATAAAAAAATTATTCTTTTGCTTTCAATGGTAATATCCCTGGATAATTTAACCAAGCGTTCGTGGCGATCCTGGCGAGTGTTAAGTTTCAAAGCAGCTGTCTTGAACATAGCCAGTATCGGGCTATCAGCTGCCAACGATACAGCAGTTTCTCGGGCAACCGAAGACAGCGTGTGCTGATTGTGATGGCGGTTATTTCGATATTTACCTAAAAAAATTGGATGAAAACAAACACAATATTTTTTTAACTATTATTTAATTATAAATGAATACTCCCCGGATAAAAAACCATAATTACCTCTTCCAGACATGTTACAATTTTAATACTGTTTATAACAAAGTACAAACACCAAAAACAAAACAGTTATTTATTTTTTTCTTTGGACCACTTTGGACCAGTGGACCAGTGATTGTTATTATTGTTGTTTTTATTATTCGCTCGAGAGATCAGGCAAAGGAACTAAGCCATACAGCCTTGGCTTTTTTTAAATTGGTATATGTAGAATTTTGTGAATTACATTTTGAGGGAACCTGCATGCCTGGAAATAAACGCCAGTAAAGTCTGCCAACATGCACTGAAGTAGCATGGCTCATCTCTCAGAAATGAGAGAAAGCCTGTACCTGGAAGTATAATCTAATATGCTGTTACTTTTTTTAAAAATATAACATTAGCTGGTACCAGGCGCATTGCTGCCACAGAATAATTAATAGTTGTAAAAATATAATTTTTAATTTGGAAGGCTTACATTGTTTAATTCGGAATGAAAATACATTCTTTGATGTTGAATGATATATAACTATTAAATAAATAAGGAGTATGTCTGGGATAAATTTACTCAAAAATTGGCCAATATTTCTCTCATTATATTAGTTAGCATCTTGCGACTCTGCTCCAAATATTATGGAAGTTAGAACTTCTTCGCAGAACTTTACAGAATTATATGCATGTCACATACTGTAAGTTAATTGTACTATAGATGTGACAGGCATATGCTAGATTATTGGAACAATATGTTAAAAAGTGATTACACATATTTAAGGAACTAACATTAGTATTTAAGGTGCGCAATGCAACTTATATGGATCTATGTCTGAAATAAAAGAGTTATTATTATGTGGGGTATTATAGATACCCCACATAATAATAACTCGTTCATTATATAGTTTATAGTTTTCTCATCTGGTTGGGTTCTATAAATATATAATTATAAATTAAAATGAAAAGATAAATATACATAAATATAATTAAAATAAAATAAATACAAAAATAAATAAAAGCCCAACCAGATGGAAGCCCTCGGCAGGGGAGAGCAAACGGCCGAGGGTTAGGAGGAAAGTGTAAGAAACCGGCAGACGATGCGGTCGGTACCGAGGAGCACCGCCTTCTGCATTTGAGCCCGGAGCGGTCCGTCACAGAGTCCCAGTCGCCTCAGATGACCCGAGAGGCTGACTGGGATTAGCCCATTCGCAGAGACGACTACAGGAATAATTTCGGCCGGCATATCACCCCACACCTCGTGAGCTAGGTCCAGATATTTTATTCGTTTATCTGTTTCGGCTTTCATGAGGTTCTCGTCATACGGAATGGTAATGTCAACCAAAAATATCCTTGACTGTGCCCGGTCCATCAGCACAATATCAGGCTTATTCGCAAGAATAGTCCTGTCCGTGATGATGGCCCGGTCCCAGTAGTGCCTGGCGCGGTCATTTTCTTCCGTTCAAGCCGAAAATTATTTAATTCTGTTTAGTTCTGAATCTGTTCTTGATCGAACCCATCCGTTCGTGCTTTACACATGATGCGCTTTATTGTGAATCTGCCACGTATAGATATCAACGTTATATTAATTCGTATTTAACATTTCAAAAATATGTTAACAATATTACAAAACAATTAATAAACTGGGAACCGTGTGACTAACAGTAGCAGTGCAGCCATATATATTTACAGCGGTATGAATATATTGAATAATAAAATAACTGCCTTGCTTTATTACATGTCAGTTTTTATAAAAAGATATGAGGAACATGATAGAATTATTAAATTTCGCTCATACTAATAACTTTCAAAAATCTACTTATTGTATATAATTTTATGAACAAGATACGCGTCGGATAGGCTGTATGATATCAATGCGTAGTTTTGAATGTTTAGGGTCTTTAAACATAATACCGTGATCCACACTAAGAGTGAACTTATTGTTACGAGCTTGAGGTTCGTGACAATAAAAATTGCCGATAGAATTACCTAAATTAACACTTTAATTTACTTTACACAAATTAAAGTTAAAAATACTAATAATTAAACACACTAATTCACTTAATTCCGCTCCGAAGCTTCGCTTGTGTCGCCGAGTTCAACTCTGCCCCGATCGCATCTTGCAGCGCCTATTTATTTAAATTAGCAAAGAAACATCCCGAATATTCAGGTAAATGCGCGCAAAGGGACGAGTGTGCGAGTATAGACTTTCCAGAAACTTAGTTCTTCGGATGGCGCTGTCGGTTGAGAGATCTGTGATGTCATTTTCTGCAACGCTCTACTCGCTCTCGTTTCTGACACTAGATGGCGCTAGTATGCCGTCGACTTGAGCGCGTAACACTGCTCCCTCCTAAGACATGCTCGTCCCGAGCATTATCAGCCCCATAATAACGCGCCAAGCGATCCACATGGACGATCTTAGGAGTCCCTCTTGCGCCTTTCTGTAACGGCTCCGCAATGTCAAGGGCTGTCCTATCCCGTGGTGCACCAACATTGTACAATTTCGGTGCTCCTCTACTACGTGTCTGAGGTCACCGCACGGCCGCACAACTTGTACATGTACGACACCAATCCTCGACATCGTCACGATAATGGACCCAGTAAAACTGTTCTCGGACCTTCAGTAGAGTTCGTTTAACTCCCAGATGGACTCTTGAACGACCATTATGGCACAGCTGTAGAACATTCGGCACTTTAGCTTTAGGGACAACCATTTGCAAACGACAGCTGTCTCTTCGACCATTGTCCCATTTACGGCACAGGACTCCATCCTGAAGCAGCAAGCTGTCCCATTGGGCCCAATAGCTTTTCGTGGTTGAACTCATCGCTGAGACGTCCCTCCACTTAGGCTTGGTAGCACGGGCCTTCATCCATCCCAGAATCGGCTTGATGTCTGGATCTTCCTGCTGTGCATGACGTAGGCTGTCCTTCCACCCGTTGCTGAGGTGGTCTGTCCTGAGCATCCTCACGGATACCACTTCCTTACTCTCTTGCCTACTACAATGGTTGCAATCTTTAGGACAAGGTCTTCTTGACAATGCATCTGCGTTGCCGTGAGATTTCCCGCTGCAGTGTCTGATAGTAAAGTCGTATTCCTGTTGCTGCTGGGCGGTGCTGTTAGCCGCACTTCTTATCTGAGACCGTTCAGCTTCCCTTCCTAGGGTGTGCTTAGGGCAGCTGGACCGAAGATGGCCCCTTTCCCCACAGCCATAGCACCTAGGGCTGTATCTTTTATTGTGGTCGCGAACCGTAACTGCTGTAACCTCCCTAGCGTGAGGTGAACGATGATCCTGTCGTCGCCAGGCAGTGCCGTTAGCTGCACTACCCTCTCGAGATCGATCAACTTCCCTTTCTTCAGTTCGCTTAGGGCAGCTGGATCGTAGATGGCCCTTTTCCTCACAGCCATAGCACCTAGGGCTGAATCCTTTGTTGCGGTCGCGAACTGTAGTTGCTGCGATTTCACTGACGCGATGGGAACGATGATCCTGTCGCACGGCTTCCACCTCCAGTGCATGGGCCAAGGCGTCCTTAAGCGTCTTGTGGTGCCCGAGCCTCACAGCAGCTCTGACTTCCAGGTCGCGGATGCCGTCGATGAATGCCTGCACCAGGTTCCCTTCAATGAGCGCAGGTACAGACCGGTATGCTTTTCGCACCAGCTTCTCCACTTCTAGAGCCCACTGCTGCAGGTTTTCGTTGATGCGCTGCACACGATCTTTAAGCTGCGCGCGAAAGACGTGTTCCAGGTGAGCATCGCCATATCTCGCCTCCAATGCCTCAAGGAGTTGTTCATAAGTCACTTCGTCACCGAGAGCTTCCAGAACTGTTAAGGCCTGGTCGCGCAGGCCTAGTGTGAGAGCAGTCATGGCCTGACTTTTATTCCAGCCGTTCGCCTCCATGACGGCTTCGAACTGGATTTTGTAGGCCGACCAGGAAGAGGTCCCGTCGAACGGCGGCACTTTGAATCCACGTAGCGAAGGTGCTGCAACTACTACGGGAGCTGTAGTTCCATCTCCAAGTTTGAGTTCGTCCAGTGATTTCTTCATGTCAGCCATTACGTTGTCAACCCGATAGTTTACTTGGTCGATTCGGGTTTCAGCTTTCTCGATTCGGTTTTCAGCTTTCGCGATTTGGGTTTCAGCTTCCGACAGGCGGTTGTCATGCAGAGCAACCCTATCCTTCACCTCCTTTATCTCCTTCCCGAAGGTAGCGTGAAGGTCCTTCATGAGGAGCATCTGCTCTTCCAACCGACGGGCCTGTTCCTCCTGTCCGCCCCGCAGCTGCTCTTCCAATCGGCGTGCCTGTTCCGCCTGCTGGCGAGCCTGTTCCGCCTGCTGGCGAGCCTTTTCCGCCTGCTGGCGAGCCTGTTCCTCCTGTCGGCGAGCCTGTTCCTCCTGCTGCTCTTTCAACCAACGGGCCTGTTCCTCCTGTCGGCGAGCCTGCTCCTGCAGCATCACCATCAGAGCACCTAAGTCAGGTGCTGCAGATGTAGGGGCTACTGACGGGCCTGCAGTCGGTGGCTGGCCCTCCGACGTCTGCGGCGTTGCACCACCAAATCTTCGTTGGTCCGTCTCCTGCTGGCGTTGACTTCGGGTACGGACACCCTCCGTTTCCTCCTTAGGTAAAATCGGCATGATTTTATCCCACTTCTGACACCAATTGTTACGAGCTTGAGGTTTGTGACAATAAAAATTGCCGATAGAATTACCTAAATTAACACTTTAATTTACTTTACACAAATTAAAGTTAAAAACACTAATAATTAAACACACTAATTCACTTAATTCCGCTCCGAAGCTTCGCTTGTGTCGCCGAGTTCAACTCTGCCCCGATCGCATCTTGCAGCGCCTATTTATTTAAATTAGCAAAGAAACATCCCGAATATTCAGGTAAATGCGCGCAAAGGGACGAGTGTGCGAGTATAGACTTTCCAGAAACTTAGTTCTTCGGATGGCGCTGTCGGTTGAGAGATTTATTTATTTACACTTTATTGCACCATAAAACGGTTACAAAGGGCGGACTTAATGCCATTAGGCATTCTCTCCCAGTCAACCCGGGACGTGTGGAAATTATGTGATAGATGACAAAATAAAATGTACAACAGAGTAAATCAAGGAAAAAAACTACTGATAAACTTAAAAACAAACTAATATTATATATACAAATACAATAAACTTATATACTCCAAAATATAATACAGGTAATATATAATATATACATACATATTCATAGATACATAAATATATACATATTTTAAATACAAATAGATATATAATAAAAACCTATAAATAAAATAACAACAAAGGTAACCAAAATTAACCATATTAACTATCATCTAATATTTTCATAAAATGCTTATGTACCAATCTTTTAAAGGCAGTCTTATTAGATGTTTTTCTGACGTCATCGGGCAAGGAGTTCCAGAGCAGTGCAGCCTGAATTGTGAAGGATTTACCAATAAAATTAGTAGAATGTAGAGGGATACTTAGTTTATTATTATTTGAGGAACGCAGAGTTCTATCATGCGTTAGGGAAATATATTGAAATTTCTCCTTGAGATAAGAAGGAGTGGATGGATCATTTAAGATAGAGAAGAGAACAAGCAAAATTCTAGAGTCACGCCTCTGTTTAATAGTGAGCCATTTTAGGCGAGAGCGATAGTGAGAAATATGATCAAATTTACGGAGATTGAAAATGTATCTGACGCAGTTGTTGAGAAGGCGCTCTAGCTTGTTGAGAAGATTTTGGTTTAAATCCGCGTAACACACGTCTGCATAATCAATGATTGGTAGTATAAGTAACTGTACAAGCATAATTTTAGTCTTAAAGGGGAGAAAATTTTTCAATCGATAAAGAGAACGTAAAGAACCAGAGACTTTACGACATGTTTCGGAGATATGAACCCCCCAGGACAGAGTACTATCAATATGGAGACCAAGGTTTTTAACTGAGGGAGAGAACGGTATCAGACGATCATTATAATAGACGGGAGGTAGACTAGCGGCATCTATTTTAGCAAGCATCCTTGAGCTACCCACAATCATCGCTTGGCATTTCGTAGGGTTGACAGACACTCCAAAACGCATAGACCAATCACAGACTGACTTGAGATTATAATTCAATTTGTTAATCGCATAATGGATGTCAGAAATGTCAGACTGTACATAAATTTGTAGGTCATCAGCATACAGATGGTACGAACAATCAATATTAGATGTGATGGAATTAATAAAAATAGAGAAGATTAATGGAGAAAGTATACCGCCTTGCGGTACGCCAGAAATCAGGTCAACCCACTGTGAAGTCATTTGCTCCACGTGGACAGACTGTTGACGTCCGCGAAGATAAGATGAGAACCATTCCAGGACTGACGGTGCAAACCTATAATGAGAAAGGATAGCAAGAAGGATATCATGGTCAACTGTGTTAAAAGCATTAGAAAAGTCAACGAGCACCACAACTGTAACTTTCTTGTTTTCCATTTCTTCTCTAATGTCTTCAGTTATTTTAAGTAAGGCAGTTGTAGTGCTGTGACCAGGACGAAAGCCGGACTGAAAAGTACTCAGCAGGTTATGTTTATATATGAAATTGGAAATTTGCTTATGAACACAGGCTTCCAAAACTTTAGATAGGAAAGGTAAAACTGATATGGGACGGAAGTGATTAGGAAGTGTGGGATTGGATACTTTAGGAAGGGGTCTAACGAAAGCATTTTTCCACTGACTCGGAAACTGACCCGAGTCAAGCGAAAAATTAACAATATGTGTGATTGCGGAGATAATGTGTTCTAGAATATTAACAATCATGGCTCTGCTAATATCATCGCAACCGACAGCCTTGGATTTTATTGCCAGAAGGATCTTTCTGATTTCATCCTGATCTACAGGGTTAAAAAGAAAGACTGGTATGTGTGGAGACGGAATTGAGGCTATGTAAGCGACTGTTTGGGATCGGATTGAAAGGTCCAACGCAGAAGCAGAAGCAAAATGAAGATTTAAAGCATCATGAGAAAGCGATAAACCACAATCCAAAGAGGGTGTTTTGCCCACACTTAGAGAACTAAGAAATTTCCACACATCAGCTGGCGAAGAATTACTTATATTGCTATGGATAAATCGGCGTTTTGCAGAACGTACCATCTGATTGCATCTGTTTCTGGCCTTCTTAAAAGACAACCAGTTTTCCTCAGATCTGCTCCTCTTGTACCGGGCAAATGCTCGATTTCGCCTAGTCATGGCCTTCCGTACCTCTTCAGTCATCCAGGGAGCTGGTGGCCGTCGTAGTTTCACTTTACGTACAGGAGCATGGATATCATACAAAACATGAATTATGTTATTGAAAATGGTTACTTTATCATCTACTGTTGATGCAGTTGCTAATGGCGTAAAATCTATAAGCGATGCGTCTTTCAAAAGCTTATCCATATTAATTCTACTAAAATTACGTAGGAATAGTACAGTAGGTCGATATTTGGGAGGTTTAAGGTTGTATGATACATAAATAAGATCATGGCGGGAAAATCCCGGCGCTTCAAGTTGCCCACATGACAGCACCCTGTCAGAGGAGTCAGTTATAATGAGATCAATCAGAGAGTCATCAGTGTCGATATTATGATGAGTTGCCTTTAAAGGAAGAATGTTGATATTGACAGACTCAACGATTTTACGAAGCTTTTGAGACCGGACTGAATTTTTCAGTAAATCCGTGTTGAAATCTCCCATGATTATGCAGTGGGTGTACTCAGAACCAATGTTATCAAGAGCCTCTTCTAAATTGGCGAAGTAATCAGTGGAAGGCGGACAATACACTGCTCCAAGAATCATCCTTGAGCCCTTTACATCAAGTTCTATAAAAAGAAATTCTGCGGAAGCAGTGTAAGGAGAAGGGGATGCTAATATGATTTTGTAAGAAATAGTAGCGTGGAGATATATTGCAACCCCACCTCCTCCTTTATCTATACGATCATTCCTAATCAGCACAAACCCAGGAAGAGGATACAATGCCGAATTTAAAAACGGTTTCAACCAAGTTTCTGAAACTAAGATAGCATGTATATTGTTGTTAGAGAACGATGCTTCTAGCTCAGAAAAGTGGCTGGGAATGCTTTGTGCGTTAATATGGCAAACATTTAACGTTCTATCAAAAAAGTGAAAAATGCTATTCAATTGGCTACTTAAAGAGAGCACACTATAATTCGTCTGATCGTCAAAAGATTCAAAAGAACTCTCTGACTCAATAGAATAAAAAGAGTCAGAGTCAGACATGATAAGTTAAAAGCATAATATACCCAATATAAAAATAAATAAAATAAAAATATATAAAAATACGATATTAAATAAAAATATTTATCAATAATATATATAACAAAAATACTACCAAGATATAAAAAAACAATGACTTAAATATTAATAAATCATTAAACATCATCCCACCAGTTAACTGTTTACATAATATAATCAGTACTAAATAACAAATAAAACAATTGTACTGAACTATCAATTAAAAAAAAACATAAGCTAAGTAATTAAATAACGTGCCAACACAGTGATTCAATTATAAACAAAAATAACATGAATAATTGATAGAATCAGGCGTTACTTTGCGGAAATCCATTATAATAAAAAATAAAAATATAAATTTCTTTGCAACTTTCCGCTAAACATATAAAATGATGTGTCTTACCTGGATTGAAGCGCACCTCCCGCCCTCCCTCAATTGCATACACTAACTCCGTCACCACTAGACCAGAGAGAGTAGTGGTGCTTGGTCTAGTGGTGACGGAGTTAGTGTATGCAATTGAGGGAGGGCGGGAGGTGCGCTTCAATCCAGGTAAGACACATCATTTTATATGTTTAGCGGAAAGTTGCAAAGAAATTTATATTTTTATTTTTTATAATAACATGAATATTAAAATAAGACAACTAAATATTTTAATAGCAGGGCACTACAGAATTAATCGAAAAATTAGCAATAAAAATCAGCTTAATCACAAGATTTTGAAACCCAATTAGTTAAAAACATCCAGAAAATTTAAATCTCACAAGAGTACATAATTCAGCTGTGTGGCAAAAGGATCTGCGCCCATGTTACCATTACTGTGTTGACAGTAAAAGTTATTATCTATGGTCAACAGTCTTTGCTCTTTGCCTTGTCTTTGCAACTGTCTATGCCTAGCTCTAGCATCTACGGACTACAATAACATTTATCTATGATATTTGGTTACATTTTAACACTTTTACATGATAAAAAATTATAAACACAAACTAATTTACTAAAGTTTACAAATATAATTAAAGTTACTACAGTATAACAATAAAATAATAAAACTAGCTAATAACATAAAACTATTGGAATATGTATAAGGGAAAATACTAAAGACAAGTTAAAGCAAATTAGTTACATACAATTGGACTACAATCGATTTATATTCTTGTCTAATGCTGCCGGTTAATAAAACTAAAAATAGTTATTATGTTACCAGACAAAGTAGACTATAAGAGAAGGAAAAAAAATACGAAAGGAGATGAACATAACCAAAATATGATAACAAGAATAACAAGGATATCTTAGATAGTTAATAAATAATAAAGAGATCTGTGATGTCATTTTCTGCAACGCTCTACTCGCTCTCGTTCCTGACACTAGATGGCGCTAGTATGTCGTCGACTTGAGCGCGTAACATTATTGTATATAATTTTATGAACAAGATACGCGTCGGATAGGCTGTATGATATCAAGGCGTAGTTTTGAATGTTTAGGGTCTTTAAACATAATACCGTGATCCACACTAAGGGTTCATTTTATTAACAATTAGCTTAATGGTTATATTAATAATTACCTTATCCGAACGTAGATAACATAATTTTAATTTATAATTCACAATATCAAGACATGCTTGCCGGTGGAAGTCCGAAAGTGCAAGTCAAAAGTGCTTGTTTCTTTTTTTGCGCCCGAAGCAATTAAAGGGCTACCCTATACGTAGGGAGGCGGAAAATGCATTACGCATACCACGATAGCCGGTCTATCGTGGTTATGAGACACTCACATCCTACCGGGTACCCTAAGTGATACCCTCTAAAAACCGCCTTTGGGGACAGGCAACCGGCTGATTAAGCTTTATTGTGCCTTATCGTGAGTGACCCTCTTTTGGGAAAAGAGAGCGCTGGCGGCTAAGAGCCGCTGAGGGAGTGCCTACGAAGGCAAATTAATTATGAGTAAATAATTTAATTTAATTAGAGTTGGCCTGAGCTGCCAGGAGGCAGTTCAGGTCGTTTGTTAGTTTATTAGGCGGGTCCGAGAGAGAGTTTCTCGGCCTGCGGACTCGATAGCGAGAGAGGGGTGGGGCTGCATTAGTAGCTGCCTCACGAATTAAATGGTTTGGGCTTGTTTCTCACTGGCAACCGCTTACATACGGTACTTTTTGTTTATTACAATGAACGAGTACTCAAGCCAGCATATCGCTGTAACAGTTCAACAACAAAACAAAAACGTAACAAAGTCTAACAACAAACAATAATTATGTACAGTAAGTAGATTTACTTAAAACCAGGAATGTTATCACAACGCAGAGCGAGGGACGACTGCTCGACGGCACAAGCGCACACTGCACCCTTTTTACCTGGAGACAGCCGTTATTCTGTCTCGCTCGCACTGTTGTGCACAGCGTTTTTTACCTGCTCACACAAAGGATGCTATTATGCTTGCTTACGATTCCTTGAATTATTGAAGAATTTTATCTTACTCACTGGAATGGGTGTTTAGTTATCTAATATCGGGGTGGAGGCACTTTGAACAGTTACATTCAAATTATCATAGCTCCTAAACTATCTAACTCAGAGTTAAAATTTAAATGTGCATTTATAGCAAATATCCTGTATTATAAAAAAAACAAGTAAAAAAAATTGGTTAACACGATGTTTTTTTTTTGAAGCTAAGAATCTGAAATAAAACATCAATTTGTTGTCTAATTTATTTTTTCAAAAATGTTTTTTACAAATACTGAAAAATTAAAAAATAATATTTTGAATCTAGATTTATTGTCTACACTATTAACTAACATTTAAGACCAATTTTGTTTTTGAAAGTCTTCTACTTGGGTAGATATTGTTAAATTAATACAAGCATCTATGCTTCGCCAACAATTTTTTTTAAAGTGCTGCCATTTTTTATTGATGGCGAAAAAAAATAATTGATCCCTGATTTGTCGATAAAATTAATTGTATTTTAACCCCTTAAAGTATCGGACATCGGAAACCGGACACCCTGTATAAGTAATGTGTAGGTGTATTTAAAATTTATTGATTGTATATACAAAATCAACTGTTATTTACAAACACTATTATATACAATTTTGTATCTATATTTTATTTACATTTAAAAACATTAGTTAGGCTTCTTTTGTAGCAGACAACTGTGTCCTTCGATCACTTATAAATATATAGTATACACTAACTAAATAACGTCTAGCACTAAATTAGTTCGCGCGCGATGAATAGCGTGCTGCTAGATTAAATTTGCGTCACACGTCTACTCCCAACAGCGCTGCTGCTAGAACTGCCGCTTGATATGGATAGCGCCAAAGCGTCATAGCGTCATAGCGTCATAGCGTCATGGCGACTACTTACATAACACGCGCTATGCGTTATGAAGAGATAGCGCGCTATAATATGGCGCTATGCGCTATATTAACCACCATTATTACAGCTGGACCGCTACTTTAAATATTCAATAGGAACTGTATTTTACAGTATACTCCTTGGTAAGTTTTTTTGGAGGGGACTGATTTATTATTTTAATAGTTGCTTGAAGTGGATTTTGATACGTAAAAGTGTAAACTATTTTAGTGGAAACGATGTAGCAAGTGCTTTGATTGTGACATAAATGTAAGAATATTGAATCAACATAGGCTTTGAGATGTTATGATTATCGACAGGATTTAGCTATCTCCGAAATCTTATAAGAAATGTGACGCATCGGCATAAAATAATAAAATTACAAACAAAATACAATTAAGGCTAGGCTGTGTGGTCAAATACCTTTACCTGACTGTAATGGCGAATCGTGGCCGTGAGTAGCAACATCCAAGTTGGATTGTCTTCAGTGTTGCCAACATAGGCGATTTTTCGCCATTTAGGCTATTCAGAACGAGAATCGGCGACGAAAAAATCTAAAAGGCGACTGGTCGCCAATTAGGTTACTCTAGGGACAAGTTTTTTTTATACTTCCTAGTATGTAAACAGGTATACGGCCGTGCGTGTGTGTAATGTTGGTACAATTTGATATTGAGATGGTCACTCTATTTGTTTGTAATTGTTTATTTTCGGGGAATACCCTAAATTTGTCTTAGCCTATAGGACTACCGCAATTATCTGTGTTGTACTGACTAAATAGTTCAGATAAATTTCGGTTATTCCTAGGTCACTTTCGCTTTGTACAACTTCTCCTTTGCTTGTTTTGTAAAATGGGTAAACATGGTAAGTATATCAAGCATTATCGTGATGAATGGGAAAAACTGCCAGTATTAAAAAGTAAGTAAAAACTAAAGTACCGTTTTATTTATTTTTGTTTTGTGTGATGTAGGTAGGTATATTATCTGTTACATGGTCTTACTTCTTCCATACCTGTGTTCCAGACTAAATTAGAAGTCGTGGTTTTTAGTTTCACAATATTCTTTTTATATTTACCCAGTCTAGTTAAGATGTATTAGGTAGACTGAAACTGCACAAATAGCAAGAAATATGATCTGGTTATCAACCACTAGTAGCATACCTATCTGATACATACAATATATGCATACCTACTGCCTAGTGTATTATTGAGTTCAATTTCTTTTACAGATTGACTTAGTCGAGCACCTGTTGTACTGACGGATAGTGGTAAAGGTGAGGCATTTTGTAAATTATGTATCACACCACTCCGTGCGTACAAAACGGATTTAGAAAAGCACATGAAACTAAAACACATAAATACAAATAATTAAGTTTTTCAAAAAAGCAACCCAAGCTTGCATCATTGGGCTACACCTCAATTAGTAACAGTTCATCAAAAGAAAAAATAATAGACATACAAATATCTGCCAACGTCGCTGCTCACAGCTCCATACGCAGCATTGATCATCTGACAGATGTGTTAAAAACCTGTGGGACAGGGAGTCCTCTTGAAAACATTCAATTATATTATTACATAGATCAAAGTGTTCAGCCATTATAAAAAATGTTCTAGGACCAGCCATGCTCAAGGAACTTTTAGAAGAAGTTGGTAACCAGAGTTACTCTATTACACTGGATGAACCCACTGACGTAACAACAGAAAAGTACATGGCATATTGTATCCGATACTATAATTCAAAACTAGAAAATATAGTTGTTAATTTTTTAGGCTTTCAAGAAGTATTTGAAGCAACAGCTAGCAGTTGCCTAGCGGCCTATATACATCATTTAAGAGTTTTATGTCTAAAATGGGTTTGAATCCTCAAAATCTAATTGCAATAGGAACTGATGGAGCAAGTAACCTTTGTGGCAAAGATAACTCCCTTTTCACTCTCTTACAAGCAGATATACCCCATTTACAGCTATTGAAATGTGTATGTCACTCCCTTAGTTTATGTGCCTCCAAAGCGTGCACAGAATTACCATCTTGTCTGGAGTATTTACTTAGGGAAACCAGAAATTGGTTTGCCTACAGTCCACTGCGAATGAAAATATATCAGACCTTATTTGAAACCATTGATGATGGTAAAAAACCATTGAAACTAACTCAGCTATCCGCAATTAGATGGCTGGCGTTTCATTCAACTGTTAAAACAAACATCAATCAGTGGCTTGAGCTAAAAACTCACTTTAATGTGGTGAAATCATCAGAAAGATGTTAACAGCAAGGGAGCTTGCTGCCATGTATAATGATGATACAAATTTATTATATTTGTTGTTTTTGTCTCCGATTAAAAAGAAGTAACTAATATGTATATTATATTTCAAGCAAGTGATGCAAATATCACAATAATATATAACGATCTTCGGATTCTTTTACTTTCCATTGCAAGACGTGTTCTTAAACCAATATTTCTGAGAAGTCAAAGTCTGTCTGATAATGCCTCTGTATCAATGCTCCATGAAGCAGATATAGCAGCTGTTAGGCGAGCTTTAGAAAAAGCCGGAGCCCCATTTGAAAATTCACTGCTTCCACTAGACTCAATCGACTTTGGAGAAAAGTTCAATGATTAACTTGCAAAAAAAACTGTTTCTGCCGACAAAGCCAAAGAAGTGAAGCAACGATGTTCTGCTTTTCTTGTACGCTTAGTAACAGAATTAGTTGACGAGTTACCGCTTAATGTGTCGGTGGTGGAAAAAATTGAACTTTTTGCACCAAGCCGCGTATGCCTCTCAACCGGCAAACCCAACATTAAAGATTTTCCCTGACTAGTTAGGTGATCCCAATATTGACCGAGAAGCTGTTATGGACCAATGGCGCGTATTAAGCACTATGCGCATTGAGGAGATAGTCGGAACAGCTGCTTCTCCTAATGACATTGTAAATTTTTGGATACAAGTGCCAAAAATGAAGAATGCTGGTGGAAGCCTGATGTTTAAAGAACTAGCAGAGTTTCGACACGATGCCTTTCATTACCTTTGAGTAATGCCGTCGTTGAAAGAATTTTCAGCGTAATGAGGACAATCAAAACAAAATTAAGGAATCGAATGCAACTACCCATGCTGATCGCAATTCTTAGGATTCGTTCCCATATAAATGTAAGAGGTTTGTGTTGTAACAACTTTCAACTAAGCAATCACATGGTGAGTATGTACGCTGGCAGAAAAATGTATGTCTCCGGTGGATCTTGCGCCAGTACTAGCACATCAACTACTACTGAAGACGGCGAAAGTCTTGGTGATACCTTATTATTGCTAGCAGAGGACGAATAAGAATAATCCTAATTTTTGTTTATTTGTTTATGTAGTTTTTAAAATATTAACTTTAATTTCATTAACGTGTTTTAAAGATGGCTTATGCCTATTTATCAGTGTGTTATGAACATATTACAAATAAATTGATAAAAACTATATTTTATTTAATCATATTGATATTTTGGTGTTTGGGCTCCTTTAGGCTACTACAACTGAAATTCGGCGATATTATAGGCTACTTCATGCATGATAAGCGGCGACATTAGGGCCAGGGCCAGCGCTGTTGGCAACACTGATGCCTAATCTATAGTTCAATACCATGTCAAAATCTCGAATTAGTGATTTGATTTTGTGATGTGTATAATATATATCATTAATTTGATACATGTTTATAGCACTTAATAAATCCTTGTATGTACTATAATTAAACGGTAACTGTAATTATTACAGGGTACCAGTAAATTCTTCGAGAATTCGCGTAGACTGACCAGAGTCCGCGGATTGCTTGTGTTTACCAGTGTAGAGCAGTTTTACCGGTCGTAATATCCTATTTTATTGCGAAAAAAAAAATTAGGTATGCATATTTAATTTATTATTCGGTGTTACATTATTAATAATCTTTATTAATGAATTCATCTTTTGCAGTAATTTACAATGTCTCAAACGTTAACTTTCGGTGACTCATGCGCTCCGATAACATGCCACGCTTGGAATAAGGATAGAACTCGTAAGTACCTAACTATTCCTATTTATATTTGAAAATATTTTCAGTTTACTAGTTCTAAAAATTGCCCCTGGCGTTAATCTTATCTCATTATATAGGTACTGTAACAAAACTTTCTTAATGAAAAGTTTGATCAAAATAAAATAATTGATGAAAGAAGAACCTAATCTAGATAGAGACTACAGACTTCCATTTGGCACGATCCTGACGTACCTCTTTCGCCTCCTTTACATCCATATATCTACGCATTCATGCTCGGTCGTTAAGGGTACTCCTAATGTGGCCCATTTTCAAAATATTGCAACATTCTGATTCTTCATAATACAATGTAGAGCTCCATTCACTCTAGTTCCTGCATTCACTCATTCTATATCCTTATCATATCTGCCATCCCTGCTAAAAACACATCCCAAATACAGGAATTCATCACTTGCTCTATCAACTCCGCTTCTATTCTTATTTCACGTAACATTTTACTTTCTTTTCTTTCAAAAACCACTTTAGTTTTACTTATGTTCACTTTCATTCCCCTTTCTTTTAATGACCAGTTCATTAATGTAAAAACTTATAATCTAACATATATAGTCCAAAAAGCTTATAATCGCCTCAGAAAAACGGAAACAAACATTACCTATACTAACCATATTTAACAACACAAACCAAGTAACAAAAAACTTCCCACAACGGCTGGTCCCTGTGGGAAGTACTGACCACAGCTACCCTCTAACAACAAGAAGACAAATGACACTAAATAATAATAATAATATTCCACAACTACCACACAACACCATCTAGTCCCAAGCTAAGCAGAGCTTGTGTTATGGGTACTAGTCAACTGATAAACATACTTATATATTTCTAAATACATAAATATTATAGATAAATTACACCCAGACACAGAACAAATGATCATGCTCATCACACAAACATTTGTCCTGGGTGGGAATCGAACCCACGACCTCCGGCATAGCAGTCAGGGTCACTAACCACTAGACCAACAGGCCTATCAAATATATATATTGCAACCATAAATACAAAAACCCCTAGAACTGAAGAAAGCCTACATGAACTAAAAAAGCTCTCGAAGACATAAACTGGGACATCTTGGGACTTAGTGAGATGCAATGATTGGGAGAAAAGATCGAAGAGCGAACTGATTACATACTATTCCAAAAAGGTGAAGTACCTGGACATAGAGGAGTCGGATTTGTTATCAAACAGTCATTGAAATAACAAATACAAGAGCTAATTGGTCTCTCTGATCGTATACTCATTTTATTTTATTATATTATAACTCATTTTTCACCACCCTATTCGCACCATGAGGAATCAAATTAAAGAAATGGCCTCGAGTTCCCGGCGCCCCTTTAATGGGGCAGGGGTGCGAAGAATCTCCGGGAAGAAAACCGGCGACGAGGCTCGCCACCCGTCACGTTCTGTCTCCCGGAGGGGCGAAAAGTGGATTGCAGAGGCCCGTCTGGCTACGTTGAATGTATGTGGAGCAATGAATAATAAAATGGATGAAGTATGCGAGGTGATGTATGATAGAGGAATAGATTTGTTATGTGTAAATGAGACGAAACGGAAGGGGAAGGATGTCACTACACATGGCATGTATACCGCATACTGGTCTGGTGTAGACAAGCTCGAGCGGGCATGCCAGGGAGTAGGTATCATCCTATCAGAAAGAATGGTGCAAAGTGTGAAAGAGTACGAATGTGTAAGCCCAAGACTGCTATGGATACGATTGAAAGTGGGCTTAAAGAAGTTGTTGGTGCTAGGGGTCTACGCCCCAGACATGTCTAAGCCTACTCATATCCGAGAGCAGTTTTGGGAAATGGTAAGGATGGTATTAATGAAATGTAAGGGAAATGAAAATGTTGTTATGCTAGGAGATTTTAATGGAAGAGTTGGGGTGAGGAGGCTTGGTTATGAAAGGATATTGGGAACGTTTGGTGATGAAAGTATAAATGAGAATGGTGAAAGCCTCCTCACTGTATGTATGGAAAAGAATCTTTTTGTGACGAACACTTTCTTTTGCCACAAGAGGATTCACATGTACACTTGGCAAAGAGGTGATGATAGAAGCATGATAGATTTCATAATTGTGGATGAAAGATTGAGGGGCGCAGTGGTGGATAGAAGGGTTTACCGAGGGTCAAACGTAGGAACGGATCATTTTTTGGTTTTGTGCCGAATTAATGGTCTATTCAGGCAGTGGCGCCATCGGTCATCTGTGTCTACCACTGCGTTACAGCGTTTTAGAACAGAAAGATAACAAGATGAAGGTGAGAAAAACAAGTTTAAATGTAGACTGAAAGAAAACGTAAGTGGTTTGGATGAATTATGTATGAGTGAGTTAGACTTGGAGAATGTATGGCAAAATGTTAAGAAAGGTTTAGTAGATGCAGCTACCGAAGTATGTGGTGTTAGTAAAAGAAAGAATGAAAGGAAAAATAATACATTATGGTGGGATGATGAGATACGTACGGAAGTTGAAGCAAAGAAGAGAGCATGGCTAGATTTACTAACAACTAAGGCTGGTAATTCTAGCGGTACGAATGATGATTTTGAAAGAAAAAAGGCAGTCTTTAGACATCTAAATAAAAGAGTAAAAGAAGTAGTTGAAAGGAAAAAGCAAGAAAGAACGGATAAAAATGATAGAAGAATATTGGATAACTTCCAGGCAAATATTAAAATGTTCTGGAAACTCGTAAGAACTGCCAGGGGATGTTCAAAACAGCCTATAATGAATGCTATAAGAGATGAGAATGGCTATATTCTGAATGATGAAGTTTTGAGTTTAAAGAGATGGAAGGAATATTTTGAAAGCATGTTTATGAGTGAGGAGACAACGTATGAACTGAATGAAATAGGAACTCCGAAAGAAGAGGAAGGAGGTAGCGAGATAAGTATAGATGAAATAATGAAAGCAATGAAAAGCATGAAAACAGGTAAGGCTGCCGGATATGATAGAGTTTCACTCGAAATGCTAAGGGCTGGAGAGGAAGTGGTGGCAGGCCTGCTGCACACCTTGTTTAATTTATGCTGGGAACTGAAACGGGTACCGGGAGACTGGTACAAAGCCGTGATAGTCCCAGTATATAAGGGAAAAGGGTCGCAGCGGGTCTGTAAAAACTACCGCGGTATCAGCCTTCTTAGCATCGTGGGAAAACTGTATGCCAAGGTACTAATTGAAAGGGTCATGAAAGAAACCGATGGAAAAATTTGGGATGTGCAAGCGGGATTTAGAAAGGGAATGGGATGTACAGATCAAGTCTTCTCCATGCGCATGATCGCGGAGAAGTTTTTGGCCAAAAACCAAAAGGTTTTTTGTGCGTTCATGGACTTGGAGAAGGCCTATGACAGAGTGGATAGGAATGTGCTATGGCAAACACTGAACTCATTTGGGTTGAGCGCTGGCTTGATACAGGCATTGGAATCTCTTTATAGGGACTCTAGTGCTTGTGTTAGGATCAACGGGGTCTACTCGGACTGGTTTGGCATCCATAAAGGTGTCAGGCAGGGCTGTGTGGCTTCTCCGTGGTTGTTCAACCTATTTATGGACAGTTGTTTGCAAAATTTGAAAGTTGAAGAATGCGGATTAAAATGGGTGATGGTTATCAAATGCCTTTTGTACGCCGATGATCAAGTTATTCTTGCGTCGTCGGCGGCCGAGTTGCAAATGATGGTTACATTAATGAACAGATCATTAAAAGAAAAGGGTATGAAGTGAACGCAAGTAAGACGAAAATTATGGTTTTTGAAAGAGATGAAAGTAAAACGATATGTGAAATAAGAATAGAAGGGGAGTTGATTGAGCAAGTAGATGAGGTTACATTAATCAACAGATCATTAAAGGAAAGGGGTATGAAAGTGAACGCAAGTAAGACGAAAATTATGGTTTTTGAAAGAGATGAAAGTAAAACGATATGTGAAATAAGAATAGAAGGGGAGTTAGTTGATCGAGCAAGTAGATGAGTTTGTATATTTGGGGTGCGTATTTAGCAGGGATGGGAGATATGATAAGGATATAGCACGACGAGTGAACGCAGGAAACAGAGTAAATGGGGCCCTGCACTCTATTGTGAAGAGTCAAAATGTGTCAAAAAAGGCACGTATGGCAATTCACAATGCTGTGTTGGTCCCTACTTTAACGTATGGTAGTGAAAGTTGGGTATGGCAGAAGAAGCACGAGAGTAGAATAAATGCAGTAGAAATGCGGTCGTTAAGGAGTATGTTAGGGCTGAATCTGAATGACAGGGTGAAAAATTTTGTGATAAGAGAAGAGTGTGGTTTGCAAGATGATGTTGTGACCAGGATTAAGAAAGGAATGCTTCAGTGGTTTGGTCATGTGGAAAGAATGGATGAGGAAAGAGTGACAAAGAAAATTTATGTGGCAGAGTCGGAAAGGGACGTCCTAGGCGAAAACTTATCGACCAAATTGGCGATTTATTGAAAACGGGCCAAATTAGGAGTACCCTTAACCGACGAGCATGCATGCGTAGGTGTATGGATGTGAAGGAGGCGAGAGAGGTGTGTCAGGAATCAGGATCGTGCCAAATGGAAGTCTGTAGTCTCTGCCTACCCCTCTGGGTGACAGGCGTGAGTGTTTTATGTCATTTTTCACATTCATCTCAGATTGTCATACTGGGATATAAAAAATTATCGACAATTATACAAATCTATTCTCCAACAGAACAAGCATCAAAAACAGAAACTCAACTTTTTTACAATGAACTATCAAAAACAATAACAAGATATTCCAACAACCACATTATTTTAATGGGTAACTTTAATGCTCAAGTTGGAGCAATGCAATGTAAAGAAGAATATGTCTTGGGAAACTATGGTTAAGGAAAGAGAAGTGCACATGGGGAAATTTTAGTTGAATTCTTAATGCAACATAACTTAATGCTCCTAAACAGTATGTACATAAAAAGTCAAAAGAATAAGTGGACATGGATTTCGCGTGATGGCAGCTCTAAAAACGACATTGACTACATAACAACAAATTATCTAAAAGCCTTCACAGATACGTCGGTCATAGCAAAGTTTAATTTCAACACAAATCACCGCATAGTAAGAAGCAACATAAAGATAGAAGCACCAAAGAAATCTAGAAAATACTTTACCCCATGCAACATAAAACACCATAGTGTAGAAACTATAAAGAAAATAAAACAATCTCTTATTGAATCAGCTGAAGAATTAACCATGAGCAACACTGATACTCATATGAAATATGAAAAACTAGTAAAATTACTAACTAAAGTCAAAGCCGATCATAACAGGTAAAGCAAATACAAACTTAGTCACACAACCCTACAACTCATAGAAAGAAGGAAAAACCTATTATCAAAACACCCTAGAAAAGACAACTTAAAAACTATAATGAAATTAAGCAAAGAAATTAATGCGAACATCAGAAAGGATAGAAAGACAATGAGGCTGCAAACATAGAAAGGCATATAGCAAAGGAGTAAAAAAAGCACTAAAGGAACTGAGGGAACCAAACAAGGAATGGATACCTAAACTAAACAAAAGGAAATATACCTCATCTAACAGAACAAACATAAATGAAATAGCCACAAAGTTTTACCAAGTTGGCTCGACTGGGGAAGGACCATGCTCTCACAGATTACCAGCGTCAAATAGCAGCTTAATGCTGCTGTGTTTCGTATGGTGAGTGTAGAGAACAGGAGACCATTTTTACTGGAAAAGAGACATTCCATCTTAGTCCTCAAGGCTGACAACACATCTGCATTTTGATTCGCAAACAAGGATAGATGTAGATGTCTATGGGCCACAGCAACCACTTACCATCAAGTGGACTATGTGCTCGCTTGTAACCTTTTTCCTATTAAAAAAAACCAAGACCTTTATTCAAACCCTACACTAGAACACTACCCAAGGACTGACTCCAAAAAAGAACCAGAAATACTTCCCAGAGAAATTGAAAAAGCTATATATAGCCAGAAGATGGAAAAAGCTCCAGGACCAGACAAAGTGACAAACGACTCCTAAAAGGCACCCTCGAAGAACTACTACCAATACTTACTTCAATATTCAATGAAATACTAACAACTAGCCAAATCCCGGAAGAATGGAAAACAGCAAACATTATTCTATTATCCAAAAAAGGACAAAAGGAGGATATAGGAAACTATAGACCCATAAGCCTAATATCAAATATCTATAAGGTATTTTCTAAAGTTATTCTGGATGGAATAGGCAAAAAATTAGATGAAAACCAACCACGGGAGCAAGCTGGCTTCAGACAAAAATACTCCACTCTAGATCGTATACATACAACGAAACAAATAATAGAAAAATACAACGAGTATAACAAGAAACTCTACATGGCATTCATGGATTATTCTAAAGTTTTTGACAGCATAGAACACATGGTCATATGGAACAGCTTAGAACAGCAGGGGATACCATCGAACTACATCAATATCATAAAGAACATCTATATAAATGGAAAAGCGAGAATCCAACTGGAAACCTTGGGAAAAAAGTACAAGATCGAGAGGGGAGTAAGACAGGGAGACCCTCTTTCACCAAAATTATTTTCGGCTGCATTGGAATGCATCTTCCGCAAACTAGATTGGAAAGAATACTGCTTCAACATGCTAGGTGAAAAACTAAACTCTACACAGGGAGATTCTGCTGCTTATTTCCTGTTTCAGTTACCCTCTGTTACCTCTTAGACACCCACGGGGATCCCTCTTCTCCATAAGGGGTACTAATAGATTCCTCTCACACCGCCTACGATATTTGTGTAAATGTTGTATTAAATTAAACATTACTTAAACATTACTTAAACATTACCTTTGTTACATACAATTTTAATATAAGTAGAAATACCAATTCTATCTGTTCCATCGATATCTCGTTTGAAAGAAAATTGTCAGTTATTCAGACAATCATTAATTTCTTAATATAACAGTATTTTAAATGATGGACGATCTCCATGATTTTCGACTATAAGGTGACAAATGAGCACACAGTTCACCTGACGGTAAGTGGAGCATGAATGGGTTGGCTCAACCAGGGAAGAGCCACCAGTGTAAAATAGCAGCTTAATGTTGATGTATTTCGTATGGTGAGTATAGAGAACCGGTCTCCGGACCTTTTTACTGAAAAAGAGGCATTCCATCTTAGTCCTCATGGCTGACAACGCATCTGCATTTTGATTAGCAAATGAGGATAGTAGATGTCTATGGGCCACAGCAACCACTTATCATCAGGTGGACTGTGTGCTTACTTATCACCCTTATCCTATTATTAATAATAATACCATAAACATAAAACGTGCCACCAAAATGTTAGGATTTCTTTACAGAAATATTAAATTTTTCCGCAGCAATAAAATCAAAATAACGCTCTACAACTATTTAGTACGAAGTATCTTAGAATACTGTTCTGTAGTTTGGAGACCACATTATGCAACGCATTCTTTACGCTTAGAACGAATACAAAAAAGATTCATGTGGCATTTAGTATACTCAAATCGAATTTCAAAAAAGAAACTTTCTTCGTATAAAAAACAACTATCTTTTTTCAAAATTACGTCCTTGGCTAATCGCAGACATATATCCGACTTACTCTTCGTAAGCAAATTATTGAATAATAAAATTAACTGCCCTCAATTGTTGAATAAGATAAAATTTCGCGTACCTCATAGATACCCCCGTAAGAGAGTAATTACTATTAGATCACCCCTTCGTAAAACAGTATTTGGCGCTAATTCCCCGATCTCTAGGTTAAGTAAATTGATCAATGAACTTCCCCACGCTTTTGATATTAATTCCGACTCACCTAACAAGCTCAGAAAAGAACTACTCAAACATTATGCAAATGTAATAGATTAAGTTTTTGCATTTTTTTTTAACGCTTTGGTTTTCTGTAACTATGTAATATTCTTGATGTTTATTCCAGTGCATGTTGTAATCACCTATAATAGTTTGTAGCATTTAAAGTTATACCCTATCTATGTATGTATGTAAATTATAATTTAACAATGTATACAAATGTTGGTGATGCTTTAATAAATAAAATAAAAATAAAACCTGGAACATGGGGAATGGGTGATTGCTACCAAGCTATTTCTAATTACTTTTGTATTGTTAATTGTGTAACATACATCATTGTAATCTGTTATTTAAAAAAAATAACCTCGCTTTTCTTGCTGGTTTTTTCCAGGACAGAGTATTTTTTTTGAACCAGTCTTAAATAAACAAAAGTGTAACTTTCAATAAGCATCATTGAAAGTTACACTTTTGTTTTGTTTGTTTCTATATTGAATAAAAAAGTTTCTGTTCTGTTTCTATTGTTTTTGGCCAGCTAAAAAATAATAATATGCAGGGAACTTAGGCGACAGTTCCTCATCATTTTGTTCATGTCCATCCAATGGTCCAGTGCTGTAATTGAGCCTTTTTTCTTAGTTGGATGATTTCCTCATATTGTCGTTTGACAGGCAATTTGGTGAACCAATGCTACTAATTTTATCCTTACTGCCCCAAATTCCTGCCAAATGATTCTAAATCCAATCCATATTTCTTTTTATATATGTTACTTACCCCAGAACTTTTTTCTAGGTGAACTGATTTTGATGATTCTTTTTTTTTATTTGAAAACTGTGCTTCTCATGTGGTCCTATTTGAATTTGATCACAATCTGAACAGTAGTTTTTGAGTTATCCCTAATAATGTAATTAATTGACTTAGGCTACATTATTTTATTATTTATTTTACCACTTCTTTTGTTTTATTCATTACTGTTCACAGCTTGACATAGGCTTCTATCATGATAAAATATTAGACATCTTGCACCTTTAGCTGCTGTTTCCCTGGTTGAAGTATCTGACTCATATGATTGTACCCCCATTATGTTTCCCAGTCACATTTCTACTACTTTTATTTTGCATAATGTAACTGTTACAAGTCTATATACATACCTTTGCTGAGCACAGGCCTCTTATTTCTTGGACACTCTTTTCTGCAGACATGCAGATGTTCTTATTTATTATGAAATAAAGATTTTCAGTTTAAATTCCAGCATATTTTTTATTTATTGTAAAGCCTATTGTAAATGTGTGCTTAACATTATCCCTCACCCTCACTCATGGGTAATACCAAAACAACTTTACAGCCTGCGATAGATACATTATACTGCTTGCATAAATGTTTCTTTGCTGAATGTATGCCTCTCTTATTTTTCTTTAAGCTAACCACTTTTCTTCTTTTCTGATAAAATCTAAACATCAGTCTAGAGATCTGCACAAACTTCCCACTTTTCTCCCGTTTTGATTTCCCACTGTCGCCTCTTAACACACCCACAGAATGAAATTTGTACTGGTAGCTATTTTTTTATAAAAGAAAATTATAAATAATACTTATTGAAAGTCATTTTTGCTGTGAATTATGGGAACGCTACATATTGAATAAAACTATTATAAAACATTTAATTTAAATTATTTTTAAATCCCAGGGTGTTAGACTTCCTGAGGTCATAGTTAACCTGTATGTAAAATTGTATTATTCAAGTCATTTGATTAAAAAAAAATTACAGTAGTATTTCTTTTTAAAAAACGTTACCCCTACACTAGGATTTTCTCCTGTATCGTGGGGGCAGTTTACAAACATAAATTGCACAAGGACAAACATCCAGACCCGGAACAATTATTTGTAGGCCATACAAATACTTGTTCCGTGCGGAATTCAAACCCGCGACCCCCAGCGCAGCCACTCATTGCTAAGCCACTACGCCACGGAGTCGTCGAGTTTAGATGTTTAACATTATGAATATGACATTCATAATGTTAAACATTTAACATTTAATTTGTAATGTTATTTAAATTGATATGGGGTAGTGAATTTTCTATGCAATAGCAGTTACATACAAAATCATTGCATAATGGAGGTCTGAGTCCACAGTGAGCAGCCATATATCAATTTCGGAAGTGTGCACAGGTTATTAGTGAAATACCACATATACCAGATATAAAATACTTTTCGCATTGCCGGTGTCAGTTGTTTCTTCAGTGGAAAGGCTCATGCCCACCAAAAGATTGTTTTGGACTTACAAAAAGATGAAATACTTTTAATTAGTCTTTGTATAAAAACATGGTTTTATTTCTTTTTTCAGAAATAGCATTTTCACCAAATAACAATGAAGTTCATATTTACCAAAAAGACGGAAATGACTGGAAGCAGACCAACAGTCTGGTTGAGCATGATCTTCGGGTAATGGGTATTGATTGGGCTCCCAACACAAATCGAATTGTCACTTGCTCTGTCGATCGTAACGCTTACGTATGGACTCAGGGTGATGACGGCAAGTGGACCACCACGCTTGTTCTCTTGCGTATCAATCGAGCAGCAACTTGTGTTAAATGGTCGCCAATGGAAAACAAATTCGCCGTCGGATCAGGAGCTAGATTGATTTCTATTTGTTATTTTGAAAAGGAGAACAACTGGTGGGTCTCTAAACATATCAAGAAACCAATTCGGTCCACTGTAACAACTTTGGATTGGCATCCGAACAACATACTTCTTGTTGCCGGATCTGCTGACTTCAAGGTTAGAGTTTTCTCAGCTTATATCAAAGATATAGAAGATCAACCTGGACCAAATGTTTGGGGTTCAAAATTACCCTTGGGTCAATTACTGGCTGAGTTTCCTAACTCAGCTTCTGGTGGTGGTTGGGTGCATAGTGTATCATTTTCTGCTGATGGGAATAAAGTAGCTTGGGTGGGTCATGACAGTTCTATTAACGTAGCTGATGCTACCCAAGGAAAAGCGGTGGTTAAACTCAAGACTGAATACCTGCCATTTTTGGGATGCAATTGGATCTCTAATAATTCCCTGCTGGTGGCAGGACATAGTTGCATTCCATTGCTGTACTGCCATGATGGTGACGAGTTGCGCTTTGTTGCGAAGCTAGACAATACACAACGAAAAGAGTCTGGAGGTTTGTCAGCTATGAAAAAGTTCCAGTCGCTGGATCGCCAAGCTCGGATTGAAACAAACGACACTTATCTGGATTCAATCCACCAAAATGCTATAACATGTATTAGCCTTTACAAAGGAACTAAGGCCAATGCTAAAAAGTTTAGCACTTCTGGCTTGGATGGTCAGTTGGTCATTTGGGATTTGGAATCTTTGGAGAAATCTATTGAAGGGCTCAAAATCGCTTAAAATTCAAAACATTCACCTCAAAAAATGTTTATTATTTATTTATTGTATAAGGGGTAATACAATCAATTTGGGTAACATTGAATATAAAATAATTAATAATTTTGATTTATTTATCCATCTTCTTAATAACAGGAAATTTTAAGTGAAATAGAAAGTTTTGAGTCTATTTGATAATAAAACATGATGATACATTGTATTATATTAATATTTTATTTTCATTTATTTGCTTTCTCATACAGATGATAATAAGATTATGTGATCAGTCATTATAAATTCAATATTTGGGGTAACTTTGAAGTATTTACTGAAATAAAATTTAAGCCAGGTAACTTGAAATTTGTGGTATGTATCAAGTTTATTTCCGAGTCTTTCTGATCTTAAAGTAGATGAAAAAATAATTTGTTGACCACACATCACCATTGAGACTGTGTGTCGAGTATGATGTTCTATTTGTTTGTTTAAGTTGATTTTGTTCTCATTTAAAAACCGGATGTTAATAAGAATATTATTTAGAACACTTATTATCCTATACTATTAAACGAGCAATTCTTGTATATATATATATATATATATCTATATAATCGCGATCTCGGAAACGGCTCCAACGATTTTCATAAAATTTTGTGTGCAGGGAGTTTCGGGGGCAATAAATCGATCTAGCTAGGATTTATTTTTAGAAAATGTCTTTTTGTCCGTGTTTTTAGGCAATGAAAAACTGCTATAATATCGTTAGAATAAGAAGGTAAATTTTGACGGCTTATTAATGATTACAAATAGCTTAATGGTATATTGGGCGGTCACAAAATCGTAATACCGTAATAATAATGGTTCGAGCCCAGACCGGCCGACCGACTTTTTTTTATTTTTTTTTAAATTCCTTTCTTTTTTGTGAAAATCTATTTTTTTCGAGCCCTTTTTTTAGTATTTTTTAAAAACACGAAAATTTAAATTAAACTAATTGCACTCATGATTTTTTAATCAAATAAACAGTTCAGTTTTTTTCTATTATGTCGCTACGATCAATAAATATTATTCGTATTTCATCAGTATGTAATTTGTATCTAAATATAATTTCCAAAACACACGAATAAAAAAAAAAACCGAGCGAAAATTACCGAGCAAAGCTCGGTCAACCGGGTACTAAAATATTGTTTAATGAAATTAACAGCATTTAATCAATCAAAAACCTTACAAACAATATGATGGCCAACATTCTTCCGTGTAATTATAGTATGTTTAGTGTTGTGTGAAATATGTGTGCAATTTTAATAATTCTGTAAAATCTTATAAAAACAATGATTTACCTGTCATTGTTGTGTTGAATCCAGTTACCCAAAACTGCTCTTAAGTTTAAATGACACTAAACTTTTTAGAATAAGGAATTAAAATTGAAATATATAGAACTTTCGATCGTTTAACTATTGTCTTTTTCGCGGACAAGGAAACAGTTAAAATGATATGGTTGACAAAGAAATGAAATAAATTATACAAGAAAAGTTTCCAAAATGTTCAAAGTTACCCAAAATGACGTTATAGTTTGCGTGCGAGTTCTGAAATCACTCATTAAGAAAACGATTAATAGAAGGAAAGCTGTGAGAAATTCACAATCACAGTTTTATCAGTCTAGCAAAAAAATGAAAATTGTGAAGCAGTTAGCGTAAGAGTGATGTCAGCCCCCGAACGGTAAGTTTCAAATATACAGAATAAACTATAATTTATTGGTATAACGTCTATTATTTATACAATTTAATTTTTTAACTTTGATAATCCAATAATTTATAATATAAATTAGATAAGGCTACTACACACTATGTATAATAGATCATTTATAATACTACTGAAGTACTGATTGCTGTCAATGTTACAATAAAATTTAAGGAATTTATGAATGTAGTTTTTCTTAACGCGCGTCAATAGGAATGTCCCTAGGCGACTTCCCTGTAGGAACACCCAAACCCTTGTTATTTTTAATATTAACAACAAAGTCATACTTTAACCTATGAAACTATAAGGCCATTCTGTTTGTAAACTAAAATAACAAGCTTATTATTGCATTTTGACGATATTAAACACGGGTCCGATGCGTATGAAGACGCGCCGCAGTACAGTGCGTAGCTCCGGCTTTAGGTCGAAGCATGTGATCTCACACAGAAGCGGGTAGTAGCTGGATACGTGTGCCGCAAACTGAAAACAAATAATAACAATTTTAGTTTATCCTTTAAACTTTATCTCCATGACTGCAAAACAAAGTTAAGACGTTCCTAGACTCTTGACTATGAATCTATAAACCTGTACTTCATCATCATCTTTAAAGTCCTTTTCTAGACATGGGACTCTCTGTGGTATTTTTTTAGACGTGTGACAAACGACACAGTTCGTAAGTGGATGTTGTGGTCCATAGTAATCTATATCTCATAATAATCAAAATGTAGACGCTATGACTCCTTAGGGACTCGGAAAGAATGTCTCGTTAGCAGTAAAAAGGTTCTTCGGTTTTCTACACCAATCACATGAAATACAGAAACATAAGGCTCAGAGCGTGGTCTCTTCCAGATTAAGGCGACCCATTCGTACTGCAAGCATATTATAGCTGCAGCGTGGTGTGGCTCTAACATATAAAAAGTTTACGTTGTATGGAAGATTTGCCTTAAATTGTCACGATTTTTATAGAATAACGGTGACAAACGAACATACAGTCCACTTGGTAAGTACCATCAAGGTAAGTCGATTCTGCCCATAGATATCTACATCTATCTTCGGTTAGGAGTCAAAATGCAGATGTGTTGTAACACCTGAGGCTAAAATAAAATGCTTCTTTTCTAGTAAAACGAGGTCACTGGTTCTCTAATTGCTAGTTAAAGTAGGATTTTCGTGCATTACGAAAATAGTTTGATTGCATGTCAATCTACCTGAATATTAAGGGTCCGATAGGCAAAAACCTCACTTGATTATAACCGGAAAGTGTCACTGGCCCACATATGCAACAGTGCTACTAGAAGATTCTTTAAATGCATTTATATTTTAGGTGATGAATGAATAATAAAAAAATTGAACCATCGATACAATATCATACATAAACATAACAGTTAACGTCGTCGACGTAAATAGACGTTTCCTTTTGTTAACACATTGTTATATGTGATGTGATGTTAGGCGCGTGTTTTAACTTCCGATGTACGCAGTTGAATATAAATGGTTGTATAATATGTGGAATGGACTAATTGAAAACAAGCTACCCGTCCCGGCTTCGCGTGGGCAGGATAAATGATTGTGTTTTCATTTAGTTTTAAGAATTTTAATTAAAAACCATTTATTTTATCAATATTTTTTTTTTCAAAAATTATCGCATTTTTTTAAATATATCCTAGATTGGACAAACAAAACGAACATTTTAACTTCAATTTTACTTATATTTCGAATATTTGTGACTTAGACGGGATTCGGTAGATACGATATATAAGCTAATATCTAATAATACTAGTTTTCACGGATTTTATCGCGTATACTATTAGTGCTCGAAAATAATATTGAAATGAGTAGTGTTCACGTAAATATAAGAAATCATTAAGTTAATATCTATTTTACTGACGTTAACTGTTGCTATTCTGTGCTAATTAAATTTTAACATTTGCATTATAATAAAAATAACGCTCAAAGTAACGCGCGAATCTAATAACTACATTAAACTGTTGTTATTAATACGTTATTATTGGGAAATCATGTGTACAGCAGTGGACTTGTGATAGACTGTAATGATAATGATGTCACTACATATTTGGTGGTAGGTTGGAAGAGATGCATATTCAAACACGCAAAGTAGTTTAGTGTCAGACACGAAAAAAAGCTCTAACACTATTATAAATACTTTTAGAATTACACACGATGCGACGTTCCATTTGAGTCATTTCGACTGACAAATAGACAACGCATTTGTGGCGGTTTGTAAACTTTTTGTTTTAAGCTGTAAGTATTAGAAGGATATATCATCAGGAGGACTGAGTCTTTTTCTCAATCAAATCTAATATAAAAAAATTAGGTGTTTGCAAGACATGCGAGTTCAATCTTTAATATTGAAATAAATGTAGTAAGAAACCTTAAAAATCGAAAGTATTTAAAGAATAGTATCATAGTCTAAAATAGTATAAATTTATCAAAAAGTAAAACCAGAGTCGATTCGAAAGCGTGATAATTGTTATTAACCATTAAAATTATATAATTGTACGTATTATAAAGACTGTAAGAAGTATAACTTTGGTTACGCGATAAAAGAAGCAAAATCACTCAATTGTGTGGTCTCAAGAGATGATTTGTACCATTTGGTGAAATATTTCTTCATAAGACCGAAAAGTAATTTTCGATTCTTCAAATAACAACATTAGAAAGTTTTATATTTTAATTTTTTACTGTAGAACCAGAGTTATCGATATAGCGCAACGGATTAGTAAGCTGAAGTGGCAGTTGGCCGGCAATTTAGCTTGAAGGATCGACAACTGACGGTGAAGAAAGTATTTCGAGTGTCGGTTTTGTACCGGTAGTTATTGCAATTAATGAAATTTAGCGGCCTTTTATTGTGGTTGAACATGTACATCACATTGCGATAGTGTGCGTATCTGACGGAGCGATCAGTTGCGAGCGAGCCATCACTAACTACCCCGTTTTTGGCCTCACGCACACATTGGCTTCTGAAGTAAAAACCCGCTCGACTTCGTGAATTGTAAGAACTATAAACGAAGTAACGTGGGAGAGACATGCAGCTACATTAGTAGTATAGTTGTAGCACGAATAGGTCAGCTCGACCGAGGAAGGACCACGCTCTCACAGATTACCAGCGCGAAACAGCAGTTTAACGCTGCTGTTTTGTACGGGTAGTGTGGAGAACTGGAGTCTCATTTTACTGGAAAAGAGATGGGAAAGGGGGAAGGATTCGTAATCGAGGATAGATGTCGATATCTATGCGCTTACAGCAACCACTTACCATCAAGTGGAATTTTATTTATGGAATTTGGAATTTTGTGGAATTTTAAATTACCGCTAAAAAGAACCCCTTCGTCGTATCTCCTTAGTTTCAAGGCACTTGCCTTATTGCCTCCGTCAGTATCGGAATCCTCGGCGTCGACATTTTTTTTATAGGATAGGGTGACAAACGAGCACACAGCCCACTGATGGTAAGTGGTTGCTGTGGCCCATAGACATCTACATCTATCCTCGATTACGAATCAAAATGCAGATGCATTGTCACCCATGAGGATTAAGATGGAATGCCTTGTTTCCAGTAAAAAGGGCTCCGGTTCTCTACACTCACCATACGAAACACAGCAACATTAGGCTACTATTTTACGCTGGTATTCTGTGAGAGCGTGGTCCTTCCCAGGTCGAGCCGACCCATTCGTGCTACAACTATACTACTAATATAACTGCAGCATGGCTCTACCACGTATAAAACATATCGAGTGAAGTGCAGTTTCGTGGTCACTTGGAAGAGGCCAAATTGGCCTCTAAAAAGCTTGACGTGCTCAGCAGAGCGGGACAGTATTTCATGCCGGCTCACCGCCTGCAACTTACAAGGCGCAGGTTCGGCCGCACATGGCCGCTCTTTCCGATCGGCTTGACTCACTGGCACTGCGAAGAGATGTTGCATCTATTTGCGTATTTTATCACATGTACCATCAGGAGTGCTCTAAGAAATTGTTCGGACTCATTCCAGCAGCACAATTTCACCATCGCACATCGCGACAAAACTCGCGATACCATCCATACCATCTGGATGACTGGCGGTCCACCACCGTGCGATTTAAAAGAAGTTTTCTTCCACGCACAATTTCCTTGTGGAGATTTTTTCGGATAGATACGACTTAGGGACCTTCAAGAAAAGAGCCTACTCCTTTTTAAAAGGCTGGCAACCCATCTGCAAGCGGCGGTAATCACTTTCCATCAGGTGAGCCGCACGCTTGTTAGCACCCTCTCCTATAAAAAAATGGACTGTGTGCTCGTTTGTCACCCTTATCCTATAAAAAAGAAGTGTATAGCGCCCCCCCCCCACTAAATGGAGTGTTGAACTCGGAGACTTTTAGTACAGTAGACTTGTGAAAGTCTGTAATTATATGGTAATGAAAGTCTCTATAATTCCGTATTATCATAGACAGAATCAACTATCACATCTGCAAAACGGCACAGGGCTTAATAGTAATAAAATTAAAGGAAATAAACATACCCTTTCATCGGGCATCTTCAGTATCCGTGTGAGAATCAGCAGTAGAATAGATGTCCATGCATCTCTATGGGCTTCGTTGGTCAATCCGACGAAATACTCCAGCGCTTCGCAACAGATATTTATTAGACTCTTTTGTACAGCAGGCCAGTGATTCCGCCTGGCTTCATCACTGTACATTTTGAATAAGATCCGCATCACACAGGCAAGCGACTGAGTTTCCTGTTTTAACATGTTGGGTTTCACTGATCCTTTGAAATTTGCCTTCCACAGCACATTTCGCTGCGCATTGTTAGTGTTAAAAGTTTTTGCGAACCGATGGCTACACATCAAGCATTCCACGAGTCGCAGCAAATGCGGCGAGCTAAGTAGCCTATACATGCCTTGTTCTTCACGCTGACATTCTTGCTCCGTTCCCGGAGTACCGCCAGTAAGTTCAGCGGCTGCTAAAGCCAACGTTTCGGCGTCTTCTTTTCTAGATGTCGCTGGGTAGAAGACAATGTTGTCAATCGTTTGAATCAATTCAAGTTGCACCACGCATTTAATCAGAAGACTATTAAATATTCGGTTAGAGGATTTCGCTTCGTCTCCTACTTGCGGTTTTTTCAAGATTCCGTGACGAACATGTGGAGTCTCGCCATCGTCATTTTCGTCCGGCTTCCATGTAAGTAAGGTGGTAGGCAATGTACTGTTGAATATATCCAGCATGATCTGACAAGTCTTGCTCCAGGTATCTTCACTAAATTTCATTCCATTCGATATGACTAGATTTTCTAAGCAATTCGTGCCAGACCTAGCTAGTTGCTCGTTATCCTGTTGGACGCACCAATGCAGTTGGGCGTAGAGTTGTTCAAGTAAGAGAGAACCGAGAATGTCGAAGTACTGCGTGAAGACGTCGACAATCGCATACAACGCGTGATTGCATGTTGTAGTCATCCATTCATTCTTCTCTAATTGATGTTCAGGTAATTTCATATTGTCAAAGATTCTGAACAGAATATTGAACAGATCTCTCCACCAATGCGGACGGAATGAATCACCATGTGTTTTAATAATTTCAAATAGGACTGTGAGTCCTCGAGTTCGGACGTCTAATTTGCAACGGCTTACGACGCATGACAATGAGAACAATAGTGGGAACCACCCTCTCAGCCATACTCTGTCTTCTTCAGGAGCACCAGGTTCACCCTCTAGTCCCGCATGCTCTGCAAAAAGTTGCGGAGATGCCCCAACAGCTGTTGCACAAGATCTTACCAATCTAATGGCCTCCATGGACGTATCAGGGAATTTCGCATTGCAGGCAAACTCAGAAAGACATTTGACTGCATCTTGGAATGAATCAATCATTGCAGGGAACTGTTTTTCATATAGTTCTGTTATAATTTTTCCAGTCGTTTGGAATGCTAAATCAACGATCGCTTCATCTTGATCACTTGCTGCCAAATGGAACACCGAGAAAATATTCTTCCAACCAGATTTAATATTTGGAGCCTGAGAGTTCACCATTTGCGCAATGCACCTCACAACCATATCACGTATTGTAGGAGAGCTATTTTTCTTCATTATATGTTCAAAAGGTCGCAAAAAGTCTTTTTGGAACTTGAAGTTAGCAAATTCGCCTTTTTCTATAAACTTCATCGAAAGTTGTCTCAAGGAGTCAACGGCGAAGAAGGCGATATCTTCGTTGCTACTGCAGCCTACTTTGTTAAAGTGGTCACCAAGAACTTGCCAAATACGCGACCACTGTAGCCTAATCCTACCCATATTATAGTATGATATTTCGACAATTTTTTGTAGAGAAAAGATTCGAGGATTTGTGGGATGACTCAGTTCATCAAGTGACACTTGACAAAGGGCTTTAACGAAGTCAACAATTGCGTCACCGTCGAGCCTTGTCGATCCCGTGAAAATTCTGTCAACAGCTACCACAACACTTTGCGAACTGGTCTCTCCAATATGTTCTTTCACACTTGGGTCTAAAGTCATAAGACTAAACTTCAATGAATCTGGCTGAGGCTTAATACCCGATCCGGATAAAAATTGAGGTCGAACTCCTGTGCCTATAAGCTGAGCTAATTCGAGTTGGGAAATGCACTTGACTACATCTAACCAGCTGTTTCCTAAGTAGTTTCCATCCGTATGCGCTACAGTAATCAAAGTCTTTATGGTGTCAATATTTTTCGCCTTCATTTCCGTTATTGGTGAGTTCGCCGTAAGTAAGGTGAATCGCGCCAGGGCTTGCACATACGCGTCTCTTTCTAAAGACATGTGGAAAATGCAAGCAATACGAATGGCGCATCTTATTCCGTCTAAGCACAGTGAAGCGATTTCCGTGTCGTCACAATCTTGCAGCCCCACTGAAAAGGCCGCAAGGAACGGAGTCCACGCCATTTTAAACATTGGTCGTACATGTTCAACGTGTTTGGCAGTTGTAAACGGCGTTTGAACGTGTGATACGGATTCCATTAAATTCTTAGCAGCTGTGGATATTTGTTCCATCTCCATATTCCATACTAATTTACGTTTTTTTTCATTAGAAATCATAAGTTTTCCTGGTTTTGACGTATTTTTCATTTTAATTTCATGACCAGCAATTTCATCATAAATCTGCGACAGATATTCACGAGGCAGATCATGGTTGTCACTAATGCCACTGTTTAACTTGATGTATTGTTCCTTTGTCATTTTATTCTTGACTTGTGGCGAATGCAAATCTGTTGTTAGCATTATTATGGAAAATGCTAATACGTAGACGGTGTCGGCGCTCATGAACAACGTATTGTTCGGATTGCATTCGCAATATCTGGCCGCGAATTTTTCCATAAGTCTGTCAATTTTTTGCGCTTCACCAGGTAATCTAAATCCTTCTAAGAAATGTCGCAATGCTGCTACAATATCCATATTAGAAAAATTCATAGAATCTACATAAGCATACATGACTTCTTTAGAATGATCGTCATTTTCGCCTAAATATTCTCCTATAAATATTTTATCGATTCTCTCATCATTAATTAGCCATTCAGCTATTTCTTTTGTAGATGTTCCCAATAATCCCTGTTCTTGTAAAAATGCAACACCTTTTTTAGGTTTTCTGTTAAAAAGATCAATACCAGTTTCCCAAACTTCTTTCTGCTGTTTCAGAACTTCAAATTGCTCAGGTGAATCTAATGTTTCTCTATTACCAACATTACTAGACCCTGTTGAAATCAGACTAAGACTGGAGCCTCCATGGGATTTAATACTATGATGATCGGAATCTTCTCTTCTCTCGCCTAATGTTGTTTGCATATTAGGATTGATGTAAAGTTCTTTACTCCATTCTACCATGCACTTTAGAATTGATACTAGACATTCAAGGCCCCTAATACGCATAGATTTCTCTTGATTAGGTGTGGCGCCTAATTCTAATGCTTGTCTACCTTGCGCAATCTTGGATACGTCATTCACTAATCTCTGAAATAGATTTGCTGCTGAAAGATCACAATCATAATTAACGTAAATATCTACAACGCTTTGCGCATCACCGCAAATTCTAGTTAGTGCTTGAATCACCATCCACTTATGTTCAAATGAAGAACTGGATGTTTCCAAAATACTCATAAAAATCTCCTTGAAAAACACTTCAATTTGTTTTTTGAGATGGACTTTGAAATTCTGAAGAAGTGCAAGGAATATCGCCAGCGAGAGTTCGAACACTTCTGGCACAGAACTGACTCCATTTTTTGATAGGGCAACACATAAGTACTGCTTTATGGCGGTTATAAACATTTCATTGTTTCGAAACACAGGTCCAGCATTTTGTAAGATAGAAAGAAGTAAGTGTAATGATAAAATTTTTGATCTCAGTTCATGTGACTTAGGATCAGGTGTACCTTCTGGTAGAGGTTTCATTGAGAGTTTACAAAGAGCTCTGAAAACTAGGAATGCATCTTTTTGAAGAATATGTGTAAATTTAGCCGTGACTGAATTGTCATTTTCAGAAGCCACATCTACACTCTCTTGTGATGGTATCCTTGCAATCGTCGGTTCATTTGGTATTTGTTCACTGCTTTCCTGAGATATGCTTACACTATCTTGAGAGTCTGAGGGATTTTCATTATTGTCTGGTATGTTTTGATTGGAATCATCTTCAGTTTTCTTTGAAGCTATTGTGATAGCATTATCAATCACAGAATCGACTATTTGTTTTGCGATAATTTTCGCTTCTAGCATTTCATCTACAGGTTCATCAGGTACAGGAGTGTTATCTTTATTATCATTATTTACATGATTAACAGCAGCTTCATCAGATACTATATTACCATTAGAAATTTTAGTATGACTTTCAATTTGAGTGTTGGCAGTCGTCTCAGATTCCAATGCTTGATTTTCCATTTTAGTAAATATAACATTAAGCATCTGAGTCAGAGTAGCCCTTGCTGTGGTTTGGTTTATAAGATTTTTACTAGCTAAGTAGATGTTATAGCAAGTTCTAACAGCGAGGAGTACTGTGCCTTCATGGACTTCTACATGTTGACTTGTTATAACAGTCAAAAGAGCTTTAATGATCTGAAGTTGAACACCTTCATCCGTCTGTGGACCATTAAAACAACTGCATATTGTCTCTACAATTCGATCTATCAACAACTTTCTAGGTGTAGTTGAATCAGGAATGTTTCCGGTTAAATGCCCATATGCAATAAGTTTCTGTAGACAGTCCAAAGCAGTGACAACTATTCGCGATGCTTTACTCTGACATGCCAACTCAAATGGCAAAAAATACTTTTCAGCCGTGATGACATTTGAGGCATCATTTTTTGGTAGAGGCAGTGTTCCTGACGATGGACTCTCTGATGAATCTGGCTGCCCTCCATTTTTCAATTCTGTTTTTATTTCCTCTGAAACAATTGAAAATTCAATTTAAAATAATACAATTCAGGTAAGTATTTTATTTTACCCTTTTCAAGTCTTTTGGTAACAATCATTTCTAAGTCATAATGGAATATTAATTACTTAATCTATCTAAATATTATAAAAGATCAGTTCTTTTTACTTGGTTAACATAAAGTAAAAAAATAAAACTTTAAGATACAGCAAGACTTTGAGACATATGAGATATTTGAGATTTTTTTTCTGGTACAGTCTTGCTGCAGCTATATTATGGTTGTAGCACGAATGGGTCAGCTCTACCGGAGAAGAACCAACTTCTCACAGACTACCATCTTAATGTTGCTATGTTTCGTATGGTGAGTGTAGAGAACTGGAGACCATTTTTACTGGAAACAAGGCATTTCATCTTAGTCCTCAGGGATGTAAACCCATCTTTATTTTGATTCCAAATTGAGGATAAATGTAGATATCTATCATGGGTAACAGCATCCCTCACCATCAGGTGGACTGTGAGCATGTTTGTCACCGTATCTATATAAAATAAGACAACAAACAAATATAAAGTAACATTTTGTATAGTACTATTTAACTATAATTTTTTACACATTATTACATGCAATAGCTCTATTACACTGCAAGTACAAATAGTGCATGAAGTAGAATATTTAAGAGTTAGTCAAGGCTTACATTTCCGATGCATAAGACTTCCTCATATGACTTCTCATTTGCATTTAATTGTTGGACTAGTGAGTTTATAAAATTATGTAGAACATAGTTTTCTTAAGCATTACTAATTTATTTGTAATTATTGTTTTATTAAATATTTATGCAATTTTGACAAACCAATGTTTATTTAGATACACTGTTGATGACAGTAGCGAATTTACACATTAGCCTCCAGTAGGCTATTCAAATTTTGCCGCCCCTACCGACTTTTACAATTCGATACCCTAGTCCTAGTTTACAATCATATTAATTACAATTCTTTTGTCAATGAAATTGTAAGTTTATGATTCGTGCACTATCATCCTAATTTCAGCACCTTTTTGCCGTTATTAGTATGAGTGTGAACCAGGGGATCGATGTGTTAGTTCTTAGATTATTTTTACAACTCAAAGATTTAGTTAACATTGCACAAGAAATAGTTTCTGGGTATATTTCTGAGCTAGTGAAAGCTCAATCATGTATTACTAATAAGGCGAGGTAATTAAGTATTGTGCTTACTGTTTAAAAACAATATACTTAATTATCTAGTAACAATTCGGCTGATGATGATGAAATTCAATAAGTTGAGTTATGAAAGTATTGTAATTCCATTTTGCAGCGATTTTTTATTCCCAAAATCATCAATTACATTGTCGTATGAAATCTTGTTCATTAGCTGACTCTATGCACAAAAGCGCTACAGTGTTTAGCTTTTTTTATCTTATGGTAGATCTTAGATAATTTTTATCCATTTTAAGCAAGAAAAGCTTCTCTCACCCGAACAATTTGTCACTGGTGTACCATAAAGCCATGCAAACTGCTGTATCAAAGTTTGGATAAACATTTTGCAAATTCTCTTTTAGCAGGAACGAAGATAGACTTTCCAATGACCCAGAATCAGATTTCACCAAAATTCTTTCAGAAAAGTCTTAGTGAAATCTGTTTCGAAATTATCAGAATTCATTTCTTCCAAGGAAAAGACCTTTTTCTGCAAGAGTTGATGATAAAAATTCACTAATTTTTCTCTAAAACTAAAACTTTTCATTGAATTTGTAGAAGACCTTCTGTTGTTTTTCTAATTCGGATACGAGTCTATCAATAAGGAAGAGAAATATGTTATCCCTGATAATATCACTCCTTGTTATGCTCATTTCGTCATTGGGTATTTGTTTACTTTTTACTTTTCGGTTGTCTTTTTCCCCATGTCTTTTGTATACTGATTCGACATGTTTACTAATTCCATCGCATTTTCTTTGAAATATTTAAAATCTTCTTGTTTAGCTACGAAAAACTTGCAAAAAGATTTGTAAAGATCGAATCTGCGGTAGAAACCTAAATTTGAACATTCACTTTAACTTTCCATACAACAACCATAACCGCCATTTTCAGTTTTTCTGAATTCAAAAGTATTCCTGTGTTTCGCACAAACAAAGCGTGTTTCGCATTACAGGCTTCTCAGTATTATTATACCATTTTGATTGATTCCAAAGTTTTAAGGACTCCTGACCAACATGTCAGATTTACTCAATTCAGAGTTTTCCCTTTCTTGATTTAAGTCATTATTTTTTCCCAGCGTTTTATTCTACTTACAAAAAAATACAGATTTTTTGAAGCAACATGAAAAAGCGACAAGTTTTGTGCAACATTAAGCAGCCGCAGTTGCCACTAAATGTAAAGAGTGGGCAGAGCAAGGAACGAATAAGTGTTTTAGAGTTCCGAGATCTGTAGCGTGGCTTTACGTGGTAGAGCTAGGGTGCAGCTATATTATGGTTGTAGCATCAATGGGCCGGCTCAACCAGGGTTGGCCACATTTTCACAGAATACCAGTGTAAAGTAGCAGCTTAATACTGCTGTGTTTCGTATGGTGAGTGTAGAGATCCAGAGACCTATTTTTACTGTAAGTGAGGCATTCGATCTTAGTTTTTAGGGGTGACAACGTATCTGCGTTTTGATTCTTAATCGAGACTAAATGTAGATGTCTATGGGTCACAGCATCCACTAATCATCAGGTGGAATGTGTGCTTGTTTGCCACCTTTTTTTTCTATATAAGAAAAAAATAATGGACTAAAATATTTCTTCAGCTCTTCTTTTAAAATTTAAATCTCTTTAATTTGTGTAAGACTTAACACTAATTTAGCCTCAAATTTGCTGCCCCAAAAATCTGCCACCCTAGGCCTCCAGCCTGCTAAACCTGCTGGTAAATATGCCACTGGTTGATGATATTACTTTGAGAATTGTAGCAATAATAACTTTAATAATAACTATAACTATGTTAAGTAAGTAAGTTGTAGGTATATATTAACTAGCATTATCAAAAACCTCACAAACTTTATATACTTAGCTGATATACTATCACAAATTAAGTAGTCTTAGTAGTAATATATTAACAATACCATTTTACTATTTAGAGAGCACTTAAATTTTATTTAAAAATTTATCTTGAAATGCTAATGTAGTTTCTATGTAAACTACTGAAATGATAAGAAGTGTATATTATGAATTGATTACATCAAATGTGAATATCCAACTTGTTTTTACAAAAATCAAAAATAAGCTAATACTTATTTTATGCCTAAGCATTTAATATGTGAATATTGCCCTTGCTTTCACATTATATTTCCTAATGAAAACTAGGCCAATAATTAACCATTTTCCCAATGAATGTAAATATTAAAAAGTATGACACTTGAATGTTAATAAAGATATTGTAAAGTTACTTATGTACAATTATCATAGAAATTATAATGTTAAGGTTGGTTGAGTTTGAGAAGTTATCCCCACTTTTTACCAAGGTCACAACATAACAGCTTTTTGATAATAGAAGTAATTTTTTTGACATAATTAAATTAGTAGAAGGCATATATATAAAATTACACTTCAATTTGCAATAGGTTTTTATTGTATTATACCATAAAATGGAAAGCTTACCAAGAGCCACTTCACAGGACTTTTTCAGCTGATTATGATAGGATCTTTTGATATCCTTATCCGCTAAAATCTTTTCCAAAGCTCGTACTATAAACATTTCTTTAGTTTTCAGGTTGGTTTGCATCGTTAGTTTATATTATAATTCACTCCATTCGTATATAGCGGAGTGCGACTCAACTGCGCAGAGCGAATGTAGACATTTAGAATATTATTGAAGCACTCTTGTATTGTTTACGGTGGTTTATTTCATGTAAAGCAATTGCACAATATCCGTAACATCACAAATATTTATGCAAAAGACTACTTTCGTGAATACATTTCAGCGAAACGGTGGTTCCTTGATTTCTTGTTTCACACCTCATCACAAACATGTCAATTAAAAAGTTAAAGGTGCGTTCTATATACATGTATGTATGGTGCGTTCAAGTTTCAAGTTAATGTCAGCTTGCTACTTATTTATTAATCTGTGTTACAAATTTAATTTTCAATAAATAGTTTTTGAGTTATTGGTAGTGATGAAAATCCGATTTTGAATTCAATATAATATCGCCAACTAATTTTAAACGATTTTCTTATTTCAAAATTATTGTTATGTACCTGTTTTATGCTTGTTTTTCTTTTATTTATATGACTATCTCGCTAAAACGAATGAGAACATCCACAATCTACGACTTTTTCTGCCTGTTTCTAAAATATTGGATATAAGTATTATATTTGGTTAGAAATGGATAAACTAAACTACGGATATTCCTAGAAGAAGCAAAATTTAAGATAAGTAAAAAGTGAGTAAAAAAAACGATTAAAGCACTAAGGCATTATTTAGTGTGTATACTTATACTGACAACAGAAAAACTTAAACTTAAAAAACCGGCCAAGAGCGTGTCGGGCCACGCTCGGTGTAGGGTTCCGCAGTTTCCCGTCCGTCACAATAAGTGTTCTCACTTATGAGTTTAAAGGTGGGTATCCATTATGTTCGCGCTCCAGCAGCGCTCCGCGCTCCTGCAACTGCTCCCGGTAGTGGGTACCGTTGTTTCCACCCAAGTTCAAAATGATTTTCCTAGAAAGTCCTTATAAAGTTCTACTTTTCAGATTTTTTCATATTTTCTAAACTTATGGTTCAAAAGTTAGAGGGGGGGGGGGACACATTGTTTTTTACTTTTGGAGCGATTATTTTCGAAATTATTGACATTATCAAAAATGATTTCAGAAAACCCCTATTCATTTTTAAATACCTTTCCAACAATATATCACACGTTAGGGTTGAAATTAAAAAAAAATCACTTCCCACTTTACATATAGGGGGGCTACCCTAATAAAACATTTTTTTCCAATTTTTATATTACCACTTTGTCGGCGTGATTGATACACATATTGGTACCAAATTTCAGCTTTCTAGTGCTAACGGTCACAGAGATTAAGCGAGGACGGACAGACGGACAGACAGACATGGCGAAACTATAGGGGTTCCTAGTTGACTACGGAACCCTAAAAAAGGTACAGTCTGGAATCTTGCATCTTTATAATACAGTCTGTCAGTAGCCTTAATATCATAAAACAACTTGTTTATTCCAAATTGTTCAGATTAAGCTTTTGATATTAGATTACTGAAAACATGTTATGAAGTTTAATGTTACAGAAGACGTTGACTACACTGTAAAATTGTTATCGCCGGTTAAATTAAGGTGTCTACTTTCAATCAACAGTAGCTTAATGCTGCTGTGTTTCGTATGTTCGGTATGAGGCAGCCCTGACCCATAATAAAACATATCGTATCGATATGCTGCACAAAGACAACGGTTTTTACAATAACCCATGACAATAACGCTCAATCATTCTTCTATGAAGTTTCCTTACATCAAGGAACATACTACTCTCTGGCGAGAGCTTAAATTATGTTCTGTCCAAAGATGAAGGAACATATTTATAACTAATAAGAATTACTAGCGTAAATATACTACTATGAATATTATAGATATAGATAAATTATAGATTATTTATTTATTTAACATAAAAACTGTTTGTCGGCAGAAAAAAATGCTCTCTTACTTTACAATGCAAAAAAATATATTTGAGAATAAATATCATTGATAAATTGATATGTAGCAGGATAAATTATATCATATACCTCTGTAACCATAGAGTAAGGTAATAAATTAGGAATGGGAAGTTCTCTCCGTTTCTGCCAAAGATACTTTAGTTCTATACGAAGTATATTATAATATCTTTAAAAAGTAAAGTAAAGTTACAGCCTATATACGTCCCACTGCTGGGCTCAGGCCTCCCCTCATTTCTGAGAGGGTTTAGGGCAAGGAAGTGTCCGCCGCGCTGCCCAAATGCGTGTTGACGAACTTCACATGTATTCGAAATATTTTTTTTTCTTATTCCTCAGACATACAGGTTTCCTCACGATGTTTTCCTTCACCGCCGAGCACGTGGTAAATCAGCACTTAAAATTGCAATTAACAATTTCATTGGTGCCGGCGGGGATCGAACCCGGGTTACTCGCGTTCTGTTATGTTTACAGCGAGCGTTAACCACTAAGCTACCACGGCTCTATATATCTTTGGTTTCTGCCAATACTTAACTTTATGGCCAAAGTATAGTCCATGAAGGTTAGAGAACAGGAGAACGATCGCTACGTGCTAAAGCATAGCTTGCCTGTCTCTGAAAATTTGTAGAATTTACAGCCGTGCTGCCGTCGGTAAGTAGTGTCTGCAAAGTAATTTTTTAACTTTTGACAAAAAGAAACATTGAAAATTTATGAAATATTATGAAAAATGATAACTATTTAATAAGTCAATAATAATTAACAATTTATATTTGTAATAATTATAATAATTAAAATGATTGAGACAACTCAGCGATCGCAGCATCTCACTTATTTTATCCATATTTCTAGGACACTATTTTCTACAGCGATCGTCTCCTGTTCTCTAACCTCCATGCTTTCCTGTTTTTAAAATTATTATACTCTTTGGTGACATACCCATAGTAAATAGTTTCTGCCCTGTGTCTGTGTCATAGATTACTGCGTATATAGTCTGTGTCCAGTGTTGCCGTTTTAGCGACTTTCTCGCTAGATCTAGCGGTGTTGCCGTTTTAGCGACTTTCTCGCTAGATCTAGCGGATTTTAACAATGTTTAGCGGATAAAAAAATCGTTTTAGCGAGAAATAATTATTTAGCGACTTCTAGCGACATTTGGACTTTTGAGATGGCGACTTTCTTTTATGAAGTAATTCATTTCAAATAAGTAATTTATCATATGTCCAATTTTGTAATCTACCGTTGGTAGCACTCTATATATAATATAATTTCACGGGAATTCCCGAACATAAACTAACAATTCAATGTCGTTAATTCACTTTCTCTGTTTCGACCTGAGACCATGTTCTAAGGTTTCGACATACAAAAATGCAGCAGGAGTAAACATATTCGAAGATTTATGTAATTTTGCAATAGTAATATTATCACTACCGCACTCAAATGCAGAATTTGAACGCGTATTTGGTGCCATGAATGTAGTTAAAAGCAAACTGTAAAACAAGCAATCAGAAAAACCTTTAAATTCCATTCGTCTAATTAAAAATCAGTTAAGGATTAAAAAAGAATTGCGCAACGTATGATATTCCCGAAGATCTTGTCAACCAAGTCGCTAAAGATAAACCAAAGATGGGAACTGGAGACATTGGCGAAGCTTCAGCTTCCGCTGAAGTTCTTTTTGAAGATCTGGATCCATACTTCGCTATTAATTTTGAAATTTAGGTACAAGAACATACTGAGCTAATTGTTTTATTTTTAATAAGATGACTAATGTTTAAACGTGGTTTAAAGAGATTTATTTTTTTACAATATTTTTTATTTTGTACATGAATAGTTTTTGTTTTGGTTGTTATGTCATTAACCTACACTATATATAAGTAATTTATATGAAATAGAGATCGCTCTTTTTAAGGTTTTCTGAATTTATAGATTTAGATTTTCGGTATTCATTGTATGTATATATATATATATATATATATATATATATATATATATATATATATTGTATACCATTTGGCAAGATTTTTCAGTTAGACAGTTAGTTTAGTTAACGGTACCACGAAAATGTACCTAGGGACATCTAGCGGATTTTAAGAAAAAGAAAAATCCTGTTTCTGGCGGATTTTTTCTGTTAGTCTAGGGACTTTAAAATTTATAGAACGGCAACCCTATCTGTGTCCTGTGTTGTCTGAATCCAAAACCAAAAGACCAAAACGAAAAGGTTTCGTGATGTATGAAAGCTAATGTTTGTTTATCAGCATATATTCTTTTATATTATCCAAAAACTCGCCTAGTTTCATCTTAAAATAGTTTAAAAACTACTTAACAAAATTGCTTCCACAATGACTGTAACGCGGGTTGCGGAGTCCCGCACTGAATTTAAATTGAAGAGCTTGCCGGAGGACGCGATCTCCAGTGTAAAATTTGCGCCAAAATCCAATCAATTTTTACTTGTATCGTCGTGGGATTGCTCCGTGAGGTTATACGATGTAACGGCGAACGTCGAAAGGCATAAATATAACCACGACCTGCCGGTTCTCGACGTTTGTTTTAGGGTAAACTAAAAACTTAAAGCTTTATCAATAACGAAAACAGAATCTTTGCCTTTGTTAGCCTAGTTAGCTTAGTTAGCCTTTGTTAATTTTTTTGTTTATTGATAGTAAAAAAAAATGATTAGGTCAAATAAAATCAAATAGAAAGTGGTTTAAAAAAAACATATATGTCATTTCCAGGATGCTGTACACTCCTATAGCGGAGGTCTAGATCAGACTCTTAAGATGTATGATCTGAATGCAAGCTCTGAAACAGTTCTTGGTGAACACAAAGGGGCAATTCGTTGTGTAGAGTTTGCTAATGAGGTCAATGCGGTACTGACTGGCGGTTGGGATGGCACGGTAAAAATGTGGGACAGCCGTGTTCCTAATTGTGTTGGTACATACAACCAAGGAAATGAAAGAGTACGTACATATTTTTAACTACGGCATACCTTTTATTTGTAAAATGTATATAATAAATTAACTTGTGTAGCATTATAAGAGAATCTACTCTAATCTAATCTTTTTTTAATAGGAAAAGTGTGACAAACAAGCACACAGTCCACCCAATGGTAAGTGGTTGCTGTGGCCCATCAGCATCTACATCTATCTTTAATTATGAATTAACATGTAGATGCATTGTCACCCGTGAGGGCTAAGATGGAATGCCTCTTTTTCAGTTAGAGGGTCTCTCTACACTCACCATATGGGACACAGAAGTGTTGAGCTGCTATTTTATGCTGGTATTCCATGAGAACATGGTCCTTTCCCATTTAAGCTGACCAATTCAACTACAACAAAAATATAGCAGCAGCATAACTTTACCACATAAAAAAATTCTGTACACATACTTAAAAAGATTATCCTGTACATATGTAAAAAGGTTCAGTAAGAGGTGCATAGGATTTCCCCTATGATTTTTATGAGGCAAACTTTTAGGATGCCTTGGTTCAGCTGTGGACTTATTATAAGCTGTCATGAATGAATGAGTGTATTTAATCCATTCTACAGTTAATTTACAGTACAAATAGTGTATGAAGTAGAATATTTAAGAATTAGTCAAGGCTCATATTTCTGATGAACAAGACTTCCATTAGTTACATTTGTCATTACAAATTGGTTGACTGTTGAATAGGTATTCTATCATAATAAATATTAATTTGGAATATTGCAGAGAAGGTAAAGAAAATAAAGCCTATAATAATTGCAGATTTAAAATACAATGTAGTACCATTTGTTATCATCAAATATGGGGTTCTTTAATATATAATAAATTTTCTATATTCTTTAAAGTTTGTGAACTGCTGTACTATATTGTATAATATTTAATACTTCAAGGGATAAATTAAAAAAATCTGTTTACATTTATTACTTTTTAATAATGAGATAACAAATTTTATTTTAACTACTAATAAAGGCATTCAATTGATATTTTTTGTATAGGTTTACACAATGAGTATTGTCGGTGAGAAGTTTGTAGTTGGTACATCTGGTCGTAAAATCTTTGTGTGGGATGTACGAAACATGGGTCATGTGAATCAAAGACGAGAATCATCGCTCAAGTATCAGACAAGATGCATACGAGTTTTTCCCAATAAACAAGGCTATGTCCTCAGTTCAATTGAAGGCAGAGTGGCTGTGGAGTACCTCGACAGCAATCCAGAAGTACAGAAGAAAAAGTATGCCTTCAAATGTCATAGGATTAAAGATGGTGGTAAGTGGAAGTGGAATTTCGGAGGATTTTTTTTTCGGATGAAGTGAGAGATACAAGTGTCTTTTTTGCTTAAAATTTATTGTTTTATTAAGTGTTGTTGATTTACTATAGTAAATTTTTCTGTCTTGGTGGAGGTTTTAATATCTGTAAATTAGTAAGTGTTTGTAGTTGTGCCGTTTTTATCTAATTTTTTGTTGTAGTAATATAATGGAGGAGGAACCTCCCGATCCCGGAAGGGTTCGCAATGATTCCTTTTCCTTACCCATTAACATTGATAATGTAGAACTAATTAACCGTAAACGTGCCCAAGTAAGTAACGAGTCTGCCCATCCACAAAAAATAGTTATTACTGATTCAAATCAACAGTTTCCTTCAATACAATCCTCATATACCCATCCTGATTTTATTAATAAAAAAGTTAAGTACTCTCAAGATGATGCCTCTCCTTTTCTAGTTCATGTAAGTAAAATCTCAAATGATCATCTGTCTGGAGTAACTCTTAAACCAATTAAATTCGGTCACTTTCTGTATCATAACAATATTAAAAATATAGTCCATGATGGAATCAAAAAAGTTGGACGAAATAGAATATCAGTGGAGTTTAAAACAGCTGCAGATGCAAACACCTTTATCGATCACCCAGCTCTCCAAATTTCTAAATATGAAGCAACCATCCCCTCATATTGTATCACTCGTATGGGGCTAGTTAGACAAGTTCCCATAGAGTGGACACTAGAAGAATTAATAGCAGCTATAGAAATTCCCTCTGGCTATGGTTCTATAATTAAAGCACGGCGACTTAATAGACAATCAGTTAGTGACAGTTCCAGTTCCAACTCAGATGGTTGTTCTAACTTTTTCTGGACAAAGACTTCCTCCCCATATTTACTGTTTTTACACCTCAATGCCAGTGGAAAAATATGTTTTGCCACTAATTCAGTGTCATAAATGTTGTAGATTTGGCCATGTTACTTCCCAGTGCCGATCATCCCCTCGCTGCTTTGTTATGTGCACAGAATCATGAAGGTTTATCTTGTACTCGAGAAACTCCTACTTGCCTATTCTGCTCTGGTCCCCACACCGCAAAAGACCCTACATGTCCTGAACATCTAAGGCAAAACTCTATTAAACTTGTTATGTCACAAGAAAATATTTCATATTTAGAAGCTTCAGCTAGATTCCCTCAGACAAAAAGATCCTTTGCTGATACAACAAGAATCCAGCCTCGTAATTGTTCTCAACAGACCCCTTATACTTTAACTGACAGTCTTTCAACCCCTTCGGCTTAGCTCTCACAAACTGCATCATATAAAAAAACAATTTTTATCCCTCAACGTACCTGCAGCCAATCATTAAATTCTGGATATGATATGGCAGCCCATCAGGCAATTGTTGAGAATCCTAATTCTTCCTTTCCTAATGGGTGTGCTCTACTGGGAAATGACAACAACTCCTCTAGTAATGATAATTTCTGCGAACTTATGATATCAATTCTAATTAACATGATCTCCCGTTTTAGTGACACGGAACTTCCTCTCAGCTTACACCAAAAACTTACTCAGCTTTCCTCCTTAGCCCGTAACATTCGCAGTCCCGCCAATTCTTCTATGGAATTGTCGGAGCATTAGAAATAAAAAAATGAACTCATTTACCTCGTTAATAAATTTCACCCCTTTATTCTTGCCATCCAGGAGACATGGCTTAGGCCTGAGTCTCATTTTAGGGTTTCAGGCTACGCATGCCTCCGGGATGATAGGAGTGATGGTCATGCTGGGACCTCTATTTTAATTTCAAGAACAGTTACATTTTCACATATTCCTCTCCTTCCTCATAGTCCAGCAGTAAATGCTATTGCTATTAAGGCCCTTGATGTCTCTATTCTCTCTGTTTACATTCCTAATCCTGATGTAAATGTTTTAACAGAACTTGCAACACTTATTTCTTCTCTGTCACCTCCTATGGTTATTTTGGGAGATTTTAATATGCATCATACTGTTTGGGGCTCCCATCTGTGTGATTCACTGGCTCCCTTATTTTTAGATCTTATTGATAATTTTAATCTCTGTATTCTAAATGACGGGTCTCCTACCCGTCGAGTATCCCCATTACAAAATGTTAGAAGTGCCGTTGACCTAACTCTCTGTTCCCCAGATATTGCTTCCCTTCTTTTGTGGCAAATATTACCTTATAGCGATGGCAGTGACCATTTTCCTATATTCATCACACCTCCTACTTCACCTAGAATAAATTTTACATTTTGCCCAAGACTAAAGTATAATCTATCCAAAGCTAATTGGCAATTATATTCTACAGTTTTGGAACAAGAGGTTTCAACTCTTCCCCCAATTAACAATGATAATATTGCTCCTGTATATATAGAGTTCAGAAATGCAATTATTTCTGCTGCTAATAAGTCAATCCCCTTAAAAAAACCTTTCAAAAATAATTATCCTTCCTCTCCTTGGTGTGACCAAGATTGTTCAGCAGCTTGTAGGAGAAGAAAAGAGGCTGAATTAATATACTCGTACGTTCTATGACTGCAGAGAATTATATCTCCTATAAAAAAATTGCTGCAGAAACCTTAAAATTACTGTCAGACAAAAAGCAAACTGGTTGGTTTAAATTCTGTGAGTCACTGTCACCTAGGACTCCCCCATCTTTGGTCTGGAGAAATGTTAAAAAATATCACTGTGCAGTTTCCAGTGAAAATATAATTTCTAATGATCCTTCCCCGTGGATAGATGAATTCTCTAATAAACTTGCACCACAAACAGTCCCATCTTATGATGAATGCCTAGTTTTTAATTCTGCTTTTTTAAAAACAAATGATAAATTTGATTCCCCCTTTTCTTCTCAGGAATTGTTTACAGTACTCAATGGCCTTAAAGACTCCTCACCAGGTATTGATGGGATTCCTTATTCGTTTATAATTAATAGTAGTGAGAACACTAAAACTGTCTTACTATCCATTTTAAATTTTATTTATATTACTGGTGATCCTCCTGCTGAATGGAAAACCCAAATTATTTTGCCCATTCTCAAACCAGGTAAGTCTAGCAATGACCCTCCCAGTTACCGACCTATTGCCCTTTCTTGTACTTTGGCAAAAATCTTGGAACATTTAATAAAAAATCGCTTGGAGTGGTTTTTGGAAAGGAATAATCTCTTACCTAAAAGCCAATTCGGTTTCCGAAAAGGTTTAAGTACCATGGATAGCCTAAGTACTTTGCTCACAGATATTCATATTGCTTTTTCAAAACATGAATTTCTCATAGGAGTTTTCTTGGATATTTCTTCTGCATATGATAATGTGCTTCTTCCTGTGCTCAGGCAGAAAATGCTTAATCTGAGCATTCCAGTGAAGATAGTCAATTACGTCTCTAACTTTCTCTCTTCTAGATCGATATCTATAAATGTTAAAAATCTCCTGCTTCCCCCAAAAACTATATGGAAAGGACTTCCACAAGGCTCAGTTCTTAGTCCTCTCCTTTATTCTATATATACTCACGATTTAGAACTTTCAGTAAATTCTTTTTGTAATGTTCTTCAATATGCAGACGATTTAGCTCTATACATCTCCTCAAACAACTTCACAGTGGCATGTTCCCGTCTAAACTCATCCATGGATTATTTACAAGAATGGTTAACTAATCATGGCCTCTCTTTATCTGTGGCCAAGAGTAGTGTGGTGATCTTTTCCCGCCAAAGGCGAGTTCCCGATATATCTGTTGTATATAAGCAACCTATTCCAGTTAGAGGCAATGTTAAATTTTTGGGAGTTATCCTTGATTCGAAATTGGCCTTTGGTCCATACATTGAATATATAACACAAAAATGCGGCATTCTACAAAATTTAATTTACTCACATGACCTAATTTTGCTAGCTAAAAGGAAACTGAATGAAAATTGGAATAAATTATGGGAAGTTTCCAAAAATGTTAAAGGTTATTCCTCCCAAGCCTTGGTTCTTTAAATTTAACAAAGCAAATAAACATGCAACTTCAATCATTTGTAGATTAAGAATTGGACACGCCTGTACACATGCACGTCTGGCAAAAATCAGAGTAAGGGATAGCTCATTGTGTGAATGTGGCTTAGATGAAGGTTCCACAAACCATATTTTTTCAACTGTCCCAAATTATCCTCCTCCCTTTATGATTACCTTCCTCCTTATATTCCTCGACCTATAGATTTTAATTCTCTTTTAACATATACCAGTACTCCTTTTGTGTATATTTTATGTGATTTTATTAATACTAATAATATGAAACTTTAAATCCTTGTCACTTTTAACATACGGGTAAGATAATGATTTCTCATATTTACGCGAACACTACACATGATTAAAACTACTTTTACGGATTTTATCGCGTTTATTTTTACTTCTTATTTTTAATTCCCGACGTTTCGGGCGCTTTCCAGCACCCATGGTCACGGGGGACTGAGATGACTGACGTCCCGATGTCATTGTTAAACCCGGAGTACCTTCAGCTATTTTAATTATTTTTTATGGTCCGATCTATGCAAAATGAACTGACTATGTCTTGAGGTTTTGCAGTGGTATGCTTGGGTTTAGTTTTAATTTTATTGATTATAGGATCTCAAGCAGGTGGTAGTACCCAGCCTCCTTCTCTATTGAAATTAGGATGTTTTTTAATTTCAATAGCCTCACGTATCATCCTTGGTAGGAATCGGTGTTGTTTCGCGAGGATTTGTGGTCTATCAAATCTGATGTAATGGTTGGGGTCGTCTAGGATATGATCACAAACTGCAGACTTCCCGGAACGTTGATGCTTCACATCAGCTATATGTTCTTTTGCGCGGGTCCTAATTGATCTTTTGGTTTGTCCTATATAAGAGAGACCACATTCACAAACAAGCTTGTACACTCCTGCATCTTGTAGAGGAATATGACACTTGATGGATGGTAGGAACTGACTGATCTTCTTCGGCGGCTTGTAGAATGTTCTAATAGAAGCTCGCTTCAAGATATAGCCAATCTTGTCTGTGACACCTCTGACATATGGTAGTACAGCAGGCACACGCTCGACTGTGGCCGGCTTCACTCGGTCACTGTGACGTAGGCGCGGGACCCGAAGCTTGTTGTCGTGCAGAACTTGCTTGACGTGCTGAAGCTCGGCGGCCAGGTGTTCGCTGTCACAGATCCCTCGTGCTCTCTGTAACAAAGATTTGCCCACGGTAGCTAACTGTGAAGGATGGTGGTGAGATTCACCGTTTAAATATCAGTTTGTATGGGTCTTTTTCCTATACACAGTGTGACCAATGGTGTTATTAGGATTTCGGATGACTAACACATCTAGGAAAGGTAAGGAATTATTTGCCTCTAACTCCATAGTAAATTGAATTTTAGAGTTTATGGAATTAAGATGTTCTAAAAATGCAGTTACTTTGTCTGATGGTAAAATTGTGAAAGTATCGTCTACGTACCGCTTGTAGATCCTTGGTGTAACAGGTGCAGTAAGGAGGGCTTTCTCCTCAAAGTCTTCCATGAATATATCGGCGACAATGGGAGATACAGGTGAGCCCATCGCCACACCATCTACTTGCTTGTAAAACTCTTCCTTCCACAATAGATAGCCAGATGTAAGGCAATGTCTTAGTAATACTGCATATTCTGCTGGCATGTTATTTTCCTCTAGTTTCCTAGTTATAATTGAGATGCAGTCTTCAACAGGTAGGCATGTAAATAGAGACTGAACATCAAAACTGACCATGGTTTCATTGTCAGTAAGATGTAGGTCTTTTATCTCACTGACAAATTGGTATGAATCCTTAGTGTGTGTTCTTGTGTGTCCTCTGAGTGGTGATAATATTTTAGCTAAGTATTGAGCCAATCTGTAAGTTGGCGAATCAATCTGACTCACTATTGGACGTAATGGAGCATTCGGTTTGTGTATCTTTGGTAACCCATACAACTTCGGTGGTTTGGCACATGAAGGTATTATCGAATTAACGTCCAGATTCAATTTTTCGGAGTATTTCTTAATTAGATCGCTAGTTGTTTTAAGCGTATTAGTTGTAGGGTCTGTTTTGACCTTTCGATAAGTAGTTTCATCCGACAAAAGTTGTTGTATTTTAAAATTGTAATCTGACGTATCCATTATAACCGTAGAATTACCTTTATCTGCGCGGAGAATCGTAAGCTCTGGTCTGTTGCGTAAGTTTTTTAACGCGTTAAATTCATTTTTGGGAAGATTTAATTTTGGCGCTGTACTTCGAAGTAACATAGACGAGATGTCTTGACGTATGGCCTCTAAATCTTCATTACCAATATTATTTTTATACAGACAGTCCTCAACACTACAGATAATGTCCTCATACGGTATTTTTCGCGGTGTTATTGCGAAATTAATACCTTTTCTAAAACTTTTATTGTGGCGTCGTCCAGTGTTTGTTTTGATAAGTTTTAGACAGCGCGTTGTTTATGATTCATGTCTGTGGTCAACGATTTCGTATGTTGGACATTTGATTTAGTTGTTAATTTATGGTATTTATTATTATATTATATATTAATCATACGGGTAAGAGTCTAACACCTGTGTTTGTCATATTTGTTCTAGGTATTTCAACAAATAGATTTGTCGAAATTGTCAAAATCGGAGGAAAACTGAATCCTTGTATTATCACAGACTCTTATTTTAATTAAACTCATAAGCTTTCATTTTCTACTCAATACGTCATTGGCGAATTTTATCAAACCGCCACAAAAGAAAGAAGAAGAAGAAGTGGAAGTGAAATAACAGTTTAATATTAATTACATCTCTACATAGCATTAAACAAAGTCGGCTCCCCCAGTCTGTGTACTTAGATCTTTTAAACTATGCAATGGATTTTGATGCGGTTTTCAGCAATAGACAGAATGATTCAAGAAGAAGGTTTATATATATATATATATATATATATATATATATATATATATATATATATATATGTTGTGAGATCCAAAAATCACCTGTGCAAAGTTAGGGTGGATCGCTAGTTATTATGACATCATGAATTTATACACTTCATCGTATTATAAGTACTTAGATTTTTTGTCACTGTAGTCTATTAAAAATCTAGTCTAAAAAAATAATTATAAGGGTCTATATGTAGTGGCTCAGGCAGTATCTGACGTATACCTTTGATATTGTTTCTAATTGTTGTCCTGGGTGTTTTAGTTCTGACAGTTATTTTACCATTTGTGGGAAGCCATCAAATTTTCAAGACTTGCCACACACATAATTTTTCATTTTTGAAGTATAACATTGTCTAGTAGGGGGTCGTCCTACTATTTTGCCAGTACTTCTCTTACCAGTACAAAGCTGCAGCTTGAGAGTCTTTTCTTTATCATCGGTTGTCAGTTATTTGAGCTTTATGACCAGCCCTTTGCCATTTCAGCTTACTACTCCATTGAGCTATGATATTTATATCATCATTCTCTAGACCATTTCCCATTATCTGGGGTCGGCGCAGTAAATCTTCTTGTTCCATTCCTCTCTATCAGCCGTCATTTCCATACTTACTCCTTTCATTCTCACATCACTCTTCACACAATCGATCCATGTTTTATTCGGCCTTCCTCTGCCCGTGTGTCCCTCCACATTCATATTCAACACTCGTTTTGTGACATGACTTTCATCCCTCCGCATCACATGCCCAAACCATGCCAATCTGCTTCCTCTCACCTTTTCTACCACTGGCGCTACTTTCAGGCTTCCTCTTATATACTCATTCCGTATCTTATCCATCCTTGTCACACCACACATCCATCGTAACATTCTCATTTCATTCGCATGCAATCTATTTTCATCCTTCTTCTTGACGGCCCAGCATTCACTTCCATACATGACGACAGGTCGGATGATCGATTTGTAAATTTTTCCCTTCAGCCTTATTGGCATTCGGGGATCGCACGTTGTGGCTGTGACCTGTCGCCATTTCATCCACCCTGCGTTAATCCTATGCTGCACAGCTCTATCTATTTCGCCGTCGCCTTGAATGAGGGAACCGAGGTACTTGAAATCTGATCAGGTAGGCAGTATAGCGCCATCCAACGACATGGGTACAGGACTGGAAAGACCGCCGAAATCACAGCACACATATTCGGTTTTGGATCTGCTGATCTTCAGGCCAACACTTTCCAGCCATTTCCTTTCTGTTGCCACCCCGTCAGTCTGCTCTGTACCTCGATGCCTTCTTCCCCGACAAGCACGATGTCATCGGCAAAGAGCATGCACCAGGGTGCCTCATCCTGCAGGTACAACGTCAAAGCGTCCATAATCAGTAGGAAGAGGTAAGGGCTCAATGCCGACCCTTGGTGCAGCCCTACAGCCACATCGATACTGTCCGTAGTTCCCGCGACAGATCGTACGCATGTACGGGATGCTCTGTACATAGCACGGACTAACCTCACATACTTCCCAGGCATACCTTTCATCTTTAACGCCCACCACGAAACCTCACGGGGAACCCGATCGTACGCCTTTTCAAGGTCGACAAAAACCATGTGCAGATTTTTATGCACGCGCTTTTACTTTTCGCACAGTTGGCGTAATGCGAAAATGGCATCTGTCGTACCTCGACCGGGCATGAATCCGAACTGGTTTTGTGTTATCTCACACTCTTCTCTCATTCTTCTCTCTATTATTCTTTCCCAGACTTTCATCGTATGTGACATGAGTTTTATTCCCCGGTAATTGCTGCAGTTTTGAACGTCACCTTTGTTTTTAAAAATGGGGACCAGTATACTACTGCACCATTCCTCAGGTATTTGTTCTTCCTGCAACAATTTACCGAAAAATAAACTCAACCACTTCCATCCATCCGCACTCAGCAACTTCCACATTTCTACTGGTATTCCATCTGGGCCGACCGCCTTCCCATTCTTCATATTCCTAACAGCCATTTTTACTTCTTCCACACTAATTTCTCTCACTAAGCCCATATTCACTGGTGGGTTTTCAAGCATACCATTCCATTCATTCTCCTCATTCATCAATTTCTCAAAATACTCCTTCCATCGCTTCTTTATACCTTCATCGTCAGTCAAAATCCTTCCAGAATCATCTTTTATACATTTTACATGTGAAACATCTCTTCCATTCCTTTCTCTCGCTCTTGCAATTTGAAAAAGTCAATCAATCAATCAATCATTCTATTCGTTTTCACAGGTAACAAGGTTGACAATGTTATAATTTTATAGTACCTCCGTGAAATGCTTTAACAGCATACGAATTTATATATCCATACATCATAAAATTAAATATATATATAAAAAAAAAAACAGATCAAAGTAATAAAATTAAGTAGAGTCAAAATAAAATTATTAAATTACATATTTAAATTATTAGTAAATAGAAATTCATTGACATTATAATAACATTTATCTATAAGAAATTTACTTAAAATAGATTTAAATTTTTGCACATTATAACATTTTATGTGATCAGGTAATTTATTATATAATTTAGGGGCCATTTCAACAACACTTTTTTTCATAAGGGCAGTTTTGCATACGTTCGTCTGGATTTTTTGTTTTCGAGGACGAAGGTTAACTAAAGATGGTTGTACTCCTATATCAAAAAGTTCCGGATTACACTTTACAAACATACACGATTCTAGTATATAAATACAGGGTAATGTTAATATCTTAAGAGATCTAAAGTATGGTATGCAACTTTCTGTAGACTTTATCCCACATATAGCTCGAATACACTGTTTTTGAGCTTTCATAATTAATTCCCTGTATGTTGATAGTCCCCAAAATATGATACCATATCGCAGGGTCGAAGCCACAAAGCCATGGTACGCTGTTAGAACAGTTTTTCGGTCAGCTATTTTCGACAGTTTATATAGTGCAAATGAAAATTTATACATTCTTTTGCAGACTTCTATTGAATGTGATTCCCATGACATGTTGCTATCTATAAACAGCCCTAGGAATTTCGCTACTTTTGTTTCAGAAATTGTTTTATTTCCATAACTTATTATTAGATTTGGAGTACTTTTTCTTTGTGTAAATTGCATAATTTTTGTTTTTTCTAGATTAACTTTGAGATTATTTGATTTTAACCACTTAATAATGTTTTCAATAGCAAAGTTAATATTATTTTGATATTCTGCTACATTGTCACACTGTACAAAAATAGTGCTATCGTCTGCAAATAGTATCATTGGGTATTTACAAGACTTGACGATATCATTGATATATATTATAAAGAGTAAAGGACCCAAAACACTTCCCTGTGGAACGCCACGCTTTATCGTTCTATTATTAGACGTATATATTTTTTCTTGTCTTGTAGAGATACAGATCTGACTGATTACGGTTCTTTGTGTCCTATCTGTTAAATAAGATTTTATTAAATTGATTGCATTACCTCTTACACCATAACGGCTTAGTTTTTCCAGCAATATATTATGATCCACAAGGTCAAATGCCTTCGTCATGTCCATATAAATTGCACATGATGGGATCCTTTTATCTAGACAAATCAATGCCCTTTTTACTAAGTCGTATATTGCTGTTGCGATCCCAGTATTTGTGCGAAATCCTTTTTGCTCTTTGTTTAAAATATTATGTTTTTAAAAAAATTCGTAAAGCTGGCCATGAATAATTTTTTCAAATATTTTTGGGAAAATTGATAGCAGTGCAATTGGACGATAATTATTGGCAATATGTTTATCACCTTTTTTAAATAATGGCTTTACTACAGCTGGTTTCAAATTGTTTGGAAATATACCTGTAGTAAAGCTTAAATTAATAATATGACTCAAAGGTCTTGCTATTGTAGAGCTAACATGTTTTATTACTTTTGTAGAAACGTCGTCAAAACCAACACTATTAGTATTTTTTAGACTATTTATAATTTCACACACTGAGTCAGGTGTTGTCGGTCTTAAAAATAAAGATTTGTAATTATTATTGAAATAAGATAAATGACTTAAATTTACATTATTATTACAATTATTGTTAGAATTGTTATTGTTATTATTTGAAGAAATGTCAGTATTAATAGTACAATTTTCAGTTTCCATGTCATCAATAAAAAAATCATTAAACGCATTAGTGATATCAATAGGGTTAGTAAGATATTCATTACCTACTCTTAGCTTCTGTATTGGTTCTTTGGGAATATTGGTTTTGGATTTATATATAACGGACCAAGTTGCTTTCATTTTATTTCTTGACTTATTTATGTAGTTGTCATTTTGTAAACGTTGTGTGTTTCTTATTATTTTCCTTAATTTTGATGAATATTCTTTTAATAGTGATAAAGCATCTTTGCTTTTTTTTCTCCTAAAATGCCAAAGTAAATCTCGCTTTTTTTTACAACATACTTTAAGTCCCTTTGTTATCCATTTTTGCTTGGGATTCAGAGTATTTTTTATAATTTTATAGGGGAAACATAGATCATAAAAGCATTTGAATACGTCAAAAAAACCATCATAAGATGTATTAGGAATTAAATATATCTGGAAACTTAGACTATCAATACATCTTTTAAATGTTTGAAGGTTTTCATAGCTAAAATCTCTCCTTTTAATACTCCACGAATTTATTATACATGTTTTTTTTACAGGACATTTTAAAATTTGCGCCATATGATCCGAAAGGCTTAGTTCAATGACCTCACTGTTTGATCCTCTTATATTATGTGCAAAATTGTCAATACACGTTCCACTTGCAACTCTTGTCGGCTTTTGTATTGCTAGCTTCAGATTATAGCCTAACAGTAGATTTGTAAATTCTCGACTAACAGAAGTATTTTTCAGAATATCAATGTTAAAATCGCCACAGATAATTATATTTTTATTTTTAGTATTTATTATAGTATTTAGAATGCCTCTAAGAGTATCATAGAACGTATCCAGACAAGATTTATTTGTGTTAGGAACTCTATAAATACATATCACAATCACGTTATGGTCACATATTTCTACAGCACAGGTCTCTATCATACAATTAATCGAGAATTTCTTAATATTATCAACTACTCTATACTTTAATCCCTTTCTTACTAAAATACATGATCCACCACGTCTTTTATTTCTTGAAAAACTGGTTGCTAATGTGAAATTAGGTATTGTAAGGAATTCTTCCAATTCTGGTATCATATTGTGCTCGGTCACACATAGAATGTCGATAGCTTTTTTTTGTCTATCTAACTCATCCAGATTTAATACTAACTCGTCACATTTGTTCAATAGTCCCGATATGTTTTGATGTAATATATGTAAGTGATTATAGAAGAAAAAACTGATTTTCATCAGGGATAATAGAGCTCTTTTTTCTTGTGTCGATTTGCTTCTCATCACTCGATTTTTGTAGAGATAATATTTGTTTGGCAATATTTTGCATTAAATTTTGTACTCCATTTTGTTTTATTTTACCAGTATACTGTGAAAACATATCATATGTTAAGTCCAGGTTTGAATCAATGTAATAGCCATATTTATTAGTGTTTATGTCCTGATTAAGTAGGTAATTGAAAGTCTCTACTCTGTAGTTATATAATGGCTTTCCACATATGTATGTTGGTGAAACTACGATTACGTTTGTATTTTTTACTTGTTCCAGCCTGGTTTTGATTGTTTTCACCAGACCTTTATAGTCTTCTGAGGTATTAAAATCCGATTCTCCGATTATCACAACACAGTAGTCGTGTTTTGTATAGTCCTTTAATTTTTTATGTATATTTTTTAAAATTATCTCTATCCCAGCATTTGTAGTAATATAGTGACATAACTCATACTGACTTAGTACATGATTTCTGTTTACATTTTGTAGTATTTTATATCTCTTGTCACTTGTGAGTATACACAATTTATGTTTTAATGGTTTATGTAATGATTTAGTATCCTTGTGTACATGATTTTTTGTGCAATTATTTAGTTCTAAATCAGTTTTTGGTGTTGTTTTGTCTTTCAATTGCTTTTCTAAGCTTTCGATTTTTGTGCATAGATTGCTTACTTCTTCTTGAGCTAATTTCAGATTTTGTTGTAATTTTACGATTGTATTTTCCAAAACAAAAATTTGCTCTGTCTTTGTCTTATCTGGAGTCATATTATTAGGAAAACTTGAGGACAAACTCTTGCGCTGCTTTTTTACAATTTGTGGGGTTTTACATATATTTTTCATAATAAGTAGCTCTTGTGTCAATTTGGTGACTTGTCGTCGTAACTCATTATTTTCCAAAATTGTTGCGTCTAATTCAGACTCGCAACTCTTTAATTTAATTTGTAAGTCATCTATTTTCATATTTTGTTTGCTCACAATATCAAGTTCATTTACTAATTCTAAACTGTGTGATAAATCTTCTAAGGATTGGAAACTATTGTTTAATGGTTCAACAGGAAATTCCATCGATAGTGATTTTGCTAATAATTTTTCTTTAGGTAGTAGTGTCTGGCTAGTTTTTGCTGAGCTGTTTGGAGATTCTGAGGCATTCATATCGTTACTTTCAAGGGTTTCATCAGTCCTTTTTTTACGTATTGTGATATTCACAGCATCTTTTTCTAGGGATGGAGAGAGGACTGTATTTTTTTTTACTTTTTATGCATTTAAAACATCTCCATGATTTTTTAGTCTCATTTGTCCATATTCTAAAACGAGCGAAAGTTATGTTTGCACAGTCAATATGGTAGATATTATTACAAACTGAACAAATTGTGAACTGTCGATTTTCTATTATTGATTTACATTTGAGACATTTCTTTAAAGGAGTTTGTTGTTTTTGCTCCATGTTGGTATTTATGTCAGAAAATTAAAGACAAAAATATTTCTGTCTGCCTCGAGGCTCGATCCTCCGTCGTATCGGTGTCTAACCAAGTCACTTGTACCGTTGGACCAAGCGTGCTCCTTAATAGCAATTGAAATTAAGCATTATATTCCACTTCTTCCGCATATTCGTGGGTAGATGAAATTTAATGATAATGTAGTTTGATAGATGGCGTTGTAATCACCAACTATATAAAAACGACCATAAGTTGTAGAATCGAATGTACAAATTTGTTTGCACTTAATCACAACATTTGAATAAAATTAACCGTCAGATTAATACTTTTCATGTTAAGCGAATAATAAAGAAATATCTTCACTTTTTGCACAAGAATATTGTAGTTTGGAACAAAATCACAGTATTTTTAGTCTTCTTTGGTTGTTGTAATATAAATTATGTCCATATTTAATGTCACAAATTCACCGTCACTTTTTGTTAATTAATTCACAAAACACTTTGTATTTACCGAAGATAACATTTATACGATTTATTCCAGTCAAAACACACACACACCAATATTACTTTCTTAACTAAAATTTAACTATATTGTTTTTTGTTAATTAATTACTACGGAGCTTATGTTTACACACTGGCAGCGCCATCTCCCGTCGTTTTTGACCTTCGGGGCTTTCAAGGGACCGATATAATTTATCTTGCGCCTCTGCCCTACAAATTGCAACTTCCTTCTTCGCTCTCTTCTTAAATTCTTTATACGCCCCTCTCTTACTTTCTTTTATTGATTCATTCTGGTCTTCTACGCTCTGCCATTCTTTAAAGGCCTTTTTCTTTTCTCTCAAAACTTCTCTAATACTTTCACTCCACCACCACCCATCCTATCATACTCTTCCCTTTTGTTTCTCCTAACACCTTCCTTGCCACACTTCGGATACAATCAGCCATTTCCTTCCAGCACTCATTCACACTCATTCCTTCCATATCACCCATCTCTATCCTCTTGTTTACAACTAGCTCTCTAAATTCACTTGCATACTCCTCCTTATGCAACAAATGCCACTTTATTTTGGGTGGGGGACGATCCTTATGTTTGTTGAGGCGAACAGTTAAGCAGATGTCAGCCAGCAGAATTCGGTGCTGGGATACTAAGTCCTCACCTGGAAGCACTTTGCAGTTTTTTACACTCTTGATTTGGTTCCGTCTTATCAGAAAATAGTCGATCTGTGTCGCGTGGTGGCCACTTTTATAAGTAACAAGATGCTGATCTCGTTTTTGGAACCACGTGTTTACTACAGCCAGGTCGAAAGCACATGCTGCTTGCAGAAGAACTTCCCCCTCACGATTCCGCCGTACCCCCATCCACCGTGTACTCTTTCATACCCGTCATTCACTCTCCCTACATGTCCATTAAAATCTCCTCCCATATAAACATTCTCACTCTCAGGTATTCCCATCATCATACAATCAAATTCCTCCCAAAACTTCTCTTTCACACTCTCTTCACAGCCTGTTTGCGGAGCATACATACTTACAACATTCACTACTTTGTTTTCAATCATTAATTTAACAACTATCATTCTGTCATTTACTCTTTTCACATCTGTCACTCGTTCTTTCATTTCACTATCTAACACAACTCCCACTCCATTTCGCTTCCCATCACTTCCACAATAATAAAACTTGTATCCTTCTCCAATCTCTCTTGCTTTATTGCCCTTCCATTTTGTTTCCTGCAAACAGGCAACATTCACGCTTCGTCGTTTCAAAACATCTGCTAACTCTCTTCCTCTTCCAGTCATCGTACCTACATTCCAGCTTGCAAACCTCACTCTGACATTCTTCTCTCTCTCCGGGCTCGCCTCTTACGTCGTACCCGCTCCGTAAAGTGTGACAACCCTTGTCCACTTCCCACAGGAGCCGGGTGCTGCCCCTGCGCGTCGCCTGCGGGGTACGCCCTACCCCTGTCATATATCCCACAACTCGTACTATTCATAGGTTTACTGCATGGGATTTGGCAAAAGTTTTACAGTCGGCCGCTTGCCTGACACCAACCCTCTTTGGGTATGCTATTGTTGGTAGAGGAAGCTACCATTTTGGGAAAAGGAAAAAGAAGGTTGGGGGTAGGAGCGTAGGTGTAAGGATACTGTTATCTCGGCAGGAAAGGGTATGAGAATAACAGTAGCTCGGGGAGCCGGGGTCGCGTACCCGTATTCCATAACAGGATCACCGGAAAGGTAGACCAGCATGGAAACCCCCTGACTATATATGTATATTTATTAACCTCTCAACCCCCAAGCGGTTTCATGAGACTGTGGCCATATTCCGCCAAATCCCTAGCGGTCTCATGAGGTCGCACCCACCCACAGCACTTTAACCCATAAAAACTAGAGACTACTTTTCTATGAAGAAGTTTGGCATTATATAATCAATATGAAATACTCTATCCTATAGTGCAATAAAAAAAAAAACTCTTATCCTATGAATATTTATAATCTATGTTTATTTCGTATGCCATTTTCGCCTGAATGTTATTGTGTTGATTTTTGGATTTTTTTAGTGTTTTATTTTATTTTATTGAATAAGGTACACAAACAGACAGTAGTTATATAAATCTCTAAAATTAAAAGTATATTTGTGTTGATCTCAACTACAATCCAAAAAAGTGTACACAGCATAATAATATAACTGCAGTGTAACCTTAGTCTTAGCAAAAATAAAACAGATAACAAATACATTAAATATTAAGAGAGACTCATAAATTTCTTTTAAATCTAACCAGGCTACTATCGAATATATGTAGATGTCGTAATCAACGGTACATTTTAACAACACATTTTAACTTAAAAAATAATGTAATAAAATAAAATTGTAATGAAAGTTTTTGTGTGTAAATATAATTTATCTTTTTACGTAAATAATTTCGAGTAATATATATTGACATAATTGTGATTTTCACACTGCCGACATTCGCTTGGTATATTTTTTTGTTATCAAAATATAATAAAATCTTTTTGTAGTGAAGTAAAACCCGACTTTTGTATATATTTTATAATGATAAACTTATTCATAGAAAAGTAGTCTCTAAATATAAGTTTTAATGGTTTTAAGTGCTGTGGGTGGGTGCGGTTGCTTGCGAGCGCTCGGGATTTGCCGGGCGCATGCGACTGCACGGGATTTTTATGGCGCTTGAGGGGTTAATATTTTATTTTATCAACCAATTTAAAAAGGATGGTTCTCTGTCCCCCCCAATGCTTGTATGTTTGTAGTGCACAATTGCTTTAGAGGACTACACAACCGATTTTTATGATTCATTGGTGTAATCTATTACATATATACTTATTTTATAAGAAGGTATATAAAATAATAAGGCTTCAACTTTTAAGTTCTTTTTAAGTTGGTGCACTAAAAAAAACGTATGTTCATTAGTATTGCATTTTTATTTCAGGCTTGGAAAAGATTTACCCGGTTAATGCGATCAGCTTCCACTCAGTGTACAACACGTTTGCGACCGGCGGCTCCGATGGGTATGTGAATATATGGGATGGCTTCAACAAGAAACGACTCTGTCAATTCCATAGGTAAGATGCTTTATTCAGTCTTTAGGACTCTGTAGATCTTTGAACAGAATTTAATGAAACAGAAATTGACAAGTTACAATTGATATCAATTATTGTGAGAAACGGGACACTTATAAAATTGTCTTATTGTCTGTCTGACGGTCATAGAATTTTCCTGTGAGAGTGTTCTTTGTAGTTGATTGAAATTAGGAAAATTTATTAAATGTGGTTACCACAGTTGTGAGCCTAAAAATTCGTATTTTTGGCTTAAGGGACTATTTAAGAAGCAGTGGCGAAGCTTCTATATAAGCCCAAAAGCCCGGCTTGCCTCATTAAGATGAATCAATCAATTATATCAAGTAATAAAATAACTCGTAAACTGTTTCAAACTATTTCAAATTTCCTGAGCACTAAAAAATAATGAACCAGACTTCAATAAAAATATATTTATTTATTTTGACAGAGTTACAGTAAGAAGTGTATTACTACAATATTCGATATTAAATGATTACAATCGTTTATTTATATTTAAATTATATCCAACAAAACTATTTACTAAGCTTATTTACTGCATACGCTTGACCCAGATGGGATTGCTGATGATGTGCGAACGAATGAGATTTGGCAGGGGTGCTCAGCCTTAACTCCTCCCCCCTCAAGAGAGAAATTATCCGAATTATTATACTGATTTGATGCAATACATTGTTGTGAATTGCAAGGTTAATTTATTTCACTATTGGTATAGTTTATTCTCCTTGAGTTAGCAGTTCGCATTGTTACATAGTTCGAACTCGACATCACAGGTGGTGATTGGTATTGCGTTAGACGCTGAGTATGCGCAGGGGCGTTATCCGCGAAATACTGATTACGCTGTATCGGGCCCGGCGCCAGTGGTACTGGTGACCTAGTTATCGATTGCTGTTGATAATTATTGCGATGGTTCTTGTTACGGTTGTTATTTTGCCTAAATTGGAATGAATTATTTGACGACTTAAAAGAGCGGTTATTATTAACGTAGGGTGACAAATTGTTCTGATTATTAAATGTATTTGCACTAGATTGCTCCGTATGGGGGACATTTCTAGGTGAATAAGTGTGATTATTGTTAGGACTCGGCCTACAGTTTGTTCGATTAGACCGTGAATTTTTACTTTCATAAACTGACTGAAAGTTTTGTTCTTCTAAGACAACTTTCAAGGCGTCTTCTAGAGTGGTTACGTTCCGTAATCTTACAAGTCTAACTAAATATGGCGGTAAATTATAAAGAAACGCATTTAGTGAACTATGGTTATAAATAGATTGTTTCTCTAGACGTAAGTTCGGATCGTCAATCGTTTCGCTAACCTTAGAAAATAAGACACTTCTCAAATGTTGTATCCTGTGACAAAATTCCTGGTAATTTTCATTACGGTTTAATTTTAAGGATTCGAGTTCCAAAGCCAAACATTCCTCGGATCTCGGGTCACCAAAATGTTGGCTTAGTAAAGTTTTTAATTCGTCCCAATTATTAATATGATCCCGTTCTCCAACTAGGTTCGCAGCTTTCCCGGATGACCTACTTGTAATAACATGGAGTGAATATTCGTTTTGTAACTGGCTTCCTTGGAATGAATGGAGTATGTACTCGCATTTTTTTATAAAGAGTGGTAAAAGTCTAGTATCACCATCGAAATTAGGGATAATTTTAACCATTTCCATGGGAACTCTCACAAAATTTTCCATTTTTCTTTCTTTTTGTTACAGAATATACTACCAATAAAAAAATACTCTTCGGTTATTATTAAGTGACTTTATAAGGACATTAAATGAAATAATTTAAATTCCTCAATTACTTATCTAATTAGAATAATTAACTAAGTGTGAATTTATCTAGTAATTTTTTTCTGCGAAGACTTTTATTCGCCACGAAATAATACTTGGTCTTACGGGTCCCTACCGACTGCGCCAATTAAGATAATGAACCAGACTTCAATAAAAAATATATTTATTTATTTTGACAGAGTTAAATAAGAAGTTTATTACTACAATATTCGATATTAAATGATTACAATCGTTTATTTATACTTAAATTATATCCAACAAAACTATTTACTAAGCTTATTTACTGCATACGCTTGACCCAGATGGGATTGCTGATGATGTGCGAACGAATGAGATTTGGCAGGGGTGCTCAGCCTTAACTCACTCTGTTCGACCTCGTAGCCTTACGAGTACTGCTGTCATACATAAAAAGAGAGTTGAATTGAGCGATTGGTTTTCTCCCTCGCACGCGTGGGCTTTATACCGGGCTTCCGAAAAGGCGATCGCTCCCTTTCTAACCTGTGGCAAAATGTTCTATAATGAAATATAACTACGATTGTATAAATAGCAATTAGTATGGAGATAAAAAGCCCGGTTTTTTAGTGACCATTAATTTTTTCCTCAGAGCGGGACGCCTTTAAAATTATTATAGTTCTAACACTTTTGACTGCCTTCTTGGTCTAATGGCAGTAAACGCAATTGCTGATCATGTGGTCCCAAGTTCGAAACCCGAGTCGGGTCAAGAATCATTTATTGGGTTTTTCCGTCATAAATTCTTAGTAGCATTACACTTATTTTATATGTTAGTATTATACTTACGCCGTTACCAAAATTCAATCTGGAACCCTTTAATATAGTTTTATAAATATAACACATAATGTGTCTTTTAATGATCAAAAGTGAATTCTGAACATCAAATAAATACTAATTGAAAATATCTTATGTTATTTGATAATTTATTGTAGATTAATTAAAAATTGTCACTTCGTAACTTTAAATTCAAAAGTGTAGCTTTGCAGAATAATCACGTAACTATACAAGCTATACAAACCTGGTACGCGCGGTGTCATAATGATGGCACGGGTGACAGGGTTTGCACGATTGTCACGCTTTTGTTTGTCAAAGCGGGACATTTTTACGTATTTTGGGGATAGCGCGACACAAACCTTTAAATCGGGAACGTCCCGCCTAAAGTGGGACGTATGGTCACGTTAGGTATGAAGTTAGTCGAGAGAGGAGGCGCGCGGCCGACGCCGACGAGCCGACGATATGTTAGCAAGTTCACGTCACATTTCAATGTTTAGTGTTTACATTGTGTCAAAAAGTACCTTTGTGCATTGTGTGTTGAGCTTGAGCGAATGTATTGCGAGTTTAAAATTTATGCTTTTTTAAAGATTTTTAATGAAAATGGAGGGAAAGAGTGTTCCTTGTGATGAATTGAAGTGTGTTAAAGTGCTAATCGGCAAGGAAAATTTGTTGAAATAATATACAAGGTCAAGAGTGTATTTCAGACTTATCAATTATCGCAATTAAAAACAGTTATTGGTACAATTAAAACGTTCACCAAAATTTTACGTGGACGTAATTAAATCTTTCCTTAAGAAAGCGAGACGATTCCACTTATCTTATCTCTTATCCATTAGAATGTAAATAATTTTTTTTTATTTTGTACATTGTTTGTTTGTACTTTGTTCATGTTTTACTTTTGTTCATGTATTGTATTGGATGTAAATATTTTTTTCTTTCGCTTAAACAAACTCAAACGGCCTTCTTCAAAGCCACCGAAGCTATGCAATTGCTGATATGTAATAAAATCTATCTATCTATGCCTTCTGTGTGCTTTGTTAAATACGTCCTTGACAGCACTGAATATGAAACTGAAGCGTGGAGACAGATCAAGATTGGTGTATTTTTATAAAACTGCTAACAACAATCTATATTTTTATCTTGGGCTTGCCCTAGTTTAGAGCTGTAGCTTCGCCACTGTTAAGAAGTGGTGGTTTAAGAATGTTTTCTCATTTTCTCAGACTTTTCACCAATTCTGGTTTTCTGTTTGTCTTTCCAGGTACAACACAGCGGTGTCATCACTCAGCTTCTCTCACGACGGATCAGCCCTAGCCATCGCCTGTTCGCAACTGGACGAGACCCAAGTCGAAGATCCGAAGCCGGAGGATATTATCTACATCAGATACGTCACCGACCAAGAGACTAAGCCCAAATGAGGGGCGGATTTCGCTCGATAGATCAATATACAATATCAATGGCTTTATCGAGGTTTTTGGATTGATTACTACAACTGCCTTTAAATGTGGAATCACATGTGACGAGTGTTATCAGTATAATTACTTCTTAGCATACTAATAAAAATCTGGTAAAACTTTCTCATAAGATTCAAACGATTTAGAACTACATCCAAAACTTCGATATATATGTACTACACACGATATGGCATTCCGAACACTCACTATGTTCAACTATATACAACTTCGATATCCATGCAGTGCGGAGCGGCGCTAGTAATAATTTTATATTAAATAAGCACATATGCAAAATAAAAGAAAATTAACAAAAATGTACTCGATTAACAATACAATCTAAGTAAACAATTATTTATTATGACAATTTTCGCGCGTTTATATCAACTGCGCATGCGCGACTCTACTGTTTCCCGCGCATGTGCGGATACAGAGTAGTGCACATTTTTTGTTTGGAATAGCTTCTCTAGTACGTAGTACATATAACTCAATGATCCAAAATATTTCAGTCACAGGACCTTAAAGAAGAACATTATAAAAGTAGCTCATTTGGGTGAACTGTTTCTTTGTGTCCTCTATAGTAGCCCTCAGGCTTCAGATCAGTGGTTCATAATTTTTTAGTGATGGTCAAATCCATTCCAGTCCATTCGATCAAATTTTAGTCTTGACGTGGACCATCAGCGAATGATCAAAACTGCACTAAAAAAAAGAAGACGAAGACACTAAATTGGATGAAGACATACTAAACTGAATGAAAGTGACCCCCGTTCCGTTACTGGGTTTGGGCTGGCAATTGGGTTCAGACTAACAAAGGAAGATGAGCGGTGCTGAACATAGGCCTCCCCGATAGATTGAGCATTTATAGGGGTGTTATTTGCCATAGTTGCCATGCTTCATAAGCGGGTTGGCAACCTCTGTTTATTTTATTTAGCTGTTATCAGGAAGATGCAGCTGCCACCTCCATTTCCCATCCCATCTTTCTATGTTTATCTAAGTAATTTGTTTTTTTTTGTTATTTTGTCCTTTACAGTCAGGGCCTCCTTTATTGCTCACCAGGAGCACTTTTAGATGAGGTTGTGTTAGTGAAAAAGATCGTACATACGCCTTACGGACCACAGAATTGATAATGAAGCCTACTTATCGTTTGATAATCAATAATTAACTTAATTTATATTCATCAGATTCATAATCATAAGCAATAATAATTTAAATGTTTGTCCATGTGTTTATTCATTAGTGTTGCAGTTTTTTTTCTAATAAAGCCATCTTATTGTAAACTATCGAGTGTAAACTAGTCAGCTGTACTTGGATGTGTTAGTGATGTGCTAAGCGATAGGTGAAAGTAACAATAAAAGCTAAATTTATCGTTATTGTTTTATTTACAAGATAGGACTCCTTTCTAGCTACTTGTTAGCTTTTGTACATACCTCCTTCCTCCTCTTACCTTTACCCACTTACGTAGTTTCCCGCCAAAAAGTATTACGTGCACTTTTGTGTTCCAATTTGGAATTGCCACTTGCGTAATTGAGCCGACGCAGTTTCACTGTGGAGGCTGGTCACGGGGTTGGCCTGCACGAGGCTAGTTTTGGACGAAGGGCACGCCATCATTGATCGCGTCCTCCCCGTCCCCACCCAAAAATAAGCGAGCCAGCAGGTCGCGCGTTTCATCGTCAGCCACCGAGTCGGAATTAGACGGCAAAATGCAGTCCTCTTCGTCACTCAGTGAGCTGCCGCTGAGCCAGATCTTTTGTTTTATAGGATAAGGGTGAAAAACGAGCATACAGTCCACCTGATGGTAAGTGGTAGCTGTGCCCCATAGACATGTACATCTATCCCCGATTATAAATCAAAATTCAGATGCGTTGTCACCCGTGAGGACTAAGATGGAATGCCTTGTTTCCAGTAAAATGGGTCTCCGGTTCTCTACGCTTACCATACGAAACACAGCAGTGTTGAGCTATTTTACGCTGATATTCTGTGAAAGTGTGGTCCTTCCGTGGTTGAGCCGACCCATTCGTGTCCCAACCATAATATAGCTGCAGTGTCGCTCTACTTCTACTTTGGTAGCTTTGGCTCAACTGTACAGGCCGTTTTGTCACTGGACTTGACATCCAGTGATTCCGCTGCATCGGTAGCCATGGCCCTGGTATCCAACACTTCAGGGTTGTCACGACCTTGGAATTTTACGTAGACTGCCCCACATACACACATGAGACGGCGTCCGGCTCTCATGGGTTGAGTTCTAATCCTTCGGCACCGAAACAACGAGGAACTACCGTCCGTCTGCTTATCAGCCTTAAGTAACAGCTAATCCCTGATGTTTACCCAGTGGTTCTGGTACGCCAGCACACGCCCGAAGTCGTGTCGTGGGCCCTATGGGTACAGGGTTAAGGATGCCACACTTGATTCTCTGTGGTATCTCTGACTGATTCTTGATGATCAGCAAGGTGTTGGATTTAAGGTCGAGGGTAGCAATGTTACCCTTCAACCAATCCAGAGCCTTCTGATCGTCGATACATAGCATCAGGACACCCTCCGTGTAAACGGGTTTGCCTCAAAAAATTGGGCTCGACGCATCAGTGTCCTGGCTACTCCAGGCCTCGCTGATCATCCTTTGTATTGCCACGAGGACGTCGTCGGCTACTTCCATCGTTCTTTAACCTGAACGCGCATACTTTAAGGCCACATCCAAATCTGTTTTAGCAGTTGAAGCATAGCTGGTTCGAGTCGCACTTTTTTGTGTTCGCCTCTTGGCGAGGTGGACTCTTCCAGCATCCTTTTGGCTGCTCTTTCCTTCTTACTAGGCTGCATTAAAAGTATCGGGAATGGAATATTTCCACTGTTCCTGTCATATTAAAATCTTTTTCATTAAAAACTCCTTGGTTTTAAAAATCTAATACCAAAAAGATTCTCGGTCTTGTCACAAAGTTTTTCAAACTTGTTTAGTCGTTGAGAAAATTGAATTGACTCGAGAAAATTCAAGAGCGATGATTTATTATAACTTTCGAAGTGGTTTAACACAAAAACAGTGTGTTGACCGGATGATTTCTGCATTTGTTGATGAAGCCCCATCCAAAACCACAAGTTATCGCTGGTTTGCTGAATTTCAACGTGGACGTGTCAAGCTCAGTGATGATCCCCGTCAAGGTCGTCCAAAAACTGCAGTCACCCAAGAAAACGTTGATGCTGTGCGTAAGCTGATTGAGGAAGATCGACATGTGACATATCGCGAAATTCAGGCAACTTTAGACATTGGCATGGGTCAAATACAAATAATCTTGCATGAACAATTAGGTGTAAAAAAGTTGTTTTCCCGATGGATACCGCATTCGCTCTACGAAGAGCAAAAAGCGACTCGCGTTACTTGGTGCGTCAGAACTCTCGTAAGATTCCACGCAGGATCCTCAAATGCTATATACAACATCGTATCAGGTGACGAATCCTGGATATACGTGTACGAACCCGAAGCAAAAAACCAGTCACGAGTTTGGGTGTTCGAAAATGAGTTAAAGCCAACAAAAATTGTTCGTTCACGGAGTGTTGCAAAAAAAAAAAATGGTGGCCACGTTTGTCTCCAAAACCGGCCATGTTACGACTATTCCTCTTGAGGGACAAAGAAAGTCGGTAAAGAGAACTGCAACCGCCGAATCATCCTCCATTACGACAATGCGAGTTCTCACACCGCACACAGAACAAAAGAGTTTTTAGAGCAAGAAAACATAGAATTATTAGACCATCTGCCCGTCTGCCGTACAGCCCCGACCTAAGCCCTAATGATTTCTATACTTTCCCTAAAATAAAGAATAAATTGCGTGGACAGAGATTTTCATCACCTGAAGGAGCAGTGGACGCCTACATAACGGCCATTTTGGAGACCCCAACTTCCGAATGGAATGGTTGCTTCAATGATTGGTTCCATCGTATGGAAAAATGTGTCAAATTTCGCGGAAAATACTTCGAAAAGCAATAAATACATTTTTAAATAGTAATGTGTCACTTCCTTGATTCCCGAAATTTTCAGTGCCGCCCTCGTACTAGGACGCTTGGCCGCTCGCTGCTTCCTGGCAGATATCTTAGAGCTGGTTGCCGGATTTCTTGCCCAGCCTCCTTGGTGTTGCTCTTAGAAGCAGCCAGGGCGGCCCTTTCTCTACGGCTTTTTTCTCGCTGCTTCTCATTCTTTTTCTTAGCCTTTACACCACTGCCTGCTGTGTGGAACCCACTAGATGGTCCGTCAGGTCGGCATGTCACTTTTTGGGTGCCTTGCACTTCCCTTTACGGCTCACCAATTGCTAGGCAGCAGAGGAAAGGTCATCCATTGTCTGGGGCTCCGCCGGAGTTACAAGTCCGCCGGAGAAAGAAGCAATGGACCGCGAGTAGCACTCGCGGTCCATTGCTCGAGACCGCACTTCTGGAACGCCCCACTTTAAAACAAAAAGAAGAAAGAAAGAAGGCGTTGGGATAACCGGGGGAATATAGGGACGCGAAGTTGGCTCACAGCGCAACATCAGGAGCTCGATCCAGTTGGCAGATAAGGCTGAAAAGACCCATCCCCACTGCCCGAATAGACTGTCGCTTGCTCCGGCAGTATGGCCCTTACCACCAAATAGGCCTTTACAGGGAAATAAGGCAGCCTCCACTTCCCTCACCTGTGACTCTCTGATGGGGCGTTTGGCCATTTCCCTACCTGTGGCTAGCAGATAGGGTTACCATTTAGCTTAAAATCCGGACGAAAGAGGGCGTGTTGCATCTCGCCACTATATACTCCAGGACTCCGTCATCTCCGCGTAAAGCGCTGAACTACGCAGGTCCTGGCGCAAGTGGGTGTGCTAGTCCACCGAATACACTCACTCTCCGGCGGAACCATCCCTCCTCATTTATCCGGGCTTGATATTTTTATCTGCAAGTATTGAAGTCTATACCATATATCCCTATATATTACAAAAGGATAATTTCATACAATAAAGTGTTAGTGTCATAGATTACAGTGCGTGTTAATGGAATTCATAATTCTATGAATTAGAATAAATCATAAATTCAAAGCAAACTTCTAGCGCCTTTTGATTTTGTAACTGCAAATATGTACGCATAAAAACTTGCGCAATCAAATTATGTAAAAATATAAATAAATATAATATATTCCATCGAGAGAGTGAATTTTTTTTATTAATTCCCTTTGTACTTGTAGATAACTTAATCAGACAGATAATTGGATGAATGTCCACGTGCAGTGAAGTTTCTAAAGGCGACCGGTCGCGACTGGTCGTCGCAGCTGGTGATAAGGAGGCTGGTTGTTTTCTCGCTCAAAGGCTAAGTAAAGCTATTCAGTGAGGAAACGCAACCAGCGTTCTTGGCACGATACCTCGGGGAGCAGGACTTTATGACAATTAAAATTTTTAGTTTTTCTTTATTATAGTTTTATTTTTATATTGTGTGTAATGAATATTAACCGTAAATAATATGTGATTTTAAAATTTACTTAGGTATTTAGATTTAGCATTACTTACTTCGTTTAAAATTAATTGTTAATTTATTTAAATATGAATCTAAATTGCTCAGACTCCTATAATTATTTTAAAGGTAATGTAGAAGGTAAGGTGGTTAGATCATTGACGGCCAAAGCAAAGAGCAATAACAAATATAGTAATTATGGAAAAATACATAGATTAAAAATAAAATTGGATGACTAGTGCTTTATTTAAATATCAATCAACAAAGGCTTATCCAAATCGCTTTAGGTTAGGTAAAGTTTAAGAAAGGGTCTCGTCAATGTTAATGGTCATTTGGTTTCAAATATGAAATTGTTAGATTAGTAGTAATCATCATGATCGTCATCATCATCATCATTACAGCCCACGTCACAAGTCTAATGCTGAATAAAGGCATTCCCCAAAAAATTTAAATCGATTTCCTGCATTTTTACTAGATCATCACTCTATCTAATCCACCATACACTTCGGTTACCTTTACGAACCTTTCTTCACTATCGGTTGTCGGTTCTTCTAGATCAACAGTGCGTGTGTTGTGAACAAGGTTTTCGCGTACCCGACTTTTTTAATACCTGGGTATCGGGTATTACTATTTTATATACCCGGGTACCCGTGCAATTTTTGCAGAAAAAGAGACAGTTTTCTTATAATAATCATGTTTTCTTCTGTAATAGTTAGTAGAATTTCATTTTTTTTTTCATCATCACAGCTAAGTGCACAGTGTGATTTATGCAGGGCTGATGCCCTGCATAAGTCATCATAAAGGCTTTCCTTGTCAAACTTTTGCATAACCGCTGCGCCATCCGTAGTTTAAGCCACAATGTGACGTTCAAGTTTCAAACCGAATTTGCCGAGATGTTTAAGAACTATATCTCTCACCTCAACTGCACCGCATTTCCCAGGTATAAAAACCAGCCCTAGGTTGAATAATGTTCTGTCATCAGAATGCAAGTTTATGTTTGAGTAACGAAGGTTTTTTAAGCTTGTCCATTCATCAAGAGTTAAACTGAATCTACTACTTAGTAATAATTTTCTGAGAATTTTGATGAATTCTTCGATCAAAGTGTGTACCCGTGTATCCGGGTTTGACTATGAAATAGTACCCGGCTACTAAAATTTTCATATATCCGGGTATACCGTATCCGGGAACTCGGTTAGAAAACCCTAGTTGTGAACATAGGCTAATCGTGGATGCCTTCGTATTGAGGAACGATGTTTGACTTCGCAGGATTGTGCAATGTTAATGTAGAACATCGATTATAAGGCTCACTAAATCGATTTTTTTACTATCTTATTTTAGGTTACTAAATATTGCATATTGAAAAAAATGGTCGAAATTTATAATCGATTGGCAGAAATTTGGGGGAGTAAGGTGTTTTATTTGGTAGAGGTTTGGTCTCCGATTACAATAATACCACTCACATTAAAAGTTAATGCACCGTTATTGAGAAAAATCAAAAAGAAAATCCCATAGAACTAACCTCAAATGATAACTCAAAATGAATTAAGGGGTGGGAGGTGGTGGAGAGGGAGGCGGGGGAGTTGTAGAGCCGCCCGCCACTTCCACATCCTGCCGGACATGCTTAGTTTTTTTAAATAATTTAAAAAAAATCTAATTTTGAGGTTATGTTTTGTAATGTTTTTGACTATAAACCTGATTTATGGGGTGAGTGAGTTGGGGGAGAGAAGCACCACGTAGCGCAGTTGAGGGAAGCCCAGTCGACGGAGCCCCGCTTTGCGGGGCTCCTACTTCCGAGTGGTTTACAAAAAAATAACCACGAAAGGAATGGCGGGGTCTATTCGCTCGTTCCTCTCTACTACTCGCTCACTCGACCCCGCCGTCCCCTTCTAACCTAACCTGTCCGAGTAGGGGTGCCATAAGTCCCGAGCTCGCTTTGCTCACTCTTGTACTCAGTAAAACACCAAAATTTTAGCTTTTATAATTACTCTAAATTATTAATATAATGTATAATACAATAATAAGCACACTATGGCTCGCACAGGTGCCTGCGAATGGCTACGACAGCGGGGGCTGCTCTCCCTCCGCGCCTACGGCTTTACAAAAACACTTTAGGAGTAGGGCAGACAAGACTATGTGGATTCGGGGCGTGCTAATTTAATTTTAGTACAGATTCCATCAGATCAGATATCTATAAAATCAGGTTGCCTTTGTTCCCGCCACAACCACAAAATTCTGTATGCTATCCAGCTTACACAGTAATATCGTATAATTTTTTTTCTCAGAAGGGCTAGAAACCCAGAGACGTTAAGTCAGTTAGTAATAAAATGTATCATTTTCCATATTTTAAAGATTTTAGGTCATAATGGTTTTTATATATTTTTTCGATAACGGTGCATTACCTTTTAATGTGAGCGGTATTATTATAATTGGGGTCCATACCTCTACGAAATAAAACACCTTAGGTACTCCCTCAAATTCCTGCCAACTAAAAATATACCAAACTAAAAATATATTTTACAAAAAAATTTAAATTCCACCCAGGTGAAGCCTGGGGAAGCTAGTTATATTATATAGATCACATTTTCTCTGTATATTTTTAATAATTTCGCCTCTATGTCACAGAAGTCACAATACGCCGTTAGTCCTGCGCCTGTTTTGGCTTTGGTAGTTGTTGATCGAAGCTGGTAGTGTTGGTTTTCCATCCCATCGAACTATGAGAGTGAGGGGATAGAGACAGAGAGTGCACCTTTGCTTACACGCGTACACGTGCACTATAATCCTGTACTCTGCAGGTAGCTAGTGTGAGTTGGGATTTTCATACGTGGGCAAAATTTGGGTTTGAGGAAGAGGAAGGAGGAGCAGGTTTGAGAGAAATTTGAAGCCTGAATATGAAAACAAAACCTGAAGATTTTAAAAATATTTTTATTATGCGACGTAATTACCACTTTTCTTAATGCACTTCTTCAATCTGATTTCTAAAGCCATTATACCATTTTCAAAAAATGCCTCATCTTGGCCCTCAAAATAGGAATCGGCAGTAGGCAACGGCAGCTTCAATCTCTTCGTTTGATGAAAATTTCTGTCCTCCTAAATGTTTTTTAGATTGGGAAAGAAGTGGAAGTCAGATGGTGCCAAATCAGTCGAATAAGCGGGGTGTGGAAGTAATTCGAACCCACAATTATGGATTTCAGCCATCGTTTCGTAAAACGTGCGTTGTTTTGATGCAATGACTTTTTTGGTTAACATTCCGCGTTTTTTCTTAATTTCATCACGCAACTGACGTAAAAGCATGCAGTAATAAGTAGAGTTTATGGTGGTTCCCTTCAGTAGGTAATCGACCATAATGACTCCCGTCGAATCCCAGAATACTGATACCATCACCTGGCTTACAGACAAAATCTGCGATGAGCCTGGTCTCCTCCATTCTTTTGATTGTGGTTTTGACTCAGCAGTATTGAAAGAAGCCCAAGTTTCATCAGCAGTAACAAATCTCTCTAAAAGGTTTTGTGGATCGACTTGAAACAACTCCAAAACATCGCGCGAAATCGCAAGTCGATTGCGTTATGTTCGTCTAAAAGGAGCCTCGGTTCTCATCTCGCAGAAACCTCCGAAAACCCCAATACATTATGAATTACATTTTGAGTTCTTCATACGATATGCCTATGATTTTAGCTATCTCTCTGGTTTTCAATCTACGGTTCCCCAGCGCAAATTTTCCGATGTTTCCTTCAGTACTCGAAGTTGATTGCCGTCCAGTGCGTGGGTCTTCTTCAATGCTCTGTCCACCAGGTTTGAATTCTGCCGACCACTTTTTAACGGTTGTATACGATGGAGCAGATTCATCTAAAGTCACCACCATATCTTCGTGAATCTGTTTCGGCGTTAACCCTTTCTTAAACACGTACTTGATAACGACGCGGTGTTCGATTTTCTCCATTTTTGAAAATCACTTCACTTAACGCTTAATAAAACACTAAACTCTTAACCAAAAGTAACACTAAAATGAAACTTCACACAATGACCACTAAAGAGTTACTGAATATAATGAAGGCAGAAAGAAATAATTTTTTTAATCACGTCTATATGGGGCCGCGAACTTTTCAATCTACCCTCGTATAATAATAGTTGTTTATGTACAAAAATAACATTATGAAGGAAACGAAAACAGTAATACTTTTCGAATTCACATGTTGTCATATAAGTATATTTTATGTTTCTTGAACATTGTAAGGTATACAGATGGGATGCAGTAGCTAATTATCATCGCGTGGAATATTTATCGTTTATTACTCAAACTTTATAAAGAAGAAACAAAATGGTTAAAACAGTAATATAAAAAAAAAACTGACTGCGTAACCTTCCCCTCCTTTTTTGTATTTGCAGATGCAATATATAAATATTATATAGTCTACGTCACTTCCGCAGTTAAGTCGAATCTAACGACACCTCATATGTTAGGTTCCATATAGTCATTACAGAGCGTGCCAAAGAAATCGACATACATAGTTAGATACTCTCAAAAAACATTAGATACCCTTTTTTATAGGAGGGGGCAAATGAGCATACAACTTACCTGATGGTAAGTGATTACCGCCGCCCATGAACAACTGCAACACCAGAGGAATTGCAGATGCGTTTTAAAAAGTAGTATTTTTTCTTGAAGGTCCCTAAGACCCCTTTTGCAGCAGTCGCATAAAAAAGAATCTGGCTTCTGTAGCTAACTTCAAATAAATAGCTACAGGTACGCTGTCACTTCTGAGGATTCAGATGTAATAAACAGCCTGTAAATATCCCGGCTCAGATACTCCGAACAGTATACAAAAGTAAACGTTTATCCAGATAGACGAAGGATCAAAATCTTTTAATCATAAATTTTGAACGCCTCACGCACTGGTTTTGTCACGAATTCCTCAGTTTATTCATCACCCGTTATGTAAATAGAGAATTTGAATAACCATATCTGTACAACTATTGATAAAAATACATATTTTGGTTGTTGATAAAGAATAATAAACAAATCAAATATAAAACATGTCAATCCCAATCAGGTAATTATTTCGTGAACAGGTAGCATATACTCGTGAATGTCTCCTACGCCTACATAAAAGTTCAGCTATCATAAACAAAAAGCTTGGGTAGATATAATATGTAGCCTTATGAATTATATAAATTTTACAACATATAAATGCATATACTGGGAGATTTTTTTTTAACGTCTGAAAAAAAATAGGTTGCAACAGGTGAACGAAATAGAAGCCTATGGCACTGATATTTTACATTTTTTTTACATTAACATATTATGAAATTGACCTTTTAATAAGTACAACTATATAGGTGCGTATTATTTTATTTTGATAGTTTTTAATTGATTTAATTATTTAGTTCAAAATTTTTGTTTTTGTTTTTTTTTACTACATGTATATTTAAAATAAATAACGTATATAATTAAGGTATATGTAGATAGTACAATTACATAATACTATGTTAATGTAACAACAATAAAATTGTAAAATATCACGGATGTGACGGCCTGGTTCTTACCAGGATCAGGATCGGCTCAGGACCGCGCTTCGTGGCATAACTTAGGGGAGGCCTATATTTAGCAGTTGACTTGTGATGGACCGAATAATGATGACGATGATATCTATCGTATAATTTTCCAGACATTCTAGATTCTAGAAGGTGTAATGGCGGAGTAAAAATATCCACTACCCTATATCATCCCGTGGGTGTCGTAAGCAGCGACAGAGGGAAATTACGAATAAAACATAAGATGGGCAGCATTATTTTCTTGACAACAACTCAAATAATAAAAGAAAACTGCGGTTGCCAGCCCGCCTACCACGCGTGGCAACAATGGTAAAATCATCACTATGAGTTAGTCTATGAGGGAGGCTTATGTTCAGCAGTAGACTTTTTAGGCTGTAATAGGTGGATGGAATGGAGACATTCTATAAATAAAGATATCACATAAATTACCTATTGAAATTAGGGTTTCTAGATGATCGGGATTCGTCTTGATTCACCGGACATTTTAAAATGATCTTCAGACTCCTGTCAAATCTCAAAATCTCAGGCTTCTCTTCACATCACAGCTGCTTTTGTTTTAATAAAAGCTGAATTAGTGATTAGACTGAACTTTGAAGTAATTTACTTTTTGAATTTTAATATTATAAAGGATCTGAATTGGTGGACTCATTAAAGTACATGTGGCAACTCAAAAATTAAGTGTACATTAACTAATTATGTGTCAATAATGTTAAGTCAAGTAAAATTGTTAATAAACAAAGCTAATTTTTTAATATTAAATAAAAAATAAGCTTGTTATTTAACATTTTTATTTATAATATTTGTTTCTTCCGTCAACAAGCCCAAAATTCCGACATTTTCAAATTTTGTCCAGATATTTTGATCTTCCGATCTGGCATTCCTAATTGAAATGTATAAATAAATTACCTTTAAACAATGCCATAAACGAAAAAGTTTATTAACGACTATCCTAGAATATTTTGTTTAACTGAGACTTCAATTCATTATTATTCAGCTTTATTAGCAATTTCCCTAAGGTTCAGTAAGGTAAAGTAACTCCTAACTAACAAGAGCCGTTACAAATTTGAACAGACCATGATTTCAACAAACAGAAAGTAGTTTTCCGTGGGCGAGTAAATGAGCAGGCAGGCGTGTATTACTTCCTCAATTAGCAGAGCTCCTAATAGTAGAATATAATTATGCGAGAGGGCTTATATGACGTCCGCAAACACAGCGCCATCTTCATACTTTAACGCGGGTAACATTTCTAAGAAGGCTTTAGGTGGTCGCAAATATAACCATTGTTTGAATGGCAATTTGGACTGGTCAAGTCTTTCAGGCTCGCAATATTATCTGTGCGTGAAATGCGGAGAAAAATATACTTTAAACTGGTAATAATACGTCAAATATAACTGCTACTGTTAATGAAACGTAACTTGCAAGTACTCTTAAATTTAATTGCTGAATCCTTTCTCGGACGCACCTCTTGTGTGCATGCGAAATGTGTTAATTTGAAAATGTTTGAAATACGAGGTTTAATGTTCACTTATACAGCGCGCGAATTCTCTCCTTTCAACATTCACAAAGTCAGGTTAAATAATTTGGCGCAAAAAGTGCTCGCTTGATTGAACAAATAAGATTTACTTAAAATATTAAGTACCGTACTCAAAAAACGGAACGCTTATGGAATTATCTCTGTCTGTTTGTCTTTACTCGAAATGATTATTTCACAAAGATGATGAAATTTGACATAAAATTAAGATGCAGCCAATCATCTTTACGTGGTAGAGCCAGGCTTCAGCTATGCTATAGTTGTAGCACGAATGGATCGACTCGACCGGGGAAGACCATGTTCTCACAGATTACAAGCGTAAAATAGCAGCATAATGCTTTTTTTTATAGGATAGGGTGACAAACGAGCACACAGTCCACCTGATGCTAAGTGGTTGCTGTGGCCCATAGACATCTACATCTATCCTCGACTACGAATCAAAATGCAGATGCGTTGTCACCCGTGAGGACCAAGATGGAATGCCTCGCTTCCAGTAAAAAGGGTCTCCGGTTCTCTACACTCACCATACGAAATACAGCAGCATTAAGCTACTATTTCACGCTGGTATTCTGTGAGAGCGTGGTCCTTCCCCGGTCGAGCCGACCCATTCGTGCTACAACTATACTACTAATATAACTGCAGCATGGCTCTACACGTATAAAAATGCTACTGTGTTTCGTATGGTGAGTGTAGAGAATCGGAGACTTTTTACTGGAATTGAGGCATTCCATCCTAATCCTCAGGGGTGACAACGCGTTTGCATTTTGATTCTTAATTGAGGATAAATGTCTATGGGTGATGTCTATGAGCCACAGCATCCACTTACCATCAGATGGACTGAGTGCTCGTTTGTTACCCAGTGCTATAAAAATACAGATGAGAAGTTCAAATTTTGGACTTGGAGATCATAGCGTGGTGTGTAAATTTAAAATGTCATTATTTGAACGTTTTTGATATACATGTGGCAACCTTAACAATTATAAGAATGTATTGACTGTCATTTAGAGAGCACTAGATTATTAATGTTAATTTCCACTCGACCCGCCCTGTGGTTTGTTCTATACCTGACGAGACGTTTACACAATTATCGCCCGAATTGCATTTTACTGTTACTTTATAAGTATCAATATTGCTTGTGCTGATCTCAAGTTGTGCGTGGGTGGTTACAGCTTAGGTTAGCCAGATATGACGATTTTTAAGGGATATTTTTTAATTGTAACTTTTTTATAGAATAAGGATGACAAACGAGCAGACAGTCCACCTGATCATAAGCATCTACATCTATTCTCGATATTAATAATCAAAATACAGATACTTTATGACCCCTTTTTTTTTTGCGGATGGAAAATCATCTAATGACGCCTTTCGCCCTGGGTGGAGCGTAAGGGAGTGTCAGACTTTTACTGACTAAAAACCATCCGTGTTCCTGCAGTACCCTTACGTTCCGAAGCCGCGGTATCTCTTTCGAACAGCCCGCAGCCCCGGCAGGCGTCGGCCCTTGCGGGCCCCTTCACGAGAAACTTTATGACCCCTGAGGACTAAGATGAAATGCCTCGCTTCCGGTAAAAGGGGTCTCCGGTTTTCTACGTGGTCCTTCCCCGATCGAGCTGATCCAATCGTGCTACAGCTATAATATACCTGCAGCATAATTCATGGTGGACAACGTAAAAATTTTAACAGTTTACTCTTACCAACGTACTAAGGTTCGTCTTATTACAAAACTTAATTTATTGATAATAAATTAATATATATTATCTTCTAATTATTAATATTATTATTAATAATTAGAAGTCCATTATCCGCTGCGTTACAGTCTTGCAAAATTTGGCATTGGGTACCTGTTAAATGCTTACCTAACATTTTTAATTCGCACATATTAACAGAATTTCTTTTGTGAAACAAAGTTTAGTATAAACTTGAGACTTATTATAAACTACTTATTTTAAAACGTTAAAATTACGAGATAAAAATCCGTAAAATAAGTTTCATTGTATGTGTAGTATTCGTTTGAATATAAGTAATCATTATATTATATACTTACTACTTTGTATAGTAAGGTCGAAAGAGTCCACAAAGTGAACTGGCGATCCCAGTAACAGACGTTTTCCATCTTTGACGTTGTACTCTGCTCTTGTTGTGTTTCAGTCAAAGTCAGTATAATTACAGGATCTGAGGGATTCATACCACATTAGTCCGTAGAGGCACAGAATACATAATATGGCAGAGGTGTTAACGCATTAGTAGCTTCCTTGTTGGAAGTTGGTTACAGGTGTGCATGAACTGCAGTAGCCAATAATGATGTAATAGCGACTGTTGCCTTTAGGTGGGATTCAGTTGGTTTTATTAAAAAGGAAATGAAATAAACGAGCACACAAACGAGCTAAATTTAGATGCGTTGTCTTTCCTGAGGAGTGAGAATGGACTAGTTAAAATAACGTGTAACCGTATTTTATTATATGCTTATTTAATCACCTATAGTTTATGATAATTGATAGGATCAGGCGTTACTTTGCGGAAAGTCATTATAATAAAGATATTAATATTTAATTCGCAATCATCCGCTCAATTGAATACAATGATGTGTCCCACCTGGATTGAAGAGCACCTCCCGCCCTCTCTCAACTAACTGCACTAATCCCGTCACCACTAGTCCCAGCACCACTACTCCCGGCACCATTACTCTCAACACCACTATTCCAGGAAAGACACACCATCGACGATAATACGACACGTGTTTCGCCTCTACACGAGGCATCTTCAGGTGATGTAGACTCTACGGCGGCTGACCGCTAAGTAGACTAGTGCATGCAATTGAGGGAGGGCGGGAGGTGCTCTTCAATCCAGGTAAGACACATCATTGTATTAAATTGAGCGGATGGTTGCGAATTAAATATTAATATCTTTACCTATAGTTTAATTACAGAATAATCTAGTGATTTACGAAGGCAGCTATTTTCTCGTATAATTATATTAAAGTATAGTTTAAGTATATAGCGTCATTAAAGTTATGGCCGAATACTATAGTTTGAAGTGGGTTATTTACAAATGTTTTTATGTATAATGGAAATTTTATGACAATAATTAAACTAGATTGTTTATACTATCTACACATATAAGTAAAACTTACGTGTCCGTCTGTATTATTAAAATAACTGTCTTCTATTAAGCTCAAGGTGTTTTTTGCATGCTTTTAAGATATTTTTATAGGATAAGGGTAACAAACGAGCACACAGTCCACTCGGTGGTAAGTGGATGCTGTGTCCCATAGACATCTACATTTAACCTCGATTAAGAATCCAAATGCAGATGCGTTGTCACCCCTGAGGATCTTAATTCCAGTAAAACGGGTCTGCGGTTCTCTACAATCACCATACGAAACACAGCAGCATTAAGCTACTATTTTACGCTGGTATTCTGTGAGAGCGTGGTACTCCCCCGGTCGAGCCGACCCATTCATGCTACAACCATCTGTAGCGTGGCTCTACCACGTCAATAACGATTTTAAAATGGTTGTAGGGTTGTATTTTTGTGTCTGTTTTACCACGCTAATCTTAGAAAGGGCTGAATCGATTGTGATGTCGACCAGATAATAATATCTATTGCCATAGATAGATGACGGTGTAACCATACCGTTTACACCAGAAGTGAAATGCCTGGACCGCTGATGGGCAACAGCGTCCAGACGAAGTAATCTACAATCTTCAATACAAATAAGGCGAATGTTCCACACAACGAGAGAGATCCGTCCAGCAGTGGACGTTTGCGTGCGGATGTCGAAGTAAAAGATTGAAATTTTGATAAAATATACTTAATTATATTTAAAGTATGTTATTTGAACGAAAAACTGCAACTTTTTTATATAAAAGGGCGACAAACGCACACAGTCCACCTGATGGTAAGTGGTTGCTGTGACGCATAGATATCTACATCTAGCCTCGACTACGAATCAAAATGTAGATGCGTTATCACGCGTGAGGACTAAGATGGAATGCCTCGTTTCATTAAAAAGTGTTTCCGGTTCTCTACACTTACCACACGAAACACAACAGCATTAAGTCACTATTATTCTGTGAGTGCGAGGCCCTTCCCCGGTCGAGCCAAGCAATTCTTGCTACAATTGTACTACTAATATAACTTCAGCCTGACTCTACCATGTATAAAACTACTTTAAATGACCATTAAATATCATTCACATTGTCACTCTATTGTATATTTCTCCAGTTGTCAATGAGGGACAAATTGCCACAATGGTTTCTAAGCATAATTAATTCAATTTAATTATATTTCGTTAAACGGATTTCTTAAATTATGGGCCGACCTCATTGTTGATTCTCGCCTTTGTAATTAATTTAGATAACAATTTCAACTGAAAAATTATGGTCCGTCGATTTTTAATGTGCTATTTTAAAACAAAAAAGATTTTGTACTTGGTAGAGCCATGCTACAGTTATAGTTATATTAGTAGTATAGTTGTAGCACACAGAAATCTAAATTACCCTTTTATTTAGATTTCTGTGTCGTAGCACGAATGGGTAGGCTCGACCGGGGAAGGACTACGCACTCCCAGAATGCCAGCGTAAAGTAACGTAAAATAACGTAATAACGTCGTTTCGTATGGTAAGTGTAGAGAACCTGAGACCCTTATTACTCGAAATAAGGTATTCCATCTTAGTCCTCAGGAGTGACAACGCGTTTGCATTTTGATTCGTAATCGAGGATAGACGTGGCTGTCTAGTCTAGTCTAGTCAGCATCCACTTACCATCAGGTGGACTGTGTGTTCAATTAAAGGTGTTATTCTATAATAAAACATCTTTCCTTTTTCTTTAACAGCATGTTAAACTCTACTGTGACGCGCACATGCACATTAAATCATGTTGTTGATTGCAAAAGATATTACGAGTAGATACACATGCGTAAGTGCTTGTTCTGGCTGGGTTTTTGTGTCACTTGCGCAGCGCTCCGTTTCTTTGTTGGTCTGAGTGTACTATAGAGTTTTGTTGAACAAAAATGTTAGAACATTAGTGAAATGACAGGTTATTATAATTAGTTAGAAGGAATTACCGTGTAATGCCGGTGTAAGAATATCCACTATCCCACATCGTCCCGTGCGTGTCGTAAGAGGCGGCAGAGGGTAACAAACCACGGGAGATGGGCAGCAACGACTTCCTAGTAACGACAAAAAAAACTGCGGTTGGCCTTCCGCTTGCTCAGCGTAGCACCTATGGCAAATATAGATATTTGGCAATCTACGGGGAAGGTCTACACAATAGTTGTTCCAGGATCGATAGTTATTCAGTGGTTGACATGCGTTATATGTTTAGTTTTTGGCTGTCGAAGGAAAATCAGAGAGCTACGCCGGGGAGGCCGTTTGGGAAACAATCATCAGTGTGAGGCTGTTCTATGGGGTCGCTTGAAAACTTTGATAGCGTGATTTAGGACTCAGAAGCTGCTTGATGGTATAGTGCCGCGATGACAGCGCCATCATATATACTTATGAAATCCAGTTTTTGTTCCATAAAATAGTGGTGACAAACGAGCACACAGTTCACCTGATAGTAAGTGGATGCTGTGGCCAAAATGCATCTACATATATCCTTGATTAAGACTCAAAATGCAGATGTGTTGTCAACCCTGAGGACTAAGATGGAATGCCTCGTTTCCAGTAAAAAGAGTCTCCATTTTTCTACACTCACCACACACGAAACACAGTAGTATTAAGTTGTTATTTACACTGGTATACTGCGAGAACATGATCATGCCCCGGTCGAGCCGATCAGTTCGTGCTACAACTATATAGGTGCAGCATGGCTCTACCACGTATAATATCCAGTTATTAAAATTAATCAAATCGTGTGGTATTACTGTATCCGTTACTCGAGTGTGACTCATGGATACTACCTACGTCATGCCGCCGTTAACGGTTAGATTTAAAAATTAACGTGAAAAGGGTGAGAACCCTTAGTAATGCGATTAAACATTTCATATTTAAATCTTTATTAACAAGGAACATTTTCACTTCATATTGATTTATTATAACGATTTATTATATTTACGCCAACACTACACATTGAAATAATACCAGTTTTTACGGAATTTATCGCATATATTTAACTTTTTAAATACCCGACGTTTCGACGACTTCAAGATACCATAAGTTCATACTGTGTAGATCGGAACAAAAGTTAATTTTTAATCTATGGTAACCGCGGTTAACTATGACATCTGGACGTTGAACATCTCAGTCCCGCCCGTGACCATGAGTGCTGTGAAGCGTTCGAAACGTCGGGTATTTAGAAAGTTAAATATACGCGATAAATTCTGTAAAAACTAGTATTGTTTCAATTGATTTATTATGTTTACATGAATACCCTCACAGAATACCAATGTAAAATAGCAGCTTAATGCTGCTGTGTTTCGTATGGTGAACGTAGAGAACCGGATACCCTTTTTACTGGAAACGAGGCATTCCATCTTAGTCCTCACGGGTGACAACGCATTTTGATTCGTAATCGAGGATAGATGTTTTTTTATAGGATAGGGTGACAAACGAGCACACATCTGCTCGTTTGTCACCCTATCCTATAAAAAAATTGGTTGACCCAGCCGGCCATTCTGGAACTTCCTGCTAATTTCAAATGTAAAGCGCTCAGTGAAGCCGTTTAAAAGTTATTCCAAAAAAACAGTTTTTCAAAATTTTTATTTTTGAGATTTCAATCTACTCATCCGAATCTGTTTATATTTTTTCCAAATCTATTTCACATCTATTTCTATCTATTACAAATCTATTTCACATTGAGATCTTTAGAACGCCGCAAACTGCATCTCGATCGATTAAGACGTTCAAAAGTTATGAAAGGTTTACATACTTACTGATGAGAACTCGATTTTCGGAAATCGAGGTGAAACCAATAACTTCCTTATTTTTGAACATTTTCAATTTTCTTAGCGGGAAGTTAAAAAGGTGTCGTGAGAAGCGACATAGGATATCAAATAAGGAGATGGACGACAGCGTCTGTCTAATAACAACTAAAATATAACCCTTAAAATTAAGCACAAAACACGGTCCTGAGCCACCTGCATTCATCGACTTCTCCAGAAGCACTGGCGCTGCGAAGAGATAATGCATCCCTTTCCATTTTCTTTCTTATCTGTGTGTGAGTGCTCTGAGGAATTGTTCGGATTAATCTCAGCCACCAAATTTTATGAACGCACATCGTAGCAAAACTCCCGATACTATCCATACCATCTGGATGCTTGGCGGTCCACCATTATACTTTTCACAAGGAGTTTTCTTCCGCGTACGACTTCCCCGTGGAATAGTTTACCACCGGCGATTTATCTGGATTGGTACGCCTAAGGGACCTTCAAGAAAAAAGCTAACTCCTTTCAAAAAGGCAGGCAATGCACCTGCAATTCCCCTGGTGTTGCATTTGTTCGTGGGCGGCGGTTCTCACTTAATATCAGGTGTGCCCTATGATTGTTTGCACCGTTTCTTATAAAAAAATGTTCTGCTAGGTCATCACTTCATCTATTGAAATTGTAATACAGTAAAAGGGTTTGTATTTTTCGCCATCTTTTATAATTTTGAAGACAGCCACTAACGTAAAAATACGGACATAATGATACATTAAAAATGTGTGAAGTACCATGACAGTTGGCGCCAGTAACCGTATGCACGGTGCGTAATTTGCGCCGATTGTCGGACCTTGGTAGACAGATTAACGATTGCACAGTAATGGACGTTTTGCACAGTAATGGACGTCTTCCTTCGTCACCGGTCTCGGTACCTATTTTACGCCTGACATGAACGAAATGGTTTAACCGCCATCTATCGGAGGACTTCTGGTGTATACCTTAGCCGCCTCTTATAACAATTACACAAACTGGACCATATGGGCTGGACGCAAATGCTTCGTGCCAAATTTTATGATTCTAGATCAACGGTAGGTGTTCTTGGGGTTTTGATGAGTGAGTTTGTGTATGTTACGTTACATAACATAAACTCACGCCTGTCATCCAGAGGGTAGGCAGAGACTACGGATTTCCATTTGGCACGATCCTGACATACCTCGCCTCCTTTACATCTATATAACTACGCATACACGCTCATCGGTTAAGGGTACTTCTAATGTCAAACTTTCGTCTAGGGCGTCCCTTCCCAACTCTGCCGTTCACATCTCCCATATAAATTTTCTTTGTCACTTACCTCATTCATTATATCTATATGACCAAACCACCGAAGCATTCCTTTCTTACTCTTGGTCACAACATCATCTTGCATACCACATTTTTCTCTTATCACACAATTTCTCATTCTGTCATTCAGATTCAACCCTAGCATACTCCTTAAAGACCACATTTCTACAGCATTTATTCTACTTTCGTGCTTCTTTTGCCACACCCAACTTTCACTATCTTACATTAAAGTAGGGACTAACACAGCATTATGAATTATGAAACGTGCCTTTTTGACACATTCTGATTGAGAGTGTAGAGCCCTATTTCACTATTCACTCTAATCCCTGCATTGACTCGTCGTTCTATACCCTTGTAATATGTCTGCTAAATACACATCCCAAAAACACGAAATCATCCACCTGCTCATTCAACTCCCCGTCTATTCCTATTTCACATAACTTTTTACTTTCTTCTGTTTCAAGAACCTTTGTGTATGTATTAATATAAATGACCGTAATAATGATTACATAAATGATCCTATATTAATTTAAGCTTGATATATACTTGTTACTGAGAAAAAGTGACTTGACAGAAGAACAGATAGATAGATGGACAACGAACTAATTCTATAAGAGTTTCGTTATATAGCACTAAACTATTAAAAGAACAAATTAGGAATAAAACTAATTTAATAGTTTAATCGCGTCTAATTTTAACTTTTTTTAAATCCCAATGCGACGTTTCGTTAACCGAATTAACGAAGGCTACAGACTTAAAGACGTTTCGGGCACTTTACAGCCCCCAATATCACGGGGGAGACAAGGTACCCGTGTAAAATATCCGAAATGTCGGGAATCAAAAAAGTTAAAATTGAACATCCGTACTGAAAATCCGTAAAATTAATTTTATACCATGTACAGTATTCTCGCTATTATGAGAAATCATTATAAGCATCGATATTTAAATAAAAGGAGCATCGTTATAACATTCATAGGTGTTAGTGCAATTGCGGGCAGTTCTTATCGATATCTACATATTATAAAGGCGCTTATCACGGTAAATGCGTATTATTACTGCTTTAAATGAAGATAAAGCGTGTCCTTCTGTATATCTTAATGTGTTTCAATTAAGAAGTAACTGGTAGCAATCGTTTGGGTAATTTTCATCTGTTAATGTCATTAGGACTTGTAGTTGTACTGGTATAATGGTGTCTGTTAGTATTTTCATTAAACGCGTCCATTCTGTTTTGTATCCATCTGTGGAACAGTTATCTACATTTTATATGGTTTTAAAATCACACGGTTTATTCTAATATTCGCCTTTCGGAAGTTTTATTAAACTTAATTTAGTACTTCGAATGATGTGTGTGTTGTAATAAACTTTCTAAAGACCGTAATAAGGCTTGCTAAGGCTAAATCTATCATGAACTAGTGGTACTAGGTTCTATTAAATCAATAAAATCTAAGTTCAGTAACAATATACACTTGAATACTTAAATCTAATTAACATCAAGGTGCAGCTTACATCATTTATACAGGGTTATTTTACAATACCCGGCCAATGCACGTCGATCGGTAGGCAAAAACGTTGTTGCCTATAAATCACATTTGATTTGGGATTTAAATAAAAGTAGAAGCCTTATTTGCTCGTAATTTTAATAACTACAACAACAAAATATAGTTATTTAAATATTTGAGATTAATTTTGAAAAATAACCCCGTATATAATGGGTAATCGGTTTAGGTAGGTATATATGTACCTAACATATATACCTACCTAAACCGATTACCCATTTCAAAAAATGTTTAATAGGCTCATTTTGTGACTTACATGTGTACCATACATCGTTAATTAATAGCTGTTCGTCTTCCTTTTAACATAAAAATAACATAAACACTCACGTCTGTCACCCAGAGGGGTAGGCAGAGGCTGCAGACTTCCATTTAGCACGATCCTGACATACTTCTTTCGTCTTCTCTATATCCATATACCTACGCATATATGCTCGTCGGTTAAGGGTGCACTTAATTTGGCCCATTTTCAATATATTGCCAATTTGTCTCTATCGTTCATTTCTGCGACATAAATTTGCTTTGTCACTCTTTCCTCATTCATTCTTTCTACATGGCCAAACCACCGAAGCATTCCTTTCTTAATCCTGGTTAGAACATCATCTTACAAACCACACTCTTCTTTTATCACACAAATTCTCGCTCTGTCACCCACAGACAGATTTTTCCTGTTATAAATTAATAAATAAGTTAATTTGCCATGTGATGACGGCGTAGAATACTCTATCATCCCATTTCATCCCTAGGCCCCAGCCGTATTAATATTAATACTGTAATAGAGTAAATATTGATTTCTTAATTTTATTCAATTTATAGTAAATATAATTCTATTTTTTTGTTTCTTGGTTTGACTTTCTTGTTTTTGGTTAATTATTACGCAGTTTGCACTTTTTTTTTGCTAAGTTTATATTATAATTTATTAGTAATTTTTAATATTCAATAATTTTATACACCAAAATGGTTAATGTGTACTATTTTTCACACATCATGCAATAAATAAACAAACAAATGAGAGACGACCACTTCCCGTAATAGACGTACAACTTACTTATGTATTACCCTATATAGTATATTATCTATGCCATGTATGTAATAACTCTAAGCACAGAATATGTAATAGTACCTACTACGTAATCTAAGGTAAAACGTCAAGTACACAAAGTTAAAGTTGTAAAAACTAATAAATTACCTACTATTTATAAATCCACTTCACTTGTTAATTTCAAAACAAATTGTACTATATGACGCTCGCGTTAAACAAAAGCAACATTATTTCCGTAAAATAAAAATAAAATCCTGACACGTTTGACGCCATTACTTATTTCTCAATGTCAATAACAGATAAGTATGGCGTTTAAATAAATTCGAGCTTTATCGTGATCCACTTGCCAGCTCATCTCTGTCATATGGCGGTGGAGAAGTATGAGAGTCCATTAAACGCGCAGCAAGCCTTTAAATTATGCTAAAATGTCCACTATCTTCGGCTTAATGGAAAACAGGTGTGAATTTATGAATTGTATAAGTTCTCAGATAGAATACACCAGCCCGATGTGTTGGTCACAATAATTTCTCTTTAATAGGGACCTCTAATAAAGTTATCTACTCACTGGAGTGCAACTGTGGGAAACGCAAACACGGGAACCGAGTCGCTAATATGAAATAAATTGAGCCTCAATAAAATCTAGTCGTGAAATGAAACGCTTGTATGAAACAGAGACGTTCATCTTTGTTTGACAGTTTTGAGTGACGTAAGGCCATGGAGGATGTACGAGGTTAGATAGAGGTGGCAATCGATCGTTGCGTTGCAGTTTTCAAATGTGATAATTAATTAACCATGAATTATAGCAGCGTATAGAATAGCCATTTAAATATAACTTTATCACCATCAACATTACAATGTTATATATATTACAATTATTGTTTTTAAGAATCCCGTTTCAAATACAGTATAATTATTATTATCAAATATACTAATCCAGAAAACACTTAAATTCATTCATTAATTTATTACAAGCCTTTAAAATGTCTGAACATAGGGCTCCACCATAGACTACATCTTAGTTAGGAAATTGCCACAGTTGCCACGCTTGGCAGTTTTTTTATTTGCAGTAGTTTCAGGACGATGTTGCTGCTCACTTACTGTCTCAGTACCTAATATAAATACATACATAAACAATTACGCCTGTCACCCAGCGGGGTAGGCAGAGACTACGGACTTCCATTTGGTACGATCCTGACACACCTCTCTCGCCTCGTTTACATCCATATATCTACGCATACACGATCGTCGATTAAGGGTACTTCTAATGTGGCCCATTTTCAAAATATTGTTAATTTGACGATGAACCTTCTTCTGGGGCGTCCCTTTCCTAATCTGCCTTTCTTATCTGCAATATTTTGCTTTGTCACTGTTTCCTACTTTCTCACTTAATAGAATATGTTTATTTTAAAAATGTTTTATTATATTAACATATTATAATGTTCACATTTAATATGTTACTGTAATATCTTCACAACATTACCATTAAAACACAAAATATATAATTGTATGTAATAGGCATGAAGTTTCGTATTTATTAATTTATATATATTGTTAAGTACCCGGTTGACCGAGCTTTGCTCGGTATTTTTCGCTCGGTTTTTTTTAATTTGTGTGTTTTGGAAATTATATTTAGATACAAATTACATACTGATGAAATACGAATAATATTTTTTGATCTTAGCGACATAATAGAAAAAACTGAACTGGTTATTTGAATAAAAAATCATGAGTGCAATGAGTTTAATTTAAATTTTCGTGTTTTTAAAAAATACTAAAAAAAGGGTTCGAAAAAATAGATTTTCTAAAAAAAGAAAGGAATTTGAAAAAAAAATTAAAAAAAGTCGGTCGGTCGGTCTGGGCTCGAACCATGGTATTACGATTTTGTGACCGCACAATATACCAATTAAGCTATTTGTAATCATTAGTAAACTGTCAAAATTTATCTTCTTATTCTAACGATATTGTAGCAGTTTTCATTGCCTAAAAACACGGACAAAGAGACATTTTCTAAAAATAAATCTTAGTATCGATTTATTGCCCCCGAAACTCCCTGCACACAAAATTTTATGAAAATCGTTGGAGCCGTTTCCGAGATTCCGATTATATATATATATATATATATATATATATATATATATATATATATATATATATATATATATATATATATATACATATATATATATATATAAACATATACACATATATATATATATATATATATATATATATATATATATACAAGAATTGCTAGGATTTAAATATAAAGGTCACGAAGGCCGGACTTAATGCCTTTTGTCATTCTCTCCCAATCAACACTAGGCGTGATGAAATATGTACTTACGCAAAAATAAAAATAATTGTTGGTTTCCTTTACACTTAATTGTGTTGTATTCATATTTTAAAATTCAAATAAAAATTCTTTACTTTCATAGAAGAAAAGAGAAAGACTTAAAGTAAAAACGTAGTCTTAAGCCTTCTTTCATTCTAAGAGGGTCTGCTCAGGCAACAGTCCGCTGCGTCCATGTTGACAGACACACATGTCCTAAAAATATGTTCGTTTCTGAGACCTACAACAAAAAGTATATATTATCTTACAGGTTTCCTAACGATGTTTCCCTTCATAGCCCAGCACGTGGTAAATCCGTAGATAAAATTACGGTTAACAATTACAGGGGTGCCAGCAAAGATCAAATTCGGATGCTTCTGAGTACCTAACCTCCGTGTAGTGGCAATGTAAGAATACATATACCATCCCGTGGATGTCGTAAGAGGAGGCAGAGGGAAACAAGTCAGGAAACAAGGCAGCAGCGCCTTCCCAATAACAACTTAAAATAATAAACTGAGGTTAACAACTAGCTTGCCAAAAGTGACGACTATGGCACATATCCCCCCTACGAGGCAACCTAAGGGTGAGGCCTATGTTCATCAGTGAACTTTAGTAGGCTTTAACGGCAACCTAACCTCCGAGCTTTTAATAAAAGGCTTTCATAATACAACTTTTATTTTCATAAAATAACCTTAAGTTTTGCCGCCCTATAAAATCAAAACTAGGAGGCGAACTGAGACAAAAACACAAGCTTGTATACTATAACTAATATATTAAGAAAAAAATAGCAAACACGCCTTGGCAATAATTGTAAACACTTAGAAAAATCAAATTAAAAAATAAACTAAATTGACTAAAATATTTACTATAATATCAATTGTCTTAACGCCTTTTTGACCGTTTATTATTTGAAGAACTATCGTATCACAGAGCCATCTATGAAAACAAGACCGTAGTTTTTGAGTTACAAGAAAGTGACCATATTAACCGGATGACCATATTACCCTCGCGTACTATATTTATAATATTTTGAAATACTTTTAGTTTCTCATTTCTGAGAGGGTTTAAAAATAAGGAAATATCTGCCGCGATGCCAAAGTATAATTACACTACACTACACTACAGCCCTTAACAAGTCCACTGCTGAACATAGGCCTGCCCTAAGAATTGTCACCTGCATCCATCGACTTCATGCCTGTCTTACCAGGTTGTCAATCTTTATAGTGGAGGCCACCCCACATTTTTATCCTACCGGTAAGTAGCTGCTACTATGTTATGTTATAAACTAACTAACACTTGCCAAGTTAAAGTTATAGCCCTATACACGGCCCACTGCTGGGCAAAGACCTCTTATTTCTGAGAGGGTTTTAGGGCATGGAAGTGTCCGCGGCGCTGCATCAATGCGGATTTCAAGTGACTTCGAAATATTTTTAATTTGTCAGACATGCAGTTTTTCTCACTTTCTTTTTAACGCCGAAAACGTGGTAATTCAGCACTTAAAATTGCAATCAAATCATTTTATTGGTGCAAGCAAGAATCGATCATGGGTTGCTTGTGTACTGTAAATTAAAAGCGAACGCATAAGCTGAGAGCTATGGTGACTCTTGTACACCTCCCTTTGTTGCATCTGTAACGACCGTGGTCGAAAATCATATTTTGGCACATATTAAATTGTTTATCGGCATTTATAACAATATTTATGGCAATTCCAATAGTCCCTTTTCTTATACAAGGAACTATATATTTATTTAATTCATACGTTTAAATTAAGAGAAGCTTATATAATCAAACTCAACTTGTCAATGCCGTACGCCATATTTAAATTAGCAACAAAACACACACCCACGTAATTAGAGACATTATTTAAGTCACGGAATGTCGCTTAAATTTGAACATGTTAATAGTACATTTTACTTATTTACTTTGATATATTCAAGGTAATGTGTAATTATGCACACACACAAAAAACAAAGAAATATCTACAATCATTTGTTACAATACAAGATAATCAAAATACCGCATCTATTACTTTAGATAAATTAATTCATGAGCGCCCGCCCACGCGTCGCCCTTTACCAATAGCACGTAACTATGTACGGTTAGCTATGAAATATTATTACGTTTTCAAAACAAAATAAAATAGGTGCGTTCAAGTTTGACTTAATTACTTTACTAAGTAAGTTGGACTCCTTTTGTGTCCGTCCCGCGTGAGTCCGTCTGGGGTCACCAACTTACTTATTCCTATCTATATAATATTTGAAACAGAACAAGAAACAGTTTTTTTTTAATTCAATGTATTATAAACAATAGTTATTGAAAGTCACTTTTTCATTTACCACTGGTTCGGAAAAAAACATCTGTCCTGGGAAGAACCAGCAAGAAACCCAGCGGGACTATTTTTTTTTAAAAATAATAGCTGACAATCATGTTTACATTTAACAACACAAGACAAATTAGAAATAGCTTGGTAGCGATCACCCTTCCCAGGGGTTATTATCATCCATAAATTCCTTTATATTATTAAAACCCTTTTTATACAAACTTAATAAAAAATTTGAACTTTGCGTATGACAAATTTTGTAATATTGTATTTTGTATTACGTATTAATAAATAATATAGCATAGCATAAGCAGGAAATAGAGTAAATGGGCCCTACACTCTATCGTGGAAAGAATGTGTCAAAAAAGGCACGTATGGCAATTCACAATTCTGTGTTGGTCCCTACTTTAACGTCTGGTAGTGAAAGTGGGGTGTGGCAGAAGAAGCACGAGAGTAGAATAAACACAGTAGAAACGCGGTCGTTAAGGAGTATGTTAGGGCTGTATCTGAGTGACAGGGTGAGAAATTGTGTGATAGAGAAGAGTGTGGTTTGCAAGATGATGACCAGGATTAAGCAAGAAGTGCTTCGGTGGTTTCGTCATGTGAAAAGAATGAATGAGGAAAGAGTGACCAAGCAAATTTATGTTGCATAAGTGAACAGCAGAGTCAGAAAAGGGACGTCCTAGGCGAAAGTTTATGGACCAAATTGACGATATATTGAAAATGGGGCAAATTAGGAGTACCCTTAACCGACGAGCATGTATGCGTGGGTATATGGATGTGGAGGAAGCGTAGTCTCTGCCTACCCCTCTGGGTGACAGTCGTGAGTGTTTATGTATATATTTATATTTATGCATACATATATAAACTTATACCGCTAAATAGTAGTGTTTGCAGTGTTCTGTTTTGGTCTGAAAGGTATACTGAACCAGTATGGTTACAGGCTATAAGGTACTCTATTTCAGTCCTCAAAGGTGACAACGCACCTATAAGTTTTTTCATTTTAGGTTGGTTGCAGATACTCATGCAAGATTTACGCGGTAGAGCCACGCTGCAGCTGTATATGGCTGCAGTACAAATGGGTCAGCTCGACTGGAACGGACCATGTTCTCACAGAACACCGGTGTGAAAAAGCGGAATAATGCTGCTGTGTTTTGTTTGGTGAGTGTAGAGAACTGGAGAACCTTTTATTTGAAACGAGGCATTCCATTTTCAAGGGTGAAAACATAGCATTTGGATTCTTAATCGACGAAAAATGTAGTCTATGGGCCACAGCAATCACTTACCATCAGGTGGACTGTGTGCTCGCTTGGCGGGCCCTGAAAGTAGATTGAAAGTTCGCCTGTGACTTTATATTTACATTGTTTGCATTACATTTTTTTTTATAGAATAAGGGTGGCAAACGAGCACACAGTCCACCTGATGGTAAGTGGATGCCGTGGCCCATAGTCATCTATTATCCTTGATTAAGAATCAAAACGCGGATGAGTTGTCATTCCTGAGGACTAAGATGGAATGCTTCGTTTCCAGTAAAAAGGGGTCTCCTGATTTCTACACTCACCATACGAAACACAGCAGTATTAAGCTGCTATTTTACGCCGGTATTCTGTGAAAGCGTGGGCCTTCCCCGGTCGAGCCGACCCATTCGTGCTACAACCTACAACCATAATATAGTTGCAGCGTGGCTCTACCACGTAGATTTTTTTTAAACAGTCCCTTTATGTTGTTGAGGTTAAAAATTAATTGGCTAACATCCGCATAATAAAATAAAATTATGTGTCTTGTTGCTAAACTAAAATGCTCATTCAACTTAGCGGTCAGCCACCGCAGAGTCTACTTTACCTGAGAATTCCTCGTGTAGAAACGAAACACCTGTCGAATTACCGACGGTGCTGTGTTTTTCCCAATGTAATGGTGTCGGAATTACTATAAAAGTAACGCCTGATTCTATTTATTACATTTTTTAAGTCTTAATAAATAATAGATCTCTATTTCCTGCTCTTTGTTTTTTTTTAATAATATACATTTCTTTATGAATAACAAAGCCTGTGTGTGTTATTTAAGTACAAAAAGATGAATATAATACAAGCCACACAGTTACATTCTCAAGGTGTCACCACACCACTGGCGTGACCTCGCGGGATTCAATCAATTCAAATAAATCGACGGTACCGTAAGATTTTCGCGACCATTTGGGCGCGGCATCACACTCGTCACCACTCTATTGTGACCTGGGTCGTCACAATATGGCGTTCACCTATCGTTTGAAGACGGGTTTTCGTGAATATATTATTAGTAAATATTGTTATGCCTACGTCGAATTCTTTGGTGATTTAGAAGATAAGTAGTGTTTGGTTGCGGCCTTATAAAATAAATTTGTATCGAAAGAAATATATTTTTTGAATATCGTTCGCTTTTTTTAATTTACCTGGAATAAAGCACCCTTTTGGTTGGACTCAGTAAAGTCCAGTGTCAAATACACGTAGGAACCAAAAAATTTAGTTAGTTATGTGTTAAAAATGTTGTCTGTTTGTAGCTCATAAATTTAAGAAATAAACTTTTTATTTTATATTTTTATTTTTGATATTTATTTCTCCCGGCAGCAGCGCCAAAATCCAAATTTTTTAAAATTTTGTCCAGATATTTTTGTCTTCCGATCTGGCATTCGTAGCGTTATCCATATAAGGTGGATATAGTTTTCTCATAATATATACCAGGCGGTCCCATAATGAACTGGCCTGATATAGTTCAACGCGACATGTCGCTACATGTTGGGTTGCATTAAATAGTACGTTTATCGTGCACTTAATATAAGAAACATGCATCGACATGAAATGCTTAATCTTAGTTTAACAGGCATTTGAATAACGAGAGTCGCGTATTTTTTCAAAATGTCGAAAACTGAGTATCGAAGTGTCATAAAGTTTCTGTTTAAAGAAGGTTTATCCCCTGCCCAAATAAAAGAACGATTGGATGGCGTGTATAAGGAGTCTGCCCCCTTCTATAACACAGTGAAAAATTGGGTGAAAGCGTTTCGCCTCAGGAGAGAAACCGTCGAAGACTTTGGCCACGACGGTCGACCTGTGGAAGTGCTCACTCCCGAAACGATTGCTCTTATCGAAGAGGAGGTTCTAAGTGACCGCCGTTTGAAGATTAGAGAAATTGCAGTAAGGCTTGGGCTCTCTAAGAGTACCGTTCATCGTGCGATCCATGAACATCTTCACATGAAAAAAGTGAGTGCAAGATGGGTACCGAAACTTCTTTCAGCGGTACAGAGACAGGGAAGAGTGCGCTGCGCTTCGGAGTTTTTGGATCTTTGTGGCGAAAATCCAAAGACTGTGATCGAGCGGCTAGTGACTGGTGATGAAACTATGATCTTGTATTATGATCCACAAAGCAAGCGCGAGTCAATGGGATGGCGTTATAAGGGTGAAAAGCCCCCTAGAAAGTCAAAGGTGCAACAATCGACTAAAAAAACTGATGTGCACAATATTTTGGGATTTTCAAGGCATTTTGATGGTGGATTTTAAAGAACGTAATACAGTCGTGAACGGCGAATATTATGCTTCTTTAATATATAAATTACGAGACAAGATAAAGGAAAAACGAAGAGGCAAGCTGTCTAAAGGTGTCCTGTTGCTCCATGACAACGCCCCTGTTCATACCGCTGGTGTTTCGAAGGATGCAGTTCGTCAATGCGGGTTCACAGAAGTTCAACATCCACCTTACAGTCCTGACATGGCCCCGTCCGACTATTATTTATTTCCAAATTTAAAGCGGGACTTAAGGGGAAGAAAATTTTCAAGCGATGAAGAGTTCCAGGCGGCCGTCTTCAGTCATTTTGAGGATAAAAAATGTGATTATTTTTATAAAGGTTTAGAGATGTTGATTCACAGATGTCAGAAGTGTGTTAGTATTCATGGTGATTATATTGAAAAATAAAATTGGTTTCGTTGGTTTCGAAGGAAATGCCTTCATTGGTTCATAGTTAGGCCAATTCATTATGGGACCGCCCACGTAGTTACTTCACTCGGCAACCGCCGTTTTTTAGATATTGTTGATAATACCCCACGGATTAGATATTCATCCACCGCCACTAACGGTCAGGGACGAAAAATTCATGATATAGTACGTGAGGGTCATATGGTCATCCGGTTAATATGGTTTGGTCTGCGGTCTCTTATACCTCGAAAACTATAACCTTGTTTGCATAGATGGCTTAGTGATACAATACGATACTTCATCAGTCAATCAAACAATAAAGGGTATTCTTATTCTTCTTAAAAGAATTCTGCCAATATCAAGTCCGTGATGAGAGTGACAACAAAGTAAATAAGGGCGCTACTTTATCGATGCCTTTTCGACAGATGATATTTTACTTAATAATTTAGTCGAATTTAGTATGTTTTAGTGTAGGTAGTTAGTTTTTTTTAAGTAGATTTTTTGAAGTGTTCCCGAATTATTCCCAAAGCTTGTTTGCTGCTTTTTTCTTAATATTATATACTTATAGCATACGATTTAGTGTTTTTGTCTCTTTTTTCCTCCTAGTTTTGGTTTAATAGGGCGGCAAAGCTTAATGTGACCATATTATTTTCACGTAACTTACTAAGCAAACCGAGTTCGATATCTGCCAGTCCTACTTTATCACCTCCTACAAGTATTCTGTTAGACACAAGAATCTTCTTTTGCAGGGAGGACGAGTTGGCGATTGCAGTAATCCGAAGTCTCGCAACTCTTATGCTGCTGCCCATCGCCGGATTACAAATTTTACGCCGTAAACGAGACATTGCAGTGACTGTAAGAATCTTCACCACCCCAAACTACATCATCATCATTACAGCCCTTCACAAGGCCACTGCTGAACATAGGCCTCCCCCAAGAAATGCCACAGATATGGTCCTGAGCCACCTGCATTCATCTACTTCCAGCATGTCTTACCAGGTCGTCAATCCATCTTTTTTTTTTTATAGGATAGGGTGACAAACGAGCACACAGTCCACCTGATGGTAAGTGGTTGCTGTGGCCCATAGACATCTACATCTATCCTCAATTACGAATCAAAATGCAGATGCGTTATCACCCATGAGGACTAAGATGGAATGCCTCGTTTCCAGTAAAAAGGGTCTCCTGTTCTCTACACTCACCATACGAAATACAGCAGCATTAAGCTACTATTTCACGCTGGTATTCTGTGAGAGTGTGGTCCTTCCCCGGTCGAGCCGACCCATTCGTGCTACAACTATACTACTAATATAACTGCAGCATGGCTCTACCACGTATAAAATCATGATCATCTAGTGAGCGGTCACTCTACACTTCACCTGCCAGTACGAGGCTGCCAATCGAGAACCATTTTTACTCATCGGTTATCGGTTCTTCGAGTTATGTGGCCGGCCCATTGCCACTTTAGCTTACTAATCCGTTGGCCTATTTCGGTTACTCTAGTTCTGCTGCGGATATCCTCATTCCTAAATTTATTACGCAGAGAAACTCCGAGCTTAGCCCTCTACATAACTCGCTGAAGGACTTTGAGCTTCCTCATACGGCCAGCAGTGAAGGACCACATCTTAGATCCATAGGGCATCACCGGCAACACGCACTGGTTTTACAATCTAGTTTTGAGATTTTGAGGTATGCCTGACGAGAAGATGTGTCGCAATCTCCCAAACGCTTGGACTTACCTAGTCGGACTACTTAAACTGTACATCGTTCGTGTCCAATTCATTCGATATGAATGATGTGCAGATAAATTGGCCTCTAAAAACATTGGCGTGCTGAGCAGTGCGGGACAGTATTTTATGCCGGCACACCGTCTGCAACGTTACAAAGCGTAAGTTCGGTCTCACATGGAATACTGTTCTTATCTATGGATCGGGGAACCCCAGTGCCGGCTCCTTCCACTTGACCATATCTAGTGCACTAGCGGCTGGAATAGTCACCGATCGAGTTCCTTCTGATTGGCTCGATAACCTGGCGCTGGATCTTGCATCCCTTTGAATTTTCTATCGCATTTAACACGGTAGTACTATGATAGATTATTTGGATTAATTCCAGCGGCAAAATTTTACCAACGCACATCGCGACAATACTTACGATACCATCCGCACAATGTGGATGCTGCGGTCCACCACTCTACGTTTTGCTCCTAGCAAAACAGCAAAACAAAAAGTTTTTTCTTCGAACAACCTCCTTGTGGATTTGTTTACCACCGGCGATTTTTCCGGACCATTACGACTAAGGGACCTTCAAGGAAAGAACTTACTCGTTTCTAAAAGACCCGCAACGCAACTACAATTCCCCTGGTTGTTCATGAGCGGCGGTTGTCACTTACCATCAGTTGAGCCGCATGCTCGTCTGTCCTCTTCTATAAAAAAAAAACCATATCGTCCCGGGGGTACCATATATAAAACAAGCATTGCAAGGATCAGGATTAGAGTCAATCATCATATTACCTCCATGGAACAAAATTATTATAACGACATCGAAATTACATAAATATGTAAAATTTCTGCTCATTCGGATATCACAAATTGCTTCAAAAATTAGTTATTTTATTTATTTTTTTATTTTCCTTTTTATATACAGTAAGAAGTATAACAATTAATAAGGTATAAAAATAAACTCTTTTGAGTTTTACCGTACACCCCAAGCCGTCGATATACATTAATAAAGGTTAAGACTATATTTATAACATCTTTGCTACACACTTCATCCCACAGAATACAGTTACCCTGACGGGCTTCATACATACATACTTAAATAACAAACACAAGACAGCTACACATTTTGTAAACACAATGAAGGTATATCACTAGATAAGGTTATGTAAAAACCTTTTGTGGACTTTCCTATGCAGCACTGTCTTTATTTTTTGCTACTTTTTATTCTACAGGATGTTTTTAGCAATACCTTTATAACAGGTATGGTATAAAGTGTGGTTTGTGATTATTATTATATAGTGTTGTTAGTTTATATTTACTATGTATTTAATGTATTCGTTTTGTATGTAGATAATTTTGTTTTCATATTCTATATATTAATATTTTAGTGTTTATATTATGTATATGCTTACAGTTACTACTTTGTATCGGAAAAACAACAAACAAAGCAACAATTAAGTATGTATAATTAAGCTTCGATCAACAATACCAAATTAATGCATAATATTATAAGCATAGTATGGTCAACTCCTTGTCGAAAACTATTTATTTATAAGAGTTATTTGATTTATTCAGCAATCAGTAGAAAAGCTATAAGTTTGTAGATGTATGACGTGCCGTGAGTGTATACTATAACAATACCGATAAAACGTCGCATAACGTCGTTTTTTATTAGTGATCGATGGCATAACGTTATATAATCTCCGTAAAAACATAAATTTGAAAAGGGGGCTTGGTTTTCTTTCAGATCTCAACTCTTTAATCGGTGAAGCAGATAACTCAGAACGTCGTTTGTTGGCTTCTTTTTTGCTTGGCTTCTTTTCGCATTTTCTTGTAGAAGAGAGGGCAAACGAGCGAGTCACACCTCACGGTACTCGTAAGTGTCGGCCGCCGGCCTTGAACAACCGCAATACCAGCGGAGTTGCCAGTCTTTTACAGATGTGTTGTGGCCCTTAAAATGTATGGTTTTGGTGGGATATGGTAGTAGTATCCACTAGCCACTTACCATTTTTTTTTAATTTATTTTATGTACACACATTAAGGTACAGAAGCAGTCTTATAGTAATTACGTACAAAGGTTCTACTTATTCCAAATTCGCTGAAATATCTTCCAGTAGACCCATAAAGGAAATTATATTTAAATTGCAAACTTAGTGCATACATTAGTACTACTAAAAAATATATAATATACACAATGTTACGGAAATTATATAAAATAAAACAATAAATAAAAATAAAATAAATCAATAAATAATAATAATAATAAATACGAGAGTTACATATGATATATATATATATATATATAAATAAATTAACAGGATGCAAAGTAGTTATCTCTAAGACGTTTCTTGAATACCAACAAAGTTTCGGAATTTCTTATATTTGACGGTAGTGAGTTCCATAATCTTACCGCGTGAACTGAAAAGGAGTGGGAGTAAAAACTGGAATTAAAGACGGGAAAGTCAAGAAGATTTTTAACAAGGGATCTGCATGGTTTGTCCGGAGGATGGGTGAAGGAAAATCGGCTTCTGAGGTATGGGGAGAGGAAGGGTTGTGCAAAATGTTATAGAGGAGACATAACAATCGAGTGTTCCTTCGAAGTCGAATTGGGAGCCACTTGAGTTGCTTACGAAACTGAGATATACGGTCAAATTTCTTGAGCCCAAATACGAAACGGATACGCTGATTTTGCAAGCGCTCAAGTTTATTAAGAAGCTCCTCTGTAGCATCCAAATAACAGGCATCCGCATAATCAAGGAGAGGTAGGATAAGAGTAAGCACGAGTGAAATTTCAGCGTTAAGGGGTAAGAAATTTTGTAGACATTTAAGCGAATGCAAAGTAAAGTAGACCTTGCGACTAACTTCAGCGATATGCGTGGTCCATGTTAAATGGTGATCAAATATGACGCCTAAGTTTTTGACAGTATTGGCAAAGGGTATAGGAACGCCATTAAAACAAACAAAAGGTAGTGATGTAAATTCTAATCTGTTACGCAAATGCCTACTGCCTATTATGATGGCCTGAGATTTCGTGGGATTAACTAATAGTCCGAAGGATGCAGACCATTCATAGATGCGGCCCAGATCCGCATTCATAGCTGCAATTGCATTATTTGTATCACCCACCGGAAAATGACGATAAAGCTGTAAGCTCTTTCATTTCTTATAGCAATTGGTCACCAACGAGCACAAAGTCCACCTGATGGTAAGTGGCGGCTGTGGCCCATAGACATCCACATTTATCCTCAATTAAGAATCAAAATGCAAATGCGTTGTCACCCCTGAGGGCTAAGATGGAACTCGATTCCAGTAAAAAGGGTCTCCGGTTCTCTACATTTATACATAAGAAACACAGCAGCATTACGCTGCTATTTCACGCTGGTATTCTGTGAGAGCGTGGTCCTGTCCCGGTCGGGTCGACCCATTCGTGCTACAACTATAATATAGCGGCACCATGTCTTTACCACGTAAATAACTATATGGCTATACCACCATGAAGTGGACTGTAACGAAAACCCCCCTAGAGGAGTCGAGTTCAAAAATTAACTTTTTACTAACGGTATAACAACAGTATAGTATAAGTTACATAAAGCGTAGATCGGATCAAGAACTAATAATTTTAACCTGCAGGTAGCCGTGGCTAACTATGAAATTGGAACGTCAAATACCTCAGTCTCCGCGTAACGACAGCTACCAGCTGAAAAGTACTCAAAACGTCGGGAATATAAAATAATTTAATATAGGCAATAAAATCCGTAAAAACGTAGTTTTATTTAAATGTGTAAAATGCTCGCGTAAACATAAGAAATCATTATTCTACAAATACTTAAAAACTAGACTAAACATAAAGATTACCGCTTAAGCGATTTCTTAAGCGCCATCTACAGATCTGACCTTTGATGTGTGAAAGTTGCTAAACGCGTCAATGAGATCTCCACTAGTGCCTTCATTGTTTGCGCACTGAAGTGATCATTAAAAATCCACGAGCGCCGCTCTAGCTCTCGAGCCGTTGTGGGAAAGACTCGCAAGGATTGAGTGGCTGATTCGACAAATTTGACTCGCCTTGCACTGTTTCAAGATTTGAGAGTGCTCGAGGCCGGAGTAATAGCTGCGATTCTCATACGCGATGACTAGTCTCGGCTGAGTGTTGAAGTCACTATGTCGATTTGTTTTCCCTCTTCTTTCATTTGTAATTTGCTTGTTTTATATGTGTACTAGCTGTTTCCCGCGCCTTCGCCTGTTTTTATTACGATTATTCATGGGTTTTAATTTTGTTTTACGTGGAACCCTAAATCTTTTTTTTTAAATAAAAGCAGACTAAGTTACTTTTTATAACATCAGTTGTCTGACAGTGGAAGTTCCGTTAAAACTGGTCTTCCCATTTTGGAGATTAACCATAATAAACAGACAGACAGACAAAATTATTTTTTTGTTATATGTATTAATATAGATGCCGTATACAATTTCATATGCATTAAGTAAAAAGTTGTTATTTTGACATTACAAACATACACTTGAGTTTTATTTATTTGTATAGAATTGCACAGACAGACATACTTTTAAAGTTGTTCGTATTAAGGCAACCACAGTTTATCGACCTTATTCGTAAAGTGTGTGTGATATATTTATAAATTTATGATATATCTAACAGAGCAATAGTAGGTCGCAGATTCGGGAGAGTCCTAGAGAAAAATGTAAATGTTCTTTTTTGTAAATCTTAAATATCCAAAAGTTCCTCACCATATTTTATTCGAATATTCACGTGTATTATATTCTTTTTGAAAAAAAAAAAAACCTTTGAGCAAAGCAACGTGAGGCCGAGTACAGACTAAAAGACTAAGCGCCCGTGAATGCCAGCCCTTCCTTATTTTATAAAAGCTGAACACTTCTCAGCGCATTTTTTTATAGAATAAGGGTGACAAACGAGCACACAGTCAACCTGATGGTAAGTGGATGCTGTGGCCCATAGACATCCACATTTATCCTCGATTAAGGATCAAAACGAAGATGTGTTGTCACCTCTGAGGACTAAGATGAAATGCCTCGTTTCCAGTATAGAAAAGTCTCCGGATCTCTACACTCACCATACGAGACACAGCAGCATTACGCTGGTATTCTGTGAGGGCTTGATCCTTCCCCGGTTAAGCCGATCCATCCGCGCTACAACCACAATATAGCTGCAGCGTGGCTCTACCACGTACAACCTTTAAACTTAGAACCGTCGAAACTGTCTGGCTACTGAGGAAACATCTTTAAATAGTTAACCAAGTAACATAAATATAAAATTCAGCTTGTGTACTACTATAACGTAAGTACAGTTAAAATTTAATAAAGTTCAAAGGGTTCTGGCAAGAGGTTACCACGATATTATGTGTCCGGTAACGGATGACGTAATTTCTTATACTATCCCGCACAAAATATAAGAAATTTAAGTTACACACAAACAGAAAAATTTAAGTTCGTACTTTATACACCTTCGCTAACTGTTACCTACCAAAGCCACGATGATCCAAACTTCACAGTAGCCCATCGTTCCTACCCGCAGAAATCGTAATAATTCCCGGATGCTCTATATTTATTTTAATTTTAAAGGACTTTTAAATACGTGAAAAAGCTTTTGTTGAACTAAGTACGATTGAAAAAAGTTGCAATGGGTACTTAATATTGTTATTATTTATGTATTTATATTATATTCGTATTACTACAAATAAAATTGTCTTATTATTACTAATTTCTGTGTTCCTACCTATGTTGGAAGACTATACTGAGAAATTTGCAACTTTTATAAAATGAGGAAAGTCTGGCGAATACGGACAGCTATTAGGGAAATTCCACAAAAATTTTACAGCTTCCGAAAGATTCCCACCCGGCGTAAATTAACTAAACTGACGACGGGACAGCATCGTCGTATCTTCGTCAATCCGCCTGATGTGAATCCGAACGTGATGATAAAGGCAGTACCTCCCTTCAGTGGGAGATGAAGTAGAGAGAGCGAGAGATCCAGCAGCAGAATTCACGAGGAAATAGGTGTTATTACCAGTTGTTTGAAAATTGGAGAAACAAGATAGTATGGGCTAGGCAGGCACACTGCTATATAATATACGATATCCCTATTGCCTACTTAGCAAATGTACATGTATGGCGGCGCTGTCGTCGCGCCGCAAGCAAAACACACCGAAGCTTAAATCACGCTATCAACATTCCGAATCGTAAACAGCATATATAGAACATCTCCGAACTATCACATGGAGTGTTGGCCGCTCCCCGGGCAGAACACCTTGCCCGGCGGGAGATCTCCCCTTTTCCTTTCACGGCCACAGTGGTGACCCCGACGTAATCTGAATACGCAACCGACCTTCGGAAACTACAACTTCAAGCCTTCGTTATAATCCTCAAGAACTCCCACCATTCACTATTGAGAATCGTCTTCTGCAGTCTTCAGTTCCTGCAAGCCAGTCCAACTTGTCATCATCTCGACTCACTGCAGATTTATAAGGCAGACTTCTAGCACTTGATCCGGCACATCGTTCTCACCGGCATCACTTGCCAGTGCGTAGTACGGCATGCATTACACATCGGCATATTATTCGCACCGGTGTCACTTGTCTTTACGCACACAGCATGCATTCCCCACCGGCATTAAAAGGCCACACCGGCAATCGGACTGCACTATCGACCTCCGGTCTGAGCAGGGGGGTGATGTGGCGGCGCTGTCGTCGCGCCGCAATCAAAACACACCGAAGCTTAAATCACGCTATCAACATTCCGAATCATAAACAGCATATATAGAACATCTCCGAACTATCAGATGGAGTGTTGGCCGCTCCCCGGGCAGAACACCTTGCCCGGCGGGAGATCTCTCCTTTTTCCTTTCACGGCCGCACATGGTAAGAACACAAATTTGCGTGGTAGATCCTCACTGCAGCTATATTATAGTTATATCACGAAGAGATCGGTTTGACTGGGGTAGAACCAATTTCTCACAGAATACCAACGTAAAATATCAGCTTAACGCTGCTTTGTTTCGTATGGTAAAAATCGTACAGAACCGTAGAACATTTTTACTGGCAACGAGGCATTCCATCTTAGTCCTCGGAGATGATAACATTTGCATTTTGATTTTTAATCGAGGATATATTATGTAGATATCTATGGG